>CM057055.1:63879321-65079321 GCA_029948455.1 Solanum rostratum | reverse complement strand
AAAGTATCATAGATGCTGATGGTCGTTGTCAAGGAAGGATAGCTGGCAGTGGTGGCTGCATAAGCTGTGCATCCTTTGCATTATTATTTCAAAATATCACTTAAAAGATCTTCCCACACATGGGCAGATATCATCACAATGTGATGTGTAAGTCACCTTCCTCAAACAAGCAGAAAGAGGAATATAGCAGTATGGCACCCAGAATTTCAGTAAAAGGTTTTGAAGGACTTGGATTACCAGAATAAGAATTGCTGACACCTCAGAAAGTATTGCATTCAAGGTGAAACTCATTTAGAAAATTGAAAATATATATCAGCAAACTGGTAAAAACAGAGATTTAAGACGAGCAAGCAACAGCAATTCAAAAATTCGCTCCATTTTGTAGGCAAGAAAAGAGAATCGAGAAAAATCTAACAAAACAGGACACACCTTTATGGTAGAAACAAGGCTCAACCTGCAAAGAAGGAAAAAGCCATTAGTAAAATTAATGCACACAACAATGGGGAACACGCTTGGCTAATCCAACAAAAATATCAACTGGATTCTTAATCTTATGTATTTCATGCAAGGAAGGACAAAACACAACTGTCAAGGATCATTAGTCATGCTCTCACGAAAATCACAACAATATGTATATGAAACCAATAAAAGCACTTAGTTAGCCTTCTTATACTAATTTCTCCTGACACATCACTAATTTTCCTGACATAGAAATTTTTTACTATTAGTAATTTTTTCTTGATTTATTTCATAACTGGTGACGTCCAAATGCAGTAAGAATATCACGCACATGCAATTGTTATCTAAAATTATCGGAACCAAGGATAAATGAAACAATTGTTATGGTAACAGCAAACTAATCAAATTATAATATCACACCTTCCCTCCAAAACCTAAAAGGCAGAGAAAAAGGTTGGCTGCTCCTCTGTTAGGTCTTGTTATAGTGTTCTGGTTAGAACTGGAAGAAAAGAGCAGTGGCCTTGGAGAATTCTATTAACCAAAAACAAGGTGCCACAAAGGAGGTCCATTTAACATGGATTGCTATGCATAGAGCACGTCTCACTCATTGCAGAAAATGTACATTTGTGAAAAGCATTGTTCTATATACTGGCAGATTCAGTGTATGTTTTACAAATCTTTTTGGAGTAAATGGATCACATCAAGCAACTAAAAATTAGCCTATCAGTAATAGAAGAGGACAAAGGATCCACAGCTCAAAGTTCTGTGGAACACCATCCCAAGGTGCATAGTAAGGACTATGTAGACAGGAAGGAAGTCTCAAACTTTTGAGGGAAGAGCAGCAGCACTTCATAAAACAAAGATGCTTATATTCCTTAGTGTTTTGGTGTGTAATATGATAAATGTAAATCATTGCCATACCTTGTTGGACTTCATTCACTCCTTGCAATATAGCTGGCTTCAATCACATACAACTATTTTTTGCAATAAAGTTTACTTACCAAAAAAGTAACTACGAGAAACAAAAAGTGATATTTCTCCTATAGAGCATTATCTTGCTAATCCTTCCTTCCTTACTAGTAATCGTAAGAGAAAAGTAGTTGCAATATTTCACCAATAGTTTTTCGTCATCCGATTACTATCTATTATCTCTTGTACTTCGATTATCGCACTATTTTGTTGTTTGTTGTAGTTACCATTCCATTTTTTCAGAATTCTTTGGTCGTGCTTACCTTAGTATCAACTTTGATATTTTTTTCTTGAGCCGAGGGCCCACCGCAAATGATCTCTCTACTTCCCAAGGTAGGTATAAGGTTTGTGTATACTCTACCCTATCCAAACCCCACCCATAGAATTACATTAGGTATGTTGTTGCTGTGTTGTACTTCAAATTTTAAGCCACACCTCTAAGTAACATTTAGATTCATTATCAGATTCTCCTGGGTTAATCCATTTTTGGTCCCAATAAACAATGGAATACACCACTGAAGTCTAATCAACCATCTATTAATATTTTCTTACATTTTCTCAGTATCCATTTAAAACCCCACCAGGGTTTTATCACTTAAAAACTCAAGAAACCAAAAAAACAAATGAAACTACTCCCTCACTCCCAATTTTCAGGACTGTATCAGAGTCGCTCAATTCATTTGTTTACAATTAAATTTTTCAAATATTCCAAACTAAATAATAAAAAAGGAAACATTTTTAAACATCAGTTAAAGTTGAATTAAGTTTACCTATCAGCCATATTAGCAATTGCCTTAAAAGCCATAACTAGGGCACGTTCAGGATCACCACCTCGATTCTGCAACCTAGCTAGAGATGAATCTCCATTACTCCCAGTAGGACCTTTAGAAATGACAGTAGAAAGACCGACATCACCAAGCAACGGGTTAACGGGTCCTCCAACACGGTTCGGGTCATGATCACCGGATTCATCAGCAAACGTACGCCACTCAGAAGTCTCGTCAATTGACCTCGATTCCAGCACAAGCCCACACTCCGAACAAACTGTATCACCGGCGGCGTGGTCAAACACCACCTCCGTGTTCCGCTTGCAGTCCGAACAGTACAAGTCACCCATCCCAGCTGGCCCGACCCGACCCGAAACTATACGAACCCGAAATTGAGAAAATCGATATGGGATTCTTCGTCGGAACTGTGAATTGAGCTAGAGAGAGAAGGATTTTGCGTTGGTTATGGAGTTTTCTCTCTCTAAAAAATCTGTGTTGAGAGGAGGGAGTAAAGTAAACTGGAGAACAAAAATGTGGTCAACCGGGTATTTATAAACCCGAAAAAGCTGAAGCGGGTCGGTGTGAGTGGGACCCGCGTTTCGTTCATGCAAAAAAACGTGGAAATATTTAAACTAGGTGGAAGTTTTTTGAGAAAACGATCGAAATGGTCCTTAATGTATAAATAACGTTTTATTTTGATATTTAATATATTTTATTTGACTGAAATAATTTTTAATGTATAGTAAATATGTTCATTTTGATCCTTAATATATTTTATTTTATTGAGATAATTCTTAATGTATAATAAAAATTACTTATTTTGATGTTTTATCCTAAACCTAAAAAATTTATATTCAGAAAATATTAAATTTAACCATGACTCTACGTGGCTAGCAAAATTCATCGTTGTTACATTTGTTGTTAGTTCAAAGAAAGAACTCTAGAAAATATGACACAATTTTCTCTATTTTCTCCAACAAATTTTAATATTTTTTCGTTCTTAATATATTAATCCACTAATCTAATAAAAATTTATATTTTAAGCAAAACAAAATAGTAGATTTTGTATTTTTTTAAAAAAAAAAAAAAGTGGAGGCAATGATGTTAAATTTTATAAAAATTTTCTTTGAAGCTAACAAAGAAGACAACAATGGTGAATTTTGTAAGCTCGTGGAGTCCATAACTAAAATTTTCATCTTTTTGGTGATAAAATCTGTAAGGTTTAGAATAAAGGACCAATATGAATATCTTTTGTTATACGTTAAGAACCATCTCAATCAAGTAAAATATATTAAGGACCAAATGAACACATTTGTCATACATTAAGAATTATTTTGATCATTTTTTGAAAGATTTTTAATAGTAATAATTGAATTTTAAATTTAATGTATACATAAATTTAATATATTTAGTAATACAAATATACTATTTGAGCTAAATCTTACTATACTCGATCGAATTCGAATATGGCCACTATATTCGTCTCTAACGATGGACCACTAAATCCATCGCTACAATGACAGTAATATATCAAGCTTAATTCCACGAGTAGAACTTCTCTGATTGTTGCCTCCTTTTCTATCAATCAGTATAATTAGCATTGAAAAATTACTCATAATTTGTCTCATATTTGATTTCGTTCAATTACAAACTAAACTTTTTTAAGATAAAAAAAAATCGAGTTAAATTCAAGATATATCGTGGCATATATATAATTTTACTCAATTTTTAATCATATAAAAATGTTATTTTTTTAATATACCATATGCTCAAGTAAATAAAAAGCACAATGTATAGTGTCAATCCATCTAAATTACTTTCCTTCTACGTTTCATTTAATGTCAAAATGGTTGATTGAATATAAAGTTTTTAAAAAATGATAAACTTTATAATTAAAAAAAATTGTTTTTTCTTCTATTTTATCTTTATATAAACTATTGAATATGACACAAAATTTAAAGGGAAAACAATAATTTTTTAAATATGACATACTATACTTGTTTTTTTCCCAAATTAGTGTTGATCACATTACTCAAAATAGGAAAACTTACCTAATATACTATATTTAAATTTATTCATTATCTATTAGCTATAAATTTTAATGCATTTATCTTGCTTGTATAAAACACTTTTAATAGAAAATGCAAAATTTTAAAATCAAAACAAGTTTAATACATTTATGTTATATTCAAATTATTTTTATACATAGTGTAATATATTTATATTATATGTATGATTCGTTTTTGACACATAGTGCACAATTATGATATATTTATCTGTAACACATATATATTACATAATACACAATACAGTTACTAATAATGATAAATATTTTCTAAATCTAATATGGTCAAATAGCTATGTTTTACATAATTACACGGTATAACCTCGGCTACGTGACCTAGAAGGGAGGAGAGAGACGAGCGAGATCGAGAGAGGAAGGAGAGAGGCGAATTGTATATGTATATTTGTTAAATGTATGTGTATATCTGTCAAATAATTGCATATGTGTAACTAATATATATGTATGTATTTATATATCTGGTAAATAAGATTGGTAGAGGGAGGACAAAGGCGAGCGAGATCGAGAGAGGGCAGAGAGTGGAGATAGATGAATTGTATATGTATATTTGTCGAATTGACTATGTATATTTGTCAAAATAATTGTATATATGCAGTTGATATACATATGTAATTGTATATCCGGCAAGAAATTGCACAAAGAGGCGAGAGAAAGGAAGAGAGGAGAAAGAAAATAGCACCAAAACCTTAACTATAGCAGCAAAACTCTAGCTATAACTATAAATTATTATTTTTTCAAACTATTGTTGTATAATGTAAATACATATCATATGTTTGCTTAATTACGTTGTCTTTCCATTAGAGCTCAAAGCTTTGACCCATTGAGCCCCTTGGGCTGGATTGGCCCAAACCCCAGATAACTCTCCAATCCAGTTAGCTCCAAAGAGCCCATCCTCAATTTTGTCTTAATTTACACGATATTATTTACATTGTGAGAATTATACAATTTAATTTTAAATTTTGAATCTATCGGCTGTTGGTGAACTACTTCTCCGACAGAAAGGGTTGATGTATGCCGATCAAAGGATGGAATGAGAATGATTCTCTCGAGCGCCTTTCCCGAACGTCAAACAGATAACTTAGAACTGACAACAAAGAAAAACTAATTGCTTAACTAAAACAAATTGTTATAGACCTCCTAATATATTTCATATGAAAGGTAAAACATTTATTGTTAATAACAAAACTCAAATTTAAAATTAATAATGAAGAAAAAAATTTATCACTCCACCACGAGGCTATAACTTGATTAAGATTTTATAAGGAATCATCCATCCTAATATCTCAATTAACTCAATTAATTATATTTTAAAGTAAAATTACACAACAAATTAAACCACCACCAAAAAATAGATTGAACTAGGCAATTATATTAACCCCCTCTCCCTCTTTCTTTTTATGTGTTTTCTCTTTTCCTTTTCCCTATGACCTTTTATGACTCCAATTAATTATGTTAATAAAACATGATTGATTTAAAAAAAAAAAAATAGAAATGACAAAACGTGCTCTCCCAAAAAAGATATGTCGTTGAAAATAGAAAAAAAAGTCACTTCGTACGTTTTTATTTGTTCATTATATTAAAAAATATTTTTTTCATTTATTTTTATTTATCACTATTTCACTTATTAAAATCAAACTATATAAACTTTGACCAACATTTTAAGATGCATTCTTTCACCATATTAATGAGAAGGAATGTAACTTATAACATTTTTCTTATAATTTTCAATCATCTGAATTTTAGATTTCAAATATTAAACTTAGCTACTTTAAATTAACTTTAAAGTTTAGTCAAGCTGACCTCAAAAAACGAAACTGTTACAAGTAAAAATGAACAAAGAGGGTAGATGTTCAACAATATCTGTCCATTTTATGAAATCAAGAGATAATCTTACGTTTAGCTCCCAATTTATATTTATCATTAATTAAGATTATTTTCGTATTACATTTTCAAAATATTATATTTAATTTGATAAAATTATTCTTATTATTTATTATTTTTATGTCAAATTAACAATAGACAAATAACTTTTAACCGCGAGAATATTTAATAATCTCAATCTATGAGCGTGAGACTTTTAGCATATAATTTCTTTTTTATATTAATTAAAGCCGTAATCCAGGGGTATCCTAAATCTATCAAAAATTGTCTGTTTTCGGCGACATTTAAGGATGTCTTCTTTTTTTTTTCTCAATGTTTTACAATGTTAAATTACCATTTTTTTGATTATATTCATATAATAAAAACATAACCTGTGATATTTTTGTATATTTTTAATATTAGAGTTTTTATTTTAAATTATTAATTTATTTTATTTTAATTTAATTATAACAGTTAGTCAATTTAATTTTCGAAACCAAAACCTAACAAATATTTTAGAAAGAGAGTTTTGTTTGTGTTCATTTTTTATAATCGATAAACAAAAAATATTATGTAACAATTTATTTTAAGACGAAAAATTCCACGTCAACAAAACACAAGACAGATGCTGAGTACATATAGTAACACCTTTTAAAAGTCGTAAGAGCCTAAACCCAAAACAAATAATATCACTAGCAGGTTAGGTCCTTATATTCTAAAATTTAGAATGATACTGTAAAGTTTGCTACAAAGAAATGTATAAATATACTGTAACTTTTTTTCCTCCAACTCTTATTAGGATTATCAGTTTTTTAACTCTCAAGAAACCAATTTTCCGTGAAAAAATATATTTCAAAATATTTTTATCGATCAAACGTGACAAAAACGCATCTGAATTATTCCAAAACTTGAGCCTAGGTAGAGGATGCCGTTTAAATATTAATACCTAGGTTAACATAAATAAATAAATAAACAATATAGAGTGTCTATAAAAACAAACAAATTAATTAGCTGAAAAGAGCAAAAACAATTAAGTAATTATAGTGGAACTAATCACATGATTAATTATATACATTAATGCACGTTATGGCCAAATTAATTCTTTTTTGTTAGTGCATTTGCTTTTTCTTATAGTGTTTAAATTTAGTTATTTTTAATTCTAGGAGGAGAATCATTCAGAAATATATTCCCTTGATGGCCAACAAAGTACATTTAATTTTTTAATTAATTAAAATACATATTTTAAAAACTTTTTTAAATTATATTTAGGAGCTGGGGAAGCGATGATATAACGAGAAACTAAATCCTTGTTCATAAAGTGAAAATCAATATAGCTAATCAACTTAGCTATTTAGATTTTCGAAATAAGTTTTTCTGATATGTTTATATAGAAAATACTATATTTTTATTATTTTTAGAACTATCAACTACTAAGATTCTCAAAATAAATATTTTTGGTCTCATAAACGAAAAATAAAAAATAAATTGAAAATTAATATGCTTGAAAAATACTTTTCAAAAGAATCTCCAAACTCCACATAAAAATAATTCTTTACGATGGAACTAATAATTAGTCAATAATAATCTGCTAAATTAATTACTATTTCGAAGTCTTCACATATTTTTTTCTATTTTTTCTGCATATTTATAATTATGATTTTTTTTTTTTGAAGAAGTCAACATTATTCATGATTATTATTCTTTTTCTCCCCTTTCATTTATTTATTAATAATTAGGTACATATATTTGCTTTGAACAACATGATAAAACTTGGTTTTAATGGGAAAAAAAATTGTCAACAATAATACACAAAACATGCAACTTCATGGGATGTAAAAAAAATAAAAAATAAAATAAAAAAGAGTAAACTAAAGAAAATTAGGTAAGTGTCTTTTTTGTTTTAGTTCAGGTTCTTAAGACAGGAAATCGGCACCAACTGATGAAAGGAGCTTTGGAAGCTTACCTTATTATTATATTAAAAGGGGAAAGGGCTTTCTTAACGTGGCTCATTTGACGACTCAGTACATGAATGTCACGAGTCTATTGCTACAGATGCTCGACCAGACGTTAGCTACTTTACCTACATTCGTAGCGAAAGCGAGTCTTCATAGGGCAATTCAGGTCATGAGCCTAATGAGTTGACCAATTCCTCTACCCCGCTAGTGAGACGATGGGGGATAAGCTTCATCATCGAGAGGGAAAGAGCCCCGGTCACTAGCTTGGGAGCCCGACTATTTTAGACTCGTGCCGTGTAGGGTTCAGAAGTATTCTCTATCAAGAATTTTTTCATACCCAAAGCTCGAACTTGGAACATTTGGTTAAGGAAGTTATGTATCTTTGTTCTTTCAAATTGTTATTTTTGTTAACTTAAAGCATATTATTTTTATCATGATTAATCAAAACAAAAAAAAAATTAAAAATTTATGTGGCCTAAATGATAACTCTTGAACTTGTTACTGATAAAATTCATTTAGACACTCGAATTATATCATTTATTTTAATTGAATAGTTAAAAATATAATAAAATATTTTTTTATTAAATATTATTTATTCAAATTTTAATTCTTTTGCATGTTTAACAAGCACTCAATTAGTCCATTTTTGTAATGTATACGCATTACCCTAAGTAATCATACCATACCATACCATGAAAAATCACCATCCAAACAAGCTGTAATTGTAAAACCTTATGCATGTGATTATGTATTTTATGTGGTCAACTTAATTTACTACAATATATTTGAAAAAATATAAAAAAGTTTTTCTCAAAACAAAAAATAAAAATATCTAATAGAAATATTTTATCACATCCTTCGTTCAAATACTCGATGGAAAAAACTTATAGTTTAAATATCAAAATAAAATTTATTTACATGTTTAAGATTTGTCGATGGATTAAACTATTGTGCTTCTATCTAACCAAACTAAATACTCTTATTGTCTTAATTTATGTGTTATTTTTTTAATTTGTCTCAAATAAAATATTTTTTTTAATTTAACAAACTATTTAATAACATCTTTCTTCATTGGGTTTCACTTAATAAAGACACTAAAGAAACTTTAATTAAAATATTTTTCTTAATAGAAATGGTAAAGTAACTTTAATTAAAGCTTCGAAAACAACCTGCATTAATAGATTCTTATGATCAGATCTTTTCCCAAATTTTACGTATAACAAAAATTTTATTACATTAAATTCATCTTTTTTTATTTTAACTAAAATAATTTTATATTTTTTAACGATCAAATAATATCACATAAATTACGACACGCACACCAACACACACCTTCCTTCCAAGTTGTAACATGTAAAGAACCAGTCTAATCCAGCAAGCAACAATTCCTTTACCATTTGTACACGCCTTTGACCCTCTAAAAAATTCAAAAATTATTTTTATTTTCTTCCTTTTAATTGACAGCAGCTCCCTCCCATTCAAGATTCCAAGTAGTACAGCAATCCTTAACCCCAGAAAAACCTTTCACCAAGCAAACTTCCACACACCCTTTTGTTATTCATCCTTAAATACATCAAAAAAATTGTTCCTTTACTCTGTTTCATTCAAAAAGTTCAGATTTTTCTTCTTCAGAAAATGGTGTATTACCAGAGATACCATCAATGGAAAAAAGGGGATGTTTGTTTAGATGAGGAGTCTCACACACACACACACTCACACCTTTTTGTTTGTGAAAACAGCAAAAGAGTAGCAAGACCAAAACTTTTGTTTCTTGTTCTTTTGTCTTTCATATCTTTTAGTTTTATTTTAGCTCCTCTTTTCTTCACATCTGCACCAACTCTTTCTCTTTTATGTAAGTTTCTTTCTGTTCTCTTCTCTTTTTTTTTTCAACTTTGTTTCTCTTTTTTCTGATTTTTCTTGGCTTCTGTTTTGTGGGGTTTCTTGCAGATTCATTTGGTTTTGAAGATGAAGGGCTTGTTTCTACATCAGATGTATATGCTTCTGTTTGTTCTTCTGTCTCTAATGGTTAGTTCTTAGTTTACTTAAATGCTAAAAAGGGTGTTTGTTCTCCTCAAGAATCCTCTTTTCTCTTTATTTAGAAATCATGAAGTATGTTTAAATACTAGGGGGCTTTTTTTCAGTTTTGATGAATCATTTTTGAAAATTTTCATATTATCACCATAGGTTATTATAGGCTCTAGCCTCTTGATTGCTTCTGAAGAGTAAAACAAGTCTCTTCCTTTTTTATTTTATAATATCTATTATTTTGAGACAGACGATGGTCTTCCGGAAACAACCTCTCTATCTCTCTCAAATAATGATAAAGTCGGCCTATATTTTACTCTCTCGATCCCACAAGTGGAATTCCACTGGGTATGTTATTGTTGTTGTAATATCTATTACTTGAATAAAACTTTGTTCGTGTGGTTTTTTAATTAGCATGAAGTTTAAGAAAGTAAAAAAACTTTTGAATCGTATGATCTTAAAGGTTACATCATTCAACTTTGTAATCTTAAATGTGTCAAGTGGAAAATTAGTATTAAAGAGTTGCCGAACAAAAATACTGAGGATCTGTATGATGATTATAGAAAATGAGCTTATATGAAGAACTAAGGATTTGTATGAGCAACCTCAACTTGTTTAGGATTGAGGGGTAGTTAATGATTTTGTTGTTGCTGTTGTGTGTGTCTGCTGTAATTTGATCTTGTTTCGAAATGCAAAAAAAAAAACAGCTTTCCTTTTGCTGTAAAATTCTTTTGGTTTTTGATGTTAATCTAACTGTTAAAGAACTATATCAACGTTGATGCTTCCTTTTTAGTTTACCAACTTCTTTTATTCAATGGTTGAGAGATTTTTTCCATCAAAATGCAGGGTCAATATGCTGTGATAGAAGTAGCATTCGATCCGATATCTGCATAATGAAGGGGGATGTAAGAACAGATTCTGCTTCCTCCACAGTTACCCTCTACAGAAACAATGGTGAAAATGATGAGACATTCCAACACGAAAAGATTAAGCCATACACTCGGAAATGGGAAAAAAGTGTAATGGACACCATCGACGAATTAGACCTTGTTATAAAGGGAGAGAGTTCTGTTATTGATCAGAAGTGTGATGTCCAACATGATGTACCTGCTGTGTTCTTCTCTACTGGAGGTTACACGGGTAATCTTTACCACGAATTCAACGATGGGATTTTGCCTCTTTACATAACTTCTCAGCATTTCAACAAGAAAGTTTTATTTGTAATCCTTGAGTATCATGATTGGTGGATTTCAAAGTACGAGAACATACTTTCTCACCTCACTCAATATCCTATTATTGATTTTAGAGGTGATAACAGGACTCATTGCTTCCCTGAAGCCATAGTTGGTTTAAAGATCCACGATGAGCTAACTATTGATGCTTCATTGATGGGAAGAAACAAGACCATTAGGGATTTCCGAGACATGCTAGACCGAGCTTATTTGCCTCGAATTAGAGGTTTGATCCAAGAAGAGGAACATGATAAACAGTTGGATATGAATAGATCTGCTTTGTCACCATCAGCTAAGACAAATATAGAGACGACAGAAGAAAAGCGGGACTTGAAGAAACCTAAAGTGGTCATCATAGCAAGAAATGATTCAAGAGCTATATTGAATGAAGATTCAGTTGTTAAAATGGCTCAAGATATTGGGTTCCAAGTGGAAGTTTTGAGGCCTCAACGAACGACTGAGCTTGCAAAGATCTATCGAGCTCTCAATTCCAGTGATGTTATGATTGGAGTTCATGGTGCTGCTATGACTCATTTCCTCTTCATGAGGCCTGATTCTGCTTTCATCCAAATCATTCCACTCGGAACAGATTGGGCAGCAGATACTTACTATGGTGAACCAGCAAGGAAGTTAGGTCTCAGGTACATTGGCTACAAAATCCTTCCACAAGAAAGCTCTTTGTACAACGAGTACGAGAAAAGTGATCCTGTTCTGACTGACCCTGACAGTGTAAACAACCGAGGATGGGAGTTCACAAAAAAGATCTACCTTGATCACCAAAATGTGAGGCTGAAACTTCAGAGGTTCCATAAGAGATTGCTTCGCGCCTATTACTATTCTATGGCAAAGAAGAATGGTCGTCTTCGTCATCAAAATCAGTAATTCTTTTCTATCTTCATGGTTACTGGAGCGGACTGGATTAACCTCAGTAGTTATATAGCTCTTAGAGTTGTACATTAATACTCCTAAGAAAAAAAAGTAACTTTTTTGTGTAAAGATCACTTGCAATTGTGTTTGTAAATCAAGTAGGAAAAGATGTACTTTCTTTCTGGTATATACTACATTCACTTCAAAGAACTTGCTTCTGATTTCTGCAGTTATGATTCTTATTCAATTTATATGTCAATGTGAACTTCCTTTATCATGAAGATAGATACTTTCCATGAGTTCTGTTGCTAGTCGAAGCTCCGGTTGTCATTTCTTATTTTTAGATATCTACTAATACTTGAAGGGGGTCTTGACGTAGTTGGTAAAATTGATGTCATATGACTAGAGGAAGTCATAGATTCGATTGATGGGAGCAGGGTCTTGCAGAAATATAAGGTGGATTGGGTCGATAGACCCTTTATGATCTGGCCGTTTTCTTGACCTTGAAAATGGAAACTCACACTTAGTGTGAAGTAAAGCGCTTCTACTCTCTTGAGCCTTTCTTGCGGTGTTGCATTCTTCAGTCTTGTTAAGTTCTCTTCTTGTTAGATTAATGGCAGGAATTTAGTACAACAGACTGTGTTTTTTGATAATTATCAGTACTTCTAGCCCTAAATTAATCATGTTGGAAGTGTTACCTTCGGATGGCCCTGTAGTGCGTAATTCAAATTTAATTGAAGCTCCTGGATGAAAAATCAAAAAAGGAAAAAAAAAAAGAGCTTGACAATGGCATTTTGCTTTCAAGTTTTCAAAAAAAATTAATACATTAAGCATGTAACTTATAATTCTCCGTAATAAAGTATTTTTACGATGTTTCAATTAATGTTAATGTTCACAATAAACAAGAATATTAAGTTATATTTTTACTCAAAAAACCTAAATGTAAAAGAGACACATGAATTATCATTTTTTTTACGAGTTTCGTGACTCAAAATATCCATTATTTTTTATTAGCTATTAAAATTATTATTTACTTTGTATTAAAACATATATAATACGGAGTTAATCGAAATATTTGTTCTCAATTAACAACGTATAAGCTAGCTCAATATCGTTTTAATAGATAGAGTGAAATATAAAATTTAATAGAATATGATAATTTAAATATATAAACAAAATAATAGATTATTAAATATATAAATTTGAGGGGCTTTCCCGCTGATTGCTGGCTCAAAGACGCGACGGCGGAGTTCGAAATTCAATTCCGACCACCGTGAAATTGCGGAACTGAGGCGGATAGCGGCGGCGGGGTATGGTGACAACGATTGACTCAATCGGCGATGACCTTCTTCACAACATATTCTCTCGTCTTCCGGCCTTAGCCTGTGCAAACGCCGCTTGTGTTAGCCGTCCGTGGAACCTCATTATCAGTGGCATCCTCTCTTCCCCTAACCTCTCGTATGCTCGCTCTCACTGGCTCTCTCTTCAGGTTCTCGTCTGAACTTTCAATGCGGAGTATAATTTTATGCACAGAGTTCATAACTTGCAACAATAAGGTCTAAATTCATAACTTAAAAAATATAATAGGTTCAATGCTGAAGATCCTGAATCCGCCTATGCTTACGAAGAATTGTTCTTTTGCTTGAATTTCTCTAGAATGAATAAACTCAAATTCTGTTGTAGGATGCTGTAAATGAGGCTGTTGAAAAGGTTTTCTCAAGAACTATTCGACCTCAGTTCGTCATTGCTTCCATTGCTCCTCCGTATAGCTTGCAGATAGCTCACCAGCTTGTATGTGCTCTTCTATCTTTCTGATTGATTAAAGATCATACGTATAGTTTCTTTTTATTCTATTTTCATTTTCAGCTGTTATACGTTGCTGTCTTTTCTGAAAGTTTTCTTCTTGATTACATTAGAAATGAGCTCTATATGCAGTTGTATGTATAATGGATGTTCTTATTTTGCAGATAACTGGAAAATTAGGCTCCAGAATTCCAATAATTACTCTGGTATCTGAAGGAATTTTCGGTCGCAATGCTGTTAATGATGAATTTGAAGAGGTCAGTTTAGAGGTTAAGACTAGAAATAAGTTTTTGGGTTAAATTTGTATGCTTTTTTATGAGAACTGAAGTAAATATTCTCCAGGTTCAATGGGATTTTATTGAGAATGAGGAGGCTCATCCAAACCGGGGAATTTACTAACAGTTGGTTTCTTTCCAGGATTGAAGATCAGTTTGATCCCATTGTTAACAAAAACTCAGGTAACATTTTATTCTAATATCACCCTGACATATTTTAGAAATAAGTCTGTGATATTGAGAGGATACTGAACTTTTACTGTGGAAGTTGATTTCAAATTATGGAATTCAGTTTTATGAACTTCCTACTTGGGATATGATACAAACTACTAGTTTCAATCTAAATGGAAATTATGGTAACTTGATTCATAATGGGTTAAATTAATTCGGTGAGCACAAATCTCAGGGAACTGAAGCACTCGTGATTGATGAACTTGTGCTAAATATCAGGGCATGCTCGTTCTCTGTTTCTGGTGTTGCATCACCGGCGGCTATTCTGTTATTTTCTGTAAGTCGATTGTCTCATTATCTTTATTTTTTCTTTCCACCTGAAAGAATCTTATATCTTTACACGTCAAAGTGACGACACCTAATGACATTGTGGATATAGCAATATATGTAGCCTAATGCCAATGGAATCAGGAGGTGCACAACACACACGCTAATCATTTTACATTGGATTTTGTTAAAAGTTGGAAACACTTTTGGAATGCGCGGTTTTCTGCTCTCTATTTGTAATAGCTGTTCGTTTGGGTTCATGTTGAATCTCACGAAAGTCATTTACTGAAACTGACATGAAACCTGTTCTTCAAAAGTTGGGTGAGTTTTTACTTTCTAATCAACAAGCTTCTTGTTGTCCTTCATGATAAACTTTATTTTCATATATTTACTGTTTTCATAAATGACCAATGTTCTAAGACAAATAGGAGGCAGCATTGTCTGTTCGGTTCTGTGAGAAACATTATGAAAACTCAAGTTATATTCCCATGCATTTTTTTACCTTTTTTTGTAGATTATGCCTTTTTTCAAAATTGTTTTAGTTAAATGGCTTCAATTCCATGCATACCAAAGCAATGGACAAAATTCTAACTTTTCTTTCTGCTTTCGGTTCCACCAGATTGGAGCTGATCTTTATCGCTCTCTTCTCTATGTTGGAGTTTCTAAAAGAAGAGAGTGCTCTATTGGCATGGAAAAAGCAAGTTGGACATATTTGCGAGAATTCCATGAGGTTTCAGGGTAATTTATTGTGCTCAGGCTTGATCCTTCTTTTGGTGTGCAACTGATGATAATGGAATCTTCTAGATTGCATTAATGAAGAAGGTGTCTAAACCTTTTTGACACTCATGCATTATGGTTCTTGGACATTCACACACTTCTTGTGGTTTTACTGGAAAGCATAATTTTTGTTTCATTAAGTGTATTGTAAAATTATCTCATCTCAGCTTTGTGTTTATTTCCACTCTTAATTTTCATCACCTTATTTGTTTGGGAGGTGGATAATGCGTAAAGCATTCTGGTTGTGAACCGAAGCAGAGAGCCATCCTATTGTTGGTTTACTCTTTGTACACACTTGAACCAACTAAACATTGTCGAAGACCTGTTTATGCTTTGTCATTCCCTTTCATTCTGTAATTTAACATAAAATTTTTTAGAGTGGATGAGAAGTATCTATACGTTAATTGTTGCGGCATCACAGGTGGAGACTCCTTCCATTTCTACATTGGGAATGCTGATGTTGCACGCGATTCTTTAAACAATGCATCAAACAACTGAAGATGTTTGAAGCGAGATCTCGAGTACCAAAAATGATGGTCATACTACTACTGACAATGCAATTGGTAAGAAGAAGTCAGTCTTTTTGCTCACTGTTCATGGAGAACTTCCCTGGGGTTACCTTTTCTCAAACTTGTTGTGCTGCAGAAATTGCACATGTAGATTTAAGCTCATATGGACCGGTGTCCGAAGAACACAGCTCTCCACGCCGCTGTCTGCACGTTAATAGCACTGTCTACCTGGTTATGTCACACACCCCTGCATCGCCATCGACGTTATAGGTGCTGACAGTATTATAATTTTACGTCTGTTGTTGCTACAGATCATGTTGCCATTGGTATTATTCTATGATAGCACTATGATTTACTTCAACAAAGCCCTTGGAGCCTGTTCTACTGCCAGATTTGGTCTTTTATTCAGTGAACTTTTTTTGATCTAGTGAAAATCCTTTTTGTTGTCATTCATATTTATGTAAATTAAGCTTCCGTTTGGCCATAGATTTTTATGTTTGAAAGTTAAAAAGTTGAGTTCCACCCATGTTTGGATGTGCATTTTATTTTTAAAAAATAGAAGTTTTGGGCGTGGAAGTCCCAAAAACTGGCTTGAGTCAATTTTTCGAAACTTGATGTATTTGAAGATACAACAACAACATATCTAGTGGATTTTTCACAAGTAGGGTCTGGGAAGGATACAATATACTACCTCATAGAGATAGAAAGACTATTATTTGAAGATAAGATTTTCAAAATCTATGGTCAAACGTTAGTTAAGTTTTACGAATTGTTCCAATTTTTTCTTGGAGCTAACTTTTACAATGTAAACTCTACGTTGTTCTCTTTTTTACAAGCAAAGAATTGGTCATAAAAAAGAAGATAATTCTAGAACTCCTCTTGATTTTCATGTGTTTACTTTTCTCTTTGCTTAACAAAACAAGAAACTGCAATACTTTCCTTTCCACTTTCCATAGTTACCACTTACCAAATACATTAAGAAGCTAAAATAAAAGGCTTTCTCACCAAAAGTGGAAAAAAGAATTAACTTAAATTACCGTCTATCTAATCGCTTAAACTAAAAATAATTGATAAATGTATAATATATGTAGGGAAAAATTATGCGCATAAGCAAATATACACTAGTTAACTAGCTAAAATAGCTGCAGTTTAAATTAATACGACTCGCGGCAAATGTCTAGCTATAATTATAGTTTGAGTTTTATATAATTCATGTGATTCATACAAACACTTTGTGCGATCATACAGAAGTTGTACGCGAATCAAATTGTGTAGCGAATTATACAAACTTTGTGCACGAATTGTATAACAAAATATACGAACGTTATACAAAATCTACGAACTGTAAAGCGAATTATACAAAGGTATACACACATTGCGCGAATTATACAAACGCTAGTATAACTATAGTTATAAAATGTAATTATCCAAACTATAACTATGGAGCATAATTAAGGTATTTTTAAGTGGCTATATGCAAAAATTCCTCGTGTATTATGTTTCATGTATAATATGTACATAATTTATGTATACTAATTTAAAATAAAAAATAAATAGTGAATTCGACTGGCTATTCGTATAAAGATTTTTTTTACTCTTGAATTTGATAATGATATGATGGCAATAATAATCGATACCAAATCCATACGATACTACCTCCGTTCCACATTAGTTGTCCATTTCTTTTACACGTCCCCTAACAACAATAACAACATACCTAACGGAATCCCACAAGCAGAGTTTGGGAAGGGTAAAATGTATCTAGACTTTACGACTACCTCATAGAAATAGAGCGATTATATACGTCCCTAAAAAAATCATAATTTAAAATAATTATTTCTAGTCAGATGAACAACTAATATAAAGCAGAACGATTAATTTAAACATTTCTTTTTATAGAAAAAAAGAAAGAATCCATAAGTGGGAAACCAAAAGTGCAAGACGGCAAAGCCATATTTAAAGTACCTTGCTACATTAGGAAAATCCAATATTTCTTTCCAATATTTTTCCTTCCAAATAAGGTATTATTATTAATTAATTACCATTTACTAAAAAATTCAACCTAACCATATTATATAATTACTATATTAGAGATGATGAATCAGCTCATATTGGCAATTTAACATTCATTGTATGTGTATAAAAGAAAATTAAAATTAAGACACTTTTTATTCTTCATTTTTTATTTTCTTAGGGTTTTCAAGAAAAATGGGAAGAGGAAAAATAGAGATGAAGAAAATTGAAAATATAAGTAGCAGACAAGTAACATTTTCAAAAAGAAGGGCAGGACTTTTCAAAAAAGCAGAAGAATTGTCTGTTCTTTGTGATGCTGAAATTGGTGTTATTGTTTTTTCCAATACTGATAGGCTTTATAAATTTGCTAGCTCTAAATCCAGGTATATGTTCCGGTTATCGTATTATTTTGTTGTGTTACAGTTCTGTTGTTTGGTATTTTCATCATGACTTCTTGCTTATTGTACTATCCGTCTCTTACTTGAGTCGAGGATCTATTGAAAATGACTCTCTATTCTTGTAAGATAAGGGTAAGATCTGCGTATACACCAATCTCTCAAGAGTGTTGTTTTTTGTTGTATTGATTGGTTTTTTTTGGTAACGTGACTTCTTCCTTATTGTACTCCCTGTCTCTTACTTGAGTCGAGGATCTATTGAAACTGATTCTCTTTTATGAGATAGGGGTAAAGTCTGCGTATACACCACCCTCGATCTTGAAAGTGTTCTTTTTGTTGTATTGATTGGTTTTTTTGGTTACATGACTTCTTCCTTATTGTACTCCCTATCTCTTACTTGAGTCGAGGATCTATCGAAAATAGACTTTCTGCCCCTGCAAGATAAGGATAAGACCAGCGTACACCCCACCCTCTTGAGAGTAGTTTTTTTTGTTGTATTGATTGGTTTTTTTGTTATGTGACTTGTTCCTTATTGTACTCCTTGTCTCTTATTTGAGTCGAGGATCTATCGAAATAGACTCTCTGCCGCTACAAGATAAGGGTAAGACCTGCGTACACACCACCCTCTTGAGAGTAGTCTTTCTTGTTGTTGTTTTTTGTTGTATTGATTGGTTTTTCTGTTACGTGACTTCTTCTTTATTATACTCCCTGTCTCTTACTTGAGTCAAGGATCTATGGAAACTAGACTCTCTAGCCCCCTATAACATAAGGCTAAGGTCTGCATACACACCACTCTCTTAAGAATAGTTATTTTTTTTGTTGTTGTATGGATTGGTTTTTTGTCATACATTAGTAAAAAAGCATCGAAAAAGTGGCTTAATTAGAGAGCCTAATGCGTCATTAAGGATGAATCTATCGATAAATAATCAACTTCTATTCATTAGTGATTGAACAATCAACTATTGGAGAGTCTAAACGATATTTAAAATAAGATTATCAGTGATAAAGTATCTTTTGTATATTAATAAACTCAATTCTCTCTTGGTACTTATTAATTTCGAATGAAGAATGAAAAATGTCTCGTTTAAATTGCAAACTTCTATATAAAAAAAAACACATTTGGAGTCTTTTTTTCTTTCTTTTTCATTTTATTTGTTGTTTAATTTGAGATTTTTTTTCTTATTTATTTGAATTATTAGATTATGAAAGAAAAAAAAAATTCAATTTATGGGTAAAATTTAAAGTGTTAGGTAAGGTGATTGTGATTAATCCATTTTTAGCACTTGTTAGATATTAATGGAGTGCATTTTAGTAATTTGACCTTTAATTAATTAATTAATTTATTTATTTGGCTCTTATTTTATAAACCAACCTCTTTGATTTTCTTTTAAAATGTTAACATGTGTTTGTGCAGCTTGGAAAAAATTGTGGATAGATATAATAATTCTGCACATTCTTCTGAGCATCCTACTATCGAAAATATCGAAGAGGTATTAGATTTAATTAATTAATTAATTAATATTGAAGTAATTAGTCACTAATTAACTTGATTTTCCCTTTCATTACTTTCAGCCTGAATTGAATTCCTTGAAAGCTGAAGTTGCAAAATTACGAAAGGTTACCAGGTAAGCTTTTTCAAGATTCCTCCGTCTCACTTTATGCGATATTTTTTTTTTAATTTTTAAAAATAAAATAATTTTTTTTCTACTTTCGATCTTTTTAAATTGTTGATTTTTGCATCATAGTATTCTTTAAGTAATTTCCATATATATAAATTTTCTTAAAGATTTTATGTCTGAATTCACGATCAACGATAAAAAGTTTGACTCTGAAAGTTCAAAAAATATCATATTAATTGAGATGGAGTGAATCAGGTAATTTTAGCCAAAATCGATATTTTAGTTTAATATGTCCGTCCATTTTATACCTCAACTATCAGTATATATAAATTAAATCCTTCGTAAAACAAAATATTTTTCTTTTATTATTATTATTTTAATTAATTAATTTTTATTTATTTATTTTGCATATTTTTAAAAGGAGGATGATGGGGAAAGAACTTGATGGCTTGGACTTCAAAGAGTTGCAACAATTAGAGCATCAATTAACTGAAGGCATTTTATCTGTTAAGAATAAGAAGGTAATTAATCTAATTTAGCATAATTACTTAATATTAATTATGTTTAATTATAGTTAATTATATCATCTTCTGAAAAATTTTCTGTAATATTTCAGGAACAAGTACTACTGGAGCTACTTGAAAAATCAAATCTGCAGGTAACACTTTTAATTATTGTAATTACATATATTAATCTTTTGAAATTATAGTAGATGGAAAAATATTTTAGCTTAAAATCATAGTTGAAACAGCTGAAAAAATATTTTATTAGGGGTAATATTGTTAAACCAGAGTTGAAGCAGCTAAAGAAATATAATCAAGCAGCTGAAGCAGTAGCTGTTATAAAAAGATTTTATCGAAAAGTCTACAAAAAACTTTTGTGGGCTCTACATAATAAAGGAGCAGAAGTAGGCAGCTTAAGCAGGCACGTTGACGAAGAGCTGCCTGCTTTGGCAGGTTTTGATTGGGTTGGTGGTAGGGTAAGAACTTACATTATATAGCGAAGATATTTTATTAGGGGTAATATTGTAAAATTATAGCTGAAGCAGTTAAAGAAATATAATCAAGCAGCTGAAACAAGCACGTCAATAAATAGCTGCCACAAAAAGATTTAATTAAAAAGTCCACAAAATATTTGTATGGGCCCTAATGATAAAGGAGAAGAAGCAGGCACGTTGATGAAGAGTTGCTTGCTTTGGCAGGTTTTGATTGGGTTGGTGGTAGTGGATTATGGGTCCTATGTGATAAAGGAACAAAAATAAGCAGCGCAAACAGACACGTTAACGAAGAGTTGTCTCCTTTGACATGTTCTGATTGGGTTGGTGGTTGGGTTAGAACCCACACTTATTCATATAGACAGAGAACTCATAATTTGGAAACTTAAACAAACTCACTTTATTTTAATTTTTCTATGATTTATTATGGTCTAATATTTTTTTTTTTAAAAAAAAATTGTTTTATTTAGATTGAGGAACTTGGACACAAATCATGTAATCACTATCCTGAAAATTATGAAGCAGCAAGGAAAATTTCTGGTGGAAATTCAACAGTAATTTGTGATGATAAATCAGTCAGAGAAGAAATTTCAGACACTTCTTTGAGCTTAGGGTAATGTAAACTCAACTTTTTTCTTTTTTTATGATGTCGATAACCTATTCTGATTGATTGCACGTATTAATTAGTAATTGCTTTCACGAGTCGAACTTATGATCTACTTCACATGAAGATAATTTTACTGTTGCTCGAAGGCTCTCCCTTGACATCATATTTGATGTCAATTCTGGCTTAAAAAAACGTATTAGTAACTGTTTTTACTGATCGAACTTATGACCTAAGATCACATGAAGACAACTTTACTATCGCTCAAAAGCTCTCCCTTGACCTCATATTTGATGTCAATTCTGGCTTAAAAAAATGTATAAGTAATTGCTTTTACGGGTCAAACTTATGATCTAGGCCACACGAAGACAACTTACTGTTGCTCGCAGGCTCTCCCTTGACATCATATTTGATGTCAAATTTGGCTTAAATTTTTTTAGATATATGCATTATAGAATATTCAAACATCATATATTATTTTCACGTTACATTTATCTTTTATAAACGATTACTTATAGTTATCTTTTAGGCGGTCCATTTTTTTCCATGGTAATAATATCTATTTTGTTTTTGTGCAGACTTTCAGTTTCTACAAGCCAGAAGAAAAAACATCCAAAGATTGAATGCACTTCAAATGATTCTGAGAATCTAATGATTTTAGATTAATATTTTCCTGGTTACAAACTTATATTTTTCAAAATATTAATGTTTTGTGTTACTAGAATGTTGTAAAACCATCAGATTAATGATGTTTTTTTTTTCAAATTAGAATTCTAGTATTTGTTTTGAGACTTTGATTGATCAAGGTTATGTGCGATGTAAGATCCAAGGAGATATAGATAAGATTTACGTATATTTACTCTTTTCAGATTCTACATGTATAATTTGATCTAAGAAATTCTACTTTTCAATCCAGATTGATAGAGTAGAAGACTATAAATCCTCATGTTAATGGTTCCCATCTAATCTGGATTGGGAATACCCGAGATAGCTCAGTTGATCGGTAGATCCTTACTCTATTTCAAGAGTTCTAGTACTTGCATTGTGGTCCGTCCATTAGTTCAATGATTCTTCTTCGCATTCTTGTGTTGGCTTGTGGTTCGGGAGACCATATGTGGAGCAATCCGGCATAAATTGATACTGACACCTCAGAATTTGGTAACCTAACCTCCAGTAACAACTACTTATGAATCCTTTTTCGAGTTACACCCATTTTCTCAAATTTTGGATCGAACTAATCCATTGACCAGATAATAAGCTCATGAGCTTGATCTTACTTCACCGTTGAGAAAGGAAAGAAGACTTCCATCTCCAAGTTTAACTCAGATGTGGCTCTACATGTATAATTCTACTGAGTATGTTATTAAACTAACATTCCACATCAACAATATATACGGTATAATTCCTTGTACACCAACCCTACCTTATCGAAGGTAGAAAAGTTGTTTCGATAGACGTCAACTTAAGCAAAAGCATTACAATGCAATTTCAAAAATAACAATAATCTGTAAATGCAGTAAGTAAAGAATCACTATTTCTAACCCCCTGACTCTAGATCCTAAATTCGCATGTCTGCTTGCTCTAGTCGAGTCCTACCTTAGTAAGCGAACACGCGACAATATCTGTTCTCTTTCGACATAATCTTCTAATCCGACACTGGAAAGATAATACAAATATCCAACCTATTCTACAATAACCATGGGCAAATCCGGTGCACTAAAGCACTTGCTATGCACAGGATCCGGAGAAGGGCCCTACCACAAGGGTCTACTGTCACAGCCTTACCTTGCAAACAGAATTCATAATCTTGCCGTGAGGCTTTTCCAAGGGATGTTTTCTATTTACATTTCCATATCTCAAAAAGAACGGCTGAACGATTATGACCAGACAGGTGCAGGTTAAGGTTAAACCGATAATACAACATCGCCAATAAATTGAGCTAGAGAGAAAATACAACGTTTCTTGGTTAGTACTCATACCGCCTTAGGTTGGGTCTGCTCAAAGTCAAAAACCTCAAACATGAGGCGTCTTACATCCGGCTTTCCATATATAGCGTAAGAGAGTCCATGAATAGCTTGTTGAACGGAAGTTGTAGCTGGATTCCTGAGTCTACGATTGTGCTCGAATGCATCCTGAACTTCCTCACTGTATATGATAAAGCGATGGAGATTCTTTTCTCGCAAATATCTCCCACAGAATTTGTTCATCAAGATACGCCGGTGTCTCTCTTGCAACCATCTCCCAGGAGCATCAAGATGCTTCATGAGTAATCTTTCCGCCATTACCAAATCCTGCATCACGACAAGGAAACTATCAACTTTCTATGAACTAGAAAGAAAAACTGTCATGCATGTGCAGAGTAGAGTAAAGTAGTAGTTTTCTTGTCGATGAACAAAAGAGTGGCTTCGTATTCCTGTATTGAGATTGTGTCCCAAACACAAACTAGAAAATGGAACAAAAGAAAGCAACGCAACAAAATAAACCTGACAGAAACATTGCTACACATACCTGGATTTTTTGGCCAAGATACTCAAGCCGCTCAAAGCAAAACCTCGGATGCTCAAATTTGTATTTAGACGGGTGCAAGAAAGCGAGCTGCAGTTTATATAGCAGGAAAATTCACAGAAAAGGTTAGTATTGGAATATACATGCTAGATTTATGGAAAGAGTCATCAGGATAGTGATATATAAACAAACACCATAGACGACAAGACTTCAATCAAAATGGAGTATAAGAATTTAAGGTCTTTCAAACAGGAGGGGAAAAATAAGATAAAACCGGGTACACAACAAAATTGGATTTGATAATTGACTTCCGGCAGATAGTTAATGTTGCATGGCCTTAATAGTTACAAAAGGCTAAAGTGGAATTGACACCATAAAGGCCTATATATTTTGTCCTCCACATCCTACAACTCCATATTTGTTGAATGTATTGGAGTTTCAAAAGCATACAACAACATACCCAGTGTTATACCACAAGTGAGGTCTGGGGAGAGTAGACGCAAACTTTACTCCTACCTCGTAGAGATAGAAAGGTTTTTCCAATAGACCATTGGCTTAAAATAAAGCATTTCCGAGCAGTTTGAAAAAGGGAATACAGAAATGAGAGAAGTAACAACAATGAAATAATGTGAAATGGAAGTAGTACACAACATACAAAGGAAAGATCAGTAATGACAACAATATGCAATAACCGAAGTACAAAAAAGCACAGGTAATAATCGAAATCGAAGAACAAGAAACTACGAGAATAGTGTTAACACCACCGGTAAGAAGAGCCAAGCATACAAGCAATTTGTTTTTTTCATATGGTAATTTGCTCCTTGATGATAAGAAACCAGAAAAAATAGTAATTTTTACATGTTCCCCAGAGATTGTTGTGTAACATTCGAACTACAGCCTGAAGAGTATATACCTGTAAACCAAGTCCAAGTTCAATGTTTCTGGCTTCAGTAATTTCTGGAATCCTGTCATTCATTGTCAATGGGTAACCCAGTGTCCGCATAACTTGAGATCTGCTCGTATAATCCCATACATTACCACGGAACCTATGCATGCCTGGTGGAACACACGCCCTAAAAACCCTTGGGTGCGCAAAAAGAGCATCCTCCGGAGGCTGTCAATCATAAACACAAATGAATAAGCAATATGAATTCAGATGGTCATTTCCTTTCTTCAAGTTGCATTTGTTTGCACGGTATAAGTTGAGCAAGCAACTCATATTAAGGCGAATAAAAATGCATTAATATGAAGAATGAACAAGCACCCGTATGCAAGATGTATATCCAGAAAGTATCAAGAGATTCATGTGTGTACCAGGTACACTAGTTTTTGGCATGTGATGTCAACGTTTACAATGCGATTGCTACTAGTGAAGGGACTATTCCTTCTCCCTATGTTTTTTTCATTAGGAAGATAATTTTAAAGAGTTAAAAAAGGCGTCGAGAGAGTTAGGAAAATTTGCATTAGAGTAACAACTAAAAAAACTAAAGTTACATTCTTTTCCCCTACTTCCCCCCCCCCCCCCTCCCCCCCCGTTTTTCTTCAAAAAGGACACGAATATTGTTGCTTGTTGCAATATTTTAAGTTATTAGAATTTAACCGAAAAGAACACTCTTTAAGTTACTTTATTTTCATCAAGTAAGTTGCTTCATTATAGGCATCAAGAAGATACAAAAGTACAAAAGTAAATATGCCAGATGCATTACATGACAAAATGATAAGACCCGGGAGTCAACCAGAAAAACAACAGCCAACATAGTGGGGAAGAAGCATTTAAGCAATTACTCACTGTGCTTAATTTTTTTTTATAGCTGCAATGTTCAGGCCAGCTTGCGCTCACCTCGACTAATTCAACAGGATACCTACCACCTCCACTACCAACAGATACTAGGTAACTCTATCCACCAATGCTAGGACAAATGGAAGAAATCACCTAATGCTTTGTCTCTGCTAGGATTTGAACCTGAAACCTTGTGGTGCTCAACCCACTTACTGTGCTTAGTTAACTTATAGGAAATGCTAGGACTTTGGCTGGATTTCAAGGATCCCCTTTAAACAACAGTAGCAAAAAGTGTTTTCAACTCTCAAGAGTACAGGTAGAAGAATATAAAACAGAAATAGGGGAAAATAGGAACTGCAGAAAGATGACAGTGTGATTCCTGGAAGACTGAGAGAGTATATTAAACATTTATATTAGATAAGAAGTTAAGATCTTGCCTTATAAGTAGCAACATCTTGCCAGCTAAGCTTTCTGCCTTCAAATTCTACTGAGACATAGTCTACGTCTTCCAACTGTCTCCTCAATTTAGGCTGGCAATCTTCAGCCTCAGGATCCATTCCAAACACTTCAAATAGCACACGATAAACTTCAGGCATTCCAAAACACAAGTATATTGCTCCAAACAAAGCCCAGAACACAGATCTGCCAAGTAATCATGGAATCCAACCGAGTATGAGAAAGTGATAGTAGCTAGGTAGCTAAATAACATCACAAGAAAACAAAAACCATGAGGATAAAACAAGATGAGGACACGGAAGAGCATCAATAAACAGGTTCTACCAAATGAGAATTGTTATAACAACAACATACCCAGTGTTATCTCACAAGTGAGGTTTAGGAAATAAGAATTCCTTCATGAAACATATCCATTACTATTATTAAAGTGGAAGCGCTCAAAGTAAAGTATTGATACACAAAAATGCCCATATAAGGTTGATGGGCCTTTTCACCTTAAAAATGCATTCTTTGACATTAATGTACAAAGAAAGTAAAATATTTTACAATAACTAATCATCAAACCTTGCAAGTTAGAGAAAAATATATAGTATTATGTGATAATAATGTGAAATAAGAAAAAATATCCAGACATAAACTAATCTAAATTTCTAATTCATACAACTAATAATATAAAGTAGACTCCTGATCCAGCCCCACAATATTATTCTACAGTTCATACCCACTAGAATAGGCTACATAAATCACGTTCAAACGTATTGTGTTGTAAGGATTCTTAGTTTAAACAAAAAAAATAGAATAAGTGGTCCAAAATTTTATAATTTTTGCATTGTACTAATGCAGGAAACGTACTTGTGGACTAGTTATATGATAGTTCAAATTTTAAAGCATAACATAATTTGGCAATGCTAAAGAAATCCTCTTCAAAGAGGAATTCTTGTTTGTTCATTATGACGTCTTTCAAAAATGGGAGGGCAGCTGCTGAAACTCATGAACCAGAGTGACCTATTAATACATAAATATCTTTATGCATCCTAACCTCTTATAGGGACATTGCTTGGAAGGCTGATAACTTCTACTTTATTCACTACACCAGATCAAGACTTGAGAATAAACTTTTTCTATCAGTATTTAATCTTTTGTTGACCCACTAGGTACACAATCTTGATCAAAATTCTTCTCTTCCTAAGAACACCACATTCTTTTGTGCTCTGCAAAATTGTTCTGATACTTCCTCTCCACGAACTATTATCACAAAATGACAGTTTGTCATTGCCATATCCTGCAGCACCTAACCCTACTTGGCAATGCTAAAAAAATCTTCTTCAAAGGGGAATTCTTGTTTGTTCATTATGATGTTCTCAGAAATGGGAGGTCAGCTGCTAAAGACAAAACCTGTATCATGTAATAAACCTCATACTAGGAAGAAAAACAGATAGACCATGGTGTTTAGAGGTTGATCATTGTTTTCTTTTCTCAACTAAGAATGTAGCAAGGAAAGAAGAAACTAGCATCTCCTGTTGACTGCTCTGAGGATTTAGTGCTGCTGAGGTATAAAGCATACACACAAGGATTACTAACAAATAGTTCAATAGCATGACACAACAAAATAAAACTACACGGATACAATTACATAGTTCCACCTAAAAAATGTGCAAGTACATGAAATGATGAATTAAAACTAATAAAGTTCAGACTTTTCTAGGCTATGTATCCAGATGAAATTAAAATAGCAACCATCAAACGTCAAGCAAAGAACCAAGATATCAACTTACTTGACCGGCGGTTCCCTATCCAATCTTTTCAACTTATCCATATCATCATATGGGAAAATCAAATTCTGCAAGCTGGCATTTTTAATCCACTTAGGTAAATACCTCTTCCCAATCAATGCATACACCCTTTCCCTCATTGGGCCAGGAGCCTCCCTAGGATACCTCTGCAAGAAAAACTCACACATAGCTAATTCAAGAACATACTCCCCTAAAAAACCCAATCTTGAATGTCCTGACCTAACATGCCTTGCATTGGTCCTCTCACACTTAGGATGTTGAAATGCTAAATACAACAAAGTATCAAATTGTTTTGCTGGATTATCATCCCCATAACTTTCAGAACTCTCTAAAGGGTACCCTAAACACTGTTTAGCTTCAATCAAATACTCATCAATCCAAGTTTTATCAGCATTATTGAGTTTTGAACATGGTAAGCAAGAACTCAAAAGGGGAAATGCCTTTAAAGACAATTGTGGGCTATTGAGGAATCTTTCAGCAAGTTTAGCATCATCTAAAGGGGGTTTTAGTATGAATCTTTTTGGGGGTACTTTTCTCTTAGGGGATACTACTTTTTTACGTTCAGCTAATTCTTTGAGGAGTCTTTGTGGACTATTTTGTGGGAGCTCTTTTGGGTCTACTGCAACAGCTAAAACATGAAATCTTGGACCAAGTTTGGAACTTTTTACATGGGTTTTTATAGAAAAGTGTGACACTGAGGATGAGAAGGAGAGATCAAATGAGCTGGGTTTGAAAGATGAACATAATTCCATTGCCATGTATACTGAAAAGGGTGTCTGAGGAACTAACTGAAATTAATAAAAATTGAGAATTTTTCAGAATTTGAATGAGGTTTTTGCAGGGTTTTTGGTAGAAGATAGGAAACAGAAAGGGGGAGATAAGGTCATGAGGAGAGGCTGAGACGAAGCTTATTTCGAGAATTGGGTCAATTGAATCCGGTTTTGGATCTATATTCGGGTCGAAGTCGGGTCAGCATTTGGATCATTTTCGGGTCAAGTTATTTTTAACACCTTTATTGATTTCTATTATACAAATTTATTTTAGTAAATTAAAGTTTTTCTCCATTTCTTTAAGTATCCCATCCTAATTTAGTCGGGACTTTGGAATGAAGATTATCATTAAGAGAGTTCAAAAATCTAAAGAAATAGACATACGAACTAGTTAAAGAGGGTTCAGCATCTACTATCCTAACAAAGGGATAGTGCCGTCCCTAGCGGGCATTAGACATTGGGTAGAATTTTTTCTTCAAAAATAATATAAGATACGTAAAATTTTGTGTTATTTTTTCAGGTCTAGATTTAAGTGGATTTGTGTATTTATCAAAATGGTACTAATTGTTTGGATCTGAATTCATTTGATATTTTGATCCAATACGCTTCTTTTCTTTCCTTACCTGTTTTGATATTCTTTACTTGACTAAGAGTCTATTAAAAGCAATTTTCTTACTTTTATAAGATTGAATAAAGACTACGTACACATTATCTCTACTGACCTCATGAAAACAATTGCACTTAATTTTTTGTTATTATTGTGCTTCCCTTCTTTTAAAATGCACGTTGTTTCTTTTGAGGTAATTTCTTGTTGATTCGTAAATTATCGATACATTCTAATTTTGATCCTTGTAATATAAGAATCCAACGTATTTAGCTTTTAATTAAGAACCATATTTTACCCTTAAATAAAAAGTAATAATATAAGCTTAATATAACAAATGGATAATTACATGGTGAAAGGGTTAATAATTCTGAAAATTTGTGAATACTTCAAATAATTAAAGGTTAAATATGCTAACTAAGTAAAAAAATTTAAAAATTATCATTAATGGGGACCAAAAATGTAGTCTAATCCTAACTTAATTAATCATGTAAATGACAACGACTTCATAATATTGTGGATTAAATTTAATCACACAATTTCTTGCATTACGTTTGCATGTCTAATTTATTTTATTTTATCAAACCCTATGTTTATTAATATTTGTTACAGTAGAAAATTCAAACATATCTACTTTGTTTATTCATTAACTATGATATCTTTCATTGATTAAAATAATTCTCATTCCATTATATATTAGTTGTCATCCTTATACTTTTTCTGGTCTCATTTTAGTTGTCGTGTCATAATTTTTGAAAGTCGATTTACTAAATTTTAAAGTTAAATCAGATTCAATTATTTTGATGTTTTGAACTAAAAATTTAGATATATATTTAAAAACTATAAGAAAAAAATTATTGATCGTAGCTTTTTTCATATCAATACGATGAAGAAATATATCTTAAAATATTGGTTAAAATCTATATATTTTGACTGCAAAAATGAAAATTATGAAAAATTAAAGAGAAATTCCGCATATAATCACTCAAAAATGTCTTAATTATTCTCCATAGCTATAATTTGGGTAATTACATTTCGTAACTATAGTTATGACATCGTTTCTATGATTTGGCAACGTTTGTATATGTTTGTATAATTCGCTATACAACTAGCAGTTTTGTAAAACGTCTGTATATTTCGCTATACAATTCATGCACAGTGTTTGTATGATTCACTATACAATTCGCTTGTATATTTCGCTATACAATTTGATTCCCGCACAACTTTCGTATAATCGCGCGTATCGTTTATATAAATTGCGTGAATTATACAAAGCTTAATCTGTAATTACATTTAGATATTTGTTGCGAGCCATAAAAAAAATTAAATTATTTTATTTTATATTTCATTAAATTTTAATTTGATTTTAATAATTATGGTATTGACGTCCTTTACATTATGTACGTCTGAATTTTTTATTTTATATTTGGTTGAAAATATTGGTGGCCATGACGTTTTTTTTTTCTTTAAATAAATGAAGTATGGATATGTTAAGTCAAAAGGAAAATGACAAATCCTTATGGAAAACAAGATTAATTAATGTCTGATCTCAGAGATAATGAAGGTTAATTAATAATTAATCATGGTCTTAAATATAATTGGGTTAGTTTACCAATTTGATTGGCCATAAACACCCAAACAAGGCCTATTTTGGAACCGTCCCAATATTAATTAAATACTTAAGATAAAGATTTTGATTACTTAGTTGACTTGTTAAAACTCTGATAAAAGTTTACATATAAAAAAGGGACAAATTCTTACCAATTTGAGAGATTTGAAAAGAGAGGACTTTGTTTTATTTTTTTGTATGTCAGCAACAGACGAGGATTTTTCGGAAACAATCTCTTTATCTCTATGAGATAGTAGTAAGATCTGTGTATATTTTTACCCTCCCCGAACTTCACTTATAAAATTTTACTAGATATATTATCGTTGTTGTTGTTTTGTGTCGATAACAAAAACCAAACTTATAAAACTATGGTTGATCTTGTAGCGGATGAATGAGAACAATATGAATTCGATATAAATATGTAATTTGAAAATTTATTAAGATTTAATGGATCGATTAATTCAGATAATGAAAAAATATTACTTACAAGAGATTTCTTCATCCGTGAATCTTGAACTCAAAATATCTTTTCAAGAATGAAGAATCTTGTTAATCTCATTCCATATTAAGTTAAGACTTTTCATTTTAACAAAAAAGAATTTGATCTTTACTTCGAACCTAATTGTATGTCTAGACATAAAATTCGAAAATGTTAAGTATATAGGCTTCTAATTATTTTTTAAAAAGAATAATTTATTTTTTATATATATATATATATCTTTATTTTTTTAATCTGTGAGCAAAATTATAACTCTGTCATGCATAATTTTTATAGTTAAATAATAAAAAATTTATATCAATTTTAATTGGTTACAAACCTAGCGATGAATTTTTAAAAATTCAATTAACGAGGAGCTTTTTAGCTAAGAATTATCGATAAATTTTATAACTACTTCTATGTAATGAAATATTATAACGGAGGAGAGGGATGGAGTGAAAAATGATCTACCATGTACTAAAAAATATTCAATTTAGAAAATAAAGGTGTTTGGAGATTTTTTATTTTGTGGGGATGGGAGGAACAGGGGGTGGAGAAATAAAATTTCGAATTTTGAATTTGCTTTCTTACTTAGTGCGTAGCGTTGGAGTCGGTAGAAATTCATGGATCGATATCATCATCTTCACCCCGTAAGAATTACAACATCACCTTAAGGACGTTCAGCATCCATGGGTCATCACAGAAGTAGTTTTTCAATTATTAAGTGAAAGATAAAGAGGTATCTTGTTTTAAATTTTATTAAAATAAGATTACATATTAAAGTTCATGTTAATCAATTAATAGTAGTAACTTTTATTTATTTTATAGTTTGATACCTTTTTTTAAAATTATTTTAAATAAAATTTTTAAATCAAACACAAACTTAACAAAAGTTTTTCTCAAATGACTTGGCTAAACACAGATTATTCTATCAAAACCTTTTTTTTTTAATTTGATTCATTTTAAATTAAGATTTTTCTTGATGAAGCAAAACGATCAATAAGAGAGTCCACCAAAGTAATCATGCTCCATCTTCTCAAACAATCTGAGCCGTTCATTCTTAGCCATGATCATAATCACGCGGGCAAAAGGCACAAGCCTTTTGGTATATTATAATTTATAATCATCAAACGGCTGCACGTGTAATCCTTATTATGCTTTGCAGGACCACTTAATCATCACCCCTCCTTAAAAACTATTAATTTTTGTAAAAAATTTCCTGACAATAATAAATCCTTTTACATGATCTGAACATTTTAATAACTTAATATAAAATGTGACTTAAATTATTTTTTAAATTACCAATATTGACTTTATGAATAATGACCTATGATTATCGTTTAGTGATTTAATAGCATAATAATATCTATTCTTATATATATACACACTGTGGCTGATCCAAGGGAATTCAAAATTTTAAGAAGTGGACACACAAACTAATCGAAGGAGGTTCGATATCTATTATACATACAAAAAATTTTATTTTTACTATATATAAATAATATAATTGTTTGCCGATTCAAACCCCTTGTTACTATGTGACTCTGTCACTATATATATTATTAGTGTATAAGGTTTAGATGTTGAACCCCATTGACTAGTTCGCGCGTTTACTCCAATTTTGAACTCCTTAAAGAAATTATTCACTCCACCACGATTTATCAGAGAAAACCTCTTTAGTTTCACAAGATAAGAACAAAGCTGCATATGTATATATCGATCAGCCTTTTCGAACTCTACTTATGAAATTACACAAATACTAAATGAAAAAGTTTAAATGAACAGACTAGTTTAGTTTGTATATTAAATCTGTTTGTCTAGTTTGTATGTTTACTTCTTCATATTTTGAATTCTTTAAAGAAAATCTTGGCTTCGTCATGATCTATCATAAACAACCTCTCTATTTTCACAGGATAAAGACAAAGCTACATATGTATATATCGACCGTTCTTTTCAGACTCCACTTATGAAATTACCTCAATACTAATTGAGGAAGGTTTAATAAACAAGACTCATCAATCATCATGATCCATGAGTTTTGAAGATTGTGATTAGCCTAAAGGTTTGACTCCATAATTTTTCCAACATAAAAAAATGAATACATGAAATAATGAGCATTATTTAAATTTTGTACAACCAAACAAACACAAAATACTTTCTTTTTTCCCTTTATATATATTGCCCACTTCCAAACATTATCAATTCAACCTTTCTTTCCCTTTAATTCTCTTAATTTTTTTTCCCTCTTTTTCTCTCTTTCTTCTTTACAATGAAACAAACATTTCCAAGTACTCTTCCAAGAACAAGCAGTTGCAATAGCTCTAACAAGCTTATCATTCCATCAAATTACCTAAATTCAACCAATTCTTCAATTATTCCTCACCCTTTTGAGGATAATTTCGAATTCTCGTATAGTAATTCCTTTATTCATCAAAAAAGCTGCGACAGAGGCAGAGTCAAAGTCAGAATCAACTTTAATTTTCTGAAATATCTCCTAAAAATGATCTCCTTCCATGCTATGCTTCCAACATGTATGTCCCTTAATTTCCCTACACATTTTACACCTAATTCATGCCGGAAAGTCACCGGAACTTTGTTCGGTCACCGGAGAGGCCACGTCATCTTCGCCATTCAAGACAATTCCACGTCATCAGAACCGAGTCTTTTGATTGAATTCGCCATCACAACATCTACTTTAGTCAAAGACATGTCATCGGGCCTTGTCCGAATCGCGCTGGAGTGCGACAAAATGCCACGTGGCAGCAGGCAACTGGGGCTCCTCCAGGAACCTAAGTGGGCCATGTATTGTAACGGAAGGAAGTGTGGGCACGCGCTTTCGCGTGCGTGCACGGACTCCGACCGACACGTGTTGCACATCGTGCGGAATGTGTCGGTTGGGGCCGGAGTGATTCCGGTCGTGGGCGATGGACGGAAGGGCGGCGAGTCGGACGGTGAGTTGATGTATATGAGGGCTAATTTTGAACGAGTCGTAGGGAATCGTGACTCGGAAGCTTTTTATATGATGAATCTTGATGGAAATGGAGGACCTGAGCTTAGTATATTTTTTATTAGGACCTGAGTTCGGTGCACTAAAGCTTTTTATGGAGCAGAGTCCTACCATAAGAGTCTACTGTATGCAGCTTTATCTTGCATTTTTGCAAGATACTGTTTCTTAAGCTTGAACTCGTGACTTCCTAGTCACAAGATATAAACTTTACCAGTTACTCTAAAGCTCACATTCGAAAAAAAAAAGTGAATAGAAACGAATTTCGTAAAAAAGGGAAAAAAGAAGAAGTCAAATCTACTTATTTTTGTATTGTATGCGTGCTTTTATATGTTGAATAAATATACGCCTAATTAAATGTTTTCGTATTGCATCATTTTCTTTGGTTTTTAGTCTAGCGTATATATATATATATGTTTTGAATTTCGATTATTTCAAATTCGTGTGGTGTATATTAAGACTCATTTAAGAGAAAACGACATGCTTCCTAATTATTAATTGTTAGAAACTTGTGTCTTTAAGTTGGAATACGAATTAAAAGTGAATTATTAATTGTTTGAAACTCGTACCTTTAATTTGAAATACGACTTAAAAGTGAAAAACTCGAAAATGTAATATTTGATACTTGTCCACTATATTAAAAATGGATATTCAATAATACTTGTCTACTTTATGAAATTAAGAGATAATTTTACACTTAGTTTCTAAATTAACTTTATCATTAATTATAGTCATTTCCATATTACATTTTTCAATACATTATATCTGTTATATTCAAAGTATGATTTCATAAAATTACGCATATCATTTACTGTTTCTTAATCCCTATACCAACTCAATAGTAAACAACTGGGAGTAATTTAGTGATAAATAAGTGGGAAAATGGTAGGTAGCAAGTCATGTATAGATAGATATAAACACATGGAAAAATAGACCTTTGTCCTCTTAACAATAATGCATTTTAATTCGAATACATGCACTGCAGATGAAAGATATCTGTAAATCTCATAATATGTTGATTTGAACATATATAGGAAAAAGATTTAAAAAGAGAAAAGAAAAATCGAATTATTAGAGGATTTTTCAAAAAAAAGCAAATATTTAAAACATAATGAGGCAAAAAGTAGCTATAGTTTGCTTAAATTACGATTCATAGCTACATATTATAGGAAAAAGGCGAGCGAGATCGAGAGTGCAGAGAGTGGAGAGAGGCAAATTATATATGTACATCTATCAAATTAGATGTGTATATTTGTCAAATAATTGTATATGTATAACTGATATACATATGTATTTGTATATCTGACAAGCGAGATTGGGAGAGGCGAGCAAGAGAGGGTAGAGAGTGGAGAGAGACAAATTGTATATGTATATTTACCGAATTGAATATGTATATCTGTCAAATATTTTATATATATGCAATTGATATACAAATACATTTGTATATCTGACAAGAAATTGCAGAGAAAAAGGAGAGAAGCGAGAGAGAGGAAGAGAGGAGAGAGAGAAAATAACAACAGAACTCTAACTAAGGCTATAAATTATAATTTTTTCAAATTATAGTGGCATAGTGCAAATACATATCATATGTTCGCCTAGTCACATAAGTTACTCTTTTTTATTTATCTATATCTATATCTTCTACACTATATTAAAAGTGTGAAGACCCTTAGAAATGTTTATTGAACATTTTGCCCTTCATTAAAAATCTCTTCTTTAGATAAAATTGTCTTTTCACCATTGTTCTTTAAATTATTATTTAATTATATTTATAATATTGATTTTTAAAATATATGAAAATAAGTGATAAAATAAAGAATTCTAGCCATGGAAACACTCCTAAATCTTCCTTATTTGATAGACTTCTACGTCTTCCTTATTTCAATCAAGGAAATACCATACAGTAGCTAAGGAAAATTCTAATTTATGATGGATTCTAATTAGTGATAGAATCTCTATATATCGGATGTTTATAAATAAATAATTTATCAAAATTAATGAATTATTTATCTTTATATAAGTTCATAATTACATTGCCACCAGGCCAACATTAACTTGAGCCTTGGGGTTTTGCTCCCTTTCAAGGTCTTAAGTTCGAAATTCACTAGGTGCAAACAATTTATGAGGGCCATTAGATTGGGTAAAACCTGAATTAACCGAGGTGTACTTGCGAGAAATTCCTTGCCGAGGGCCTATGCACCCGGGGATTAGTCGGGGTTCAAAGAGACTTGGACACCCGGTGCAAATAATTTTTTTTTTAACTTTTCTCTATAATATTTATTTCAAACAAGATAAACGTTTTGATCACGCGCAAATCACATATTAACAAGAATAGTTATTACTATAAGGATGTTAGATGAAGATTATATTCTTGGTGCCAACTAAAGATATTTTCCAGATATTTAATTTGTACAAATCTTGAACTACTGTATTTTGATTAAACACACATAAACACAATTTCTTTTTTAATAAAGTAAGTTATCTTGGGTTGAAGATATTATTATTGTAAAAATATCTTTGACAAAAAGTGGATTAATATATTCCCAGCCTGGTACTTTTCAGTTGGTTTATATAATAATGGATGCACTTTTTCAAATATAATATTATTAATTAGTTTGAAATATTTTTATATTATTACTATAATATTAAACTTGGTTAAGTACCAAATGGATCCAAAAATGAAGATTTTCACATGGTCAAGATGCACTTTATTAGGCTGGCAAAAGTCTCAAATCACTAATTAGATCAGTGGTCAGTGTTGCTTATATATAGGTGAAAATTAACAAAGATATTATCAATAAATGTTTTTTTTTAATTATTAGTAACATTTTAAAAATGGACTAATATCAGTTCTTGAGCATGTTGGGGAATTAGGTAGCAGTAGAAATCTACAACTCAAAATCTTGATGAAAAAGCGAAAAAAGCTCTATACTAAAAGGCTTTCTTGCTCGACGAACCAACTTCAGGCCGGCCTTGATTCGTCTTCCGCAAGGAAGGGACGAGTGAATTCCCCTTTCCGTCTTTCGATAGCATAAAAAATAGATTCAAATTGATAAATCATCAAACGAGTAAGGAAATGGGGCAAGTGTACAGTAGGCCGTGTGCAACAAACAAAGTACAAGGATAGTATCATACCTTCATAGTTCTCAATCTTTAACACATTTGGATATGCGAAAACTCACTCGATTTACACATCTACTAGGGCACCACACTCGATTTGCATGTATACCGAGGCAACATACTAAGTCACTTGATTTGCACGTCTATCGGGGCACTATACTGACTTTTCTTTTTTCATGCGTTTGTTTCATTTGTTTGTTCCCTTTTAGTGAATAATTGAATATTGGTTCATTCAATGATATTATGAAACTAATTCAACTTAACAAAAACAAAAAAGGGAATATAAGTCGAAAAATTAGATGGTAATAGTAAAATGGTGAAAGATAGAATCTCACGTGCAAATTAAAAATAAAGGACAATCTTGGATTTTTGTAGTTACACATTTTACTATATGATCCAATCAGGAAGATATATTATATATAATTGTCTTAACTAATAAGCAGTAGTTGAGCTACTTCAATTGTCTACTTCATCTTCGCTATTTTGTTTTTTCTTGATTGTTCAAGCAGACAACAGGTTGATGTGTCTGCTTGAGCAGCTTGAGGGTATATCTGTAATTTTTAGCAACAATTGACTTCTTCAGCTGCCTGCTTGAGGTACCTGCTTGAGCAGCTTGAGGGAGCAACAGTAGAACTATTTCAGCTGCCTGCTTCATCGTCACTATTTTGTTTTTCTTGGCTGCTCAAGCAGGCAACAAGTTGACGGCCTACTTGAGCAGCTTGATGGTATATCTGTAATTTCTCGCAAGAATTGAGCTTCTTCAGCTGCCTGCTTGAGCAGCTTGAACGTATATCTATAATTTTACTTATATATAAGAGATAGTTTACGCAGCTCAAGTAAACAACACGTCGACATGCCTGCTTAAGCAAATTGAAGGTATATCCGTAATTTTTTATGGTTCTTTTGTTGCAATTTGTTTGTCTTATTTTTTATGTTAAAAATGCTACTAATCATAATAATTAATAACTTAAAATATATCAATAATATATGGTATGTCACAATATTAATAATTTAAATATTTAAAAATCATATTAAAATTTTAACTAACTCTCTAAATTTTATCTATATCACTTAAATTGAAATAAAAAATAACATATACTGAATTCGCGCTAGTGCGGGCACCGATATCTAAGTAATAATAGATAAGCTAGGAGGAAAAATAAAATAAAATAATACAGTACAAATGTTTTGTCATTGCATACGTGTCAAAATGTGCAATATTTAATAATATTCAAAACTTCAAATGATTTTGTCTTATTATGGACAAAGATATTGATATCATGCATATTTTGAAGAAAACTTTCGGAAGAAATGGATTTTTAGTCTAATTTAAATGAAGAAGTGAATATACAAATTAGATTTTCAAATGACGATTCAACATCTACTATATATATATAATACTTTTAATAACATATAAATCATACAATGTTTTGCTAAAAAAATTTCAGATGATCGACCTCCTTTGGCTTTGTCTCTGCTCAACCCCCTCTGGATCCGTCCCTGAAGAACCATCAACTTATTACAGATTTTGTTTCAACACTTTTCGAATAAAAAATCTTCCAAGAATCTTCACACAAACTTCTGAGTAATTTGGAGAAAAGAGAAGGAGAAGAAATCAGAAAAGTAATATAACTTTTCTGTTCTGAAAGTCTTCAAATTGTATTTGTTCTCTTTAATTAATAAATATAACAATAAAAATATCATTCATATATTAATATGAATCCAGATTGACCCACGCGGATGATCCGAATCCCGATCCAATTGGACCAAAGGTGGGCTACATTAAGAAAATAAATGGATATGAAGGCAACAAATGCCACAAACATCCATAATTTCCCTTTCTATATATATTCCCCTCCTCCAAACATCATCTTTTCATCCTATCTTTTTCATTTACTCAACTTTAATTTGTTCTTTTTTCTAATTTCCAAATATGAGAGAATATGATCAAATATGTACCATCCCAAGAACAAGCAGCAGTGATAGCTCTAACAACCTAATTACCATTGCATCAGAGTACCAAAGTAATTCTATCATTCATCACGATTCGAATTACTCGTATTATTCTCCCGACATTCATCAGAATGATCGTGGCAGAGTCAAAGTCAAAGTCAACTTTAGTTTCCAGTTTCTCAAATTTCTTATTCTGAAAATTATTTCCCTCCGCACTATGCTTCCAACATGCAGTACGTGGCTTAAATATTTTCCAACGACGTATCTTACACATTATAACTCATGTCGGAAAGTCACCGGAACTTTGTTCGGTCACCGGAGAGGCCACGTCAGCTTCGCGATTCAAAGTAATTCCATGTCATCAGAACCGAGCCTTTTGATTGAATTCGGGATGTCAACAACCACCTTAGTCAGAGACATGTCATCGCCACTTGTCCGTATCGCGCTTGAATGCGAAAAAAGGCCACGTGGCAGCAAACAAGTGAAGCTTTTCCGAGAACCTAGTTGGAATATGTATTGTAATGGAAGGAAGTGCGGGCACGCGCTTTCGCGTGTCTGCACGGATTCCGACCGATATGTGCTGCACACCGTGCGGAACGTGTCGGTTGGGGCTGGGTTTATTCCGGTGGTGGGTGATGGTCGGAGGGACGGCGAGTCGAAAGGTGAATTAGTGTATATGAGGGCTAATTTTGAGCGAGTTATAGGAAATTGTGACTCGGAAGCCTTTTATATGATGAATCTTGATGGAAATGGAGGACCTGAGCTTAGTATATTTCTTACTAGGACTTGAGAAAAAATTAACATGAAAAGAAAAAAAATTAAATTTATTTTTGTTTCACCATGTGTTTTTTTATTTGCTAGTGAAATGAAATGTTTGTTTTTTCTCTTTTTCTTTTCGATCCTCAAAGTTCTCATTTGAATATTTGTTACTATCATCTAGACATGCATCGACGATCGCTCCGTCCAAGCACACGACCAAGATTTTGCAGCGACCGCCGCACCCTCCTACTAGCATTACCCTGACGATTGGATGTAGGTTACACACTCCTTAGTGGATTTCGACTTCCCTGATCACGTCCTGCTGTCTTTATCGACTAACACCCTTTGTAGGATCTAGGTTATCTCGCAATTTGGCATCGTAACCTGACTTTCAATTCATCCAGTATCGCCAATTCTGCTTACCAAAAATAGCCCACATGGAGCGCTTGATTTCGTGGCGCAGCTCAATGAAGCAAACACGCTGTCCTACTTATTTAAACGTTCTTATTATATCTATCTTTGATTTTAATTCAGCATCTATACCCCACTCATGACTTCAAACGTTATCATTTATGAAATTATACTAAATATATTATTATTGTTATTATTATATTCAAGATCAATCATCCATTAAATTCACGTCACATAATTAAAACATATTTAGGGCTCCTTGTTGCTACATTTGGAATATGACTAGAAGTGAAAAATTCAAGAATGTAATATTTTTAATGTTTGATTGTATTAAAAAAAAAAAGATTTCCGATAAATTCATTTTTTAAAAATATGAACACATGTGACGAAAAATGTTGTCTTTACTGAACTATGCATTTGGATTAAACACGTAAATAACAATTAAAAAAAGATTAAACTAAGTAATCTTGGTTTGAAGATATTATTTTTATTGTAAAAAATTATCTTCCACATGCAGTGGATTAATATATTTCCTAGGCTGGTACTTTTTTCAATATATTATCATTAATTAGTTCCAAATGTTTTATTATTATTATTATTATTATATTAAACTTGGTTAAATAGAAAATAGATTTTAAAAAAATAAAATGAAAGATTGATTTTCACATGGTCAAGATGGAATATTTTCTTAAATTAATTTATAGGATCTTTGTCCCAAACAAAGAAATAATATTTACTGATCACTTTTTCAATCACATTTCTAAAGAACACTCACTATTATGAAGTCTAAAATTATACAAACAAAATTTTACGATAATATCGTGGAGTTTTAAATTTTTATCATCTCTAAATTGGACCATTTTATATTTACTGATCATTTCTTCAATCACACTTCTAAAAAACACTCACTATTACAAAGACTAAAATTTTACGGGTGAAAATTCATAATAATATCGTGGAGTTTTAAATTTTTATCGTATCTAAATTGAAACTCCATCATAGTCGCCATTTTTTAAATCATAAGGTCTAGTGGCTATTTTTATGAAGTTTACCATCTGTTAAAAAGCCTATTGGGCTTCCATTAAATTTCCGGTTCATTGAAAGAGGCCCAAGAGGGTTTAAGGAACTCCATTTTTACAGTGAAAGAACGATTCAGGGTTTAAGCAGAGAGAGGGAGAGAGGGAGAGGGAGAGGGAGAAGTGTGTGTAGTGTGTAGTGTGATTGTGTGTGTGTGTGAGAGAGAGAGAGATGAGTGGAGGACGAGCAGCGAAAGGATGGTTAGGGAAAATGAGTTTCATGAAAAGTGGTGGAAACATCAATTGGTTTCCAGGGCATATGGCTGCAGCTACTCGTGCTATTCGCCAACGTCTCAAACTTTGTGATCTCGTAATTGAAGTTCGTGATTCCCGTGTATGTTTATTGTTTCTTCTCCAAAACCTATAAATTGATCATTTATGTTGATGAATTTTGCTCTTATTGAGTCCAATTATTTTGTGCAGATACCGTTGTCGTCGGCGAATGAAGACTTGCAGCCTATGCTTTCTGGGAAAAGACGTGTTATTGCTCTCAATAAGCAAGATTTGGCCAACCGCAACCTTATGCATGTATCTAATTTCTAACAATCTTCTTTATGTAGTAAAATGCTAGTAATTAAGTACTTTGTTTCAAATTTGGGTATTTTTTTGTCCTTTTTTGGAGCTTATCTCATAAATAGCTAAAAGAAGCTATGGAGGGAGCTTAGATTTTTATTTTTTTTTATTTTTTATAAGTGTGGTGTTCAGGCTAACTTGTGTGTATTTTGATCAATTCTACGTGTACTCACTACTCTCTAAAGAAATTACCTAGCGTGTTTGCCTGGATTTTGAATCTAAGGCGTCAGGGTTCTCAATCCAATTCATTTGACTGTTAGTATTAGGCGAAACCATTGGTGCTTGGCTGCTTCGGTGTCTATTGCTTCAAGTCCTTTTCATCTTGAGAATATAACAATCATATTGGAAGGGGAAAGATAAGCTTCCCTTACTGAAATGAGCCTCTTGATCAAGTTTAATAGTTTTAATGAAGTCCAAAGATGTGCAACATTTGCTACTTGAATATCGAGGATCTACCCAGAATAAATAAAACCTTATCAAAGAATTCTAAAGTTTGCATCTTTTGTTCATGTTTGTATTAACATATGCTTGTCTATTAGTGAATGCATTAGAATTTTTGTTTACCTGATGAGATATAGGGCGAAGACAATGCAGTAGTGTTAGTCGAAGAGCCTCACATCGGATGGAAAAAAGATGTGTGGTCTCTTTATATGGTTTTGCACAATTCTTCTTTAATGAGCTGACTTCTAGGATTGAGTTTGATTAGAAGTCCATCTCGTGACCAGATAGTGCAGCAGAATCAGTGTCTGCACTACCTTGTCATGAAATGGATCCCAGTCTAATTCAATTCCAGAAGCTTCTTTTTTCATCCGACGTGAGACTAAACTAATTCAACTCCAGAAGTCTGTCACTCTCTAAACAACATCGTTTTTCATTTATCTTATTTGTTCTGTATTGTTATTTTTTTTCAATTCGATATTCCATATTGAGCATGACTCAATCCAAATTCGTTTGACATTATTTATTTTATCAACTTTGAAACTTTGGCTTGTTCGAGGAAAAACTTGTAGGAATTATATGAATCTACAAGCTACTTGGTATTTGCTTTTCAAATTTTAGTTGGTGAAACTTCTTTTTTCATTCCATGCAGAGGTGGATTAGTTATTTCAATTCACGTAAACAAGAGTGCCTCCCAATAAATGCACACAGTAGAAGTTCTGTACATAAGGTTAGTCATCCTTTTTTCCATGTTCTTATTTTGCTGAAAACTCATGATTCATACCATTGGTATGAGTAAGCATGTAAAAAATGGAGGCGTAGTTACCTATTAACTCTTTTCTCGTAATAATAATAAGAAATGCAGATTGGGATCAATACATTAGATCTTCTCTTATAAGCATTTAAAGCATGTGTTCCATATTCAAACATCTAGTTAATTGGATCTTGGATCAAGAAATTTGAATTTTTTATAGGTTGCCAGTTTGCATCTCTTCTGAGAGTTTTTAATCCAATTTCTATGATTCATATTCCAAAGCTTCTTGATCTGGTTGAGTTCAAACTGAAGGAGGTTATGACAAGGGAACCTACTCTCCTTGTCATGGTGTTGGGTGTTCCTAATGTTGGCAAATCGGCTTTAATCAACTCCATCCATCAAATTGCATTATCTCGATTTCCAGGTGAGGCTTTTTTTTGTTGGTGATTCTTTTTGGGTGTTGTTATAGGATGCTGATAGTGGCTATGTTTTTTAGTTTACTACCTATTGATGGTTATGATCTTAGTGCAGGAGAAGATGAAGAGGGCTAGAGTGGGGCCTTTGCCTGGTGTTACTCAAGATATTGCTGGATTCAAGGTTAGAAATATTGAACAACATAGGTGGTCAGGTTATGCAGTTGTTGCTTGTTTCTTAATGGCTATAGTTCTATTGCCCTCATATTGTACAAACTGTAGAAGGAAAGGTGTGCTCTTGTCTTGCTTATTCTTACTGATGCTAAAAGGCTATTGCATGCAGATTGCACATCGACCTAGCGTCTATGTGCTGGACTCTCCAGGAGTGTTGGTTCCAAGTATTCCAGACATAGAAACTGGGCTAAAGCTGGCTCTTGCAGGTGTGTATCTTATTGAAATGTAGATTATAAAACTGGATTTCTGATTAGATTTTGGGGACTGCGAATGGTAAATGACTAGTCGCTTCTGGCAAAGTTTCTGGAAGGCTGGTCACAGTCACTACATAGAGAGATCCATATGCATGTGAAGATTCTTATTCCCTGAGAGAAAGGCTATTTCCTAACAAATCATTATTTCTTTACTTGGAACTAATTTTGTTGCATCGCTTGATAGACATGGTTATTGTCTTTTCTGGCCTCTGCATAATCTCCTCCCTTCCCACCGGGAACCGGCTAATAGCTCTCAAAGCACAAGTAAACAAAACAAATGATTGCATGAAGTTCCTTTGTGGTGTTTGCATTTCTCAATCAGATACATTATAGAAGCTCCAGTTAGGTTTAGTTGGTCCATCGGCTGTTCTAAGCTGATTGATCTCAAATATTTCGTGCCACAAAATAAAAACACACTCACGTAATGTTACTTATCAAATAGTATAACAAATGACTAATTAAGAATCTCAGAGTCTGTAATTTGCAGTTGGTCGGAGAAACAAACTATTATGAGAGAGTGCAACGTGTTACCTATTTGAAGCAGGATTCATGACTACCTATAGTAATTTATTCATGTCCAATATTTATAGCAATTCCCGTTTGCACATATGCTTAAGCAGGGTCCGTGAAAGATTCTGTAGTTGGCGAAGAGCGAATTGCTCAATACCTATTAGCAGTTTTAAACACCCGAGGCACTCCTCTTCAGTGGAAGCACTTGGTTGACAGGGAAACTAAGGAACCTCCCCTTGAGTTGGAAAACAAACCTGAATGTATTATCAAGGATCTTCTAAACAAGGGAAAGAAGCCCTTGAACAAATCTAATGCCTACCGAGTTCAGGTGAGAAATGATTTTAGAATTTGGCTTTTGTAACAACTGTTCTGTAATCAACTCTGCTGATTAGCCTAGTAAACGCCATCAATCTCTGTGTTGTGTTTTCATCCCTTGCTGCTGCTTTTTTTTTTTGTTTGCCATTGTTTTTATGAGGGTCTTCTGTACACAGGATATGGTTAGCGAAGTCCAACGCACACTTTGCATCACTCTCTCGGAGTTCAGTGGTCGTTTGGAAGATGAATCTGACCTGGAGCTTCTAATAGAACACCAATTTGAAGCGTTGCAGAAGGCTCTGAAGATACCTCATAAGGCTTCAGAGGCTCGGATAATGGTATCAAAGAAATTTCTTACTTTATTTAGAACAGGGAAACTAGGTCCGGTCATCCTAGACGATGTTCCTGATGCCTCTGATTCTGTATCTTGATGTCATCCTTTTAAAACCTATCAACTGCAACTGAAATCCAAAGTCTGTTCCATAGTGTATTATCAATTTTCTTGGTATCTCATTCTTTGCTCGAAAATTTCGCCCCTATATCACTAAACTCAAGTTGTAGCAGTGACATTTTTTCCAGAAAATAGCAATAAGCATTGCTGCATGCTACATTTTCAAGTTTCACTTTTCAAATTTGCGATACAAAGAACATCTGTTTTATGCCTTCTAAGTATTAAAATAAGCTAATACAAGGTATTGGGCTGTGTTTCTCAGTCATCCATTCTGAACAAAATTGATTTGGGTACCATGCATAAGAAAAAATAAGTATAACTTAAGTGAAGGGGTTATAAAAAAATGGAAATTGTACAAATAATTAACAGAAAAGCCTTCACTTATTTGCTTCAATAAACTCTCTATACTCTCTCTTCATTTTAACACCCGATACCGTCCTGCATATACACAAAAAAAGTTGAATTAGCATGAGTTTACGTCAAGCTGTTTATGAAGTCCTATATAAGGAGTGGTGTAAAAACAGGTAATTAGGACAGTGGATAGAGGCAAAATGATAATTTGCAAGTCGTAAAAGGTTCGGGTTCAGGGAGAATTGAGATGATAATTTGCAAGTCGTAATTGGTTGGACATGAATTTTTATATTGTGTCATAGTAGTGGAGAATTGAGATGAGGGTCTTTTGGAAACAACCTTTTTATCTCTATGAGGTAGTAGTGAGGTCTGTGTACATTTTTTCCTCCCCCACTTTGCTGGGTATGTTGTTGTTGTCATTGTAGTGGAGAATGGAAGTGAGGTACGGGAGTAATGCTTGATGATAGACTGGAGAATAGCAGAGGTGATAGTGTCATCTTCGAAGGAACAATCAGGCAAGAGAATGAGCAATATATGCTAATGTGTTGTTCTTTTTTCCTCATTTGCGATGCAACAAGTATAGGACAGCCAGAAGAGAGGGTTTAGTCAAAGTTGTTGAAGTATCTTCCAAAGATACTTCAACATTACAGAATAAAGAATCTTGAGGTAACACAAGGAAAATAAAGAGTGAAGCTGCAAGAATTTGCATTGGTGATGAATTCAAGTTCATAGGACTTGAGCAATGACTAAGCTAGACTTATTTTACTAGGTGTATGGTGAAACTCTGAAAGTTCATTGAGATGGAACTCGTGTAACAACAAATTAAGAGAAGAAGAGAGCTATTTAGGTCATCAAGAATATAGAAATTAAGCAGCTTATACGTTTGGGGGAAAAAAAGGCAGCAGCCAAATGTGACCAACCTGAGCATTTCCTTATTCTTGAAAAACTGTACACATGGAGTACCCATAATGCCAGCTGCCTCAGCAATCTCTGGATCTTCAGTAATATCAATTTCAACCAAGTGGACATCCTTGTCAAATTCATCTATGACCTATTGCACAAGCACAACTGAACAGATTAGTTGTATGCACTACAAAAGCCAGTACTCAACAGCAGAGCAGCTAACTGAATCAACTATTACCAAGTAGAAGTAAGAGAAAATGCAAGTCATACGAAGGACGACGCTCTTAGACAATCTTTATCGGAGGTTCTTTAAGGTTTATCTCAAGATCTGTGTAACCTCATCGAGATCATAAGATTTCAAGTCCTCAGCTTTCTTCAAAATGATAAATTATTTTGAAAGAGACCTTTTAAGGCAAATTGCCACATAGTAGGCAGTACTCCACTCTTCAAATAATTGAAAGGACACGTAAAAGTTAAACATCTTCAGTAGGATTTCTATAAAAAAGAGTTGCATACCTTGCTAAGAATTGGTTTCAAGGTCCTACATGGGCCACATGTTGGTGATGTATACAGTACACACATAAGTCTTGGGCTCTCATGGTACAATTTCCGTAAAGCATACTGAGAAGGAAAATAGAATAAATGTTAACAGATAGGAATGCAGGCTAAGTTAAATAGCCATTCAAACATAACAATCAGGAATATCTAAGCTTCCTAGATCTCATACCTGGCCCTTGTGCTTAGTAAGTGTTACATCAAAACCTTCTTGTATATCTTTCTCGGAGAGTTCCTTCTTAACTTCTTCAGTAGCGGGCTGATGAGATAAAATGTTCAGGAAGATTCATTAGATAATGAACTATTGGTCATAGACATACTCGACAATAGCTAAAATTCTAAGAATATTTATACAGTAAAAAAAGTAGAAGGTTCTAATAGAGAAGTAAGAAACCCCTTGCTTGGTGTTACCCAGTTTACTTCAGATAACCCATAAAGTACTACAGCTGTAGTTTTATTTTTGATAAGGTAAAGATAGAGTACTACAAATAAATTATTCATCCTTGTACTATATAATATCACCAGAAACTCAGGAAAGAAACAGAAGATAATGCAGCACTGCCGAGCATCCATAAATTAATCAACTATTAGAATGTATTTCTTTCTAGTTTTCTGTTTCCCCATGAAAAAAGTGAAATTGACTGGGTAATTCAAGAGACAACCTTAGATGCATCTCTTTGATGATTCAGAAAGCATAAAAGTTTCTCTGTCAGACCACCTTGACGAAATTCTCTCAATCAAGATAAAACTTATAAAGATAAAAACTGTTCTTACAATTTCTGTCGTAGATGATACAACAATCCATAAGTAATAATGTTCTAATTGTTCTCATATATGGTCAATGAAATTCAGAGATCATCAAGTGTAGACAACTTAATCTGGGCCTGCAGATAGCTTTGCATAGATACTCTTAACATCCTACGTAAGTACCCTTACACATTTTTGAAAGCATTAAATAAGATCACCAGGATACCAAGCACTACCAGATAATAACTTGTGAATATTTTCTACCAAGACTAATACTTGGATTTCATGGGATATGAAGGCTATGAGATTTACAAATACCTACATTAAGAAAATGCGAAGATTAGATGTAAGTCAGCAACATTCAGGAGCGGGGTTAAAACCACTTGAGAGCATGACAATATACACCTATCAAAGACTTGTAAATATACAGGAGTCAGGACTGCAAATCAGTTCTTTCCGAAGTCAGATACCTGGTGGAATTCAAGAAGAAGATTTTTGCTAGTCAGATATCTCTCCACTGATAGAGCAGCTACACAGCCCGAGCCAGCTGCAGTGACGGCTTGCCTCCATTCATGATCCTACATACAGAGAACATGTCATGGTGGTATTAGGAAGTATCTCACTATAAGAAGTTGCAAAGATAAATGCAAATGCAAATCACAAGACGATAAGAAGCTGCAAACACAAATGCAAATCACATGATTAGAAGCTGCAAAGACAATGCAGATAACAAGATGATCAGAAATTGCATTTGGATTTCCTCTATCCAGGTAACCTAAGAATTCCCAAAGAGAGTCTGATGAATGCCAAAGCATTATATTTTTATTTGATGGCTCCCTTCTTTCATTGCAATAGCTTAAAAATTAAGTTTATAAAAGAGAAGACAACCATTTTCTCATTTCACACCTGTTCCTGCTAAAGAGGAAATTATTCGAAACTTTTCCTGAGAACTTAGTTCGAATGTCTCAGTGACCTGGCTAGAGTCATGTTGTTCATCCACATATGATACATATAACGGGGCCATGCATAATTAACCTCAACTTCTATTAGGTGTGAAATTACACTATAAGTACAACAATTGTTGAAAAGAAAAGGAAAAAGCACAGCAGAACTGAAATAATAAACTGCTGCAAGTACCTGCACATCTCCAGCTGCAAATACACCTTCCACAGATGTGTTTGCTGTTCCCTCCTTGACCAATATGTAGCCTGAGCTATCAAGTTCAACTTGGCCTTCCAACAGTTGACTATTTGGTGAATGACCTATGCCATAAAACAAGCCTTTTGCCTCCAGCACCGATTCTTCCTGAGTATCAGCTTTTCTGATCAAAATTCCTGACATCTGTCCTTTTGTGTTGCCGACGACATCCACAGTCTCAGTGTTGAAATGCACAGTGATGTTTGGATTGTTGAAAACTCTGAAACATTCCCCATAATCAACCTGTTAAACAAACATTTCAGGGAGTTGAAACTTGAAATATATAGATCATTAGTAATTCAATCCGCTTCAAAGAATGAGGTTACAAAAATAGGCATATCATGGGAAGAATAAAAGTGGCAATAGATTTAAACAAGGGAAGAGTTAAAAGTGAAAATAACCAGCAACAATCCAATCAAGAAACACTGGATTATTTATCAAAGCACTCATCTGGAGGATACACCTACTTTTGTTAATCACTTAATGTGACTTGCAGGTGCATGCTGAACTCAAATCATGATGATACTGTAATGCGGAGAGCACATTCACTAGTGTGTTGAACACAATAATGAACCCTTTTAAATTAGTATTTACTATAATGCCTCTAACAAAGCCGATAATATGTACTAGAAAAGTGTAATTGAAAATATAATCTCTGGTGACTCCCTTTCCAGAACATTGTGAAGTCGATATTCCAAGAACTGTCTATTGTACTTGATAAGATAATGAAATAAAATGCTGAGTATTAAAGAACACAAAAAAGACAGGCATGGACGAATCTTAGATAGTGGCCTCTGACAAGGCCAAGCTCACAACTTTCATTGGGATCTTCTACCGCAAGTGCCTCATGTCAAGAAGCGAAAAAGATGGCACAAATGCACATGTTGCTTTGAAGTAAAGAACCAACGCAATCCATTCACTCGAAACTGCTCGGCTTCGGGTTCAAAGTAGATAGTGATTTGCAAAAATATAGGTAAAGCATCCGTCTGTGTAGACATCTTACTTCTTAGAGCAATAGAACTTCCTTAGATGTTTTCATAGATTACATTAACGTATCATACTTCTAACTTCTAAGCCATGATATCACGCTTGAAGATACTCCTGTCATTCATCTCTTAGTCTGTAGTGCCTTAAAACGACATCTGGCAAGTTCACAAAATATTTAAGTTCTACGTCATTTCAAGCCTTTTAAACTAGGAAAACAATTACAAAGGAGAAGAGTATTATATGACCCTAACAACTCTCTCCAAAAGAAACCACATTGGCCAATTAGATTACAACGTCGATTTTAAGATGAATTCTAATGCCTTGTGCTATTACATTGAGAGGGAAAAAATGTATGTAATGTATATAAACATCAATTACCTGTCTTGCATTGCTCTTGATGCTCTTAGTTGGTCCTTGCGGACAAGTAAATGGACATGGCGTGCATACTTTGTTAAGTATATTGCTTCCTCTGTAGCCGTATCACCGCCTCCAACAACAGCAAGGACCTGGCCCTTGAAAAGTGGTGATGCTCCATCACAAATTGCACAGGCACTAATTCCTCTGCTCCAAAATTCATCTTCATGAGGTAATCCCAACCTTCTTGCGTTGGCTCCTGTAGCCACAATAAGGCTATGACACTTTACCTGAAAAATAAAGAAGTGAGCAGTGATCCAATACAAGAACCCTAATGTGGGAACCACATATGAATGGGAGTAAGCCAACTAGAAGTCTAAGGAATCAAACTGGCATCTGTGACTGCAAGAACTAATGCATTTCAAGCCCACCATCTCTTGCAACATATGAAACAAATACACCCTTCCCTTTTGTTATCGTGGAGGAAATCAAAAGAGAGCTGGTGTCACATATATGGTTGAAAGTTTCATGACCATCTCATGTATCAGATGAGCCTTGGAGACTTGAGGATTCTAGACGGAAAACAAAACCAAAGATTCTCTTTCTTTTACATGTAAAAGGTAAAAAAAAACAAGGATGCTCTTTCTTTTCATGCATCAGAGGTACAGAGAAGAAGTCAGACTCTTATATCATCACTAAGGTACTCCTAATAGTATTGTTCTTTATGCAATGCAGCAAATTAACCTTGTTAAAAATGCAACAAATTGTGAGGCATCTTGTTCTACCATGTCAACATCCTTTAGATCTCTTAAAGTATAGAGAAAACTAAAAATAGAATACGACTTGTATGCTTGTACTTAATTAAACCACTTCTCAATGGAAAACATGTGAATCCATAAAGAAGTCCCGGCGTAGTTAAAATGTTTCTGTACTTTTTTGAGAAGATTTTTTTTTATTGTGAAGGAAAATGTTTCTGTACTAGAAGTATAAGAAAGCCCTGAAAGCATGAACTTAGATGCCTCTAAATAATAGCATAATTTTTTATCCAAGAAAAGGAAAAATGTTGTATCTACTTTTCCTTCTTCCATTACACGTCTGAAATCCGTTTAGCTTTTCACTCCAAATGAGAATACATAAGTTTATCATCTAACTTATGCAAAGTTGACAAAAACATATGAACTGTTAATTAGCTCAAAGATACAAGCAACCTTAGTGACACTCAAGAAGAAAAGGAAAAGATTGCTGGGGTCTTGGCAAGCCCCCATCAAATTAGTTGAAACATCAGATATCAGAAGTCATCCTCACATGGAATTTTAAAAGATCGAAGCTCCAATTCAGAATAGGCAAACAGTTTGATGGGGATTAAAGATTTAAGCAGCTATAACAGAACATAGACAGAGTAAACAACTAAAGGATGCATCACCTTACGTTCACTACTGTGGATAGTAAAAGGAGCGTTCTTCACATCAATAAATTCCACATCTTCCTGATACAATTCAGCTCCCCATCTCTCAGCTTGCCGCCTCATCCTAGCAAAATTACATAATTTCTCAGCCTTCAACAAAACTTTTGTCTATAAACTTCTAATAGATATCTGAATAAGAGTAAATGTCCAAACACTTTTCTTGTACCTATCCATTAAGTCAGGTCCAGTTATCCCGTCTGGAAATCCAGGGAAGTTTTCTACTTCAGTTGTCGTCATCAACTGTCCCCCTGGTACACCACCTGCTTGAAACCCCTCAAACACTACAGGCTTCAAATTGGCCCGAGCTGCATAAATTGCAGCTGTATATCCAGCCGGACCTGATCCTATTATTACCACGTTCTCGATACCATGAGCTGAAACAAACAAAAACACCAGTATTTCAACATTATACTACCAATTGCAGTTAAACAGCTGACAAGTTACAACAACGAAATTAAAAATATGCATTTTGACAACATAGAACTCGTCTTCAAGTTTTCCAGCTGCAAAATTAACCAGTATCATTATATAATTCAAATGCAATTCCGAATTTCGATGATACTCATGCTCGACTTCAATTCAATCAACTGCCGTACCAATCCTAGTTCATTTCACTCTATTCATCAAAATTTGACTCCAATTGACAACCAAATATGCTCTAAAAAGTATCTAATTCAGAAATTCACACTGTAAGTCTACCTGAAGAGCTAGTTCCGACCGGCTCCACCTCTGCCGAAGCTCGAATTGAAAAAGAGGACGTACGGCTCCGAGTCAAGTGACCGTTCACTGAGTCAACTCGAGCAGCTGCTCCCCGTCGACTCGTACCGGAGTTGATACCAAGCACACCTGCCGGAATGCAGAGAGCGGTCGATAAAGTCGACGGAGTAGCCGCCATGGAAGTGGATGCGGGTCGGGTTCTGGCCCGGATTCGGATTCCGACACCAACGGAGTTTGTAATATTGGGAGTAGTATTAGCCATTGGTTTTCAGAGCATACAGATATCACTACAGCTGATAAAATTTGTTCCAATTCTAACTAACTATACTTTCTCTCTCACACACAAACACACACAAAATGTGTGTTTTTTTCTTGGGATTTGTGCCATATATGTGTTGTGTGTGTTAGATATATTGGTAATTTTATGGGGTGAGGATAACCACTCAATGAACTATAATTTTTATCAAAAAAAAATTTAATATTTTTTTGGTCCTTTGAAAGAAAAATTGTTATCCAAACATATGTTTTTGGAAAGAAAATATTTTTTTTATAAATTAAAAACTTATTTTTGACACAATGAAAAATTATTTTAATACTGTTTATTTATTTATAGTGTTATTGTTCGTGTGTTTGTTCTATATCTAGTATTTTCTGTTTATGGGGCTTGATTCCTTTAGACGAGGGTTTTTCGGAAACAACTCTATGAGGTAGTGACAAGGTCTGCGTACATTCTATCCTCCCCAGATCCCACTGGTGGAATTCCACTGGATATGTTTTTGTTGTATTTTTCGTATATTTGTATGTGAGCAATGTGTGTTATGCAATTATTAATAAAATGATAAAATATAGGATAAAAATGAATTATGTGTGATGGCAATTGTTGTTGTTGGTATAAATTAAATATTCATTTAAATGAATTTTTTTTTAATGTTTTAATATTGGCATGGTAGTTGAATTTAAAGTAATTAAATATCTAGGGAGTATCTACAACTTACTTAACCAACAACGATGAAGATTTTAAGTGGATAGTTATATGATTTGTAATTATAGATAGCTGATTGGATGAGATTGTATGAGGTTTAACTATTTTCGTGTAGACGATGTTTTTTGTGTATATTTTTTTATTTTACGTGGAAAGTGTAATATATAATTTTTCATAAAAGAATATTTAGCCACAAGTAAATTTGCTATTATGAATTCGATTTCTATCCCATAAAGATAGCGTTAACTTCCACATAAATTCGACCTTTTTCAAACTCCACTTGTGTAATTGCGCTGGATATATTGAACATGAGAAACACGAAAATAATAGAGGTAGAGTATATGCAGACCTTACCTCCATTGAAAGACAATTTCTGAAAGACCCTCGAGTCGAGTAAAGCAAATCAAATAGTGTGAGTTAATTGGAAAAAGAAATAAAATGAAGACCAAAAGAGAAAAGAAATACTGAAGAATGAAAGAGAAGACAAGTCATTTGAGCAGCACAACTAAATCAACATATTCATCTCATGCACCAGTAAGCAGATTTCATGCATTCAGACATCAATGAATGGGGACTAAACTCTCCAGTAAGCCCAGAGGTACCAAATTATGATACAAGAAAGTTACTTCTCGGACAACGCGAAGAACACAAATGTTAATAGTCAAAATAAAACAGAAATAATCAGCTAATAAAGCTATTCTAGACAAGTATTTCACATAACCAAGACCTAAATCGGAACTTCCATTTTTACTGGTGCAGGAAATGTGTCTACAGATGCATTCTGAAGCCAGTCCTTGGCACAGATGAGGGCCTCCACGGTCTCAGGTCGCAGGGAACACCTGTAACTATCCATCTCTTTGGTAACTGTGCTAAATATAGAATCAGCTGAAACAGTTGAAACAGGAACTGACAAGATATCACGAGCCATTTTTGACAAAGTTGGGTACTTCATTCTGTTAAGCTTCCACCAACCCACCACATCAAACTCGTGAACACGAGGCAGCAAGGACTCTTCCAGATATTGATCAAGTTCTGACCTTGACTGCTGGCTTGAAGTCTCCATTATATAGACATCGAAATCAGTAAGTCCAAGCCCGTTACAAGAGGCATCGAGGGCTTGGCCATCCTCCTGCCTCATAGCACTTCCATTTACGTCTTCAACATAAGTTGGGGTTAGAGGTAGAGGAAGAGCCACATATTCATTGAAGAGCTCATGGATTCCCTCCTCAACAGTCTTCACATAGGTGGCAGCTTCTTCCCCATATATTTTGGAAAAACTGAACTCGACAAGTTTCATTTTGAAGCGTGGATCCATTACCACAGCAATAGCTAACATTAAGCAACAGCTTTTCCAGTAATTATCAAATTTCTCTTGCATCATTTTGGTAAGACTGCTGGTGAATGGATCTTCACTTGCTGCAGCACGAGCCAATTCCAATTGAATCTTCCATGCTTCATGGAAAAATATGTTGGTTGTTGGAATTGTTGGTGCAGTCAGGAGATTGGCAGTGTCAAAGAAGATTTTCAAGTAAGTGCACAGAGTCTCAACTTGCTTCCAGTCTTCCAATGTTGGAGCATCTTTGTAATCAGGATCTATTGTATCCAAGCATGAAAATACTTCCTTCAACTCCGTTGCAGCCAATAACATCTCATATGTTGTGTTCCATTGAATTCGGTCATCAAGGGTCAGCATCTTTGTGCTAGGCACCTGAAGCTGCTGTTTGAGCTCAATAAACTTTTCCTCATGAGATTCCGATGTTTTCACATACTTTACGCTATCTCTAACTTTTTTAACAGTTCCATGCATAAAATTAAATGCATCTTGGGCAATGCTGCTTAAAGTTCGAGCAAGGCAATTTCCAACCAACAATTGACCGTTAAGCACAAGTGGGTTCTTCACAGAGAGTAGAGCTCTAAGATTATCAACAGCAGCATCACCCAGTGGTTGATTAATAGTGACCGAAAATAACTTCCCCTCCATACTCCAGTCAGAAAGGCAAGCGGCAACAGCATGGCTGAAAGCCGTCTCAGAATCTGGATATGGTTCCATGATGACATTGAGTATTTTCCTATGAATTTTCCACTCACTGTCAACATATTGCCCAGTTATAAATACATAGCCCACAGTGTGGCGGGAGGACCACATATCTAATGTCAAGCAAATCCACCCCGGCACTCCCTCAATCACCTTCTGGATGGCTTGCTTTTCTCTGAGATAAGTTGCCACACAATCTCCTTGCACAGTGTTGAAACTCACCATATCAAAACGAGGTTGAAGATTCTGAACAAAAGTAAGAAAGCCTGGATGTTCAACCATGTGAAGGGGATAATCATGCATGATAATCATCTTAGAGATTTCCTGGCGGCACCGGTCTGCATCAAAAGCAACGTAAGGAGTAGAAGCAGTCCGATAACGTCGTTTAGGTGCACCATTACTACCCCCATATCCAGTCAACTTAGGAGGAGCACTATACGGAGTCAATTGATCATTCTGCTGATTACGCAGGACTACCGGACATGATCCTTTGGCAATATGGCGCTTCAGATGACTTGTGCCAGCTACTTTTGACCCTGTACTATATGCAAACGATTGCTTGCACTGCTTACATTGTGCCCTTCTAGTCCCAACAGCAACATTTTCAATGGTGAAGTGTTCCCAAACTATCGATTTCTTTTTCCTACGCTTACCAGGTTGAGATTCTGTGTTGCTTGGAGGTGTTTCAACATAGTTGGGTTGTGGCTCTGCCAGAACCATCTCATTTCCTGGAATCATATCATAGTCTGAAACCATGCCATTGCCCGGGACCATCTCATTGCCAAGCACTATCTCATGATCAACCATCTCATGTTCATGTATCATCTCATGTTCATGGCCCATCTCATGTTCATGGCTCATCTCATGTTCAGGTATCATCTCATGTTCATGAACCATCTCATGGTTTTCAGTGGGAGTTGCCGGAGTAACAGGTGTTTCTGGAGTTGCCATCCTATGTGCAGCAATACACTCTCAAATATCTGTGTAATATAGTGATTGAAAAAAAGAACAAGAAAAAGTAAATATTAGTAATGTGATCGAAGAAGATGAGACACAAAAAATAAATAATAAGCTTTACAGCAGCACCGTATGTACAATGACAACATACCCAATATAATCCCACAAACTGGGGTCAGGGAAAGGTAGAGTGTACACAGACCTTACACTTACCTCACAGGTAGAAAAGTTGTTTCCAATTGACCCTCGACTCAAGGAAATAATGGTACAAAGCAGTCAAAAAAAAAAGTAATAGAAGTACAAGAAACAATATATAGTAACAAAAACAACAGAGAGTAATAGGACAGTAACTACAAAATAATATAATAGTCAGCGTACAATAAACAGCAAATAACATTGTATATCTAATAGAAACCTCCAATTTAGGTATTATTATTATTTGTGATAATTTTCAAGAAAACTTAATTCTTTTGTCAGCTGTTAGCAGAAAGGTTGATTATTGAATATCAATATGGAATCATCTATGGATCATATAAGAAGACATGGAAGTAAAGCGGCCAATTTAAGTGGGATGGTTTAAAAAACGAAAGGGTCTTTTGGAACTCGTAATCTAAAATAAGCCATAAAGACTTCTTTGGTTATAAATCACCACAGTAAAGGTAAATATGTCATTCTTTTTGAGAGAAACTAAAAAGAAAGTTACATAAATTGGACAGAGTAATTTTGAACACATCAAAACCAAAACATCCAACTACAAAATAATCTTGCATTACTAATCCTCCTCACATTATAATTCTTGCATTATAACCTCTGCATAACTTGCTGCTGAACCAAACAGCCCCCAAGTGCATGAGGAGGTTCCTAGTGATACCAGGCAGGGTGCATATGGGTTGGGAGGAGGAAGGACCTCAATATAGGTGAACATTGCAACAGAAATCCCCAAGCTTTAACCAACCAAATGCATGAAAAATACAAATCAGAAGTACTATTCCAACTCGGCCCGAATTCCATCAAGGCCTGGCCCAACTCGACCCGAAATTCAGTACTAACGAAACTCAAAGATCAGCCTTTTATTACAAATGGCAGTGAGGGTCAAATGGACATTTCACAAAGCATGGGCTAAGAACTAACAAGTCAAACAAACATCTGATTGAGGAAAATGGATCAAACATGGGCTCACACATAAAATAAATCAACAAAAGCCCAGATCAAACACCCTTACTAACAATAGATCTATAAAACAAACACACCCAGAAAATCAACAAACTATTCAACATTCAATTCACCTTCGAGCCCACAACAAGAAGTTACCCTTTAAAAAATCCTAAAAATTTTCTTATAAAGGCCAGCAGAAACTTCAACTAAACACTAAAATAGTTAACTTTAGCACAAACAACAAAAAACGAAGTTCATCAGATATGCATATATGAACAGAGAAATACTCGAAACACTAACGAAAAGGGGGGAAATCATTCATTTTAGATATACAAAACAACAACCTTCACACAAATCACACACCAAAAGAACATAAACAAAAAAATCCAAACATAAATTTACATCGAAAAAAAGAGGAAAAAATAGAAGTGGTAATATACCTAAAACCTCGAAATTGAGCAAAACCCAGATCACCAGAAGCTCCGGTTTGAGTAGATCGGAATCTGGGTCAACGGCGTTTTTGGGCCTTCGCCGGCGAACCAGATCTAGGATTTCGGTAGAAGAGAGAGAAAGAGAGAATTGGGCTTTGAAACCCGATAAAACCTAACTGGACCTTTGTTACGATATTTGGGATTTTAACAAGTAGCAATTAATTCTATTGGATCCAATTTAAATTTTTCAGTGTGTGTAAATTGAAGGTGAACCACTGTGTGTTTCTTTTTTTGGTCAATTTGGGTCGGACCACAGCCCATTGGGTAAATGGGGCCTACATATTGGGGACAAATTTGTTATTTAGCCCATTATTAGTGGGGCAAAGTTTCAATTTTGAAACTAAAGGGGAGGTAATTTGATCCAATTTACTATTTGTTCAAAATGGATCGAAAATTGCTCGTACGAGATATCTTCATCCTTAATCAGAAATCTTAAAATCAAACATTGTAAGTGAAAATATTTTTTATACAAAATATTTAGTGAAAATTTTACTCGTATCTGACATTTACATCAAATCGGATAATTTAACCTTAACAATTAAAATTACGGATGGATATATACATTACTAAATCCATAGTTAAGTAACAAATATGTGTATGAAAAGAAAATATTTTGAAGGAATAGTTACCTTTTTGAATTCCTTTTATAAAATATTTATTATTTTAAAGCACCTTTTTTATTTTATTATCTTGATATTTCATATTTGAAAAAATATTTACCATTTATAGCAACTGTATTATGTATCAAAAGTGAATTATATATATATTAAAATTATATTACTATAAATAGTAAATATTTTTCAAATATGATATATATATATATAGGTAAGTTTCCCTGTTTTGAATTCATTGGGTTGGTATAATACATTTTTACGAGACATTCTTTTGTTAAAAACTAATTCATCTACGTTATCGAGAAGAGAGACTTTTTTCCAATTCTTTTTTCTTTTTTCTGGCGGAAGATATCTTTTCAAAAATGCTTTTTAGAATTCTAAATAACCAAGCAGTCGGAAATTGTGAATGACATTGCTTTGTATGGTACACGTGACTCTATTTCAACAAAGTAAGCAACTTTTTGAGATAGTAACTATTAGTTAAGTGATCATATGAGAAGTCAACTCGCTAGTTTAAAACGAATAAGTAGCTCAACAAACCCCTAAATATCAATAGAACACATTGCAAAAGTTATAGAAAAGACTCTGATTCCATGGTATTCCTTTGCACGCAATAATATTGGAAAAAGAAGTATGCGCAGGGTCTGGAGAAGGGCTCGATCACAAGGTTCTATTGTATGCAGCCTTACCTTGCATTTCTGCAAGAGGCTGTTTCCAAGGCTTGAGTGAATAATGCTTTAAAAAGAAAAAGAAACTTCAACATAAACAGAAGCAGATGGCTACTGCATCAGTTACAATATAGTATAAAGTCTGTACAACCCCCTTCAATGAACAAATAAATGATACATCAGAACTAAGATACATAAGGAGGAATCAAAGAATTGACCTGACTGCTGGCTTTCATTTACAGACTAGACATTGGACTGATAAAGCAGCAGTATAAGAGAAAACCCAAAAATTATCACTCTTCAAGCAGGCATCACAAATCGAAGGGAAGAAAAGACCAAGAACACAAAAACCTTGGTTCTATAGAAGCAGACAGCAAAATGCAAATACTAATCATGGCGATATTTACCCGTAAAAGTAGGTAGCTTCAGCAAGAAACTGTGTGGAAAAATGAACTGCCATACTGAGAGCACAGGAGACACTGCCTTCTTCTCGATTCAGATTTTAGAAGAGATCGACTTTCTTTTTGTGGACATCTTGCTTCCATTTAGGCAACTTATAGAAAGATTCTTTTGTCATTTTTAGTACGGATAGAAATTCCTCGTCAGAGAGATATGCCTGAGAGTCCATCAATATATATATATGAAAAATGGAACTCATTTTCAACAGAAATTCAGAATTTAGGAATTTAAACAACAGTCGAGGACAAACCTCTCTCTTTTTTAAATCAATCCGGGTGACAGGATTTTTAGATTTAGCCTTCAGCCGTTCATAGCTAAATATAGTCTGACTGCCAGTTTCCTCTTGTTCTAGTTCTGGCTCCGGTCCTACGTCTTCCTTGTCAGTCTCTGCATGCTTAACTATCTTGGTCTCCTTGAGTTCTGGAATTTCTTTAGAGCCTATAACCTCAGTAGTAGTAACTCCATTCACTGTTCGTGCAAAAATTAAATTAAAGAAAAAGAAAATCCTACATGTATATTGTACTTAAAAAGAATCTCGCTTAAAAGACAATTAAGTAAAACTGGTCTGCTTCAAACGAAATTTCCAACCACTCTATGCTAGCAATGGTCTCCCATCAATATTCTTTAATTGGCTCTTATGGTAATACTTTTAGATCAACTAATAAGATAACTATGAATACACACATCGATGCATGTATATTTATATATATACAAATAATATACATATACATACAAACATGTGTGTGTACACATATACCAAGTGAATACCTATGACTCTAAAGCTAAGAAACGTCTTGTCTCAAATACAAAATATAGAGAAGGAACCACTTTAAAAGTAAAAAGAGCATGTCTTGACACAGCAATAGAGGAGGATTCATAACACAATCCGATAGGAAAAGAAGGATCTACAAATAATAGTACAATGGAAGAGCAAGAAAATTTTTCATACCAAGGGGAATAGGATCTACTGATGAACTTCTACTTAATTGGAGTGGAGAGCTGCCCTCAGATGACTGCTTCTTTTCAGCACTGAGAACAGAAGATAAAGCAGCTATCGCGGCAGCTCTTTGTGAACCAGGACTTTTCCCTGACCTTGGTGACGAACCGGCTTTTGCTGGAGACGGTGAATTAAATGCAGAGTTCAGAGCAGCCAAAGCAGAAGCTCTTTGGGTTGACCCACCTTGATTTGTTCCATTGGACCTTGGCTGATTCTGAAAGATAGAACAAAAGGTATCATGCATGGTAGACTTGGGATAAATAATATATTATATTGCACAAATTTGGCGGGTAATAAGTCATAACAGAATATAACTTATTCACAACAATAGCCATGATAGCACAGTTCTAACATTATCCTAAAGAGAACAAGAGACAGAATATGAAGTGTGGACAATGAACCTAGAATTACCAACTGAAAAACTGACTAATTTTTGACAAACCTTAAATGTGGTTCTAATATGGACAGCTTAAGTTAGAAGAAAGCATAATAAAGTGAAGATATGTTGGTCCCCAAATTTGCACAAAAAGCATAAACAATTTGCACAAAAGCATAAAGAATTTATGCAGAAATACATCTTGCTTCTATGGAATCTGGTTACCTCTGAAGCATGACCAACCCCAAAGAGTAGCTTAACCTTCTTCTGGAACGAGTTTCCATGTGCCTGTTTAAATAGTAAGTTAGTTGAATAAGGCTTGTCACAAAATCTTTTATCAGAACTGGAGAACCTTAATAGATAAATGTTTAGACAAAATGGGGATGCCCACAAGCAATCCAGGAAGTTTGCAGACCAGCTTTAGTTTGTAGATAATTACAAGATATGATTTTTTCAGCTCCAAAGCAACAATTGAAAAACTCAAATCAATACAACATGAGAATCTTTAAAGAATAAGGCAATAAAGTTCCAATTCACAACCCTTCTTCTGGTGCAGTATCTAACCCATTAATTTTTTTGATAATAAAATCAGGAACCCACCAACGAATATTTTCATGTCTGCAGTTAATAAAAGCACTGGAATCCCAAAAATAGTCCACAGCTTTTTAATTCTACAATTTCTATGGAAAGCTAGTTTTGGGATCCAAAAATAGTCCACAGCTTTTTAATTCTACAATTTCTCTGGAAAGCTAGTTTATGTGACACCAAATGAAGCGGTTAGACAAATTTAAACATAGCAATAATTATGAAATTTACCTAATCGAGTTCCAGAACCCCCCCCCCCCCCCCCCCACATACAAACAGAAATGCTCTTCTGTAAAATGAGTGAACCAACCTTATAAATGCCAAATTAGCAACATGTCTCTTGTTTATGTTTTTCTCTATTTTACCTTTGGTTCCAATGTTTTGAATCAAACCAGCACTTTTGATTATTAAATGAAGGGCAAAACTGAAATGAGTGAGAACCCTTGCAATTCTCAATAACCTTGGTGTCTCTTAAGCAAAGTTGTGGCTACGAGAGAAACAAAATTTTAATAACTTTTATTTTTCGCCCAAGGCTTGAAAATCCAGCTTTTTTACCTTTTCATATTTCTTTTAAGAAAAAAAAAAGTCAATTGACGTATTACATACATACATGTTAAATTTGGAAAAAATGGTTGTCCTACACAAAATTTAGATTTTCCCTTTACAACTGTACTGCTACAACAAATTTCTTCCCACATTTTTAAAATAATCTTCTTTTGCATGACACATGATTACATCTCCTTCTAGTCCCTGTGTACTAGCAGCAATTTACAACACATACCAAGTCTGCAGTAATTATCTCAAGACTTCATCTTTTCTCAATAACAATTTTTTGTTTATAACAAATTTGGCAACCTTGCTGGTGGTTTATGCTACCATCTTCCAAGTTTGACTTTCTCTAGTTTCTGCAACATACCTGCTTTTTACCATATTTCAATTTCCATCCACCCACCAAGAGTTTATTAAAAAGCTTTAAAGATCAATGCAACACTTTCATGTAATTTACACTGTCCATGAATTTCATATCAAACTATGTAGTACATAACAAAAAAAATTAGAACTAGATAAGCAAAAGAAAGGTTTAAACATACAATAGCCTTTGCAGGATCCCAGGAGAAAAATGTTGTAAAGAAGCAAGGCTCATTTCCTTCCGTGACTTTATACAATGGAACATTAGGAGACAACCCTTCCACACATGCAGCCATCTCTATGTATTTCTGCAGGACTTCGACGGTTAGTGAAGCATAATTAAGAACAGAGACACATTTATAGACAACCATCTGTAGATACTGTTATTACCTGTCCAATTTCCAAACAACTTTGCTTTTCTTTAGGATCTGATGACTGACCAACCCAAACAAACACTTCGGCACGTGTATCAAGTAATAAAACATCCTCGGTCAATAAATCATCTTGAGAGAAGTTGTAGATTTCTTCAATCTATCAAATGAGTAGAGTAAAGATTAAACCAGACATACAAGATGTTCATGAATTAAGAAGAACTTGAATTTTGTACTCTAGGACCTTACCTCAAATTTTCCTGGACATCCACAAGTTTGCATGAAAATTGGTAGAAAAGATAGTTAGCACAGATCACATTGATATCCCCCCCCCCCCCTCCCTCCTCCACCCACAACCACACACAAGGAAAAAAAGGGTGGGGTGAGGGAGTGGGAGAGAGAGAATCAAATAAAGTTAAAAAATAAACACTTGTTATTTGCAAAGAAAGCATCTGATGAAATTAAAAGATCGGGATTGCACCTTTGGTAATTGAATATGCAAACAAGTGGGGATCTGTTGTCACCTCTAGGGCTACTTTCTTGCTGGTGTAACTTTGTTTTCCTCCAAGACCAAACCAGAAAGATGAGCTCTCTGTTCCTTCTTTAGTGTGTTTTACAGTCACTCCTGGCTGAGTTGACAAAACCAAACCAATTGGAATCAGACAAATGCAGCATAAACTAGGACAAACAAGATATTGTCAGTTGTAGATATCTTTTCGATAATTTTGTAATAGATGACAATATGCATGTTAAGTATGCATTGTCTGTTAAGAGTGAACATAAGAACAAAGCTTCTCTAGATTGTCACAAGCTAGAAAACTACATAAACTTGACTTCCTGCTCATACCCACAGAAATTTCAGAGTTTTGTGCCCACAAAAATAATGCCAGCCGCTTTGGACAGCAATCAGAAATTCAGCATACTCATTATAAGGCTTTCTTTTTCTTGATTACTTCAGTAAACTCATTACAAACAGAAAATAGAAAGCAGTGGTTTAAGAGAGCAGAAGTGTTTGTGCAATCGTTTCAAAGGTTTACTACTCTTTAGTTGCAAAATAGGCAACTATAGTGGGTACTATGTTTAACTACCACATAGCTTTAACAGAATAGGTTGTCATGCCTTGTGACAGTTTTTATGTTTGTTATGGGATTAGTTTGCTATTTTGGTTGTGTTGTTACTACTCTTCGATTATTACGCTGTTTCTATTTTTTTTTCTTGTGGAAATAACATTGTTTTCCGTTATTCTATATCTATTGTTTTCTTCTTTTACTTGGGGCGGATACATTTGAGCCGAGGTTCTTTTGGAAACAGTCTCTTTATCTCCATGAGGTAGTGGTAAGGTCTAAGTACACTCTGCCCTCCTCAGACCCTATTTTGCGGGATTTCACCGGGTATGTTGTTGTTATAGGATCGTAAATTTTTAATGTACTTCCTTCGATGTGTTTGACGGGAATCATGCTGCACATAACACAATATCTTGTCATGACTAAAAACACACTTTTTGACAAAATTACTGAATGCATCCTCATCGGGGAAAACAGAGAAAATAGCACACATCCCATGTGAAAATGAATAGCCTGATTTTCCAATACACCTAATAAAGAAAAGGCTAGATCTTGAAGCTGGAAAAATAACCATTAGACCATTTAGACACTAACCCAAAAATAATTAGAATTCATAACACAAATTCTTAACAGTTTTTGTCAAGGAACGATAAGGACACCCTTTCCATTTAAGTAACCATCTTGTAAATGAGTACTTGAACACCAGATCCTTCTATTTTTCTTTCTTATCAGTGAGGTAGTGGTCTTTCAATTTGAAAAAGAACAATGAAAAAGCACTTCTTAATTACAATCTGTCACAAATTTTTAACAGTTCTCGTCAAGGAAGGATAAAATGATTCACTCTTTCCATTTGGAGTAGGTTATCACCTTGTACAACAGAATTTAAAAGATCACTCAAAAAGAAAAAATGTTCAATTAATTTTCACCTTCAAGAATTCTGCAACTTTTGCTGCTAATTGGTGCTGCTCATAGGTACTCTGGTTTCCATGCCAACTAAATACTGAAGAGCCAGATTGCAGAAGAAAACACTCATTAGAGTTCAGTGAAGTTGCCACCTGACAGAGTTTAGAAACAAAAAAAATAAGTAATCCAACTTAGTCGTATACTATGCCAATCAAGGTGCGTGGACAACATGAAATGCCTCTCCAGTGCAAGTGATGTACCGGTTCAATAATCTAGCAGATCACAAGAAGTCCATATTTTTTTCCATTTAAGAATGATATTAACAGCCAACTCCTTTCTTCAAACTCAGAAAATCAATGCATGCAACAGAGACGCACTGACAAGAACTAATTAGGGAAACATATACTCTAGATGTAAAGAAGATCTTATCAGCCCTAGACTACTAAAAAAGTTGATGAAATCTATTAGTAGCAGCCCGAAATGAGAAGAAATCTGAAAGGGTTAATAAGCATACAGCATCAACTTGAACTGCTTTGTTGTTATGCACAGAAGTTCCAGATAATCGAATAAGTGCCACAGAATCAGCAGTGTAAGTTTCATCATTCAAGCCTTTGTCGGCAATATAATTCTTGTAGCCAGAGCTTAATCCACCCTGAGAAAATAAAAGAAATTCATTATAGTTATTACATAAATATGACAAATTACATTATATAGCAGTAGCCTGCATTAACTGCATAAGAGATACCTTAAGGACCAGCATGGGCTGGAATATTGCAACAAATTGTGGTGGTTCTTTCCCTTGATATACACGACCCTGGATGATGTTACACGTCATACTAAAACCTCACAAAGTTTCTAGCTATAAAAGAGGTGTCAAGAAGTGATACCAGCACTGGTCTCCCTTTAAGTGAATTGCACATTGTACTGGCCAATTTAGCAGCCATGTTTTGGTCCTCCTGAATCCACAACATACAATTAGACTAAATAAAGCCTACAAATTTATCATATTCATGAGATAAAGTAGGATGAACTATAATGTAGAAATAATTAGTCCATCAATCCCCAGTTCACTTTCTTTTTCCTCCCTTCTAATTTATATTTGCTGATTTCAGCGGGAAAAGTTTATCAAACACCGAACATTCAAACCAACATAAGTACTACTATAGTACTATATTACTTATCTTCCGTCACTGACTTTTGTATAGCATAATATCTTGATTTTTATGCATTTCAATTTTCAACTATTATTCTGGACATTTCTACAAATTTTCTTTTCTAAATCTATACATGCGAGTCAGATCAGGTCATGTTCATAGCAAGTTTAAATATATGAAACTAATTTACAAAAGATGAAATTTGTGTATGATGGTAATACATTTTCACTTCTGTTTCTGTTCTCCGCCTTTTTTCACGTCTACAGAGGTGTAGGGAAAAGAGTTTTACAAGGTCGTCCAAATAGATCCGATTCAAATACATGAAAATAACAACGGTGAGATGAACATTGTTATTTATCACTTCTTATACAACCATACCTAGTATAATCCCACAAGTGTAATATTTCTCACTACTTATGAGCATAAAATTTTTTAGATATAATTTGAAGTATAATAAAAGAGAGAAATTTTCATCCCAATGTCTAAAATGGCATGCTAATTGAATTATATGCAAAAGAAAATGTCAGATGTTACTTGAATTATTAACAACAAAGGAAAAGACTCTTATATCGGAGGACAATCTGCACTACCTCAACACTATCCTTCCCAATCCACCAGCACAGATAATAATCTTCTTTCCTGTCATTGAAATGGTATGTGTAAAGAATGATATAACAATCTCCACTGTGAAATTTACCAATATCATCTCCGGGCACTGGGGTCTTTGCACTGCCATTGATACGCCAAACCTAGTAAAATTGCATTTTTAGCAAAGACAAGCAAGCAATATCAGCAGATAAACTATAAGCAAAAGGATATCATAGTGATGATCGTACCTCTACTTTTCCACCCCCTTCAAGCAGTGGAGGAATTTCCTCATTTGCAGGAGCACTTTTGCTAGCACCTTTAACACCAATCCCTTGTTGCTTCAGCAAAGCTGTAAAAACAATGAAGATAATTAAACTGCTTCCAACAAACAATATAATTCTACAACTTTCAAACTAATCTACCTGCTACTTTTCCTCTTCCCTCCTCAGCAGCCGGTGCAGGCCCTGATGGCCAAGAGTCAAAGTTGGACTTGAATGAATGTGTTTCATAGCCTTGAATAAGTCGAGTTACATGTGTTGATTTGGGTCTATTTTGACTGGAAAGATATTCCTGTGGATATATTTAGTCAATTAATTATGAGAAATTTCACCATAAAAGACTATGTGGACTAAAAAATCTAACATTCTACCTCTGCAGCTTGAGTGGCAGCTTTCCTTTCTTCCAGTTGAGTTACACGGCCAACCCAAACAAATACCTCAGCACCACAATCCAAAAGATAGCATTTATTGTTTTCTAAGCTGGATTTTGAAAGTTCACCATCCACGAGACTGACTTGATCATCAGTAATGCTACAGAAAGAGGAAGAAGTTCAACTTTAGCACCAACACCAGCAAAAGACTGATTTAAAAATCAAATGATGAGAAAGCAGCAAGAACTAGGGAGGCAATCAACATAAATATGCAAAATATTGTAAGATTCAATTAGACAAATTCGAGTATAAAGACCCCTTTTAAAGGAAAGAAGTACTATCCAACAGTAGATGGTCCACCAAAGATGTTTCAATTATTTAATATGAAGTTCAATTTACATAAACTTCATTTAAGTGTGTTCAGTATTAGATCTAGCACTCAAACAATTTTAAAATAGGGGTACGTTTTGATCTGGGCAATAGAAGCCACAGCTAAACCACCAAATGAAGTAAAACTAAGTGAGATAAAGGAGTATGGACTCCTCCAAAACGAATATAGTAGCAACATATTCACCTCACAGAATAAGATTCCCCATAGTCTACACAGATGTAAATATATCCTTCATTTCTTTGTTTACTTCTAGCGTCATGATTTATGCCAGTTCCCACTTAGATCCCGAGCAATGTGTCCCACCCACCACGACATTACATGTCCAAGGTTTAACTTTTGACATTTTATAAAAGTAACTACTTACTGCAAACAAAAACAAAAAAGACCAGAATGAACTGGAACAAGCCTAATCCAACCATAGCAATTTTATAAATGGGACACCTATTCAATTTGCCAGAATGGTTATTCTATAAGCAGTTATGAATCATTTAAGAAACAAAAAGTTGGTGAATTTAAACTGGGTTAATTCAAGGATTAATGAATTTAACTACCTTAAAGACAAATATAGGACAGCAGGATTCAGCAATACCTAAAAAGTTTAGCAGGTGTCTTCTTTGGAACAATATCATCTTCACTAACAACCTTTTTGCCAATTGGAGCAAAGCCACCAAAGAGCACCCAGAATGAACCAGAATCTGTCTCAGCTTGTAAATTCCCATCATCTGGGGTATGTGATAGAAATAAGGAGCAGTCCCACATGATACACAGAATATTAATAAAGTAAAGGCAAGGCTGAAGTACTTCACTAAAACCAAAACATAACATGTCTGAGAAAATCTTTAATTCCTTGTTATAGTTGACTCAGATAACTCTAAGAAAAAGAAGAAATATTCATTTTGTTCCCCCTTATTCTTGTTTATGTAGATCATTGAGGCATCATAATATATAAATCTATAGCATGCAAGACACTAAAGTTTATGCATAATTTAAAGAACACCCAATCTAAATGACCTTCTTTAACTCTAAATAGTCAAATATACCAAATTTGAGAATATTTTGACCCATAATTTCTAATGCTAAAAAAACAAGATACTAGGAAGTGTAATATAAGATAGAAATTTGCCAAATATACATGTTTTAATTGCAAAAGAACAAAATAGACTAACCAATTTGAAGGCTAAAAAAATTTAACATCAATCGAGGACAATTAAATTGGAAAGCAGTATACTAAACAAATGAGTTAATAGGTTAAAAACCCTAAACAATCACCATTTTGCGAGTCTCATACCTAAGCTATTGGATATTCACAAAAACCCTTGAAGTTCCATGAGCTCATATTACAATACCCAACCCCACACCCCTCCCCAAGGAATATGACATGCCACGTGAACATCACACTCCAAAAGCTTCTTCAAAGAGTTCCAAGTGGCAGTACACATTGAGTTTCTTCTATAGTGAACAGGTTAAGAACCCCTAAACTATCACCCAATTGTGAGTTTCATACTAAACAATTGGGTCTTGTGGGATTCCACTGGGTATGTTGTTGTTGTTGTAGTATACTAAACAATTGGGTGCTCACAGAATCCCCCCTATACTACTATGAACTAATTGTGCCACAGGGACTCATTTTTATTTGACAAAGACAAAGATTTTTTTTTTTTTTTGACAAAGAGACTCATTTTTAAGACTTTTTTCATCAGTCACACACCTCTCAGCAAGTTATTCCAAACATTTTGCCACATTTAATCGGGAAATCTAATCTGAAAAGGACTTATAGTTCTTGGGGTATCAGAAACATCAATAATTTAGGTATGAAACAAGCAAAATGATCATAGTTAAAGTAGATTTTAACCTATTCACTCTAAATATCCAAAATATATCACTTGCTCATTACTTATCTATGAACTTCTCAAGCCTTGTACTTACCAACAATTGCAACATCACATGTTCCCTCATGATACTTGTCCTTCAAGAACTGAATAACTTCTAATGCTTTGGCCCTCTCCTGGATATTGGAATTTGCACCATTGAACTGATATATCTTGTCTTTAGAGTCCAGAATGAACACGTCATCATGATTTAGAGAAGACCGGGAAAATGGGACCTGATACATATCCCAGCTTAAATATGTTACCTTCAACCAAAATTGAACAAGACTGCATATTCCAAAATGGCTCATGCAGTAAGTTTTTCATGCTTCTGTACCTGCTTCATCCTGACAACTCGTTTACCCTTGCAGACATACAACCTAGTTTCAAATTCTTCTTCTTCTGGTTTCTTGAATCCAGATACAATACCACCTTCCAGTGGTATAATGCATGGCTTAAAGTATGATAAGAATTTGTCAGATTCATGACCTTGGATTTCCCTATGCTGTACTGCTCGCCCTCCGAGAATCGCATCAAGCTCAACAGTTTTAATAGCTGCAGTTCCAGCTTCATCCTGACGTAAAGTCCAAATTTTAGGAAATGGAAAAGAAAAATATAAATCTGGTTAGATAGCTACTGAGAATGGAGAATGATTTCACACCTGACTAGTATCCTTTCCAAGCCAGAAGTGTATATCATAAATATAAGAACCTCCCTTGCCAGAAGTTGTCTGTAATTGTAGATGAACATGTGATTTTGTGGTATTATATGATGTTGATGTACATGAACCTGACTAGTAGGATTATTATGAAATGCACTTGAATAATACTGGCATGAAAGAATCTTTTCTCCCAAATAAAGGAGGTACATGTAAAGCTAAAGAGATCCGCATCTACGAACCTGCAAGATGATGTAAGAATCACCAGAGTAGAATTTACCACATTCGGACTTTGGCAACGGAACTGGTTGGAAATCCTCGATTCTCCATATTTCAGTCCCTCTAGATAGAGTTAAGTTCAAATTTAAGTTTGAAAAATACTGACAGGTCACATTAAGCATTACAAATAATTAACATAATAAGTTCAAATCTCAAGTTATAGTTCTTGCACTTTGTTTGGCAGAGGAAATACTGAACATAAACACACAACTATGGAAATGGTCACAAAATGTTTCCTTATGGTGAAGAGATGATATTGAGTGAGCTCGTAGATTTATTTAAATAATATTTTTACTTGGGGCAAGAACCAATTTCCAGTTGAACTGCAGACACTGTTTGCATCTATGGAAATTTATTATAAGGATAGAGCATAAGATTATGTTGTCCTTTCTCTGTCTAGTGAGATAATTCTGTTGTGCACCCATCATTTTTGGTCTTTCAATTCTTGAAAGGTTTTTGGCAACCCCTTGGTGCCTCGTTTAATGGTACTTCTAATTTGTCCCAACAAAAAGAAAATAATGAACACACCAACAGATGTCCAGAGATTTCTAATTTTTTTCTTTTTTGGATAAAGGTATTATTCATTAAGGATCACCAAGAATGTCCAGAATATTTACTGAAAAGACTCAGCCCACTCTCTATTTGTTTTTATTTTGTTAAGCGCCCGCTTACCCTTTACAAAAGCAGGGTGCTGTGGAAATTCCAACAGTGGTTCAACTGATCAATACCCATTTCAACTTCTCTTTTTTTCTTTCGTCAGTAATATCCATTTCAACTTGCTTCCATCAATCAGTCAAGAACCACAGTTTTGCAGCAAAGGATACATTCTCTGACCCGCACCCTGAAATGCAGGTTCTAAGGCTTTAACAGAGTTTGACATGATGTGAAATCTTTCCTGTTATCCCTTTCAAGCGATTCTGATATTCTGAACACCAACTGCACAGACAAAATGGAGATGATAAAAAGTAGTGCTAACAGTTGAGTACAGAAAAAAAATACTCCATCACCATCCCAGCAGCAAATTAAGAACATCATGTAATACTTATTAGCACATATAATATAAGTTCAAATATAAACAGACAATTAGACAAGTGAATCCTCACAAAAGGAAACATCTGAAGCCATGATAGAGCTTATTCCAGTTCCCAACCTCTCTCCAAACAATTCATTTTCGAAGCTACCAATCGTCGTCCCCACCACTGCTTATCAACATCTTTACATATCAGCACTAAATCACATCCAAAAACAGCAATAACAACAACAAAATAAAGTCCCAAACTCAACTAGTTCGAGTCGGTTATATAAATCCTCAATATCCATTCGCTCCATTTGTCCTGTTTCATTTCAATGATAAGTTATCATTTTAGACAGAATGTTCTTCTAATATACGACTCTCTAAGCACATAAAAAGACCCCAAAAAATGCAAATATTCAAAAGATGAGTGTATATATCTCACTTCAACTTCATTCTTATGGGGCTAAACATGTATTGCATCTATCTCTTTTTTGTTTACACTTGTTCTAAACTACAACAACAACAACATACCCAGTGAAATCCCACAAGTGGGGTCTGGGGAGGGTAAGATGTACGCAGACCTTACCACTACCACATAGGTAGAGAGGCTGTTTCCTAGAAACCCTCGTCACAAAAACTCATCAGCAGAATAAGCTAGATATGACACTTGTTCTAAACTCTTACTTACAAAAATGGTTCTCTAAGTAACTCAATCAATTCATCAATAGCCTATGACATTGAAGATGTGAAAGGTGGTAAGTTTAATTATTCCACCTCTATATGCAGGTAGGGAGAGCTTGGTCATGGGCCAACTCACGGCATCTACTGTTCAGAAAGCCTAGTCTGGTAGGACAAATAAATCCCTTTTAATAAAGATGAAAAACTATGAACTTATCTATAAATCTGTTGTCAGTAGCATAATTTGTTCTGCAAACAGGCATACTTGTTGTCATCATTCCAACACATTCCAATGAATTCATTCCAGTATAGGTCTTCTAAACATTTTCATAAGTCAGAACACCCAAGTCTTTTAAGCATTTTCATTAGTCAGAATACCCTAAGTCATCACCTATAGTGCACAAGTGGAATCTGCTCCACAACTGGTATGAGCCAGACATTTTTTTTTCAAGAGAAGAGCTCTCAAATTTCTATCCTTGAGATGCTTAGCTAATTTTTGGGCGCGTAAATGAGCAAAGCTTCCCCTCTCACACACACAAAAGGTAATTAAGCCTGAGAAAAAAGTAACTTTCTTTGCTGACCTTTTTGAACAAATTGATTCAGAGACTACTAAAGAGAAACAGTGAGGTAGCTTCCTATCATGCACCTTATTTATTCATGAAGTTTGATTAGGTTTCTGCATCTTCAATAAGTAAATGTACATGATTTATAGCTTGTTTCTATAAGTAAATTACTTCTTCTTTTTACGGGTAAGTTAGTTGGTGCACTGCTTCTTCCTGATGATGGAGACCAGTAATTTATGAATCATATGACTAGTAGGCATCTGAAGTTTCTGGCTGTGATAGAGATTATTCATGTCAACTGTCTGTTTTTTGCGTATTTGCTTTTATGTCTGTGCAGGTCAATCTGTCACCTTGGTGTTTACTGGATAACTGTAGCTCTTCTAAAATCGAGCTTCCAGGAGCTCAGTTCTATAGTGTACCCCAATATCAATGCTATCTACTAGTAAGCATCGATTATAAGGTTGCCGACCTTGCATTCTAAATTTCTTCAACTTCTTAAACAGTGAAGACAGTCCTCAGATTGTGACCAGTAAATTGACAAAATTATATATGAACCACCCTATAGTGAATGCTGAACTGCCGGTAAACAAGAAAAATCCACTCTTGCATCCTCCCACCATCTAATGAGACCTCGGTTCTAATTTAAGCTATGCATTTGGTGAAACATCCCTACAGATGAAACATCTAATCACCTTGGATAATAAGATGCAAATGAACTTTCTTTCTTTTAAGAAACACTGATAATTACATATCTGCAACTTATTACTGCACATTTGAGGAGCAACCACTTTTCATCAACTCGTAGGTATATTTCCCCGAGGGTAGGATCCAAGAATCATTTACTTCCATATAATAAACTTCAATGGCTTACACGAGAATAAGAGCCTACATCAGAATAGATAGAATATAGTAAATGTATCATGCATATCTACTGGCCAAGGAACAGCTGATAAACCCAGAAAATGTTTTACTTTAAACTTCCTCGAGTAAACCAACTGAATTCTGATAAACTTGAAAGTAATCAAAACAAATCCTCATTTTCAACACCTAACAATGCTATCTAAGTCAGACAAAGGGTTCAAGCAGGACACATAATTTGTAAAATCAGTAACATTTCTATGCTTTTACACATATCTGCATTACAACTCAGAGTAAGCAAAAGTCACTCAAATGTGCATCCAACAACTAATGATCAACAATGAGATTACTTAATTACCATAGCTCCATTGTACATTTAGCTAATCAATCATCCCACATCCAAATTTAGACTCTAAAACCACAAGAAAACCTCAAAACTAGGATAAAAAAAAGAGAACTGATAACATAAACGTAAATTAACAAAGAACCCAGATCATTATTCGTTGAATTACATAAACAAGATGAATATTACCCCAAAAAATAAAAATGGGCGGAGATTAAAAGAACCACTAATTCTATAAGAAAATCAAATTAAAATTGAGATCTACAAGAATTCATCAAAATGTGAATTGAGTCAAAAACCCACCTCAGGAGATCTCTCTTTGAACGTTTTGAGATAGAGAAAACAAAAGGGTACAATAGAAAAGAGAAAACGAGCTGGCAAATATAAAAATGAGAGAGAAAAAGGAAGGGAATAATTGCAGTAATGGCCTGCAACGTTTGTTTTTCCCCTTTCTCTCTCTCTATAACTTTTTTGAGGCTTTTGAGAATTGATTGCAGAAAATCTGATAATTCTTTTGCAGACAGAATATGCGGAAATGAAGAAAGATAAAGTATACTTTTTTCGAGAGAAAATGCTTTTACTCTTTTCTGCTTACTATATTTAGGCAAAAGAAGCCGGCGACCGTAGCGACGGCGACGGCGCCATCGACTTTTCCCGGTTACCTTTGTACTTTTGGATTTTTGCTGTCGTTTCCCTGTTCTCCAACAATATGGGAAATTTTGAAAATCCCGCAAAGGATAGTGTAAAATATTTATTAATTTAACCATTTAATAAGGTGATTACATATAATTTTTAAAAAATAAATATTGTAATCGGAAACTTAGCACGAGCAACAACAATAACAACATACTCAGTGGAATCTCACAAGAAACTTAGTATGAGCAAACAACACAAACATCAATAGTTTGAAATCATTTTTTGTGCACATTTATTTTGCTAAATACGTATATATAGCACACTCAGATATATATATCGCGTATATATGCAGGCTAAATTAGGTATAATTTATTTCATAAATACAATATATGTAAGTGTGATTTACATGTATCTGGAATACACTAACTATCTCGCTTGCATCTCTCTTATCTTGCTCGCTTCTCTTCGTATGCATATATACTTTAGAATATATCTAGTCTCTCGAATATATGTATCTAGTGTGATTCGCATGTATATGACATAAACTTATTCTCTCGCATCGTCTTTCCCTCTATATATGTATCTAGTATTTAATACCTGAAGTGTGATATAAATTATTAATTAATGATATAATATATAGTTATTTTTAACTATGAAGTGGATTAGTATTTATGGTAGTAATATTTATGTAATTAGGTAGTTTTTCTTAAATAATATTCCAATTGATTTGTTGTGATAGATTAAATTAGGCATAATAAATAAACATATTGTTTTTAACTTAGTTTTAACTAACATCTATGTTTTTTTAAAATTGAACAAGTAAACATACACGTCATGTCAATTTACTTAAGATACTTAAATTGATTTCTATGTGTCACATAAAAATGTACGTCCTCTGTCTCATTTTATGTGGCACCCTTTCCTTTTTGGTCCGCTCCAAAAATAATATCACCTTACTCTAATTGAAAACAATTTAACCTTAAAATTTTCCTTTTACCCTTAATAAAATAAATCTCAACCACACAAATATCTCATGAATTAGACAACAAGTTTCAAAAGTCTTACTTTTGTTTTTATATTATGTCAAATAAAAAAGTATCACATAAAATAAAACAGATGATGTATGATTTTACATATCCAACTATATATAAATTTAAATACATTTGTACAAAATTAATTGTCACTTTTGTTGTTGATTGCTTAAAAGAACAAAAGTGGGCCAAAATTTTGTACTTTTGCCTGTCAATTTTGCACCCAATTAGCTGGTATTTGATGGAATGGGTCCTAAAAGAAACTTCAAGGAGAATATTAAAAAATAAAAATTATCTATATACATGTTTTATTTTATTGCAATTTCTAAATTTTTCTATCATTTAAAAAAAATTACAAAAATTATTTCTCAGATATATCATTACCTTCTCTCGCATATATCTCTATCCCTCCGGGATACATCTTTTTACCTCTTGGATATATTTCACTCCCTCTCGGATACATTCTTCCCATTAAATAATGTATCATTGCTTGGCTGAAGGGTCCTTTGAAAATGGTTTGTACCTTCACAAGATTGGAATAAGGTTACGTACACACTATTCTCCTCTTTCACCTTTGGATCTAAAAATACCTCTAAGATTTAGGGAGCACTAAAATAACCGATTTTATGATTAGCAATTGTAAGTATCTCCTACTTCGTTAATCAAAGATCTCAAGTTTATCCTCGGAAAAGAGCTCATCTTCAAGATAGGGAGCAGTATTAGCGCGAACACTACAAATTGTTCGTTTTTGTTAGTATTAAAATTTCAATCAAACGAACTCCAAATACGATACCACAAATTGGGTGGTAGAAACAAATACTTCCTCTGTTCACTTTTACTTGTCACTATTTCGTTTTTCGAGGTCAACTTGGTTGTACTTCAAAGTTAAATTGAAGTAGCTAAATTTAATATTTGAAACATAACATCTAGATAGTTGAAAACTATACGAAAAATGTTATAAGTTGGAATCATTCTCATACTAATACGATGAAAAGATATATTTTAAAAAATATTAATCAAAGTTCACATAATTTTACCTCGATAAGTGAAATAGTGACGAATAAAAATGAACGGAGGGAATAATTAATTAGCAAGCTGCCATTGTAATTATCAAATACAACATTTTTTAAACCTTTTGAAATATTAGATAATTGACCTAGTCTGGAATATATTTCAAGAACGGCAGTCTGAAAAAGAAATCATCTTAATTTATATAATTCACTTTCTTGTTTAGTTATGCTTAAAAACAAAAAATGTCACGTTAACAATTTAAATGATTTATAGTTACAGAAATATGTACGACTTATTTTAGACTATAAATCAAAAGTCGTTTATTCTTTCTTAAATTCCGCATTACAAACTATATCAAATACGTTAAGCCATATCAAATCAAACTACATCACATAAATTAAGACGGAGGAGTTACTTTACCCCTTATTTGGATGGTTGTTACCCATTGTATTGTTAGTTTAAATACAATATTTGTTTTTATTGTTACTTAAATTTCATTATACCGCATCGTTTAAATCCATCGTTAGGTACCGATTTGATGTGGTTGCATCGTTACTTAATATCTTTTTCTTATTTTTTACTTTATTTATTATTTAATAATTCTATTTTATCATTTACTCTATCTGTTCATGGTATCTACTATATATCCTACAATTTCCTGTTGGTTTATCATTCAAATTACAGATGTATGACGTTATGCAACGATGGAAAATAATACAATCTATCCAAATAATATATTTATTGAAACAACACGATACAATACATTATGAAACAATACATAGCAACCATCCGAACAAAGTGTTAATTCTCTACATATAGTTTCTAATTTCTAACAAACAATAAAAGCAGGCCTAGGTACTATGTGTATATATATATATGAGACCAAAAATATTGCCTTCATCCAGTTTAAAACTTTTTGCAATAATGGCAAGAAACAGTACTGCTACAATTATCACTATCATGATTATTATTACTATGATGATCAGCCATTGCCACACAGTATTATCACAATATTCACCAATAATCCCTTCTTATACTGATGATGATGATGAAAAAAATCACTCTGAAAATAATGTTATGACACGTAATCGTCGAATGTTTGTCATATGTGCATGTGATAACTGCGAGTGTGGTTGCAGATGTGCAGGCGGACTCAGAACTTGAAGTTCTTACTCGTCTCAATGGTCGATCTCAAAGTTAAAAGGAAAATGAACTATGCCTAAATAAAACATAATTATATTACTTCCATTATAGTATGTCTGAAAAATATTTGCTGGGTGTTTATGTCTACAAGACTCTATTAACACCTATAATATTTTCTATTGTAATGTTATTTTTATAAAATATATTGAGTTTTTTTTTTCTTCTATGTACTAGTTCTTCAACATGTGCATTGCACGTAAATTTTAAATTATTTTATAGATATAGTACATCAAATTAATGATCTATTTATATATATACTTGCGTTATTTTAAGTTATTTTTTATTTGTAACTATTATCTTCAATATCTCGCTCTATATTTTCCTATGTGATTTTACTTTGACTAATGCACACAATAATTTGAAAAATATATAATTAGGATAAATTTTAATTAGCAATTATTTGTGGAAAATGATTCATAAATTTATATAAAGGATTAAGCGTTTTTTCGCTTGTCTCTTCGAATGATTCAAAATCTTTGATGTTTTTTTAGTGAGAATATATCATTATTAAATTCCTTTGCAGTGTTGTTATTAGTAAAAATTGTTTTAACTTCTTAGTGAACTGAGCTGACTTTGGGATAGCATTGCAAATTGGAAAATTGATAACTCTACTTATCATTCAGAATTATGTGTGATTTAAACTACACATAGTGAGTAATGTCAACAATCCCTAATCCAATCTTTAGCAGTGTTTTGTTAGAGAAGGAACACAGTGAAAAATTTGCAGGCTTACTTTACTAAGGTAATATGTTTGGTTGAGCGGATGCAATGGCAGAAGGTAGCGTTGATAAGAATTTGAGAGCAAGTTGATTGTTTTAAACAGAGAAAAGTGAGCAGTTGTATATATTGGGGATTAGATACATGCTTTTAGTTGGGGTTTCTTCGGGTAGGGGATACTATAGTAATTTAATATTAAAATTTTTAAAGTTCAAATATAGATATGAATTAGAAGTGCCTTGATATTTTTGACTCTTTTTCGTTTTTTAAGCTTATATAAAGATTAACCACTTATGAGATTACATTAGATTGTTGTTGGTTGTTATCTTTTAGTAGTAACATTTTTCTTGTTTATAGGGTGTGTAAAAATCGAACCAACCAATTAATCGAATCGAGAAAAACGTTATCGGTTTATTTTTATCAGGTTATTGGGTTAATGGATTTTTAATAGTTTTACAAAAAAAAAAAATTATCGGATGATTGGTTCAATTTTGATTTTTTAGTATTGGGTTATTGGATAAACCAATGACCCATTAAGACCATAATAATTTATTATTTTATTCCTTCATAAATATTAAATATTAATAATTTAACATCACGAAATACCAAATCGATACTCGTAAGTCATGTATTTGCTTGGTTTCCAATATATAACACCTTCTGTTAGAAAGTAAATTAAAATCTGAAGTCAAATATTGCATATTATTAAGTTTAGGTGTTCAATTGATTTACTTGTTTTACTATATCTCATTATATTGCGTCAAATTGTTATAGAAATCATATTTATTTTATGAGTATTTTTTTATTGGGTAAACCAAAAATCAAACCATTAAAAAATAAAAACCAAACCGAAACGACAGATTGCACACCCAAATATTATACAATACTAAGAATGCACGTTGACTTAAACTTTTTTTGGAATACATTTCAACGATAACAGCTGCATTAGATTCTTTTTTCTTATACAAGTGGATTTTAAAAATGAACTTTGACCTCCAAATTCAATTCAAAGCTTCTAAATCATGAGAACAAATTACACAATAAAAGCAGGCTGGCATTATATGCAATCACTTGCTAAGTAGACTTATTAGCAAGTAACCATTTGACATTGCTTTCACCCAATATTCTTAGAACTTTTATCAATGGCCAAAAACACCATAGTTATTCTCATGGTTATTGCTTTTCTACTCTACCTATTACATTCACAACAATGGATTGATCAAGCTAAGAGTTTTTACTATCAGGATGATGAAGAAGAAGAGCCTTTCCATTCTGTGAAGTTTCAGGAGAATCCTTATCAGGATCCATGTGCTATGGGCTGCCCCAGTGAGATTTGTGGTTGCTAGACTTAACAGTGAAGTTTCTATGGCTGGTGTCTCTGTATTTCCATTTCCGTTCAAGTAATAAATTCCGCTTTTCTCTTCTATGAAGAGTGTGCTTAACTGTACTGAATAAAATGTAATGTATAAACTGTGTTTCATTAATTGAATTCTCAAAAACGCATGAATCATCAACATGGAGTAATCAGCTTTTCTGTAACAGTGTACCACACTAAGAAAACAGATTGAACAACCAAACATCGTACCTCAGACATCAGCCGAATATAGTGTATTGAGAAATAGTAACCATGATATCAAGATGCTTAACTACATCTCTGTTTTCTTCTGCTGCTCATGAGCACTAGGGACAAACTATTGCGTAGCTCACCTAGTAGTGTACTGTGGCCAAAACAAGATTTGCTTATCAATGCAGCAAGCAGTTGGATGTTTTGCAAAATTAATCAGCTAGATCATGTTCCATCTTCATTGTCTGAGAGCAAGCAGTCTTCTATTTGCTCCCTGGAAATAAGACGATTAAGCTTTTATATCCAAGGAGAGAGCAAGATGTAAAGATCACGTGTCTTAAGTTTTTAACAGGGACGAGAAGCGGTGATAAAGCTTTCATTTTACATAATTATAAACTAGTTCCAAGAACATCTCTAAAGTTGAAATGTTGAACTCTCGGGCAGGTCCAAAAGGAGAAAACACAGGATATCAAAATCTTGAAAGGGGTAGAAAGGGAAGCCAAAATCAAAAAGCATCCATCTAAAGATTCATGATACTGCATCCGTAAATTCAAGCCCTCTGCGGCTACAAAATGGTTTTACAAGGCTAATGTGGCAGATCAAAACTATCATGTGCTTAAGCAAATAAAATTCCATACCTTAGCTGTCTCTGACTTGGACGATCACCATCCTCTGCTTGGGAAGCCATTGATGGTGGCAAAAGAGAAATTAAGTGTTCCAGCGATGAGGGGTCCTGGGGAAGAACCTGAAACTGACAACTTGCACAGCATGCAGCCCCAATCCCATTGGGACTAATTTCCCCATTGTCAAAATTAATTGAAGTACCAAAAGTGGATATTTTTATAGGACTGTTGCAAATAGGACAGAATGACTCAGGAGGAAGGACATCTTTAGTTTTCAGGTTGTATTTCTTTTGCCTCCTTCGAGATGCCACCTCACCATTATAGTCATTGTCCTCTGGCATTCTATTGAAATGAAAAGGTGTCAGCTTTCCAGCTGTTCTCATGATTGTGCTTTCCCGTGAAGGGTTTTCCTCCTGAAACACAAAAGTTACAATCAATTTCACGTGCAAGTCTTTCAAGTTGCATATCCATGACAAGAACAACCAAACATAAAGGATAGCTGAATAAAGGCAATTTTTTCAAAATAAAAAGTTAGGAGCTCTTTGATAAAGTAAATTATTTTACTGAACAGTTTTCCTTCACGTCAAAAAAACCAGCAATCACCACCACATTAACCATGAAACAAGGTTCAGCTTTCAAAAGGATGTTCTCTAAGTAGGATGAATGTATCTCAGCTACTGTGAGCAATTGTTATATTCTAATATTACTATATATTTAAGGGGTATGTTCTCTAAGTAGGATGAATGTATCTCAGCTACTATGAGCAATTGCTATATCCTAATATTACTATATATCTAAGGGGTCATTTGGTTGGGAACAACTTATCCCAGGATTAGTTATCTTGGGATTAATTATCTTGGGATAAGTTATCCCACCATGTATATGGGATAACTTATCCCATCACTATGGTATAAATGGTGGGATAAGTAATCCCAAACTTGGCAACCAAACAAGATTCCAAAATTTTATCCCTTCACTATTTTTTTATCTCATGACTTTTTATTTTTATCCCTCACACCAAACGACCCCTAAAGGTTCCTTTTTACGGGTCTCTTCCTGTCATTGAACACCAACTTTCACTGTAGATAGGACCACATCAACTTAAACCAACACAGTTAATCTGTTTTTACCTGCAACAATTTTACAAATGAGGAGATCAAACCGTTGATACCAGCACGTGTTCCATTTAAAACTTCTACAGTCATCAAACTGTCCTGGCAAAGTATGTTGAGCCCCACCATGAAGTAATGGTTTTGACATACAAGGAAAGAGCAAAAAGAAATGAAATAATCAGATTCAGAAATTACATGAGATATATCAAAATGCTAAACCAAAGTTAAATTTGTTTTAAATCTTAGATTTCAAGTGCAGCAAACCTGTCAAGGCTGCAAAGCATGCTCAACTCATGAATAGGACAATCACGGAGGGGAAGAACCACAGGTATCTTCCACCTAGCATCAACATACTGGATATCAGCAGCTAAAGAGTAACCTTTGCCCTGGAGAAAACCAAAACCTTTTGCACATTAGAGAATTCTCTCTCTCAGTTTTTTTTACATCACACTTTTGTTCAAGTGCGTAACCAAAATATGAGAGATGACACTGAATTCTATATAGGTAACTAGTACAGATATTTATTTACTAGCTCTAAAAGGTTGATCTTTTATACTATAACTATCATGGACTATGATCAATAAAATGAGTAATTAAAAATATAGATCAAATCAGATAAAACAATCCACATCATACAGATCATTACTGTGTATGAGGCTATGAGCATTTCGGTTAATTCAAGAAAGATGACCAGAAAGAAATATGGAACACCAACCTCATGTATAAATACATAACCATTGTCACATATAAAAGTATTTTGGATTAAGTCATTGATGGCCACTTAAAGTTGTCCGCATATTTCACTTAAGACACCTTAACTAGGACCAGTACCTATTGAACACTCTAATCTTTATAAATTTATACCTATTAACCAAAAAATAAAAATCATATCTAGAATGCTATGTGTGTATCTCACACGTTAATGTTATGAAAACCAAAATAAGGCGATGACATGTGTCGTAAAGGCTCATAATAATAAAAACAGAATATTATTAAATAATTCAAAAATAAAAATAATCAATAAAAAAACTCAGTTTTTAAACACCCCCTATCCTCACAGCCACCTTCCCTGCTAAACAGCCTAACCCTTTTCCCCCTTTATTTCTTCTTCCCCTCATCATCGTCCCCCATATTTCTTTTGGGCGCTCACTATTTCTTTTTCCTTCCTGTAACAATAAATCATTAAAAAAAAAAAACTTTAAAATTAAAGTGCTAAATAGAAATTGTGATCGAAAAATATTATTTCTTGTAGTACCAAATCACATAAACGAAGGTGGCAGCGCTAAGGTGGTCCCGTGGTAGCAAGAAAATAAGAAAGATGATTTATGAATCTTTTTCTTTTGTAAAGGACTAAAGGGAAAAAAAAAAGGGACGTCCAGGAGAAAAAAGTTCAGAGGTTTTGGGAAGTAACATGGGGGTGAAGAAGACGCAATGATCAGAGGGGGTTAGAGGTTGTTTTTTCTTTTTTAATTAAGAAATTATTTATTTTCAAGAAATTAATAAAACAATATTTTGAGTTACTTACTTAGTGCCAAGTGTCAATAAAAGAAAAAAAAGGCAAGCTTTTTCCAATAAAAAACATTACTTGAAATTCTTTCACGCACCAACAAAAGTGAGAAACACGTTTTTTCGCCACTTCCGCATTTTTATGTTTGATAGGTACACTTGTTGATATTTAGGTATACTCGTTCTAATTGAGGTGCTAAATGAAATATGCGGACAACTTTAAGAGTTGTCAATGACTTAAGCCAAGTATGTTTGTTGCACAGTCTCAAAGTATTATCCCCCAGGGCCTTGATGAAAGTTAAGAGTGTAGCTTGTGATGTGTAGGTTAGGTGTCACATGTTTGAACCCTATGCAGACAAAGCCTGGTATATCAGTGACAGGCAGAGGGGAGGGTCGATCATCCACCGAGCTCCAAATTTTGTGCCACTGGCCCTCAAAGATTTTTCGGTTATGAAAAAAGCTCCAAGTATCCAATTTATAAGCAACAACAACAACATACCTAGTGGAATCCCACAAGTGGAGTTTGGGGAGGGTATAATGTATGCAGACCTTACCACTACCTTATAGAGGTAGAGAGGCTATTTCCTGAGAACCATCCAATTTTTAAGCAATGCGTTCGATCATTTCTTTTTAAAACAAAACCTCTTCGGCATGAATCATGGATAATCACTTTTTTTTTAGGTTTTTATCTCTTCATCGATATGGAAGGAGATTGGGGCAAAATTTTGTCACTTCACACTTCCACTGATCTCTTACACTTATACACTCCATCCCTTTAATCTGTTTCCATCTGGATCATGTCAAATTTTAGTCCAAAGTTTCATTTTTTCCAGTTTGACAGAGGACAAACTTTCTTCATCATTCATCCATGTGAATAAACATTTTCAAATTTCTAGCAAAAGAAGACAGTGAGTGGTTCATTGAACCTACCTTGACAGTTGCTTCAAGTACGTGACAAGCTATTCTTGATGTACACGTTCCAAGTAGAACTTTGGTATATCCATTCTCAATAGCTATCTGCATAATAAAGCAACATATATAAATAGGGACCCATGTTTTCTCCTATAAAGCTCAAAGCTGAGATTATGTAAAGTTGCCAAACCTTTTGCAAGCAGAGCATGCGTAAATGCTCCAACAGATCTTCTCTTCCTGTGACATCAGTAACAGTGTTCAGTAATTCATTCAGTCTATCTTTTGCATCACCAGCTTTCAGTGAATAAATAGCCTCTGTTGGAACTACATGGAATTGTTTCACAGGTGGAGCCAAATCTGACACAATAAGCTTCATCTCCTCAATAGCTCTGTCAAGGTCTTCAGATGCGACAGCAGAAACAGCTTTCTCATCAATAAAAGCAACCCCAACACCAAAAACAGGTAATGCTCTATCTCTACTGGCATCATAGTTCTTCTGAGCTTTGCTTTGCATCTCATGTGTAAACTGCAGAGCCACCCTACAAGATAAAAATTGCTCAGAAAAGTAAACGCCAGGATATCACATACCATTTAAACGAGACTAGCATTAGTTTTTTTTTATAATGAGACACAAGACTAGCATTAGTACTCCACATCCCTTTTAAGTCATAAGAAGTAGCAGATCTGGCTTAACTAACAGCTACAACAGACACCATTGTTGACTCACTATGATGTTGCATCCCATTCAAAGAACACATAAATGCTATGCTCACCAATATAGAGAAAATGCAACATGCTAATTGTTTCTAAGAGACTTACTTGTAACTTTTTTTTTATGGGTGGGGGGGGGGGGGGATGGGGGATAGTAAACTTTAACAGTATGTTTTCTCTACTTTAGTCTTCCAACTCTTCAAATTAAAATGTAAAAAACGATTTTAGTAAGTTATAACAGATACGCACCCACACATGCATTATGTGCGAGTAACCTGAATTTCAAGATACTGCAAGAGGTTCCACTTTATTTACAAATTTAGCGATTAAAGTCTATTTTCTCTATCCTGTGGGTGTTTGGATTGACTTATTTTAAGTAACCTGTGGCTTTTAAGTTCTTTTTTATTCTTGGAGGTGTTTGGGAAAGACAAAAAGTGTTTTTAAGCATTTACTTTTAGGCAAAAAGAGTAGAAAAATAAACTAAGAGGCAAAAGTTGGGTATTCCCAACTTATGATTTTAGCTTTTAGCTCATAAGTTACTTAGAAATGTCAATCCAACACCCCCTTGGTCTTTTAGATAAACTCGTTAAAATTAAAAATGTAATAATTGCTTTTAGTAAGTCATACAGATACACCCACTCACACATGCATATGTGTGTGCAGATGAGCTATTGCATAACCTGAATTTAAGATTATCAGAAAAGGGAAGGTAAATTTCAAGATGCTTCAAGATATTCTAGTTTTTTTACAAATTAGTAAACTTTGAACTTCAGATATTTGTTGCCTCCTCAATGTCGATTACAATCCAGCATAAGAGGATAACAATCAACTGAGAAACAATAGGAGAAGGGCAGGGAACACTTGAAAAACACAGAGAATACATTAAAGCCCAAATAGTACACTGCCTACAAGACAGAGTTAGACAAAGTAAGAACTTTACACAGACAACTCACGAAAGCCTAAGAGCATGAAACTTTTTGTCTCTAACGCAAATATGAGGTGGATAACCATGATCGAATTTTCTGGAAGTACGACTAAGAATTTGATCCTTATCTCTGAAGGAGACTCACATTTGCAACGCAAACGCATATCCCTGTTACTTGAGGCTAATCCCTAAAACTAGTTTGTTGGATTTTAGCTCAATGATCACACACTTAACTTAGTTATAAGGTGAAAGTTCAATGATCACACGCTTCTAGCAAAAGTTCGGATATATGCAAAAGGTCCAAACTTTGAGAACTATGTTATTGCATGGAAACATTCAGAGCACGGAACATGGAAGATGTCTACTGTTCTTAGGAATTATCTTTAGAATTAAACAGACCCAATAAGCAGAATATATAGAGACCGATAATATCAAAAAGGGACATATATAGACAATGCATATCATCTACCCAACCTCATTAGCATCGATTATTTACTTCTTTGAACTAATCAGACCAAAGATAGAGTCTTTCAACACTACCAGCAATTGCCTAATAAACAAACAAACAAACTGATGGAAACAGGACCAAAAATCAGTAGGAAACTACATATAACAATATTGTTAAACCATGCACTCCTCCTATAATCTCGGAAGCAAACAGCTTTTTGAAGTTAATAATACAACTAAACAATTTACAGATGACAATGAAGTCCTGAAAGGAACCTGGAACAAGTACCGCCAGAGAAGGCGACAAGGACATTATCCGACGGCGAAATCATAGCATTAGCTGTGACAGCAAGTCTGAACTTCCCAAATAAATTACTGCGGAAGCAATCTGCACAGAACCTTCCTCCATCTCCTCCGCCAAAATCACCACCGCCCTCGGCGGCGGCGGCGGCGGCGGCGATGGTTCTGTTAACCTTACATTTGAGACATATTCCATCATCCAATTGTACGGTGCTCCTTCTACCGTTGACGAAGTCGTTTGAAGCTTCCTTTTTCTTTGTTAGCGGCGGAGATTCTACTGATCCAATGGAGGATTCGTCTCTATAACAGCCGGACTGGCAGGCTCCTGAGTTGCACGCCATTTTTGGCTAGAAAGGAAAGTGTATCGAGAGAGAAAGCCAAGGGGTTTTGTAGAATTTATATGTTGGGCCACTTTTTTGGTCATGCTCTTAAGTCTTAATATAGGATCTTTGGTGCTATCATTTAAATTTTGCTTTTTTTTTTTTTTTTATTTGTTGAATTGTGAACAAAGTTATCATAAACAAATAATATTTACACAAAAAGAGCACTCTTGGAACTCCTAACCAAAGCGTTAGTTATCCCCGAGCCTCCAAGAACAACAAACTAGTTACAAATTTTGTGAATTAAACTACTACATTTCTTTGCTTTCCTAGAGCTTTTGATGAGTTTAATCCTCTCTATAATTTCCTTCTTGATCTGTGCAATAACATACTCTATGTTTACAGTTTTTTATCTGAATTATTTACAATTTCTTGCCTTCCAAGTGTGGTAGATCCCTGTCCCCATAATTGTTGCTACCAATTCTTTCTTGAAACGTCAGTAGTGTCTCTCCCTTATCCATTTTAAACGTGATAGCACCCGATTTCCTGGAACTCTGCATCCTGACCATCTTTCCAGCTCTTCTTGTACTTTCGTTGTCCACTTACATTCAAAGAATAGGCGTAATTGAGATTCCTCTTTGTTGTTATTGCATAGCCAGCATGTTTTATCATCCACTGGGATTTGAAATTTTCCCATTCTCTCGTTTGTTAACAGTCTATCTTGGTTGGCCAACCAAAGAATGAATTTGTGTCTAGGTAGTAACATGGAGCTCCACACCAGATCAACTTCCTTTACTCTCTCCAAGTTCCCCATTAGGTTTGATATAACTTTTACTTACTGAATATATGTCATTCTCAGTTAAACAATACAACCCATCTCGATACCAATTAACCATGCTTTGTTTGATCAGCTAGAGGGATATGATTTCATATATCTTCTCCATATTTCATATACAGACCATGCACCTATTTAATCCATAGTGTATCCTCTTTACAAGCAAGTTGTCATACCAACTTCCCTACAACTGTCATGTTCTATGTTTTACAACTCTTGACACTAAGACCTCCATTCTTTTTTGATGTACATACTTTTTTCCATACTACTAAAGCTACCTTCTTTGTATCATCTTTCCTGCCCCATAAGTATTCCCTACGCTTCCTATCAACCTCCTTCAATATGCTTTGCGGCAGTACGAATATTGTCCCCCAAAAATTATAGATAGAAAAAAGGACAACATTTATCACTTGCAATCTCCCTGTATAAGATAATGTCTTGGAGTATGAAGTGTGATCCTCTGGGTAATTTTATCAATCATTACTTGACAATCTATTTTGCACCACTTCTTTGATGATAGAGGCAATCCAAGGTATCTGATGGGCAGAGTACCAATCGAGAAGCCTATAAGCTTTAGCAGGTGCTCCTGGACCTGATCTCCCACCCCTACAAAAAAAATATTGAATTTGTCCATGTTAGCCACCAATCCTGTAACTTTGCTGGAGTGTTTTAATGTCTCCATCATTCTCGATATGAGTTAATATCACCCTTGAAGAATAATATCAAGTCATCAGCAAATATCAAGTGAGTCAGCTTAGTATCTTTGCACATTAGATGAAATTTAAAATCTGGTAAGTCTGCCATCTTCTTCAGAGCTCTAGACAAGGATTCCATAACCAAAACAAATAGTAATGGTGACATGGGATTTCCTTGCCACAACATTTGTATACATTTGTATAATTTATGCTACACAATTCACAGTTTTTTATATAGCATTTATATATTTTGCTACACAACATTTATATAATTAGCAGTGTTAGTATATGTCACTATATAATTCAATTCGAGCACAACTATTGTATAATCATGCACAACTTTATATAAATCGTGTGAATTATACAAAAACTCAAACTATAATCATAGCTAGATGCTTGTCGCGAGCCGTAATTAATTCAAATTGTAATTATGTGAACTAATTAACTATTATATATTTGTCTATCCACGTAATTTTTTCTAGTGCGAATGACCCCTATAGAGGGACTATTGGGCCAAGTCCAAATTAATCATCCTGGATCCGAATACCCGAAACCGTATAGCCCATACTCATAGCTCCGAAGATCTTTAGATGAAAATTCAAATATTCCCATATCGTCCCGCCATTTTCAAAAAACAGAGAAAAATAAAATCAACGTTCTCTCTAAGGAACAATGAAGGAAGCATTTCCCAGTAATGCTGAACGTGAAGTTGCTTCTGCTCTTCTCCTTCTCTCAGCTATATCTCCATCTCCTCTTCCAAAGTAAGATGAATTCGAACTCGAAAAAAACAATTCAATTCTAATTTTCATTTGCATTTTTAGTTACAGAGTTGTTATTGATCACTGATCAGCTTGTTTTGTTCTGAGTTGTATTTCAGAAGCATTAGCATAGCTGAGATTTCGCACAAGGTATCTGTTAGTAATTCGAATTTGAATTCGAATCCGGAAAGCAATCCCTCAGCTTCCTCGGTTTTGACCTCTGTTGATTGCTCGTTAACTGAGGCTAGATCACAATCTCGTCGCATGAAGATGATTGCCGCATTTCGTGATCAGATAATGAAGCTTAAGGTAATGATTTCATGTCTTCAGTTTTTCGCTGCTATTGTGCTTTTGCTTTTGTTGAACTCCTCTGGTGCTAGCTTGCATAATCTAATAACTGAAGAACATTTGGAAAATCGGTAATCCTTTTTTTATGAATCTCTGTGTATTTCAATATGGAAGAGTAGGAGTTATTTCAAGGAATATTAACCGGACGGAACGTGAAACTCTAATTAAAACTACTGGAATACTTTGGCGGAAAGTTTGATGCATTATGTTGCAGTCTCTGAGAAAATGATCTGCTATTTGAATTCCTTACCTGTTATGGTTGAGAAAATATTCGTATGATGATACTTGGATTAATTTTCGTTGCTTTAGATGGTAGCAATTCTATGCTGTTTTGATTGTTTTATGTTTAGAATTTTGAACTTCATTCTTCCGATCGACGAAGTTCCATTACTCTGTCCTGAGTTTTAGGATTTGAGACAATTGATGCTTATTGTGATTCATTTTTCTCCAAGTCTATTTTACTTTCGGAATTGGAATTCTTAAGAAGTGAAACATTCTTTCTTCGCAAATAGTTATCAGATCTTTGCATATCAGATTTACATTGGAGATTTATGCAGGTTGTTAGACAGCGACGATCAAAGAGCTTCTTTATTTCCGATTGCCGGAAAATGAGCTCAGGCAAGCCAGCAATGGCCACCACTTCTCGGACAACGTTTTGTAGGTCCACTACGGTTTCGGCTTCAGCTTCTTCCTCTTCTTGTGTGTCCACTGATTCTGTCCTCAGTGGCATTTCCAGCGCGCAAAGTCTTGCGGCTGATAGAGTGATTCGCCGGAAGAGAGACACTCTGTTGGCGAAGGAGTTGAAACCAAATGCACCGCCTTACCTTCACCGCCGAGCAGAAGCCATCTTGAGGATCTTGTCTCATGGTTCCATTTCTGAAATTAGAATTCGCCAGCTGATAGGCAATAGCCCTGACACCAGCAAAGCCTTAAGAATGTGAGCTCTCCTCTCTCTCCGAAAAGTGTTTGATTGAATATCAAATTTCAAATTTCGAAATTCAAACCTCTAAAATTTTCACCGTGAATTCAGACATACAATTTATGTACTTAAAAAATCACAAGAATGAACAACTTAAAAATTTTGAAAGACTCACAGAAAAATTCGGTTGACTCTAGGGGATATAATTATTGTTAATAGTATTGTATCAATCATTTCTAAGAATGGAGGGAATAATGGTTATAACATGATAGAGTTATGAAGGATTAAAGAATGCAGGTTGCTGAAGCAAGGAAAGGTGAAGAGATCAGGAGCAGGTGGTCCGTCAGATCCCTATATTTACGCGGTTAATTTAGCAAGTAAGCATGATGCATTAACTTCTATCTAATTTTAAGTCGAAACTGAAAGTATCCTTTGCAGTTGGTAGTTCTTTCTCTTTTGCTATTTGTACCGCGTAATTTTCCTCTGTCTCAATTTAAAAGACCTGTCGAAGTCTTTGAATTTCTTCACTAATAATGTTACTCCACATAACTAGGGAGGAATTCATCATATTCGATCGATTACTTAAAATTTAATCATTGACGTTTCACTTCTAAAACAATACCTTAAGAGAAACAACGCATTATAAGATGAGGAGGCGGAGGAAGTATTATTGACTTTTGGGTTGTTACTTCTTATCCTTTACCTTTTCAGTATAGCTCATCCATTTAATATAGAACCACTGTAATAAAGTAAACATGTATCTGCGAATTGACTTTTCTTTATGAATATTTTGTTAGGTTATGGTTATAGGAAATTCACTACGACTTATTACGGCAACAAATCTCTCCAATTGTTTGAGCAAAATTTTCAGTTTCTTTCATTTAAGGTTTATTTTTTTTTCGCTACAGATAACAAGCAGACAGCTTTGAAAATGGAAACAGGTATGAATCAAGTTACTTATTCATCTGAAATAGACAATTTCTGTGCATGCAAAACCACTTGAAGATTATATTAATGTGGCGAAGTTTAGCTCCCCAGCTTTATGACCAGGTATGCTCATTGTTCACCAAACTTATCCATGCCAAACGTGGAGTTGTTTTGTCTCTTGCACTTTGGTAATGTCAGAGAAAGAATCTTTGACATGATTGAAAACTTGGTATTATCTATGTTCATATAGGTTAATGCTGTGGATTTTTTCTCTTTAACATTCTGGAATAGACGTCATAATATTTGGCTATCAAATGGTCAGAATTTATATGTATGCAGGCATGCAGCAAGTGAACCAAGAAATCTTGCTTTTTTTGGGCCACTGAGTGGTTTTTAGTTTAGCTATATATGAGATTCGAGTGCTGTCCTTTCAATCTTCATGTTCTATTGCCAAACCCCTAACTTTACTAGGTGACAATATTGGTAGTTTATAATAGCAGACACTGGCAATTTATATTGTCTCTGGTCTATTTTTTATTCTTGTACAAGAGCATTCATAGCTTTTGCTGACAATTTAACTAAACTTTCCGATTGATTCAAGAAGTATTAGTCATTCTCGATACTATTTTCTTTTTTATTTCCGCTATTCAAGTCGCCTCTATTCATCACTTGAAGTTATTTACCATTCAATGAATGATTAATAAAGAATCCACTGATATTAATTAAGTCCATTTTCTTGGTTTGCCTGTAAAAGTATTGATGCTTGCTGATAATTTAACTAACGTGATTTTTCTTCACATTGATTTATGATATCAAGGAACAATATTTGTTCTGAAAATATCCGTGAAATGTATCTTAAGGATAAATGTTGGTGCCTATTGTATTTGCCAGACTAAATGTGCTCCTCTCATAATTTTCAAAGTTTGTGCCTAATATGAATAAAAACTCTTGCACTGATTAGGATAAGATTCTTGTCTAGTCAATAACTTCTACTTCATGGAGAAAACAAGCCAATACATGACATTTATTATGGACTGATCTTGCTTCCTCAAGGCATTTTTCTTCACCGATTTGCCCCACCGAACCCTCCTCGATTGAGGAGTGAAAGAAAAGGTTGGGGGTGGGGGTGGGGGGAAGCAAATTTAAATGTCAGATGCAAAATCAAAATACATCCTTAACCTTTAGAAGATTGAGGAGGAATTAGGTTAATGAAGCAGTCGCAGAAGGTTTCCTTGCCAAGAAGAAATACATTGGAGTGAAAATGCCTTCCCTGCAACATCCAAATTGTGGAAAGAATTACTACAGGATGCAAAACTTTTATAGAAGATAGCATTTACATCATGCAACCAGATGCCGATAACCTCAGTCATGTATCAGCTCAACAACCAACCTCGCTGCTGCATTAAGTGCATGTCTAATGAATACTAGAAGTGATCACTAGAACAAAATGTGTGATCTATTCAAATAATCTATGGACCGTTGGGTGGCTCAATCTGGATTTTGTCAAGGCCAACAAGCTACAAATGAAAGATACACTGCTGAACTAGTTTGTAGTTCACTGTCAAAAGCTGCAGTAAATTGGCTATCATTTAGCTTAGTTAGGATATAGGCTAATACTTGACATAAGTAATTTTCCAAAAGGACTTCTTTAGCATCAGTATCTAGATGGAATGTTGAGGATACTTGCCCAGATATAGACCGGAACGAAACAAGTCATTGCATGTCAAAGAATTGCTCATTAATTGTGTTACTCCAAAAGCATTTTTCCCTGAGGCCCTTAGAATTATCTTTCATTTCTTGGACACATTTATTTTACGGCCTTTCATCGATCAATCAGTCCGTTAAGCAGATGATATTTTTAGGGTGTTCAGCTTTCTCCATTTGTTAAATAAGAGCGGAAAGGCCGAGAAAAAGAAACCCAGCAGATCTCACTTACTTTCCACCTTCAACAAGTGCATCTGCAGCTTGCTCCAAGATGGCTTGAACCTTTTGGCTTCCCTCAGGGGCGAGCCCAACTCGCTCTAATATTTTCACCTAAACAGGAAGAAAAATCCAGGCAATTCAGTAATTTGACATCACTGCATTTCCTTAAAGTCGCGGGTATGAAAATTTAGTAATATAACAGATGGATAGTTCGGCCACGACTTGATGATTGGAAAACAACATTCATAAGTCGAAGACATGTCCTCTTACCATATTTCGGGTGAAAAAGCGTCCAAATGCTGTCACACGGACATTACTAAAGGAGAAATGACTTTTATCCAGAGGCAAATACCAAGGGAGAGGAGAGTCGATAGCAATATCCTTGTCCCGAATAATCTTTTGCACGAAGTGGAAATACAAAAAAGAAGAAAATGTTATTGGAAGATCCTATAAGAAAGAGCAGAGTCTTGTATAAGAGGACTTTAGTGATTCCTCACAAAACACAAAAGCATAACTTAAGTGGGATATTTAAGAAAATTCTACGAAATGAGTTGAAGCGAGACCTATATTATGGTATTAAAACTTGATAATACATACTACTGTTATAAATGGAGGTTCATACGATAACAGCTTACCTCAAAACCCGCATGTTTCAGTGCTTCAATGCACTGGCTCATTGATCTGATATCAGGAAGTCCATTACCAAGCTCTACCTCGCGCTGTTTTGTATGATCTAAGTTTGTTGTTAGCAGAGAATTATAAGAAATTTGAGTAAAAAAGGATTTGATACCTTGATTCTCCGATGATTCGAATTATTAGGATCAAAGAAATCGGTGATACACCATTCATAATTAGCAAAATAGTGGCCAGGCTTCAACACTCGGAATATTTCCTTGTAGCAATCAAACTAATCATCCACAACATATTATGAAAATGATCAAAAACTTCAAGTGGATCAGAGAGATCTTCACAATAACCCGAGTGTTCTGAAAGTGCATACCACGTTTGGGGCATGACATGTAGCTTCGATGGCAAAAATTCCATCAAAACTGTCATCAGCAAACGGCATACTCATGAAGTCTGCCTACATTTTTGAGAAAGCGCGCAATCAGTAAAACACAACAACGTTGATGGTAGAATAAAATTTAAGGAGAGTCACATTACCTTCACATAATTGCAGGTGTTGTCAACTCCGTGAATACGGTTTAGTTCCTGCAAAGCAATCAATGTAATAAATTGAAATTAGCCCCTGCCATGATACAACATTTCCACTCCCCCCAAAAATATAAATGACGTGAACCATATACATGTAAAGTACTTACTCTTCCTCGCGCTACTTGATATTCATTGTTGTTGATTCCAGTAACATATGCACCACTATAAAAGGTAAATAATATCAGATACTTGTCTGGAAATCAACATATCATACAACAGTTAAGAACGAGAATAGTGATTTCAGATTAACTGTAGATCTATTTTAGTCTCGATGGTAAGTAGTTAAAACGGGGAGTTGCTCTTCCTTAATATCTGGAGACTTCCCTGCAAAACGTGGCTAGGAGACAGAACTAATTCGTTGTCTTCTACGTCAGAACTGGACATCTCAGTTAAACAAATAACAATATATGAGAAACGAATACGAGAATGTATACAAAATAAGTCGATTTCAAGCTGCCAAAAGAAACTATATATAAACATTCTGAGTAGAAATGTAGGACTAATAGCCTTCCCAAACACAGAGCTGATCTTTACAGCTTTACCTAAACCTGGCAATTTCTCTCAAGGGGCCACCAATTCCGCATCCAACATCCAATATCTGTCAACGGAACAAGGAATTTCATCATATTTCACTTGCTAAACGACTAAACGAGAGCTGAATGACCAACTTGAAGCAAAATAAACAGGGAGAAAGAGTACCAGAACAAAAACAAATCAATAATACTACAAATAAGATATAGGAATCGACATAGACAATGAAAATACACCTTTTGTCCTTGCTTTATCCCTAATTGCAGAGCAAGAAAGTGTTCATGACGTTTAATACTTTCTCGAAGTGATTCCCCTTTCCATCTGTTATAAGAAAGAAACAACGATAATTGCTAGTCCTCTTTTGCTAGAGCTTTTGGCCATAAGCGCCATTGGAAAAGAAAAGAACAAAGTACCTACCTAGGAGCAAAATGGAAAGATTCACCCCAACCATACTCATAAAAGCTTGTCGCTAGATCATAATATTTATTAACCTGTAAACAAAGAACATATGTGGTAGATTAATTGAACGCTACATAAACGCGAGGGGGTTCTCCCTTCACCCGGAAATCATACATTGTACGTGGGACTAACAACATGAATTCATTTTGTTGCAGATATATGCATCGTTGAATAACCTTAACATAACTAGAGATTTTAGTATATCGCTAAAAAGGGTTCAAAATTTGCTTTACGTCATATATTCAAATCTAAGACGTGATATACTAATGTTTTCAAATCCCCTTAGTAAAAATATTGGCTCGACCTCTACGTGTTAGTTCTTTAACAGTGTGCTTACATTTTCTTCAAATCATACCATATCAATGTAGTTAGCTTTCCTCTCTTCCTCCGCTTCTCCATCACAAGCATGATATTTTTCGTACCTAAAGTAATTTATAAACTGTTATTACATGTTCAAATAATACTCAAAATTTCAACTTCTTTTAAGTTAAATGCATATTCAAACCACAATTTCAGTTTTTAAATATCTTTTTTCAACTTAACGCTAAATACGATTTCCGTTGTTTCAATTTGTTTGTCTTACTTTCTTTTTTACTCCGTCTTTTAAAAAAAAATCTCTTTTTTGTTTTCAACAACTCTTTGATTTCAGCTTACCACGAGACATGTTTGATACCACAAGATTAAATAATATTTTTGTACATTCTACATATCTTTCGTCTAAGAAAACAAGAATAAAAAGTTATATTTACTTTTTTAAACGACATATTAGTGTTTCCTAATATCATTTTTTTTTTCAAATGTCCAAATGCCTACTAATACAAAGAAAAGACTATTTTACTAACAAAGAACTGTGCATTAAATTTCTTCATTTGACCAATTGTGGCCATACAATTTACTACTCCCTCCGTTTGCTTTTACTTATCGTTATTTCACTTGTCGAGATCAAATTATATGAATTTTGACTAATATTTTTAGATGTATTTTTTTATCATATTAATATGAGAAGGATTGTAACTTATAACATTTTTCGTATAGTTTTCAGCCATTTAAATTTTAAATATTAAATTTAGTTATTTCAATTTAGATTTGAAATTTATTCAAGTTAAGCTCGAAAAACGAATTACTGACAAATAAAAATGAACAAAAGGGTACTAACAAATTGAAAAAAAAATATGCAACAATAAGCAAATACACTTGTGAACAAAATGTATGATGAAAAATAGATACAGTTTCAACAACAACAACAATAATACCCAGTGAAATCTCACAAATAAGACCTAAAATGGACGCAGACCTTACCACTAGAGAGGTTGTTTCTAAAAAATATAAGTGCAGTTTCAAAAATAAATTAAAATTAAAGTTGAAGCTAATAAAAAGTAATATTAAACCATGGGAATTAAGAAATTTACTTTTCAACAGCTGAAAGTACTTCCTTCTTCTCAATCTTGCCACCAACCCCAGAAGCCAGATCTAATGTTCCAGATTTTGACATCTAAAAACAGAAAAAAAAATTCTTAAGAATTACATTTACATACAAAAGTATCACCCAAAATTATGAGTTAAAATTAAAGAGTAATAATTAGCAAAAAAAAAAATACAATTACAGTAGTAGTAGAGATAAGAAAAATTGGGACAGCAGACTTTCATAACTTGGGTCAGGCCCAATATATAAGCATGAGGTGTTAGCAAGCTTATTCCGTCTCATTTTACATGACACATTTTAATTTGAATGTGTTAACAAAAAAGAAAAATTTTTGAAAATTGTAGTTTAAAATAGTTTTAAAATATTTGTATGGCTGAGAATCATTTCATCAACGGTAAAAAAAAAATTTTAAAAAGAAAAAGGTGTCACATCAAATGAGACAGAGATGGAGGGAGTATTTGGGGCAGGCCAATAAATATATCTTATTATTATGTGGTGTTACTTTTATAATCGAATGAAAATCGATAATTTAAATCTAAAAAAGTTATTGATTTTTCGATAAAGAGTAATTAGTTTAGGAAAAATATGTTATTGATTGTTATGGTACACAAAAACTATTTTGTTGGGCTTAAAACTTCTGCTAAATTGAATAACTTTTGGTACGATAACACTCAAATTAAATAGAAATATTAATAAACAAATTAAAGCATTAATAATAAATATTCTTAAATAAAGAGTCTCTATTGGTTAGCTTCCAACGAACAGTAAGCACTAAGTCTATTTTGACATGTTAGTATGAAATTATATTTTTACTGTTGGTCGTCCTACCTTTTATATTTCTGTATAATATAAATATATTTAAGATATTGACAATAATAACATACCTAATAAGGTTTACCTAGATCTTATGATACAAGTTCACATAAATAAAGAGATTCTTTTCGGAAGACGATATTGATGAAGCTTATTATTATACTTGTAAAACCAATTGCACTAAGTACAACCATCAGAAGCTTCAGCTTGTCTTCCCTACCATAGCAGTCAAATTCAGATTGTAACAAGCCAGCCATTCTCTTCTTCTTCTCTTCCTCTGGTTGTGTTCACGATGCTCTCTCGTTTCATCTCTAAATCTTCCCATCTACGGCTGTTAACCCTAATTTCCCCCAAAACCCACTTCTTAAACCCTAAACCCATTTCACCTAAACCATATTCATTCCCCCATTTCTTCTCCACGGGTAACAACAGCAGCAACAATAACAACAGCAATGGAAGAAATTCGGATCCTGATTTCTGGAAACTCTCTTCCGGAACGGAACAATCAGTGTTCAACGAAGAAGATTCAAAAAGTGTTGAGGGAGTAGAAAAAGATGATGTGTCTTGGGATAAAGGAGAAGAAGAGAGTGGTGATGTGTTTAAGGAAGTAAGTGAAGTGAAGGGTGTTGGTGGTGAGGAGGAGATTTGGGCTACTGCGGAAGGGTATAAACCTTGGAGTTTTGATGTGGAGGGGGAAGGAGAAAGGGTGTTTGATGACGTTAAGGTAGAAACTGATTTGAAGGGTTTTGATGAGGAGCCTAAAGGTCAGAGCCCTGAGGAGAAAAAATTGCTTGAATTGGAAGAGCAAGCTCTTCATGAGGTTCTTAAAGGTGGTTCTTAGCTTTTTTGTTTCCCCGATACGTAGCGTATTGCATCTTGAAAGATTTGTGCTTTATATTTTGGTTATGGAGTTTTATGTTTACTCTCATTTCTGTACTATTTGTTGAGTAGTCACTAGCCTATATTGTCGTGCTCTCTCAAGGTAAAGTTTCAGCTCATTTTTCTTGCAAAGTTGTCAACTTTTCAGCTATACTCTTACTCTAAAAACCACGGTGAAAAGGCACCCTTTATGCTGTTAAGTTTCCTTTGATTTGCTTATATCAGGTGGCGTCTTGGTTGAGTAGCAAACGACTAGGCTAAACTGTCATGCTTTCTAGAATATAGAATTTGAGGTAAGGTAGGAGATTAGCCAGGAACTCTAGTCTTCTGTAGGTGCAAATTGCTGTCTGATACTTCTCAAGGCTGGGGAGTATAACCTGAGCAGGCTTTGACTTATTGATGTCGATAACATAACAACTTTGGCTTTGCAACTTGAAATTATCCTCTTAAGTTTCATCGGATAGTTTAAGTACAATCTCAAATAGTCATGCTAACAGGAAACATCTTTAACTTCTCAAAACTTGACACGTTTTTTCAAACCAAGTGGCACTTACTGTATGACTGGCTTGATTGTATTTCCTTATCCTATTGTGTTAGTCAAGTTTTAGTGCATAATCTAATGAATTTGATCCAATCTTCTTTTTATTTGAAGTAACAATTTTTTGACTCCATTTCTGCTTTTGACACCTAGGCTTTGTAGGTAATCCTGATTAGGTCTGTGTTAAAAATTATCTCCATCCAGTGCATTTCAATTTCTAAAGGTTAGAGAATTTGAGAAAGAATATCCCTGGGGAAGTTGGAGGGATGTTGCCAGTACATGCTCTTGTACTGGTTCTGCAGAACTTGATACTGCACCTTTTGTCATTGCAGCTATTATTCATTAATCCTGTTTCAGGAATTTTCTTAATAAAATGCCTTTTGTTCCAGGTCCTAATCGTGCATTTGGTGATCTAATAGCGGCATCTGGAATCACAGAAGAAATGTTGGACAGTTTGCTTGCACTGAAAGACCTGGACGGCATTAAAGGACTTCCTCCTTTAAGTGAAATCGAAGATATGCGTTATGAAAAAAATACTAGGAAGTCAACCAGAGCTGACATAGAGCGCCAAAAACAGGAGGAAGTAGCCAAAGCGCGAGTTAAACAAATAGATGAAAAGGGAAGGGCTTATGGGACAGGAAGGAGGAAGTGTAGTATAGCCCGTGTTTGGGTTGAACCAGGCAGTGGAAAATTTATGGTAAATGACAAAGAGTTTGATGTGTACTTCCCAATGCTTGATCACCGGGCTGTTCTTCTTCGACCTTTTACTGAAACTAAAACATTGGGCATGTGGGACGTGAGATGTACTGTAAAAGGAGGGGGTGTGTCAGGTAAGCAGCAGTATGCATGCTGATGAATTGCACTTATTGTTACCTTTACTAATAATTTCTTTTTTCCACCTTCTAATCTGATAATAGTTGCTGCCAAATTATCTTTACGAATATGACATCTTACTCATTTCAGTGTACTACTTAGGGTGTAGGAAATTTAAACAGTATGTTATGAATCAGACTGTCCTTTTGACTGTGAGGCTTAAAGCCCATGCTTGATTAATTCTTTTTTTTTTTTAAATCAAGATAAGTGAATTCTCTATTGAAAGTCAAGATCAATCATTTCCTAGTTCCTAAAAGCTACAGTTTTAATGCCTTTGAACAATTCCTCCCAGTTTTTGGATTGATTATACATATTTTTACCTCATCTGGAAGGCAGCACTAGAAATTGCAGCATAGGTACAGCCCATTTTTCTTTTTCTCCTTTCTTGCCTTTTAAAAATCAGCAGCTTGGGAGCCATTTCTCTTCGCCCATGAGTTTGAGGAAAGTGAAAGATGGTAGAGGAAAAATGTGTATGTTGCTCCTCGCTCATTAGGCATATACCTCGTGCCTCATTCACTTTCATGCTTTTCTCTCTCTAGTGCACTCTTTAGATTAGCACGAGCATGTTGTTCCCAAGTTGCACGAGCATGGGTCCCAGTTATTTGGCAAAAAGTTGTGATTGGGTTTTGGCCTATGTATGCCTTTGTGATTTTACCATACTGCTTCTTTCTCATTCCCGAACCCCCCCCCCCCCCCCCCCAAAAAAAAAAAGAACTAAGTACTTTATATTCCCTTCTTTATTTTATCATTACTTAGATGTTTCTTAAGCTCTCAAAAATTTGCCTTGATTTTTTTCTATATGTGGTTTTGGGTAATTGATATGCTCAAATCAGGTCAAGTTGGTGCAATTCAGCTAGGCGTCAGCAGGGCATTGCAGAATTGGGACCCAGAGTTGCGGCCTCCCCTCAGAGAAGGTAATATTACTTACAGTTGCTACATGTACTGCCTCACCTAAATGTGTTCTTTAGGATTCTTGGCTTGTCAAATCTGACTTCTTCTTTCCATTCATGATAAGTTCGAAGATGTATATGTTGGTTATTGTTATAATGCCACAGTTGCGATTGATTTCCCACTTGTTTTGCATGCCAAACGTATGCAAATTGGATTTCTATGATTAAAGCTGCTTATCATTGTCTTTGCAGGTGGCCTCTTGACTAGAGACTCAAGAGTTGTGGAGAGGAAAAAACCTGGTAAAGCAAAAGCAAGAAAGAGCTTCCAATGGGTCAAGCGTTGATCTGTTATGGTGCCAACACTTGGATGTTGCAGCAATTTGCATCCCGAAGGATTTGGCATCGATCACATAATTTCCCATTTGAAGCCATTGTTCACTTATGGCGCGACTATACAGAATTTGTTGAAGTTAGCTGAGCTTTAGCCTTTTACGATGCTTGCCTTTTTTGTTGTTAGAGATTTGCTTTCTCCGCCAAAATTACATTGTCAAGTTTTGACTGAGGATATTCGCCCCTACACTTGATCAAGATGTTTGGTCTCAGTTTCCTATCGAGTAGTTGTCTGGTAATTCGATTGTAATAAAACAAAAATTCCATTTGTGACATTATCTGGTGTTGTCTTGTATTTTCTGAATCGACTATGAAATCAAATGGATAAAAGTAGCTATTCATGTATGTTGATTTTCTCCTCTCTTTGCAACTTTATTTCTGGCTGGCTTAGTAAGATTTCTGTAAGATGGGCACACTCCCAGTGTTATGGCTATTATGTTGAAACATATTTTGTCTACAGGATTAGACATAATAACTACTTCCGTGAGATAAGGGTAAGGTGTGTTGAAGTCTTTCTGTAGTTTGCAATACTCAACTTTCATGTTATGAGCTCGTGTCTTCATTTCTTTGTAAATATGTGCATACATTCTCTTTCCACCTCACCTCGTAAAATTACACTAATATGTTGTTGATTAGGCACAATTAATGTACAAAAGGAGTTTGTCTATGTCTGGTTTCCAATTGATAAATCTGTGTAGTTTCTTTGGTCGACAATGTTGATTGAGATTATGAAATATTATCAGATAGTAGGAAAAGAGTCTAGAAGTTTATTATACCAGAAATTATTTTTCTGCAAAATAATTTGTGACAAAGTATTTCTTTTAATTATATGCTATTGAAATTCATTAGCTTGAGTAATTCAAATTCATGTAAAACTCATTAAATAAGAAAACACGCTTTATACTCGTTCAACTGAAACTAACTCAATTCGCAGTTTGATATGATTGAGCTATGCCTTTTGGCCTTGAGGCTTGAATGAGATGAATTGGGCCGACCCATGGGTTAAATTAAAACTAAAAATAGAAATAAAATATAGCTACAATAACAATAATGAAATTTCACAATTGGAATTTAAGAAGAGCAGAGAATATGCAAACCTTATAACTAGAGAAGAAAAAAAAATAGATATAGCATGGCCAAAATGAAGAGCGATATAAACTCTACAAAACAAAAATAATAACAATAGCAAATTAATGTGATAGTCGAAAAGATACCTCTATTTGGTTCGAATGTTATCATACCAAAAATTACTCAATTTTGCATAAGTTTTAAGTCCAACAAAATAGTTTTCTTGTACCATAGTAACCAGTAACATATTTTTTCTTAACTAATAATTCATACCAAAAAAATAATAACTATTTAGATTTAAATTATTGATTTTCGTTCGATTTTAAAAGTAACACCACCATTAGATGCAACAACAATCAGCACAGTACCCTTTTCCAAGAAGTGTAGCAGAACTAAAAGATTCATAGGGATCAAAATCTTTTATCTGTGAACTCAGGTATAATCCAAATCAACTTGCCATACATTGCAAGAATACTGTTACATCAGAAAACTGAAAGGGGAAAAACAAAACATTACTTTGAATGTCTCATACTATGCTAACAAAAAACATTTGTGGCTCATAATGCCAACAGTATCTAATCTAACTACGCGTCATGGTAATGATGCAACTTATACAGTAACACTTTTCCTTCAGCATTTCCCAGAGCCATGAACCCTCCGTGAGGACTAAAATCCAAGCAGCGAGGATAGTGCACAGCCCGGTTTGGAGAGGGCCAGTTTTGAAAAACTGTAAATGATGGAATGTGAATTAGCTTTGAGCTGTTTTTCTTCATGCTAGAACTGATGGCTAATATTTGAGCATCGTGATTAAATTTCATAAAATCCACTTTCGTTGTCAGATTCTCAATAGCCTTGATTGGTTTTCTCTTTCCCCCTAAAAACTCCTGCTGGTTATAAATATTTACGATTCCACTGTCTGAACCAGAAGCAAACAAACTTCCATTTGGTGAAGTGCAAAGAGCTGTACCATTTATGGAACCTTCATCAACACCTTTATGAATGCAAGTCCTTGTTCTCAAATCCCAGTGGTAAATATGGCCATCTCCACCAGAGCTAAGTAACTGATGTCCGTCATCAGTGAATGCCACTGAGCGGACAGTTCCATTCATTTTTAGTGTCCCAATTAGCTCCTTTGTTTTGGAGGAAACTAGCAAAACATATCCTTCATTACCAAGAAAAGCAATTGTATTTGAATCAGGAGAAACCTCAAAGCTTTCCAGGCTCTTTTCTTCCCTGCCAACTAAAGGACCTACTTTATCTACACTTGCTTTGACCAAGTCTAAGACATGGAAGAACTTTCTTCTTCCTGATATAATAACTTGAGACCCATTGGGTAAGAAAGACGCCTTTCTTATCGGAAAGTCTTCAAGAAAGATGCTTTGGATCTTCGTATTTCGTTTCCCGTCAATCTGGAAAAATCTGAGTTTTTTATCCAATCCACCAACAAGGAGCAACTGAGAATTCCTGTGGAACTGAACAGAATTTATCGGTGCATTTGAAGGATCAACTGCATTAGCATCAACCAGTTTTGAATATTCAAGAAGCCCCGGCAATAATTTTGTGCGACTTTTGACAACAAGATCTTCATTTGATTGAAGAATATCATCCACCAGCTTGACATCCTTGGAACCATAATCTTCAATATGTTTACCTTCCGCATCAGAATCTTCATCATCAGAACTGTAGCTTCTACCTTGAGGATCAATTTGGGCCCATTCAGTGCCTGGATTAAGTTTCGCATGTTGAGCCCTCAACCTTTCCACATAAGTAGAACCAGATACCACATCCTCGCCCTCTTCTTTCCTCAGCTTCCTCAATCTGTTCACACTTGCTAATTTTATACTAGTCTTCTCTTCTTCATCATCTACCCACACAGGTTTCCGCTCCTTCTCCACTTTTACGATACCTTCTTGCACCAGCTGTGCATCTCCCTCATAAACAGACAATGCACTATCAGCAACCCGGTCCACAAAGAACATAGCAGAATCATTTCCACCATCATCTCGCTTTTCATCTTCATCATCCTTCCCGAAACTAACAGGGTTGTACAAGGATCCAAACAATAAGTTCTCAAGCTTCTCCATTTCCCTCTTATCCTCGATTTCTACTTCGTTATCCTCTTCATTATGCTCTTTCTTTCTCTTCCTATTAATTTTTTTCTCACTCTCTTCCTTCCCTTCACTGTTAGTCTTCCTTTTAGACTTTTCATCCCTTATTGTATGAGTAATATTCTGTGATATTAAGCTCGCCATTTCCCAAAAATGCTATCACTGCAAATACAGGGTGACTCCAAATTATTAAACTCAAACTGGAAAACTCATTGTACCTAACAAAGGCAATGCAAGTACTTGGCAGCAGTTTGTTCAAACCAACAAACTAAAATTTTAGCGGTGAATATTTCACTTATCAAGGTAAAACTATATTAGCTTTGACCATATTTTTTCATCATATAAATATGAGAAAGGATTGCAATATTAATATGAGAAGGATTGCAATATTAATATGAGAAAGATTGCAATTTATATTATTTTTTATATAATTTTCAACAATCAAAATTTTAGATTTTCAAAAATAATAACAAAAAAACCTGACAGGAATACATATCAATTCATTTTTTCTTTTCCAACTTCATCGTCTTCAACAAAGAAAACAATTGGATTGAAGATAATACACAAGGGCGGCTCAACACTGAAGCAGTGGCTTTAGGCCCCAAAAAATAAGGGTTTCAAAGTTACATATCCTCCAAAAGAATCAACCCTCAAAATTCGAAGCTCAAATACAAAAACACATATATACACACACACACATCCGAAGACGCAATAAAGTAATAAGTTCAATCAAAACGAAGAACCAAACGCATTGAGCACAAGAGTGAAGAGTGAAGAGTGAAGAGGAAGGAGATACATACCTGAAGGAGACGACCGGCTTACTGAGGAACGGGGAGAACTGAATGAAACTAGGGCAAACAATTTTAGGGGATGCATCAGTTTGGGCCAACAATATGGGCTAAAGAAGAATTGACACAATTTTCGGTTACAGTCACTCAAAAATATTTTATTTATATTTAATGGTTATAGTTTGGATAATTATATTTCGTAACTATAGTTATAACAATATTTGTATATATTTGTATAATTCGCTATACAATTCATAATTTTTATTAGCGTTTGTATATTTCGCTTTACATATCATCATGCACAGCGTTTGTATAATTCATTATATAATTTGCATTGTTTGTGTATTTCGCTATAAAATTTGATTCACATGCAGATTCTGTATAATCGCGCAAATTATACAAAATTCAAACTGTAATTCCAGCTAATTATTTATCGTAAGCCTTAATTAATTCAAATTATAGTTATGTTAGTTAATTAACTTGTATATATTTCCTCATTTCTGCTAAAATGCCTAAACAAATTTGGGATGGAATATTGCATCGTTCGGATTTTCTTCAAAAATATTGTGTCAAAATCTTCGAAAATAACGTATATTTAAAAAATTCAACAATGGTGCAGCATCAAAAAGTGTTGGGAGTTCATTGCTTATCATAAAATGAAAAAACCTTACTACTACCTCAAAAAAAAATATTTTTAAAATAAACCACATTAATGCAATTAATACTGAAAACGACCCCTAACTCCTTAAAAGACGCCAATTCTTTTCCTTTCTTTCAGTCACGCCAGTAGAAAACATACTTTGGAATTGACATACCAAACAGCTTAAAAAGATGCCAAACGGAAATCAGAGAAAATAAAATTCTAACAAAACATGCACTACTGCAACTACAAATTTCTGCTTTTATAAAATGTCAAAAACCTGCCTGAATTACTAAAAGAAAGCTCAGTTCCTCCAACGAAGTTGCATTTCATAACCAGAGCCCAAAATTATGAAGAATCATATAATGGGACACACCAACTGGTCGTTCTAAAGAGCTAGGTACTACAAAAAGTGAGGTGGACTACACAGTCACACCCCCGTTTTCCGCAATTCAGCAGCACCATGAGCAAAGTGGCACTTGTCGCCAAAAGTGCAAGACCCTTTAGCGAAATTCTCACACAACTTTGTCTTGAGGTTGTTTATAGGAGGAGCCGGGCCACCAGGATTTCCATGTGTTCTTCCAGGGCCACCTACTGGACCAAGGCTGTTGATCAACTCCCTCACCATGGCACTAGCCTGGGAAATTTGTTCAAACGTGCCCTCTAACTCAATGTTACGGAGATTTGCATCTGTTTCATGATCACGGATTGCCAGCTTGGCTCCTGTCTGCCTACAAATCTGCTTAGAGTTCACTCCACCCTTCCCAATGATGGCTCCAGCCAGGGATGCATCTACACTGATCTTTGCAGTGGCTGACGTACCAAAGCTAGCAGCAGGTCCTGAAACAGCAGGCTCCATCCGCCCACCAAAACGACCTGGCATAGATCCAAACCCCATTGCACGTGGATCCTCTTGTGAAGGAACAATAGGTTTTCCAATTTCCCACTCCCCATGGGCATAATTGCATTTGTCTCCAAATTTGCATCCCTCCGCCGTGTTAAATTTGTTGCAAAGTTTGGTTTTCAGAGCAGAAGCATTTCCATTGGAATTAGGGGGTGCTGCAGCATTTCTCAAAGATGGAGCTGGTGTCAATTTCATCATCTGGGCCACTGCATTATAGCCACCAGGGACGTAATGAAGGAAATGGCAGCTCTCGCCAAAGGGGCATCCAGCAGTGCTACAACCAAAAAAATAGAAAATAAACTTCAAACCATTCAAAAACCAAATTTCTCAATACAATTGGACAGAATAGGCAATGCAGGCGCAGCAGATGAAGCAGTTAGACTTCCAGATAATTGGATTAGGATACTTCATTTGCAATACTATCCCAAACTACAACAATACCCAGTGAAATCCCAATACTTTCCCAAACACAATGCAAAAAATGCCTTGAATAACAATTAAACTAGGGCCTCTCATTGCCTAAAGGGGAAGTGAATAAGTCTAACAATTATGATTCCGGGCAAACAATATATACAAACAAGACAGATATGAAGAAAATAAGTGTTAAAGAATCCAGAGTCCTAGGTTCCAACTTCCGGGAATAGGATGAGAACATCTTCACTTTGCCCCACACTATGAAAATAAACAAAATAAGATATCCACTTATAACCCTCAGGGTTGGCACAAAATAAGAAGTCTGGAAAATGCATAAAATGCCAGAAGATATACTAACAGCTAGAAAAGCAAAAAAAGGAAGAACATTGTTAAGAATACATAAATCAAAGAAACAAATCACAGGCACCACATCCATAAAAGGAATTGGCCTTCAGACATGGTAATTGCATCCTGATTTAATTTTCAGATACAGTGCCAAACTCAATAAGAACTATCCTTATCTATTTAGATATTTTTTGCTTGTCAACCAAACAACTCAGCAACCAAAAAGTACAACCTAATCATTTTTGAAGCAATTGAAAATAAAGTATCATATAAATACTTGTATTCATGAGCTCCAAAGTGAAAGCAAAATAGCATGCAGAAAGTAATTCCCAGAACTACAAAAGAACAGGGTACACTGAAGAAGCACATCAAATAAAAGAAGCAGAAATGTGCCTCATGTAGAAAGTTTTACATCTTAAAAGCTTAACCAATAATTCACTTACTAGAAAACCCGATAAACTGGTTTCAATATTACCTTCACCAACTGCTAGACTGAGTACCAGAAAAGTATCATGTGTGACAGTCATTAAAATATTAACAACTGTCCCTATTAGGCCTTAAGAGATAATTCTCGATACCATTATAGACAGAGTCCATCTAATTAAATGGAAGTGGGTCGCATACCTGTTTTCAAATGTATAATTCAAAGGCTGATGACACCCAATTACAGTACAAATTAGGTAGAGATTTAAGACAACCATGGGTATATTAGAAACCATTTTTCATTCCTCCAAAGTGCATTATAGCTGGAAATATTTATCTAAACAAAAATTGTTAACGAACAATTGCATAATCATTAAACTTCTACAGCATTTTAAGCATTTAACAGTCACACAAGCTGACCAGCATAAATCTACATTTGTTCAGCTTGTGTCACAACAGAAAGATTAGCAATTGTAAGTATGTACTTGACATTAACTTAAAGTCCGTACTAAATTAAAGTTCATTAAGTAGACAAGGATTTGAACCTGAAGAACTTCGTGCATGGCTTTGATTTGCTGCCTATACCACTTGATAAGGAGTCCATTTCTGTTGAACCAAATTAATTATTTATCCCAGTTAGAAATCTTTCTGTTAACACTAATGCTAGACTAGATGAAAATTAGATAGAAATCATATTTCTTATTACCAGCCCAATCAACTAAATATGGTAGACGTAGAAACTTTAAGAATGTAAATATTTATGAGAGAGGTTCACCAAATCTTCTCAAGTGCATCTCATCAGAGAAGCAATGGTAGCTAAATTACATCACACAATTCAGTATATTTTTGTTTCCATCAGAAGTAATATGTGCATACACGTATCCAAAAATTTAAATTTGATGGGTTCAACGTTCGCGTTTTTACATTTGAACTTGTTACAATTTTTTAAAATTATATATTGAAAATGTAATTTTGTTAATGATTCTCCACATATATAAAATTTGTTGGGTTCAGCTGAAATGATGTTTACATGCTTCATCACCATTATATAGGAGCCATATCTTCTCCAGATATGTCATTTCATCAGACTCCACGAAACAAGGGATAACAACAACATACTCAATAGATCCCAACAGATGGGGTATGGGGAGGGTACAGTGTACACAGAGGGTACAGTGTACAAAGAACTTAATGATGGAGATGGAAAGGAAGCAGTAACAAAAGCAAGATAATAAGATAAAGTAAATGAAAGAAATAAACAAGTAATACTATAGATTTAGGAATGAGCAAGTGGCAAAAATGAAACTAATAGTACAGACTAAAAAAGAAAAACACTCAGCAACCTACTAATACTCTATAGTCTTTTCTAATATACTTGACCTGACCTCCACACCCTCATGTCAGGTGTAATATCCTTGTTAAGCTAAAGGTGCATTATGCAATACCTAATCACCTCTCCCCGAGACACCTTAAGCCTACTTTTCCCTCTCCTTAGGCCCACCACGGCCAACCTCTCATACATCCTCATCGGTGCATCTACACATCTCCTATGCATATTATTATACAATGCTTACACCTTTAATGCTACAACAGTACATTCATTGAGCTGTTCCTTAGGCACAAATGAGATAAAACTTCAAAATCTGCTGTGCATTTTCCTATGTAAACAAAAGTTGGCAACAGGAAGTGCTCTAAGATATTCCACTTATTCTCCCTTATATATGTATTATAAAAGCTAGTTGAGTTCAGCCTCGTAAAATAGGAATTGGAGTATTTCTCTTCTTCCTAGAGAGTAAATCCTGTCAAATCTACTAGCTTCTTAACACCAATACAAATTCAAATGAACACGCCACAGTCCCATACTCCCCACATATTTAACAGATAAACCACCCTCAAAACTAACCACAAAACATCCACGAAGAGCCAAACACGATATTTATATCAGCGGAGCAACGATTTTTCACTCAGTCTTTCAAAATACAAAAAAGTAAACACAGGAGTTCAACAACTAATACATAAACACATATAAAAATAGTAAAATCTTCACCTGGCTTATATTTCTTCACATCGCCATTGACGTTAGCACCAGCATCGCTTCTACTCCTTTTCCGGAAATCCATAGCTTCAAAGTTACCTCACAGATCGAAACTCGAAGCAAGTAAACAAAATTACTCAAAAAAATCTGCTTAAAACAACAAAACTAAGAAGAATGAGCAAAATCGACGGGCCGGAACTGGAAACCCGAACAGTAGAACTAGGGTTTTTTTGTTTTGGTGAAGGAAAGGGGGGGCCAGTGAGTGTATATGAGATTTTCCGGATTTGTATGATTAGACTTAAATTTAGTTAAGAATGGGAATTTGGAATCCGCGCGGGATTTTCTGAAAAAAATTTTGTGCGAAATCTTAAATAAGGGAAAGTCACGTGCTGTGATGTGAGCGCCGACGTAACACGTGGTTTATTGGACTTTACCCTTTTAGGGCTTTTTTTCGTCTTTTGGGCTTATTGTTAATTAACAGCCCATTACCCGTAACAGGCCCATAATCAGTACAAGTCCTAAATGGTGGAGTTAAGGAGGAGGAATTTTCGAATATATTCACTCAAAAGTACCTTAATTATATTTCATTGTTATAGTTTGGGTAATTACATTTCGTAATTATAGTTATAGCAGCGCTTGTATAATTTGCAAAGCATTTGTATATGTTTGCATAATTCGCTATACAATTCGCAGTTTTGTATAGCGTTTGTGTATTTCGCAATACAATTCGTGCACAATATTTGTATAACTAGCTATACAACTCACAATACTTGTATATTTTCGCTATACCATTTGATTCGGGGCACAAAGCTTTTGTATAATCGCGCATAGTATTTGTATAAATCGCACGAATTATACAAAACTCAAACTGTAATTAGATGTTTATACTGGTATATGTTTATTTATCCTCGTAATTTCTCCTTTAAGAAAATGTTTTTGGCTTTTTTTGTGTGTGTGTCTGTCTGATTTTGTGGCTATTTTAAAAATTTGTGCAAATATAATCCTTCAAAAGTTAATTTTCGCTATACCATTTCATTCGGGGCACAAAGCTTTTGTATAATCGCGCACAATATTTGTATAAATCGCACGAATTATACAAAACTCAAACTGTAATTAGATGTTTGTCGCGAATCGTAATTAATTCAAACTATAGTTATATTATTTAATTAACCGGTATATGTTTATTTATCCTCGTAATTTCTCCTTTAAGAAAATGTTTTTGGCTTTTTTTGTGTGTGTGTCTGTCTGATTTTGTGGCTATTTTAAAAATTTGTGCAAATATAACCCTTCAAAAGTTAATTTTTTGGATAATTCACATAAATATCTCTATTTTGGAGTAGTATTTACTTTTTGCTCTTAAATTTGATTGTCTTCAATTTTTATTCTTATAAGCACTTTAAACAATAAAATAGGTTTTTGAAATCCCCTTGATAAAAAAAAAATAATAATTTTTTACCACAATGTAACACAAGTTATGTTGATTAATTCTTACGATACTTACGAATAACGAGGTAAATAAAATTTTTGAAGCCACAAGTTGTTTGATAGCTTAATTTATATAAAACTTATGCGGGATGAAGAAAGAGTTCTTTCAACTTATGCCGAATAAAACCAGGTCACAGATAAGGGTATCTTAACCCACAAATTTTCAATAAATAAGCAGGTACAAAAACTAAAGACCACCTCTCGAATAAGATCAATTAGGGCAAAAACATCATGGTCAGCTCATGTCTACTATTTATTTATATATTGCTCAACTTTATAGACATCGTATTAGGTTATCATCTAACGTTTTTACTAGCTACAAAAAGAATTAAACCGTCATCTAAAATCTTCTCATGGTGTTTATATGGAGTAAATATGCAACAACAAATCTTCAGATAGAAGCCCTGCATAAAAAAACATAGGAGAAGTGTAGGTTATATAAGTTAATAGGTCTTATCTACAAGTGGTGTGTTTCAAAGTCGTCCAAATATAAGATATTTTTAATCGATTTTTGGTTTATCAGTTTTTGGTCCCTAACAATTCGATTTTTGCTTTACCCAATAAGAAAATACTCATAAAATAAATATATGATTTCTTTGACGCAATACGATGAGATACAATAAAACAAACAAATCAGTGGTGCTCCTAAACTTAATAATATACATTATTTGATCTCATATTCTAATTTACTTTCCACTGGGTATGTTGTTGTTGTTTCCAACCGAATGGTTATACATTGGAAACCAAACATATACATGACTTACGAGTATCGATTTAGTATCACGTTATGTTCAATTATTAATATTTAATATTATAAAGGGACTAATAACCGAACTGCTAACCCGATTTTTTTTTTTTTGTAAAATCATTAAAAAACCACTAATTTAATAATTCGATAGCAATACACCAATAATATTTTATCCAGTTCGATTTATCAGTCGGTTCGATTTTTTCAGACTCCTAATTTAAATAACAAGTTATTTTTTGAAAAATGTGTGAACTTCAAACCCAATTTTAAATTCTACATATTTGTTAAACAACATAACTTCATCAATCTTAATACCTAATTATTCAAGAAGTCAAAATATAAATGATGGGAATAATTAAAATAACAAACCAATTCAAGAAAATTCAAAATTTAAATTGCTATCAGTATCCAACCAGTTACAGATAGGTGGCCACAAATTTCCTAAATTGCAACAAATACAAATTTTGAATTTCAAAAATACTAAACACCTTTTCCCTCTAAAATCCTACTAATATCTATCCAAATCATCATATATTTGTTAAATTCCTAAAAAGCCATCAATAATATTTGTTGTCCTTTTGTTTAAACATGGGAACAATAAAATAAAATAAGTTGACAATAAACCCCCCCAAAAAAGTGGATTTACAACTTTTAAGGACTTGTTTGGCATATGTATAAGTAATCTCAAAATTAAATTTAGGATCAATTTATTTCATGTTTGGTGTGGGATAATATATCTCGAAATAATAGTGCTATTTTTATGTTGTTTGGAGTGTCAAATAATAATCCTGAGATAACTAATTTCAAAATAATTTATTTACCAACCAAACGAGCCTTAAGTTTATAAATTTTTTCAACATTACACTTATTATTGAACCCTCTAATCTCTCTCCATACAATGATATGAAAATGCACAAATATTAAAGTGAAATTTATATAATCAATCCCTATTTTTTTTTCAAACTAATGTGTACTTTTTATTGTTATTTTATCTCAATATATATATAAAATTACTCAATTTTGTTGAACACGTATATTAAATTACTCTCTTTGTTCACTTATATTTGTCACTGTTTTACTTTTTGAGGTCAACTTGACTGAACTTCAAAACACTAAATTGAAGTAGCTAAATTTAAAATTTAAAATAAAAAATTTAGCTGATTGAAAACTATGCAAAAAATATTATAAGCTGCAATCCTTCTCATATTAATGTGAAAAAAAAATACATATTGAAATGTTGATCAAAGTTCGTATAATTTGACCTCGATAAGTGAAATAGTGACAAGTAAAAAAGAATGGAGGGAGTATATATCATCCATCTTATACAATGATTAATAGGAGATTAAGTATTAAATATTAGTCCTTATCAATTTGCTATTTAATGATAATTTGATTAAGGATAATCTATAATTGATGATTTGATTAGGGGTAATTTTGTACATAGACATCCTAAATAAGCCAAAAATCCCATTAACCATTTGCAGCCCTTAAACCCTCTTTCTTCTTCAAGATCCAGCTATATAAACCCTGCAGTTTTCTCAGTTCATCACTCCATCAACAATCCTCAATACTAATCCAAATCCAAATCGGAGAATTGGGTTTTGTTCCTTTTCGCTTATACTGAATTGGGTCAGAGAAAGATGAAAGCTTCAATCAAGTTTCGCGATGAACAGAAACCATTAATCAGAGCAAAAGTTCCTCTAAGCGTGTTGAACTTTCCGTTCCAATCAGGAATCGTTGCTGGCGAATCGAAGGAGTTATCGTTGAGTCTAGGTACTTTGTTTGATTCTGGGCCTTCTTTCAAAGTTGCTTATCGGCCGAATGATTCGAACAATCCGTTTAGTTTTGTGTTCAAAACTGGGATTGGGCATTTTGGGTCTCCGGTGTCTAGTCCTTTTACTATGAGTGCTGAGTTCAATTTGGTTGGGAATCAAGATCCTAGTTTCTTCATTCATTTCAAACCTCATTTTGGGGATTTTTGTGTGAAGAAATCGCACTCCTCTGAGGCTTTCAAGAGTTTGAGTTTGAAATCGAATGGGATTGATCCTATTCAAAACGGTTTCGAGACGCCGGTGATGAAAACCGACTATTTCCAAGAGAAACCGCCGTTTCTCGGCAGCAAAGTTGGTGGTTTACCGGCGGAATCGGCCGTTGCCGGAGCTGTAAACTTATTCGCCGGCGCGGTTGTCAGTGCACGGACTTCGTTTCCTGTGACCAACCGTGCTGTGGTGAACTTCCGATGGGGTCTCAGGTTTCCTAAAGTTCCTGCGGCGGAGGATTCTGATACTGTTATACTGGGGAACTCCGGCTTCCCATCGCCGGCGGGCATTTCGTTCCGTCACTGCCCACTGCTGGTGATGAACAAGATTGGTATCGAACATTTAACGAAAGATGATTCTAAGAAAGCTAACAATTTGCCCAGAAATGCTGATCTGACACAAGCTTGTTTGGATGTGAAGCAGCAGCTGGAGACAATTCAAGCTGAAAATGGATTGTTGAGAAATGCTTTGGATGATTTAAGATCTGAAATTGCTTCAAAAAAGTTTAATTTTCCGACGAACGAATTCAATAGCAGGAGTATCAGAGATGCAGAGAACACTAAGGCTAAACATTCGGGTGATCGGAGGAGCAATGTGAAACCAACAGAAGGGGATGTCAATGAGGACTCCAAGAAGGCTTAAACTAGTCGACATTGCTTCGTGTTTCAAGGTTTTGATTGTTTCAAAATCGTTCTTCTTTCGATCGTATCATGTTCTTGTTTAAATTTATTTGTTGTTTATGGTGGATAGTTATGTTTGATTATTGTTAAAAGGGTTTTTGAGGGATTTAAGGTGAAGCAATAATAGAAAACAGCTTGTTTTGATAAGATCTTTATAGTACATTCTGGAGGGAAAATGATGGTTTGAAATGTATTTATTTCAATGTTTATTATAATTTCGTTTATCATCTCATTTTAGAATATTTGCTGTTTGGGGCATTAGGAGGTCACGAGTTCAAGTTTTGAAAAAGACTCCTTGCAGAAATGCAAGGTAAGGCTGCATATAATAGACCCTTGTGGTCGGACTGTTCCTCGGATCCTGTGCATAGCGAAAGCTTTAGTGCACCAGGCTTGCTCTTTTTTTGCTGTTTCTAGCTTTGCTCTAATGGTTAAAGCGCAACGTGTGATGTCTGGGTAAGCTTGTGTTCAGCGCATGCCCTTCCCATTCGCTTCATTAGTCCGGAGCCTTACTCTATTTGGTTAGTCTATTGGCTTTGTATCGTGGCGTTAGTCTAGTGTGCGCAAAAGTGTAGATTAGACTTAAGTCGTGAGTTCAAACTCTTGTATCGTGGCGTTAGTCTAGTGAGAGCAAAAGTGTAGGTTTGATGCAAATTATGACTCATGAATTCAAACTCTGATCATTGATATTTGAATCGTAGCACTGATCCTCGGGATTTCTCAGTTATTTTACTTATTAGAAAATATTTTTTAATTTATCATAATATATCCAACTAAAAACACAAAATATGATATGAGTTGGGCGCCTGTTATGAGTTCGAATTTCATCTTCAAAGATCATTTTCCAAATGAGGTCCAATATGTATCAATAGAGTTTGATTATAAGTTATGGACATTTATCAATGGGTCTTGTCAACATGTAAAAAATTGGTCCAAAGGCAAAATTGCACTTCTAGCTATTTATATACCATATAGTCAATTTTGAAATCACTATTTTAGTCATATTTCCTAATATATGAAAACTAATATATTTGGCCTTAATATTTTCCATTATTTCCTTTTATATTTTAGGTATTTGATATCTGAAACTCACTAACTCAACTAATTTGCATCCACTTTAACATAAGCCTATTGAAAATGCTCTTTTTGTCGGTCATATTTGTAATTTGAAGTATTGTCTATTTTAGCTTAATTATAGATTTACCATCTCACTCATAAATAACATCAACATTTTTATCGATGCAGATAAACAATTCTAGAATAATAGCGCTAAATATTTGCACACATTTTGAACCAACATCTCTATCTATCACAATGGGGTGATAAAATCTGTGTACATGCTACGATTTTGGACTTCTCTCGTGGAATTTTATTGTATTTTTTTGTTGTTATTGTAAAGCTTAATTGCATTATAGATAAGATACATACATCTATCTCATAAACAACGCCTACTTAAGATACTAAAAATATTTCATGGTCTATTAACCAAGGGCGGAGCTACATTGACCCAAGGGTCGTCAGATGAACACCCTTCGTTGGAAAACTTTTTCGAATGTATAAGTTAAATATAGATATTTTGATATATATATATCAATTGTTGAAAACCCTTGATACAAAAACCATCCACCCATGTTCTAAAAGTATGAATACCCTTGACAAAAACACTGGCTCTGTCACTGCTATTAACCCTAGAACAATTGAAAAGGAAATGATAATCAATGTTCCCTAAACTATATTTAGATAAAAATACTAATGTTTTATGATACTCTGATGATTAATTATTTTTTTAAAAAAAAATCTTTGAATATTCAATAATGTCCAAAAGTCTTGTGAAAGAATCTGCTGTCACCTTCACTAGCTGATTTTTACAAAGAGATTCAAGCTAATTTTAGGCTCAATATGTTTTTTGCATATGCTTGATGTAGACCTATAACAACTCACATAACAACAATTAACAAAAGAAAAAATTAGATTGGTAATTGTTGTTTCCTAGTACAAAAAATGTCACTATAGGTCACTACAATTGAACAACAATAACGTTATCTACGTGTGATCTATAGGTCATAGGTTCAAGCTGTGGAACAACAATAACGTTATCTATGTGTGCTTTCTTATGGTTTAACAAGTTGGCATTTGTTTTCTGTTATTACTAATGTTCTGGCCTTGGTTTTGTCAAGAGATTGTTTATTAGTCCTTGTCAGTATTATAAAGCTGGCATTTTGAGTCGTTGACATATTGTTTTTCTTGTTTATGAAGACTTGCAGATGTATAAAAATTAGAAAGAATGTATTCAGGAGCTGTCAATCTGAAATATAATACTGATGAATTTACAGTTTACTGAATATTCATACTCGTTTTCTTGATTCCGCGTATTCTGTTGACCTTATCGACTTCATTAAGGTAAGAAATTCCGAATTGAAATACCCCTTTGAATCTTGAAGAGTGCAAGAAAAGAAAAATCCATCTTTGGTTCTTGATTTCATACTGCAGAGTCTTGATCATTTGGATATGAGTATCCAGAGGTTTATCAGTACTCAGAACAATGAGTGTGTTTCCAGTGATTCTAATTTAGAATTTCCCAAAACTTCAGTTCAAGATTTAGTTGATCAACAATTACAATATTCATCATCCATGGAAACCTGTTGGCCTATTGCTAGTTCATCTTCAAGTAGCATAATCAGCTGTATTGGTTCCCCTTCTTCAGCGTTTTTCGCCACAGAACGTTGCCTCGGGTTGACATATGATGTTAATGAAGACAGTACTTCTCAGTTGATCAATAATTATGATCTTCAGATGTCATCACTTGATCCTCAACAATGTAAAAATCGAATATTGGAAGATTCATTAGCACAATCTGAGCCAGATTTTCGACACAAGATTTCTCTGCCATCATTCATCAGGACAGAAGTCTCAGCTAGTCCATTTTCTGATGTATCCGAATCAGAGAAAGAGAGCTTGTTGCATCTGCAAAATGAGTTGCTGGGAGAATTCGATACTTCATATCGGAAGCACCCTTCGTTGCCTTTTGATGGATATCAAGATTACTGTGTGAGTACTTAAAAGTCTTAAGCTTTATCTAAAATACTAATATACAATCTCTATAATAACGTTGTTTCTTCTGATATTTTTTGGCTGCTAATATAACATAACATGAAAATTGGTTCCACAGAAAACACATGGTTGTCATAGTGAAATGTTGTTACCGAGTATGACTGTATACTATTTTGAGTCTTCTTATATTTGTCCCACAACTCTCTCATGATTTGTGTTGCTCTCTGTGATTCCTTCACTTGTCATAACATAACGTGAAAGATTGGTTCTAAACCTGATTGTTATAGAGATGACTGACTGTATACTAATCTGTGTCTTCTTATATTTGTCCTACAGCCCTCACATGATTTATGTTGCTCTAAATTGGCAAACATGAGGCAACAATCCGCGAGCCCTTCACTTTCTTGTCATAACTCTGCATCTTCTGGAGCATCCAATAAACCTAGTAAGACAAGAATCAGATGGAGTGAAGATCTCCATGATCGATTTCTTGAATGTGTCAATCGCCTTGGAGGAGCTGACAGTAAGTAATTCCAGACTATTTTTCATTCGCTAGGGTCTATCGTTTTTGCTGTTTACTGTCATTACATTCATCTGTCAGAGGCCACGCCGAAGCAAATACTAAATTTGATGGCCTTAGAAAGCTTAACTCTTGATCATGTTAAAAGCCATTTGCAGGTACTTAGTAATCCATAAGAAAGAACTTTGTTTCACATGTCCTTTTCATATTACTTGATGAAATGTTCTCCTTTTTTTCAGAAATATCGGAATGCAAAGCATCCAGAATCTGCAGGGAAATCCGAAAAGAGAAACAGCCCGGATGCTGTGACAGATATTGACAGCAAAACGTATACTATTTGCTATTCTCTCCGTTCCAAAAAAGAATGTCTCTTTCCTTTTTTTCTCCAACTTCAATGTCAACTTTCTACTTGACGTGTCTAAGACCATAAGATTTTAAAAGACATTTTCATACATTGTTCCTATCTGTAGTTTAAGATACACAACATCCAAAAGTCTTTCTTTTCTTTCTTAAACTCCGTGTCATGTCAAAACCAGACAATCAACTTAAAACGGAGGAAGTATACTTACTCTTTACTCAATTCGTCGAGCATTTTAGCTGGAAATCAAATTAAATCTGATATCCAACTTGTTTTGCAGTGGAATAGAAATCAAGGAAGCACTGAAAATGCAACTAGAAGTACAAAGGTGTCTTCATGAGCAACTTGAGGTCCGTAATCCTTCACCTCATGAGTTAACTGTTCGGATGACAAAACATTATACTTTGCCAAAACAGAAAAAACATGTCCAGCCAATTTTTCTGAATCCTGTTCTCTTCATGTTGCTATACAGACTCAACGAATGTTACAAATGAGGATCGAAGAACAAGCCAAAAAATTGAAGATGATATTTGATCAACAACAAAAGACAAACAGGACTCTTTTCGAGACACGAAATTCAAACATTTCATCTCCTGGTGTAGAAATTTTGGTTGTAGAAGACTCCAATGACTAGTCTGTCAAGCAAGTTATAGCAAATGTAAAATTCAGTATAAAGTTATAAATAAAAGTTCTGCTGAATTAGATTGTTCTGTTATCAAACTAGTATATGTCAATGATTCTGTTGACTGCATAAGTAAAAATGTAATGAAGGGATTCAATTTTTGGTAGCTTTCACATTTTGTATCATGACTTTAAGTTTAATTCTGTCATTATTTATGTCAAAATTACTATCCAAAAGTATCGTAACATGTAAGAGTGCATTTTCATAGTTTATCTGAGCAGTTAGCTTATAAGGTGAAGGATTACAGACTGACTGCTTATGATTAGTCATCACATCACTTTCTCATGTCTAGGTTGTTCCGACCTGACAACAATATTGGGCCGAATAATGCAAGGTGGTAGTTCGATATTTACCCGAGTATGCACACCCCTGTAAGATTGTAGTTTATGTGTATAATTAACTTATGAGGTGAAGAGTTACAGACTAACTGCTTATAATTAGTCATCACATCACGTCTAGGTTGTCTCGATGACAACAACATTGGGTCAAATAATGCAAGGTGGTAGTTCGATATTTATCAAAGTATGCACACCCCTCTAAGATTGCATTTTCACAGTTAATCTGTACAGTTAACTCATGAGGTGAAGAATTATAGACTAACTGCTTATAATTAGTCATCACATCACTTTCTCATGTGTAGGTTGCCCCGACCTGACAACAACATTGGGTCGAATAATGCAAGGTGGTAGTTCGATATTTATCAAAGTATGCACACCCCTCGAAGATTGCATTTTCACTGTACAGTTAACTTATAAGGTGAAGGATTACAGACTAACTGCTTATAATTAGTCATCACACCACTTTCTCATGTCTAGGTTGCCCCGACCTAACAACATCTGGTCGAACAATGCAAGGTGGTAGTTCGATATTTACTACACACCCCTACAATATCCAGGATCAACGAGTCGGGTCAAAGCATAAACTGGACCGGGCTTACCCAACTCATTGTTGGGCCTATTGATAGGCCCAATTACTGAATTGGGCTTAAGAATTGGCCCATAGCAACCAACCTACTCAAGTATCTGGCTTTTTGACAGTATCAAGTCATCAGCTTAGCAGTAACCAACTCAACATGTAGGACCCATGGACATGTGTGAAGCAGACAGCCCAACAAAGAGAAGGGCTTTTTGGTCATTTCGTTCTACAATTTAATAATTTAGCCATAGTACATACCAATTGGGTTCTGAAAGGATTCAAAATAGACTATTAATACTTAAAAAGACAAAAATACCCTCCAATTTCATGATAATTTATATAATAAATATAAATAAAGATTAATAAGATATATCATTAGAGTTCGGAAATTGGTCCGTCTCCGTTTCTTGCAAATTTAGTATCTGAATAATCTTAATGATCTTGTGAATCTGTTTTTGACAACGTCACAGTGTTTGGAGGCCATTCGAAAAAGAAAACATACGGTTAAAACTCAATTTTTTTCCATTCTTATCTTGTTGTAGTTAAATATAATAAGGATAAAAAAAAAAATTCAACTCATCCTACTTATATTGTGTTGCTTATGTTTTCATGATGTCACATACTTCTAGTTGTTTCATCTTAAAATAAAAATAATGTACAATACTTGTTAAATATTAATCGATCTACATTAATTTGATTTATGTATCAAAAAATTCAATAAAAGTCATGCGAATGGAGTATATTGATAAATACGTCACGTCAAACATTCATATAAAACAAACTCAAAAATAGTTACCGTGTTGATTACAAAGTTCACGTGAAGTCATTAATTTTTTTTATATATAAATATATACATAAATATACACCCTGATTTTGCCAAAAATAGCCCATTGAGATAAATAAAATATCTTTTCAACAATTTCTACTACTACTCTTGTTGTCCCATTTTTTCTCCTCTTTTTTTCATCTGTGTAGTCTTCTTTGCCTTTAGCTTATTATCACACCTCTAAAACTCTCTAATGGCAGAGATTCATTCTCCTCAAAACTCTACTCACTTGTTTAACTTTTCATTTTGATCTATTTTCTCCCTATATATTCCTTGTTACCAATTTTTCTTCTTTCATTTTCATCACTGATAAATAAATATTAGCTTCTCTACTTCCCATCACTTCTCAACCTTTAATACAAAAAAAAAATAAAAAAAAAATCAGAGTTTTGAGATTTCCTGTTGTTTGGATTGGTTTTATGAGATTTTGAGAAATGGGATTTTGCTTAAAGATGCAAAATGGTGGCTGATTCTGGAAAAAGTCAGTTTTTTGGGGGTATGTTTCTCTTGGTTTCAATTCCAAAAACATCATTAAACATTTGTTTGATGATAGATTCTTTGTGGGGGTTTCAAAAGATTGAATCTTTATGATTTATTTTACTGAAAAGTTCCATTAAAATTTTTGTCATCCAGTTTGAGTTTGAATGTAAAAGGTACTGTATATTTCTCACTTGTGTTGTTGATGTTCTTGATTTGCTTTTTATAGATATGGATGAAAGTATATTGTGTTTATTGTACTGAAAAGTTGCATTAGATTTTTTGTCATCCTGTTTTGAGTTTGAATGTGAAAAGGTACTGTGTGTTTCTGTCTTGAGTTGTTGATGTTCTCGATTTGCTTTTTACAGATATGGATTCAACTATTTGTGTTTATTGTTGTCTGATGGATGTTGGATATGGGAAAGTTGTGTTTTGAACTTCTCTTTGAATAATTTCTTTTTTGTTGTTCCATATTTTGTCTTGAATCTTCTAACCCCACTGGATTTAGTTTGTTTAAGCTCTAGTGTTTGTACAATGCATATAAAGGTATCGTGTTTGATTTGAATTGTTCTCTGTATTTCTTGTCCTGGTGTGAACTACGGTCAAATGGGAAGACATAGTTTTGTTTGGTTGTGAAGAAAAGTTCTTCAATTTTAGTTTGTATTTATTCGATTTCAGTTTGAATTCTGAGGATAGATTTTAATCAAAGATGACATTTTTATCTATACTGTTCATTCTTGATATTTGATCCTTATAATTGAGGGGTTCTATCTAATCTGCTGTTTTCATATAATTCATAGGACTTTTTCAAAAATCTTGGAGTGTCACATACTCGTTTAAGGCGTTTGAGATTTAGATTTATTGAAGTTGTCACCAGCAGAAGTTCAAGCTTTATAAAATGCGCAGAGGAAGAGGAAAGGGAAAGAAGCAATCTGTTCGTGAGGATCTCGGAAGTGGTGAAGAAGAGAAGATACCAGTTCGGAGAAGGGGAAGACCACTGAAGCCATCAAAGGATGAAATAGGGGAAGAGGAAGAAGAAGAAGAAGTGGTGATGAAAGAAAAAGAAGAAGAAGATGACAGTGAGAATACAAAAGGTTCTGTCTTCAATAATGATGTCAAGAACCAAGCTGCTGTGAATGGAAAGAAGAGGAAGAGAACTTCACAAGTCAAGGAAGTAGATTCAATGAAAGTGGAAAATGGTGTTGGGACCAAAACCAACTCTAATGACTTAATAAAGTCGGCTGGATTTAGACAAAACGGGAGTAGAAGGAAGAACAAGCCCAGGAGAGCTGCTGAAGTTGGTGTTGAGTGCAGATGAACAGCTCTCTTTGCTTGAGGACTGATTCTATGCTGATAAATACCTGCTTTTCCATTTTGGGCCTTGTTATTGTTTCTTGTTTTTTGGAAATTTAGCTAAAACTTTCTGAAGAACTGAATTTTGTTGGATTTCTGCAGCAAATTCTAGTAGTCTTCAATGTGCTGCTGCTGCTAATCACTTGGCAGGTTCCTTTGTTTTGCATATGTCATGATAAACTAAACTCCCGTGTACTCTAATTTTTGTTTGTCACCTTCGATTTTATATGTATGATTCTCTCATTGGTTTTGAAAATCTATTATATATTCTTTGAGATGAAAAAATCGAAAGGCAACTACTCTAGACACATGACTTAGCTCTTGGTTACTTACTGTAAATGTAACAGCTCCTACTGACTGACCGATATGATAAATAAAGCTAGATGAAGACTCAATGTTGCTGTGCTGAATGGAGTAAAATGCTCGTTGCAGGTCAGAGTAAGTATGACACTCTCCTTGCTTCATTTTGACTCAATTAATTGCTTTATACTTGTTAAATCTGTCAATTAAGGATCTTGATTTGGTTTATACATTACATGAAAGCTCTTGAACTTTTGGATTTAAGGTTCTTCTCTACTCAAAATCGTTTAGAGGAAGAAATATTCGTGAGACAAGTTGTATCATGTTGATCTCACTCTCTTGAATCATGGCCCCTTTCTGCATTTAGACATTTCACATTTTGCCGCCTTTAGTATTTATCGGTTGTCCTTGTTTCTCAACTCATCCGAGATGACATGCAGACAAGTGATATCCTGTTATTACTGTCATTGTTGTGTGTGGTGATTTTGCATAATTGGAAGAAAGTAATTTGAAGACACAATGCATCTTAGTTCTTACATGTTCAATGCAGTATACTAGCTTACAGTACTACTTTCTTCATTTCTTCTGCGAAATCAGAAATTTCTGAAGGAAACTGTTCCTGGTTTACTTGAGAAGAAGCCTAAAGGGATTTAATTTGTTGACCTGTTTATGTTGCCTTGTACCATTTTTAAAAAAGTATTCTTCAGAAGGAATCTTGTAGTTGAGTCAGAGCGTCTTTCGGAAACAACACGAAGTAAGGGTAAGGTCTGCGTATACTCTATCTTCCCCAATCCACGCTCATGGGATTACAGTAGATACGCCATTGAATTTATTTTGGAAGAAATTGTTTGTTAGATGATTTAGATGTTCTCAGTACAGGTGGTTTAGTACCAAGAATTACTGCACCAATAAAGATGAGTCCGGAACCAAAAAGGTATAAATTTTTTGAGAAATAACCAACACGGTAAATTATATTTTTCTCATACCAAAACAGCACGGAGGCAGGGCCTGCTGCTGTAGCAGTTACTAATGGCTGAGAAAGACTGACACTGGTTAGGCGCACGGCCTGCTGCGCCTCACATTTGAAATTCCACTAAGTATATTGTTGTTGTCGTTGTTGTCCTAAAATTCTGTGCACTCGTAAAGTACAAATGTTTGCAGATTTGACAAAGCATTAAATTACATATGGAAAAAAAATAGTGATTAAAGCAAAGAGTCCAAGCTGGTTACGTTTTTTATTAAAGTGAAAAGATAAAATTTTATTTTTAATGTTTCATACTATTAAAAATAAAATTTTATCTTTTCACCTTAATAAAAAACTTAACCAGCTTGGACTCTTTCTTTGCCGTTTTAATTATTTTTCAAAAAATTTATACCCTTTAGATTTCGGATTCCAATAAAGACACTCATTTATAAATGGTCATATCTTTTGTTAACCTTTTTCTTTACCATCAAAGGTTGTGATAGGCAGTGACGGAGCCAAGATTGTCATTAAGGGAGTTCAAAATTTGAAAGCACGAACTAGTTAAAAGGGGTTTGACATCTATTATATACCTATAAAAAATTATTTTAATCATGTATAAATAATATAATTTTTCATCGAAGGGGGTTTGGATGAACCCTTTAACAAAGGGGTAGCTCCGCCCTTGGTGGTGGGGATCGAATCTTGTGAACAAGATTGCATTGTGGAGATCCTTTTATCTCTAAGTAAACTTTTTTTTTATAAGAATTAGCGGAGTCTCAGAATTCAAGATAACTCAACTCCCAAAGCTGATCAAGTACGAAAAACGAACACACACTACATGAAACATGGACAGTTCATGCAAAGTCAATAAAAGGATCGCAACTCAACGCGTGATGTAAGCAGTCTACCTCGACACAATCATCAATGACTGATTACACGACTTAAAACTGTCATCTATAAATTGAACACAGACAATTTTAGTGCTGATTCATACAACTAAAACATCAAAGTGGGAAACAAAACAAAATATTAAAAAGAGTTTGTCTTTAAGTAGATGTGACTTTACATTAAGAAAGTCACGTTTTTTGAGTGACATAATTTCTTCAAAGTTATAATATTGTCGAATTAATAAATAGGATAAGTTTTATTAATTAGTCTTAACTCTTAACCAAAACTTAATTAACTAAAATTTAGACCGTGATTTAAAAAGATTTTTAAGTTACGCTAAACAATCTCACAATATGATTCAATTGCATATATGCTAACAACAACAACAATATACCAAATGGAATTTCACAAGTGGGGTCTGGGGAGGGTAAAATATACGCAGACCTTATCACTACCTCATAGAGATAGAGAGATTGTTTTCGGAAGACCCTCGTTTCAATAATATCAAGCCTCAAAAGAGAAGACGCAAGATACGAAAGAAAAGGATTAAATTGCATAAATATTAAAATTTAGAATTATTGACATGTTCTCCATTTCCAAAGGAACAAATGCCTTTTCTTTTTTCTTGAGTGAATGATACATCCTTGTTTGTCTAAAAATCTGTTGGGATAATGGGTAATGAAAGAACAAAATCATTTGATTCTTTATGTCCCTAAATGTCTAGTAAATGGCATAATCATATATAGTGAAGGATGGTTAGTTAAACACTTTTTATTAGATATTTATATTAAAAGTTTATATTTCTTTTATTCCATTTTACGTGACATCCTTTGATTAGGCACGATATTTAAGAAAAAAAATATGAAATTTATGGTCTAAAATCATTTTAAGATATATGTGTGGTCGAGAATCATTTCATTAAGGATAAAAATGAAATTTTAAAGTCAAATTGTTTTCATTTAGAGTAAGGTGACATGCTTATATCACCTAAAATGGAACAAAGGAAGTACAAAATATATAGATGTATATATACACATTGATCAGTGAATTTTGAACATCCTTAGCGAATTTTCTGCCTTCGTCACCAAGATCATACTTATGAATCTTCATGATATATATACACAATCACTTCGTCACCAAGATTAATACATGTGAATCTTCATTGAATTTTATCAAGAAAATGGAACAGATATTGGATATTGTCCCATGAATGATGTGGCTTTCCACAAAATGATGTTCCTTGACTTTGAAGTTTTTTATTCCAAATGGATTGCTACAGCTTTTGTCTAAATTCAGGTACAGACTTCATTAAAAAGAAGGAAAAAAAAAGTTTTTTCCTATCTAATTTTGAAGGTAATATTGTGAACTCACTCAAAATTATTCTCAATGCAAAATTGCAAGTTAGCATAAACTTTACAATTTGATAAAGAAAAATCACTAAATAAAACAAATAATTTTCATCTCCTTACTTCATGTTACTAATTTTGTTCCTATGTTCAACCTTTTGTTTAACTATTAAAGTGACAAATAACATAATCATAGGTTCTAAGATTGCATACAATAAACCCTAATCAAACCTTTCCCCGAATCCTGCGCATGACAAGGGCTTTAGTACACCAAGCTTGCCCTTTTATGCCACGTATTAACAAATACAAAATTTGAGTCAGAGCTATCGGGCTCTACTGAACCCTGTAAACAGAATTGTAGCTCCGACCCTGTCAAAGAGTGTCTTCTTCTAAACTATATATAAAACAAGAAAGATGTTCTTCAATTTACCCCACAGGGTAATCTGCATCTCTTATTTGTACACAGGAACCCAAACAAAACAATAGTGAAAATAACAACAGATTAATCCTCGACTAAAGTTCAGAACTTAGCAGGGGAAACTGAAAACTACAAATATTTTGACTTCCATATTAGTACAAGACTGTTCGGTTTTGCGAAAAAATATCACGGTTCAAGTCATGAGGCATTCTGGTAAAAAACTGCACAGAGGTAACTCGTCTGTAAGCTGCACGGGCAAATATTGCGATAGCATCAAAATCTCAGCTGCTTTCAGAACCAACAAAAGTGGCAGAGAGGAACCTGTGGCGGATGAAACTGAAATCTACAACGGAAGGGGAGAATTACCAATACCATTCTTGCTACATTTGCTGAAACATCGTGCAGAACACTATTCTCCTTGAAGGCAGTATAGCTGCCGTATATTTCCTGAAGCTGTCAAATATTGGCAGAATGGGGGTTGAGAACAAAAGGTTCAAGCACAAACATCAAGAAATGATATATAAACTGCCACCATTACCATATAACCAGTCTTTAAAGCACACATGGAGAGCAGCTGCTACTTCCCGCTTCCGGCTATCATCTAGGTCGATGTCCTTCAGACTATTCTTAGTCTCCTCCAAGTTCTTGTGCTGAAAGGTTCAACAAGTATGAAATACAGTTTTCCAGAAGTTTGACGATTCAGCTAAAAACATTAAACATGTATTGGGCTTATACTACATCAAGGGAAGATCAATAAACATATTGTTGCACAAAATGTGATGCAAAATGATACAGGTTTAAGTTGGAGTCTTAACGTACATTTCTCTGCTGGGATGCCAAATAAGCATCTGGTAAGGGGAATGGATTATCTTTCGTGGACCCAGATTGCTGCCCTTCAAACCAGTTCGGAATCTGTGACCATTAGAGACATGCATATTAGTGTCAAAAAGAAATCCAGTGAGGAAAAAGAATTATTTTACCAACAGATCTTGAGCAGATATTCCATTAGCAAATAATAGAGCCCAGCTACAGACACTTTCCAGAACTGAAGACATTTGGAAAAAGAATGGGTACCAAGAGTGTGTTTGGTATGAAGGAAAATGTTCCCTAGGAAAATAAGTGGGGTTTTACCTCATTTTCTTTGTGTTTGGTACATAAGCAAAAAAAATTATCCTAAAAACATTTATATATAATCTAGAAAAATATTTTACCAACAGATCCGAAAACATTTTCTTGTAAATTGGTTCCTTCCATACTGAACCCACCATAACTGATTGATTAGTTAGAACTCTTAAGGTCCTGTTCCTACTTCTGTAGACATACCAAAAAGTTAGTGAACTGATCTGGGTCCACAGGACTAGCAGACTCAGTTTGAACATCAGACACACCAGCCGGATGCGACAGTGAATCATGTGGGTCAACGACACCAAGTGCTACAGGTGCATCCCATCTGTTGATGGTTGGGTCAATACCAACTTGCTTCAGGTGTTCCTCCAGTAGCGAGTAAAAAGTATTGTATGGAGCCACCTGATAAGTCATCAAAAAAGATGGAGGGGGGAAGTCAAAATTCCCCAAAATAAGAAGTCGAACATCAAGATTCTATACAGCATTGAATCAAGAAAATACTAGTAAATAGAATACACGTTACTAGAAAATGCAGAATGCCTTCATTTCTTATATCCAATTAACACTATAAATGAAATAGATTATCAAGCCCTAATCAATGTATCAAAACATTGAATACATAATTGACAAACTATTCTAAGAAGAAAACAAAGCCACCAAGTGGCAAGCAATCTTGACAGAATAAACATTACTACAGAGAGAATGCACTACTTCATAAGAAGCATAAGGTATTTCCCAGCATATATTAGATGATGGATACAAAGTATACAGCCACTGGAAACATTAAGCCAGCCAATTAAGTGATATAAACTAAACCAACAATCCCATTTATCACATATGAAAAAGTACACCAAGAGTCTCAAACCCCAAAATTTACATATCTCACACTCAATTGCACCAACAGTCCCAACTAAAGTTTACTTAGCATATCAAACTTCTCAATTGCTCCGAAATTGTCCATCCTATAAACTTAGCACCCTCTTATCTTCATTGTCTGTATTCAGTGTAAGGGTTTGAAAAAGATAAGCTGAATGAATGATTTCACTTTTAAAGACATATGAGATTGCAATGAAATTTGATGCAGAGTGATAAGGCAAACCATGCATGCAATAGTCAAATAAGGATTTTGGAGATGCAAGGAATATGCTGAACTTTTGATCAGCAGCACAAAACTGACACGTACTTGCAATTTATGGTTATCGCCAACAAGAAGTGGTGTTTGGTTTACTCCCAAGAAGAATACACATTCACGACAATTGGCAATACAAATACGTTTTGCTGCTGCAATCACATGTACACGTTCACAGTGCTCAACTCTGACAGCCTGTAAAAGACATTATACAATTAAAGGTCAAATCAAATAATTACTTTAATGGATCAAACAGACAATCGTACGCCATTTGCAAAATGAACCAATTAACACAAAACTAGTGGCAACCTGTAGTTCATGCATTATGTTGTAAGCCCTGATGTAAATAAACTAATTGACTGATTAACTCCATTTCAAAAAAAAACTCAAGTGACTTTATTTTTTATGTCATTATGTTGTGAAATCAAAAATAGTCTTTCTAGTGGCAGTAGAAAGCAGCAAATATCAGTTTCATAAAGCACAATTTTTTTCTTATCATCTTCAGAGTGCATGCAAATATTGGTCACTTTTTTTTGTGTACAGCATTTAAGCCATAACTATAGAAGAAAATCAATATCCAATCATTCCACCATATGCCTCCATTCTAGACAAATTGGAGTTGGCTATATGAATCCTATGTACTCATTCAGCTACTTACGGGTGCATGTTGTTTTAATACTAAGTATTTATCTTTATATTGCCAAGTAACATGAATAAATGTCTAAATACAATCCAGAATCACAAAGTTCAAAATGCTTGCATGACTAAAGCCGATGCCAGCACAGACAAAGTGAAATTTTCAAACCAAACAGCTCCAACAGGATCAAATCTTAAATAAAACAAAATTTCAGATAAATATTAGCTCAAACTTAACAGTAATGATTTTCCTACAAATGATATTGTTTTCCCATCTCCTGACAATTCAGATTTTCAAGTCCAAACCAAAAGATGCATAAGAAATTAGAAGCCTTCATATCTTTGTCTCCAAGTACGTGGGATGAATAATCTGCAAATGCTAGATTACATACGTTTTGAAGATGGCATTTGGCCAAACCAGTACCTTTAACTAGATTGTGCCTTGAAATTGCTAAAAAGCAAAGCCCCATATTAGAGCACAGCGCAGGCTGTTTTTGAGAAGCAAACAAATAAGAACACATTCATTTATAGTACATGAGACATTTACAATAAATTACAGATAATGTGGTATTAAATTTACGTCCAACTAGAATTTCTCCAGTTTCACTACTAACCAACCATAGAGAAGAAACAAGCAAAATTTTCCTAAAGGTAAATACCTACCTTGCCTACAGCTCCCAGGACAATAGTTGCATCAGAGCATCCATATACTGTCGCATATTTCAAAGGAGCCAAAATATAAATCACTGATTCATGGCAATTGATAATCTGCCAAAAAGAAAAAAAATTCAATATCGAGAATCCTGAAGAAAGTTTGTTTCACCAAATTTAAATCTGTCTGGCCAATAATTTGTTGGGTACAAGGAAAATCAAGATAAAGCGAAAGAAGAAATCACATTTATTAAAATCACTTCTAACAGTGCAAAATCATTTCAAGTATAATCCAAAACTCTAAGCGACCAATTTTAAGGACTTGACAAGCTTTTGGAAGTTGACAGTATTAGGATATTCAAAGACAAAACATCTCAGCGTGTGCAAACAAACTGATCAACCAGTTGCAAGTAATGGACATGTCCTCCTTCCAGACAAGACTTGCTTTCAATTAGACACTAGAGAGAACCTTATTCCAACCACTTATCGAATATTACTTCCATTCATTTTCACATTCTTCTGGAATGGTCTGTAATTGTAGTCTCAAACACTCTTGAGAACTTGCCTATACTATGACGAACAAATTTCTAGAGTCCATGCCTCTCATTGACCAAAATGTGATTCTTTTTCAAAGCTGTAAGTAAATACATAAAAAAGCAGTCAGAATTCAAGAGATTTGGTTGTTCACCTCAATAGGTTAGAGACTAAACAGACAACAGAGCAATAATAAAACCAAATAAGTTCATAAAATCATCTTTAATGAATTCTGCAAGAGAAGAGGTTTCACAAAAGATGATGCAACATGATATATTCTCCTTGCTGATAACTTTAAAGTCCTACCACTTCTAAAAAAAGTTAACCTAAAATCTTCACTCACATTATCAAAACAAACTACATTTAAATTGATCAAAAATGTCTTACAATCTCGTCCTATTAACATAGCCAATTCCAATATAGTAACTCTATGATTTAAGTGAGTTGGAACAGACATACTATTGTTATAACCGTCAAAATCGTATTATATCAACATCAACAGTTTTGCATGAAAAGACTCCATGCTACATTCATAGATTTGTAGAATTGCGTCCTCCCTATAGAAGTAAAATTATGACCATAAAAACTCCACACAATCGCAAAGAACCTAAGTTGAGTTTGAAAGTCTGTTTGGCCAATCCATATTTTTGCATATAAAGAGACTCCATTCTACATTCATAGATTTATAGAACATCCTTTCAATATATATAAAATTATGACCAAAAAAACTCCTCCACGTGATCATAAAGAACCTAAGTTGAGTTACAAAGTCATTGGAAAATTACATAGTGATACTTACATGCCACTTACCAAAGTTTAGATAAGCACTTATTAAACTGAGATAAAGCTATTATAAAATGGTTAGAGTTCCAAAGCATAAAGGCATTAAGAAAAAGTTTGAATACATTGTCAACTTCTGAAATTACCTTTGGCACAGAGTGTTTCATAACATAAAAACAAGTGCGCCTATACGCAGCATGTAAATGGCAATTTACATCCAACTTCTTCCATAAATGGTGTGCTATAGCTCATCATGCAATGTCATATTATACATGTCTTGCATATAGAATGTTTTTTTTTGATAAGGTAAAACATGCATCTACTTCAATTTACATGTTCCCAACCAAATGTCAAATGTTCTTTCCAGAGACATCACAACAGATACGACCAGAAGTGTCGAGAAAAATTTTGACCTAAGAAGGGGAAGGTTATACCATGAGCAGCCTATGAACTTTCTTCATATTCTATACAATTATATTGCATAGCTGGTACTTCTCTCTAACATTTATTACTTTAGAGGAAAAAAATTCTCATTCATCAAATATGCATAATGCAAACATTTCTCCTTTATTTTTAATACCTTTTCGTGTAATCTCCATAGCCCCTTATGCTATGGAATATTTCGTACACATTTGGAATTCATGAATCATGCACAAATTACTCACCCATTATTGCCCGAGCAAAATGTCATCCTACATTCTCCTGTATATGCATCTGGTGCATTTTTGCCAGGAAATTCGTCATCCGCTCTACCTGTGGCCCCACGACATGCGAGTTCACAAAGAAATGATAGTGTTGTAAATGGAACACCTCCCAGATGTATTTACAATAACAATGGTATCATTTCTTTGTGACCTCACATGTTGTAGGGCTACAGGTTGAACTGATGAACAATTTCCTGGCAAAAATGCACCTGGATGCATAATACAGGAGACATAAGAGGGCATTTTGCTCGGCAATAATGGGTGAGTAATTTGTACATGATTCATGAATTCCAAATGAGTACAAAATATTACATGACATAAACAGCAATGAAGTAGTACACGAGAAGATATTAAAAATGAAGGAGAAAAGTTTGCATTATGCATATTTGAAGTATGAATAACAATTTCATTCTCTGAAGTAAGAAATGATAAAGAGAAATATCAACTATTCAAAATAACTATGTAAAATGTGAAGATAATTTATAGGTTGCTCATGATATAACCTCCCCTTTCATTTATAGCCAAGTCTAATTGTATATATGAAATTGTAGATCTAAATTCCTTCCATGTGATATTAGATCTGCCTCATCCCATTTTAGTATCTTCACTCACCATCAGAGGCGAATTTATATGTTATTTTTGGGTCACGGGAACCTGTGCTCATCCGACTAAATTTGGTATATTACTTGTATAATTCTTAAATAATATATTGAATACTAGCTAAAGGAACCCATTCTCAAAATGACAAGTTGATTCACTGGTTCAAGGGCTCTTTGTCAGCATGAAGGTTGACGGTTCAATCCCAGCCAACACCACCATTTTGTCCCTTTTTTAAACATAAAGTAATGTTGCGCCCATGTTCTTGAATTCCTAGATTCGCCTCTGTTCACCACGGTCTCATACCTATGTAACAGTGTGTTGGGAGGTCGAAGCAGAATATGGTCAAACTATGTCAAGTGACCTTCTCTCATTTATCCTCATTATGTGTGCTACTTGCATCTTCTGCTGAATGTGACCATTATTTATCTAGTCTTTTTTGTTTGACCAAACATCCATCTCAGCATAGCATCTCTATGACACTCATCCAGTGGATATGTTGTACTTTAGTGGCCCAACATTCATATCATATAACAACTCAGGTCTAATAACTGTTTTACAAAACTTACTTTTCACTTTGGTTGACATCTATCTATCCCATGACACCCCAGTAAAGTAGCACCTCGTTTCAAACCATCCAGTTTTAATTCTTTTTTGAAAACAGTAAAGTTAGCATTCCTCAGCGACGCCGGCGTCGCACAAGCCCCATCCAGTTTTAATTCTATGAGTAACATCTTTATTTATCATTCCATTTTCCGTTTTAGGCACAACAATCATGTCTAGTCTCACCTCAACTTCACTCTTCTCATGTTGCCTAAACTTGCAATACATATTTTCAGCCTTACTTATCCTAAATTTTTATGCCACATATCACATATCAAACATCTGAAGTACCACATAGGGAACTTTTCGTGAGCAACCATTGTTTTCGCTATACATAGTTCCACCATACTTTAGATCAAATTCAGGCTTAGAAGTTATTTATAATATATTGCTATTCAACATCTCTACCAGCGACATATGTTTCATTGTCCCACCTAACATCGTATAAATGTCAAATATGCTTCAGGTATTTTACAAAGATAAACTGGATCTCACGTTCAGGAATCAGCAAGTTCAACAGTTTCAGCTTTATCCACACACACCAAAAAAAAAAAAAAAGGAAGAAGCAAGTTATGCGTTCAGCCTATAATCAAGCTCCAAATTACAAAGTAGTAGCTTCTGAAGATGATGTATCTATTGATGGTTCTACACTGCAATCATCAGAAAAAACAAGGAACCAAGTATACTCTCTTTTTGAGCACCTTCATTATTTCCGTCTCGGATATCAAGGATCCATTTCATTTCCCAGTCTAAATAAGTTGTCCAATCAGAACAGTTGATTTAAAATGTTCTATTTCTCGCCTTTAAATGAGAGGCAATTGCACCATATAACGAGTTACTAGTTGTCAATAACTTCACAATGGGTGTAAGAGCATGCTAACTCTTTCTGGGGAGAATACTGTTAAGACTCTACCAAACCATGAGCAAGTTTATTCTGATACAATTAAAAAACTACAAAAAAACGCTTTACAGCCGAATGACCAAAAGGAGCACACCCAGCATAAGCCCGTTCCTGCAGACCCCTTGCAACTGATGTCATTAAGATCTTGTAGAACACTAACGCTTCATTTGTTTGCACTTAATAAAGGTCAGAATTTGAATTATTCAGATCTTGACCCATTAAGTGCATTTGTTTTGTTAAAATTTTGTCACTTATTAGCTCTTATAAGATCTGATTCGGTCAGATCTGAAATACTATCTCAACAACATTCAGACCTTTGACATTGGATTTTTTAATTATTAAATTGTATATTTCTAAACAACTTAAAGTAAAACACGTTTCCTTCCAAAATCTTATACCACGAACGTTGACTTCCACAACTTTTCTTATGACTATTTGTTTCTTTTGGAAAATAACAGAGCATCAAATGTTTTACCTTTTTTGGACTTTGGATCTGATAAAGAATACAATGAATGAAGTTATGGTAAATTATGTTTGACATTTAATAATTTTAGTGCTCTTATTCTTTACCATTCTGTTAGCTTATTTCATATAAATTGTGGTAGGATATTAATTTTTTTGTTTAGAAACTTTGGTGGGTATATGAAAACACAATCATGTACGGGGGGGGATGAGGAAGAAAGGCCTCCAATAGTTTAGTCACGAAATTAAAAGAAAATGGATAGTTTAATGTGTTTTTGATCCTTCACTTTTAAATACATTGAATTATTATCAAATATGTATTAGATATTTCATCTTCATCAAAAAATGTATTAGATATTTCATATTTTATCAGCTTAGTGATTTTGTTGTGTTATATTTATTTCTTGTCAAATATGCTATTGATGTAATGCTTAATAACTAAATTTTCAAATTTTGTAGTTTATAATTCTCCTAGTTGTACACATTCGATATTAAAAAAAACAGTCTTAATCATTTAGTGTTCCGTGAGATAACATCTTAATCATTCAAACATGTATTCAGATTCAGACGTCTTAATCTTAATAAAAACAAAAGAGGCCTAAGAAATCTTAGCACAATAATGCCAATAGGGCCCTCCAATAAGTCTATTGAAAGCTCTGTATTGATGGAACCTCATCCATACATAACAAATTCCCCGTCTCCTTTCGAAGGAGAGGCCTTAACATTCCTAATCGCCTTAACATTCCTAATCCGGTCAGATCGGATGGCTTGAAAAAAGACCCATTTACAAAAGCTCCATAGAATCCTAAAAGGAATCATTAAACTCACAATTCCCAGAAAAAGAATAACACACATCACAAAGTTGGAAGTTACCTTTACAGAGCCGCCTTTAATATCATTTGGCAGCCTTACATATGATGATTTAGAAATTCCTTCAATGGAACTTGGACCTCTAGGGCTTGGCGAACTCTTAACTGAACTTGCAGAGACATCAGCCATTGCCACATCCGGATCAGAGGCACTAGGTGGTCCATTTTCCTTTGCTGAAGCCCTCTCGGTTATTCGTGTCAAAGCAGAGGCTATATTTTCTAGAAGCCAGTCGTGTACTTGAGCTGCAGAAACAGGAACAGCAGGCATCTCTGGATCGGAATTGGCAAAAAATGGAGCATTCTGACTCAATGGAATTCTCTCAGATCCCTTTTCACCAAAATAGATTAGGAAGCCAAGATGCTCCAATTTCTCCATAGACAAAACCTATGTGTCAAGTAACTAGATTAGCTTCTCAGCATACCTTTAAGCCAAAACTGTATGAATGCATATAGAGGTGAATAGAGCAGTAAGTATCTGTCATTAGGCATCCTCATTTGTCAAGCAACAACTGTTCTTGCATGTGTCAGTTTCTTGTGTGAGTAAGATTTTATTTGCAAAAAGAATAGAGCATGTCTTGTGAAGTTCACACGAATCAAATTTGACTAAATTTGATAGGCAACTATCCTAAACATATAAAACAAGAATAATGGAAGTATAACACACTATAAAATCCACAAACCAGCGATTCTTCACCATCTCCTTCCACTGACTCTGCCAAAAGAGACAGAATGTTTCCCAAGTGTTTCTGCAAATAGGACAATTGATGAGCCTCTTCATCAGCCTGTGATGGCATAGACCGACGACTATTGCTGCGCACAAGCTGCAATTTCAAAACAAATCTTTTGAATAATACATTACAGAAGAACATGAGAAACTGAAAACTAAATAATAATCCATTAATAGCAAAAAAACAACAAATGCTCAGCAAAATTGTTAAAACTGCAACTAATTGTCAGTGATAAATAGTTGATTGAGATTCGGCATAATAAATCTTGATTACAACCAACCATTACCTGTGAAAAATTGCTGGACCAGTAAAACCAAGAAACTTTTATTGATCAGACAGAGTTCCATTTTTTTTTCCAAAAAAAGAGAAAAAAGTGGTGTCAAAAAAGTATGTACAAAATTCCTAGTCAACCTCGAGCTAAAGTTCGATCAGCTATCAACGCAATAAGGTTATACCAAAAAGACAAACAAAAGATCTTTAAATGCTTTCTACATCATTCTGACTATTCTGAAACAATATACCATTTCTTTCGTCCAACAAAACCAAAATTCAGCCTTCCAACTTTGATATGCCTTTAACTCTTAATCGAATGATTGCACTGCACAAGGCCCCAGTCCTAGTGGCTCATTGAGAGGGATTGTAGACAGCCTTACCTCCTCGTTTGAGAGGTTGGTGCCTTGGACCTCTGGGTCACCCTAAATGCAGAGGGCTTCTCCATTGCTCCAAGGCCCGCTTTCATGCATTTGACTCTTATTGAGTTATTGTTACTTATAATCCTTGTTTAAGATAGTTAATTACCATCTTGGAGCCCCACAGAATACCAACAAATGTTAGAAGTATTACTTACAAATTGTTACATTTAATAGTATTCTGATAATTGATTATAATACAGAAGCTTTTTTCACCTAAATTCTCATCATATTCTGCACTTGTAGAAATAAAAAAAGATAAAAGTTTCGTGGATAGCATCATGAAAAAGGTAATACTTTTGTTGAAATTGAAAAAGAGGTAATACTCTGATTAGTTTAAATAAATAAGACAACAAGATCTTAAAACCAGTAACAGTGAGATAGGAGGGGCTTATCAAGACGAAAAATAGAAGAAGAATCTGCAAAGTAAACACTATTAAGTGGCGGAGCCAGCATTTTCGTCAAGGGTGTTCATACTCTTAGAACATGGGTGATTGATTTTTATGTCAAGGGTGTTCAATAATTCATATATATCAAAATATCTATATTTAACCTATATATTCAAAAAAAAATCCGAGGAAGGGTGTTTATCTGACCACCCTTAAGTGAATGTCGCTTTGCCCCTCACACTATTAGGATCTGTAATGGACTCAATAATTGACAAACAACTTAATTTAATCCAAGTTTCATCAGGCCCCTGCTTCTGAACTAAAAGTTAAATATTCAACCACTAGAACATTCGTGTCCTTAAAGCTAAGCACCATGTTGATCAGGACTAAAGATAGTTGAAGAAGAAACAACGATTTTATCACATAAATGAACCAGGCTTTGGAATCAAATATTCAAAGTACCTATGGAAACTACTCAAATAAAATACTGTAGGAGCATGGGAGGCAATTCAATTAATTACCAGCCTACATTATTGCGTAGCTTCGAAGCTACCGTCACAAAACAAGGAATAATGAACTAATATAATGCCATTTCCTGATTAAGCAACCTAGGAAGTTACCAATCAAAAACACAAATTTATACAACTAAACTTGGCACCAAGCATGAGAACTTCATTCTCAAATTCCAACTCAACCCTGTAAAACAATTCAATTCCAGCTTCATTACATGTTTCAAACCTATTTAAAGAAAGTACCTTTAAGAGCAACAGAGTATTCTAACTACTTATCACCTAAAACCTACAGAATACAAACAAATCCATGCACTTTACACAATAACCGTCCAAAAAATGTTGAATATATAGAATCATACAATGGAATCAAATTCACAAATCACAGAATCCTAACCTGCAACGGTGAAAGAGCAGATAAGAAACCATCAAATGCGGAAGTAGAAGGCCAAACATCAGCTACTGCAGCGGAATCCTTATGTCCCTTCGGCAGCAACCTTTTGTAACTCTGAATGTACAAAAACATCATCAAATCAAACACGTTGATACCAACGGAACCGATCTCCGACGGCTTAGCTGTGACGCTGGGATCAGAATCGGAGTGGAGAACCGAGGCGATTGTCTCAATGACAAGGCGAGCATGGTCATGTGAGATCTGAAGTGCTTCGGCAATTGCTTCAAAATTAACTCGATGTGTCGATCCAGATGATAAGGATAAAAGCTTATCACGAATTGGAATAAGAGTTTGCGCTCCGTCGGTGAAGATAAGTTTAGGGATAGGGAGAAGGCCGTGTTCGAAAGGCTCTCTTCGGGGATGTATGTACACTGGGGGAATGGAAGCCGTTGACGGCGTCGATGGCGGTGGTTGTTCGTCGGATTCCGGCATGGCTTTGTGAGTGAAATGACGGAAAATGAGGTTGAAGAGATTGAGAAAATGGGAGGGATCAAATGTCAGGGAAAGAGGAATAATTGAAAGCCCGGTTCGTGTTCAATTACGGGCTCGATCCAGCCTGGGCCGACCCGACCCGGTGATCAAAAGTGAATCGGTTGTAATCAAATATTATTTAGGAATGTATTTTTACTACAACGACAACATACCAAGTGGAATCTAACAAGTAGGGTCCGTGGAAGGTAAAATGTATCAGACTTTACCACTTCCTAATAGAGATAGAGAGGCTGTTTTTAGAAGGCCCCTATCTCACAAATATCAAGCCCCAAAAGCAGAATATACTAAACCTGAAAAAAGAAAAAAAAACGACTTAAGTGGAAAGCAAATGATAATATATAAATACCATAAAAGTAAGAAATATAAGATGGAGGATAACAACACAAAATATAAAGACACGACTAATCATACTAACCTACTATATCACAAGGTCAGACATCATTCTACCCCTACCGGCCTATTAACTTACTACCCTGATACGCGACCTCCGCTTTTTTTATCTAAGGTCATGTCTTGTGAGATGAAGTTATGTCATATTCTGTCTGATTATCTCCCACCAAATATTTCTTCGGTCTACCTCTACCCCTCAGCGCAAACCCTAAATCATACCTCTTATACCTCCTAACAGGAGAGCGTCGGTGCTTTTTCTTCGTACATGCTCTAATCATCGCAATCTCGCTTCCCTCATCTTGTCAACCGCGAACGCTACCCCTAACTTCTCCCGAACGGTCTCGTTCCTAATCTTATCACCCCTTGTATATCCATACACCAATCTCAAAATCCCTATATCTGCAACTTGCACCTTCTGGATATGTGAATTTTTGACTGGCCAACACTCCACCCCACATAGCAACGACAGTCTAACCACCATTCTGTAAAACTTACTTTTAGGCTTATGTGTCATTTTCTTATCACACAATACTCCAATTAAATATTTTTCAAAAGACAACATATATCTTAAATATTCAATTTAATATTATTTATAAATACTCTTATTTTCTAAATAAAAAAAATTAAATTTTAGATAATTAATTTTATCTTATAATTTAACATAACTTTGTAATTACACATGTACAACTAATTACACTATAATTACTTTGTATCAAACAAATAGGTCAAAGTAATTACTCTCTCCTTCTTATTTTACGTGGAACCCTTTGACTTTGTATGGTATTTAAGAAAAAAAATGAAGACTTTTGAAATTTGTGATCTAAAATCATTCTTAAATATTTTTGTGATCGAGAATCATTTTATTAAGAATAAAAGAAATTAAAGTCGTAAGATAACATTCTTTTTAAAAATAAAAAAAAAAAGCATATCATATCATATAAAATAAACCAAAATGAATATTAGACTATATAATTACTAAATTGATAATTACCCTAATTAATTATCAAATCACTTTCTAAACAGAATCTAAATAAAATCCATCTCAAACACACAAGGATCCTTACTTCAATTTAAAAAAAAAAAAAAGAAATTTTATAGAGCTCACACGTGCGAGTCCCGACAAAATCCTCCACCGCCACTCGTGTCAACAATTAAGAGAGATTGTACTATCAAATTGTCAATTAGAAAATGAAAAAGAAAAAAAAATTCACTAACAATTTTAAAAGAAATTCACACAAAAATATTAACCGCGCTTATGAGTTATGGAATATCGTAAAATGATTGAGATTTTTCTATTTTTTAATCAGAAAAAATTATATTGAAAGTGTTGTTCAAAGAAATAATTACTGGTTAAACAATGAATGAAATTGATTAATTAAATTTAAATTAATTTGACTTTAATGCAAATATAAAATGCACTGAGTGAAAAAACAGGAAAAGAGAAACCAAAATTCTTTTTTCTTTTTTCTCTTCAAAGGTTCCAATTTTCAGAACCTTTTCAGCAAAATCACATTTTTCCATCGTCAGCATCCATGAACCCACATGGTATATTCATTTTTATCTTTTTCTTTTTTGTTCTTTTTGTGATATTAATGAGCCTTTGAAAATTGCTGTTTTGGGGTTTTTGTTCAATGCTTGGCTGGTGTTACTACTTTCCTGGTGTTTGTTAAACTGTAATGTTGTTGTATTTTTCTGCATTAAAGATTCCATCTTTTTGTGATAAAGTGCAAAGGGTCTATTTTGATTGAGTAAGTTGGACAAAATCTGTTTAAACTTTTTTGTTTTGTTGTTGTAATTGTTGTTGTTATTTTGCCTTTGATTTGTGTGGTTTCTTAACTTCCTTTTCTTGATTTTGGTGTTATGCAGGGTGTCAAGCTTATAGATGAATCAGATATGGAGATGTGAATGTTTTTGACGTTTTTAACATTGTGGTTCATGAGGTTCTTTATTATAGAGTACTTTAATCAACAAAGATTTAGGGTAAAACATATTTAAGCTTTTCTTTGTTTCATCTGTCTGGCTTTGCTTAAGAGTTAAGAGTGTTGTATTAGAAGACTCCTGAGCATTAGAGTAGTTTGAGTTGTCTCAAGTTGAAGGGTTTTGGGTTTTGAGTGAGAAAAAGTAGTCTTGAAAATGCAGAGGCCCCCACAAGAAGATTTTTCACTAAAGGAGACCAAACCCCACCTAGGTGGAGGGAAGGTCACTGGTGATAAGCTTACTAGCACCTATGACTTGGTTGAGCAAATGCAGTATCTTTATGTCCGGGTGGTGAAAGCAAAGGATTTACCGGGGAAGGATGTTACGGGTAGTCTTGATCCTTATGTTGAGGTTAGGCTGGGAAACTATAGGGGTACAACTCGTCATTTCGAAAAGCAATCAAATCCAGAGTGGAGTCAGGTGTTTGCTTTTTCCAAGGATCGGATTCAAGCTTCTCTACTTGAGGTGAATGTGAAAGATAAGGATGTTATGAAGGATGATTTTGTTGGTCGCGTTATGTTTGATTTAAATGAGATCCCTAAAAGGGTTCCCCCAGATAGCCCTCTTGCTCCACAGTGGTACAGGTTGGAGGACAGACATGGTAATAAAGTCAAAGGAGAGTTGATGTTGGCTGTTTGGATGGGTACTCAAGCTGATGAAGCCTTTCCTGAATCTTGGCATTCAGATGCTGCGTCTGTTAGTGGTGCTGATGCTCTTGCGAATATAAGGTCTAAGGTGTACCTCTCACCAAAGCTGTGGTACCTTAGAGTTAATGTCATTGAGGCTCAGGACTTGATTCCTGTTGATGGAAGTAGGTTTCCAGAAGTTTATGTGAAGGCCATCCTCGGAAATCAGGTGTTGAGAACCAGAGTTTCCATGAGCAAGACTATTAATCCCATGTGGAATGAGGATTTGATGTTTGTAGCAGCAGAACCATTTGAGGAGCCATTGATTTTGAGTGTGGAAGATAGAGTTGCACCAAACAAGGACGAAGTACTTGGAAGATGTGCTATTCCTTTGCAGTATATTGATAGGAGGTTGGACCACAGACCTATTAACAGTAAGTGGTATAATCTTGAAAAGCACATTATTGTTGAGGGAGAAAAGAAGAAGGAAATTAAATTTGCAAGCAGGATTCATATGAGGCTTTATTTGGAAGGAGGGTACCATGTGCTGGATGAATCAACACACTACAGCAGTGATCTTAGACCAACTGCAAAACAGTTGTGGAAGTCCAGCATTGGTGTCCTAGAATTGGGTATTCTGAATGCTCAGGGCATTTCGCCAATGAAAACAAAAGATGGACGGGCTACGACAGATGCCTATTGTGTTGCCAAATATGGGCAGAAGTGGGTTAGAACAAGGACAATTATTGATAGCTTTGCTCCCAAGTGGAATGAGCAATACACTTGGGAAGTATTTGATCCCTGCACTGTCATAACTATTGGTGTATTTGATAATTGTCATCTACAAGGAGGAGATAAATCTGGAGGGGCTAAGGACTCGAGGATTGGGAAGGTCAGGATCCGTCTTTCAACTCTAGAAACAGATCGTGTCTACACACATTCTTATCCACTTCTGGTCTTGCATCCTACTGGAGTGAAGAAGATGGGTGAAATTCACTTGGCTATAAGATTTACTTGCTCATCATTATTGAATATGATGCAAATGTACTCTCAACCACTGCTACCCAAAATGCACTATATTTATCCTTTGACTATTAGTCAGCTGGACAACTTGAGGCATCAAGCCACTCAGATTGTCTCTATGAGGCTTAGTCGTGCTGAGCCACCTTTGAGGAAAGAGATAGTGGAGTATATGTTAGATGTCGGTTCTCACATGTGGAGTATGAGGAGAAGCAAAGCTAATGTTTCTAGAATTATGGGTGTTTTAGGTGGATTAATTGCTATCGGGAAATGGTTTGATCAAATTTGCAATTGGAAAAATCCCATTACGACTGTACTGATCCATATCTTGTTCTTGATACTAGTTCTATATCCAGAGCTTATTCTGCCTACCATTTTCCTCTATCTATTCTTAATCGGAGTTTGGTACTACCGATGGAGGCCTAGGCATCCTCCCCACATGGATACTCGTCTTTCTTGTGCTGATAATGCCCATCCTGATGAATTAGACGAGGAGTTTGATACTTTCCCTACCTCTCGCCCTCCTGATATTGTTCGGATGAGATATGACCGTTTGAGAAGTATTGCTGGAAGGATTCAGACTGTGGTTGGCGACTTGGCTACTCAAGGGGAGAGGCTGCAGTCTTTATTGAGCTGGAGAGACCCAAGAGCAACCGCGCTGTTTGTCATTTTCTGCTTGATTGCTGCCGTTGTGCTCTATGTTACGCCTTTTCAAGTTGTGGTGCTGGTGACTGGATTTTACGTGTTGAGACATCCACGGTTTCGCCATAAGCTACCATCTACTCCAGTGAATTTCTTCAGAAGATTGCCTGCCAGAACAGACTGTATGCTGTAAGCATTACTGTTAGCTGCTATTATCCATTTCCCCTTTGGTTTTCTCTTCTATGAAACTGCTTAGATATAGTGCATTTTCTGTTGAAAGTTGGCTGTTAGATGCAATTCCATATTAATAATAGTATTAATCTTCTGTTGCTTTCTTTTTCTCAATGATTAGTTATAATTAATGTATTGCTATATTCATTAGTCATAAATTTGTTGCTTCTTGTTGAAGTGTACAATAATAACATACTTTGTATAATCTTATAAGTGGGATCTGGGAACGTGGTGTTTAAGCAACTTTAGATTTACTTTGTGAAGGTGGAGAATGATTGGCGCCCCCTGTACACTCATCTGAATTGTCTTTGTCGAAAAATTATAAATGTATAATAAATTTTTATCTTCGATATTGGTGCGATTTGCCAACAAACAATTTATTCTATAGTAATTGCAAATAAATAAACATGAAGGAGAGTCTTGAAAGAACGATAAAATTGTCTTTGTGAAATCTTAGTTTGAATTTACCGATGTTTGCTTCAGAGTTAGCTACCTATAATCACCACCCCTCCCCCTCCTTTAGGGTTGTAACCCTTTTTCGAATACTAAGTATTATGCATACAAAAATTTTAGTGCACCGAACTGTTTTTCACCTTTGCACATCAACTCCTCAATTTGTTATATTTAAACTGATGCTTGAGTTCTACACAAACTATATGTCCATCTCAAACAAAAAGTAGAACGAGTCTATATCCAAACCTACTTTTCCTTTTAAAGAACTCAAAACACTTATTTTTTACCCAAAAAAAGCGATTTTTTTAAATTAATTTAGTGTTCAGTATTCATGTTGAAACTTCAACTAATTTAAATTCAAGCCGCGTAAAATTTATGAATCCAAAAATTCTGATTAAAGATGGAGGTATACATCCATTCCACCACAAGGTCCGCAAGCGTTGCTGTAAAATAAATAAAAATCTATTTTGAAATTTAGCACAAAAAATTACCACTCTACTATTTTTCAAAAAGAATAATTGTGGTGTTATGACAAACTTGTTCTATTCAAATACTTTCATTTTTTCACGAGTAATTTCTTGCATCAATATTTAAGTAGATGGTAAAAAAAAATATTTATGATTTTAAGACAAACTTATTGCATGTTAATTATTTCATCAAGTACTTACATTTTCCATTGAGTAATTTCTTATATCAATATCAATATGTAAGTAGATGAGAAGAGATCATCTAATATTTACCGAGTTGTCATTTACATACATCAATTTTAAATAAGAGAGAAGCAAACAGTCAACAACATCCCTAGTAAATTCCCGCAAGTTGGGATCTGAGAAAGATAAAATATACGCAGACCTTATTACTACCTCGCAGAGAAAAGAGGCTATTCCCAAATGTCAAGATTAATATTCAAAGTTACTAGTAATTTAGTATTTTATATTATGTAGTGGATCACTTAAACCAAGAAGTTTCCTTGGGGAAGACAAAGGATAAGGTTCAACACCTTTGAAACTTGAAACGTTGCCTGTGTTTCTCAGTAAATTGTGTCATCCAATATTGCTTAACAAAAAAAAAATTATATATGTTCGATGTGCTTGAGCTGAAGATCTATCGAAAATGATATGCTTGAGCTCAGAGTTGTGTATAAACCTCTTGTAAAATTACACCGAATATGTTGTTGATTTTCGATTCAATTCTCATGTTCTTTGATTCTTATTTTACCTTTACCAACTTCCCCATTTACAGGGTTGTGTAGATGCACTAATTTTCCAGATCCAACAACATTATTAAAAAATAAAACATAGTTGCAGGATCTCTACCTTGTCTTCATAAGCTGACAAACATCACCAGTTTTAAATAATGTCAACTTGCATTACTCAAACTATGTTAAGTACAATAATTCCCTCCAGACATTAAATGGTTCACACAACATATAAAATTTGTTAAAGACAGCATTGTCAGAACATTCCAACACCAACAAAACACAAGTCCTTCATTCTTAAGGAAAACTAAATTATCAAGAAATCAAACTGTTCTTCAATCTTTGCACCTCCATTCCAACAAAAAACATATCTGGTGTAATCTCGCACGTGAGGTCTTGGGAGAGATCCCTAACTGGTGAGGTATAAAAGTTGTTTCTGATAGACCCTCAACTTATGTACGAATAAGGAAAACAATAGTGAAGAGTAATGGAGATCTCCATTCCAACATCAAGTCAATAAAAATAGATGGTAACTTAATAGAGAGGGTAGACTGAATTAATCATAGAGCATGTTCTTCAAAAAGAAAACATCCACAAGACAACAAATATGATTTGCATCAAAGTAGCAAACCTTCAAACAAACTTAGAATGAATAAACAGTAAATCTACTAGATCTAACAGTTCAAGGAGATCTTACACACAAAAGCAGGACCTAACGTTCGCCACAGGGTGCAGGACAAAAAGAGCCCGACTCATTTTTACATCACTTTCATCAATTCGAGACACAGAGAAAAGCACATAGGATGCTAACGATGACATAAGGCAAAGGTACGTTCATAGCATACAGTCTGTTCTTGCAGGCAGTCTTCTGAAAAAATTAAGTGGTGCAGATGGTAGCTTGTGACGGAACCTTGGATGTCTCAGTACATAAAATCCTGTCAAGAGTGCCACAACTTGGAAGGGCGTCACATAGAGCACAATGGCAGCAATCAAGCAGAAAATAACAAACAGCGCCGTTGCTCTAGGGTCTCTCCAGCTCAACAAAGACTGCAACCTCTCCCCTTGAGTAGCCAAGTCACCAACCACAGTTTGAATCCTTCCAGCTATACTTCTCAAACGGTCATACCTCATCCGAACAATATCAGGTGGACGCGAAGTAGGGAAAGTATCAAATTCCTCATCCAGTTCATCAGGAAGAGCATTATCAGCACATGAAAGACGAGTATCCATGTGGGGAGGATGCCTAGGCCTCCATCTGTAGTACCAAACTCCAATTAAGAAGAGATAAAGGAAAATGGTTGGCAGGATAAGCTCCGGATATAGTACCAGTATCAAGAACAAGATATGGATCAGAACAGTCGTGATGGGATTTTTCCAATTGCATATTTGATCAAACCATCTTCCAATGGCAATTAATCCACCTAAAACACCCATAATCCTAAAAAAGTTAGCTTTGCTTCTCCTCATACTCCACATGTGAGAACCAACATCTAACATGTACTCCACTATCTCTTTTCTCAAAGGTGGCTCAGCACGACTCAGCCTCATAGAGACAATCTGAGTGGCCTGATGCCTCAAGCTGTCCAGCTGGGTAACAGTTAAAGGATGAATATAGTGCATTTTGGGTAACAGCGGCTGAGAGTACATATGCATCATATTCATTAACGATGAACAAGTAAATCTTACTGCCAAGTGAATTTCACCCATCTTCTTTACCCCAGTAGGATGCAAGACCAGCAACGGATAAGAATGCGTGTAGACACGATCTGTTTCGAGAGTTGACAGACGGATCCTGACCTTCCCAATCCTCGAGTCTTTAGCCCCTCCAGATTTATCTCCTCCTTGCAGATGACAATTATCAAATACACCAATAGTTATGACAGTGCAGGGATCAAATACTTCCCAAGTGTATTGCTCATTCCACTTGGGAGCAAAGCTATCAATAATTGTCCTTGTTCTAACCCACTTCTGCCCATATTTGGCAACACAATAGGCATCTGTCGTAGCCCGTCCATCTTTTGTTTTCATTGGCGAAATGCCCTGAGCATTCAGAATACCCAATTCTAGGACACCAATGCTGGACTTCCACAACTGTTTTGCAGTTGGTCTAAGATCACTGCTGTAGTGTGTTGATTCATCCAGCACATGGTACCCTCCTTCCAAATAAAGCCTCATGTGAATCCTGCTTGCAAATTTGATTTCCTTCTTCTTTTCTCCCTCAACAATAATGTGCTTTTCAAGATTATACCACTTACTGTTAATAGGTCTGTGGTCCAACCTCCTATCAATATACTGCAAAGGAATAGCACATCTTCCAAGTACTTCATCCTTGTTTGGTGCAACTCTATCTTCCACGCTCAAAATCAATGGCTCTTCAAATGGTTCTGCTGCTACAAACATCAGATCCTCATTCCACATGGGATTAATAGTCTTGCTCATGGAAATTCTGGTACGCAATGCCTGATTTCCGAGGATGGCCTTCACATAAACTTCTGGAAACCTACTTCTGTCACCAGGAATCAAGTCCTGAGCCTCAATGACATTAACTCTAAGGTACCACAGCTTTGGTGAGAGGTACACCTTAGACCTTATATTCGCAAGAGCATCAGCACCACTGACAGTGGCAGCATCTGAATGCCAAGACTCAGGAAAGGCTTCATCAGCTTGAGTACCCATCCAAACAGCCAACATCAACTCCCCTTTAACTTTGTTACCATTTCTGTCCTCCAACCTATACCACTGTGGAGCAAGAGGACTATCTGGGGGAACTCTTTTTGGGATCTCATTCAAATCAAACATTACTCGACCAACAAAATCATCCTTAATAACATCCTTATCTTTCACATTCACCTCAAGCACGGAAGCCTGAATCCGGTCCTTCGAAAAAGCAAACACCTGATTCCACTCAGGATTTGATTTCTTCTCGAAATGACGAGTTGTACCCCTATAGTTTCCCAGCCTAACCTCAACATAAGGATCAAGACTACCCGTAACATCCTTCCCCGGCAAATCCTTTGCTTTCACCACCCGGACATAAAGATACTGCATTTGCTCAACCAAGTCATAGGTGCTAGTAAGCTTATCACCCGTGACCTTCCCTCCACCAAGGTGGGGTTTGGTCTCCTTAAGTGAAAAATCTTCTTGAGGTGGTCTCTGCATTTTCAAATCTTTCTACTTCTCCACCACAACTAAGCCAAATGTCCAACAGCTAAAACAAATTTCCTAGAGAATCTCTCTGAGAAACAACTCAAAACTACACTAATGCTCAAGAAACTTCATATACAACACAGCATAAGTTTGTTTTACCCTAATTCTAACTCAAGGTTTAAAAAGAACCTCATGAAGGACAACCCCAAAACTCCCAAAATCATTCACAACCTCAGATCTGGTTCACCTGAATGTAAAACCCTGCAAAACATTTTATTTTCCCAAAAAACCTAAGCTTAAAAACCATATAAATAAATTAAAAATAACAAGTACAATGAGAAAAGCTCATCAACAAACTCAACCAAAAAAGACCCTTCCCCTTAACCATAAAAAAAAGAGGAAAAAAATAATTAAAACTTCATATTACAGCTCAACTAATATCAAGAATGAAAAAACAAATGGATTTTTCAAGAAGACATTTATATAACTTTTCTACATGAAAGAAAAAATATTCAGAAAGAGAAATGAATATACCTTGAAGGGTTCATAGGAGGTGAGAGTGAAAGATGGGATTTTGTTGATAAAGTTTTAAAGATTAGAATTTTGAAGAGAAAAAGCAAAAGGGGTTTGGTTTCTTTTTGGTATCAAAGTGATAGAGAATGGTACAGTGAGGTCTAGATAGAAAAAAGTGTAGAGACAACAACAGGGGCAAAGAAAGAGAGAGAGAAAAAAAAGGAAATAAGTAAAGTTAGAGAGAGAGAAAAGGATAGAAAAGGACAGAGCAGAGTGGTGGGGGTGGGAGGGGGGCTTCCTCGTATTTTCTCCGTCTCATTTTAGTTATTGTGATAAAATTTATATTTTTTTTATTTCAAAAACAATGATCTATTTTGAATCGATATAAAATTTAAAAAAATAAAAATATAAATTAAAATTGCATCAAAATATCTTTAATCTTGTAACTTTTAATATATTACGTGAGAAGTTAAAATTAAAATATTATTAAAGATCAACCTAAAAAGTAGATTGTTCTTTTTTAAATAAATACAAAAAATTATTAAAAGTATTGTTTGAAATAATTAATACTGAAGATAAAATTTTAAAAATAATTAATTTGCCTTTAATTATTTAATTTAATAATTATTTTTAATATACATCACAATTAAAATTAAAAGGGGATTTATATTATTGTGTTCTTCAATGGAGGGGAGATAGTGGGGGATGAATCTGCTGAAATTTCAGTATTACACCAAAGCCCCACAAGTGATCATATATCTCTTCTTCTAAGAATATTTAATTATTTTAAAAAATATAATTTATACTCGTAAATTTTTTTGAAATTATTAAAAATATTCACAAGTTTATATTGTTATTCTATAATGAATATGTTTTGTTAAAAATAATTTTATAATATAACTGACAACAATTAATAACAACAAAATAACAATATAGGCATGATCAATACACGTATGCTCAAACTTGTCACTGATTCAGTTGCAATTATAATCCATTAAAGTGAATTGTTCATTTTTCTCAATTTTGTCACTTCAATTATAATTCAAACTTTTTTGAAAGACGTCGATGAATATTAGTTGGAATAAATAAATGATGGATGTTTTTATAAAATAAAAAATTGAGATAATTTTTAAATATATTTAAAACTTCCCAAAAATTATTCTAAATTTTAAAATGCTAATTTGGAAATTTGAGAATTCTTCAAATATGTTTATCAAGTTTTATAGTCAAGCATTACTTTTCGAGTTTTCTTCAAATTTGACTAATTCAAATTCACGTAGGAAAAATTTATTATTGAAATCCAATTAATTTGATATCACTAAAATGGATTAATTCAAATTCATGCCTTAGTTAAGAAGAAAGCCACATGCAAATATCATAAGCAATGTTTAAAGAGATAATTATCATTTTAAGATTCTTTTATAAGATATTTATTATTTTAAAATATATTGTATTATATTTATTACAAAGATATATTATATTTAAAAAATATTTATTATTTATAGCAATTATATCACGTATTAAAAGTAAATTATATATATATATATACACATAATTATAAATGTACTATATTTATTTTGATAAAAAGACGTGCATTCGATATTAAAAATTAATTATGCATATAATATATGTATAACATTATGTAAATAAAAGATGCATACAATATAAATATATTATAAATATTTTAAAATATATTAGACTTGTTTTGATTCAAAAATTTATATTATATATTAAAAGTAAATTATACATACATTAATATATAACTATAAATAATAAATATTTTCTAAAAATCCTATATTTAGATAAATTTCCATGTTTAAATCCAAAAATCTAATTAGAAAATAAAATATCTATTCACTGAATCATAATTTTGTGATATTATTAGTATATGTACATTTTTCCACCGCGAGAGTTGGTTCCTCCGTCCCATTTTAACTTAATTTATAATCAACGCACATATATTAAAAAAATTAAATCATACTTTTCATTATTATTCCCTTTCAAAGTTATAAATACATAGTGTAGTTTCTCTCCTAAAAAATATAAAAACTTTAATAAATAGAAGACAACGAAAAAAAATTCAAACATTCGATTAAGTTAATTTGAGACGAAGAAAATTTTATAGAATAATAAGTATTCATTCATTATTAATTAAGGTCTTTGAATTAAATTTTTTGAATATAAAATTATCTTTATTTAGAATTACTTTATTTTAATATAAATATTATTTATTATAAATTAAATTTAATCGAATTTCAATATAAATATAAACAAAAATTTAAAAATTAAAAATTATATATATCCATGTGCGTGTGTCTAAGGAATGTCTTTTCCCTGTGGATCTTTGTCTTTTTTTTTTTTTCCTTTTTCTTTTACCAACAAATGAGATTTAAGATTTGAACGAAATCAATTAATTTTATGCAAATTATGTATATTTATTAAAACTTAAATATTTAATTATAAATTAAATTAATATTATAATATTTTATTTTGAAAATTATTATAACAATTCATAAACTTCAAATATTATATTTATTTCTACTCTAAATTCATAAAATTTACATGTTATATACAAATTCTTTTCAAAATGATAGTTTCTCAATTGAAGTTTATCTCTCAAAATTAAAGTTTATTTATATTAATTATTATTAATTAATATATGACCCTTTTGTGAAAGATTTTGGTAATACAATAGTTTTTTAGGTGGAAAGATTACTTCAATTGTAAATAAGAAACATATGCATTAAATGCCAAAAAGTAATAATTCTTATACTATGATGATCTTTTGGAGGTTACAAAAAATAATTCAACATTCCAACAATTTCATCATGCATTCATACTACCAACTACTTATACTTTATAATAAGTAAGACACATATTATTAGTATTTAGTTTAATTTTAATAGAAACAAAAATATTGTTTTTTTAGAATTTATTCTAGACGTGATAAATAATATTATCTTATACATGTTGCTGATGAGAAGTGAATAGATCATTTCTGAATTAGTTGAGGTGAGCGAAAATTGATCCAAACACCTTGATTAAAAAATACATATTATTAGTTAATATTGTACACAAAATATATGTAATCAAGCAAACTATAACTTATGTTGCAAAATTGAGGAGATAATTGGGTTTGAAAAAAGAGGAATTTTCGTATATGTCACTCAAAAATACCTTAATTATGCTCTATAATCATAGTTTGGGTAATTACATTTTATAACTATAGTTATAACACTGTTTGTATAATTCTCGCAGTATTTGTATACATTTGTATAATTCGCTATACAATTCGCAGCTTTTGAATAGTGTTTATATATTTCGCTATACAATTCATGCACAACGTTTGTATAATTCACTATACAATTCGCAATATTTGTATATTATGCTATACAATTTGATTTGGGCACAATTTTGTATAATCGCGTACAATGTTTGTACAAATCGCGTGAATTATATAAAACCGAAACTGCGATTACAATTAGATGTTTGCAACGAGCTGTAACTAATTTAAACTGTAGTTATGCTGGTTAAATAACTAGTATATAGTGTTTATCCGTGTAATTTTTCCTTAAAATTTTTATCAATAAATAGATTAACAAATGAAAGCTAGAACTTGAGCCCATGGAAGGCCCAATTTTTCAGCCCAAATAAATAGCACTCAAAGGTCCATAAAGCCTTTTGTGCTAATTTATGCAAATGGCCCCTTTTTAGAGTTTGTTCGTATTTTAGAAATTGTGCAAATATAGACTTTACATAATTTCATATAATCCTGACTTTTTTAAAAAATTACAAAATTTACTTAAATGATACAAAACTGTAACACTTATTGATACAAATTACAATCCTTACTTCTCTATGTATCATAGTTAAAATCCCTTAATGCTCCTACCTTTTCAACATGTATCACTGGTTTCGATTTTTGTATAAAAAATAAGGGATTTTTGATAATTTTGAAAAAATTGATATTAGTTGGGATTAGCTCCAAAAAATATGGAATTTGTGTAAGTTGTACAAATTTATATTCGAAAAAAATCAATTGACAAGCAAGGCTTAAGCCCAAAGAACCGTGGAAGGCCCATTTTTTGGCCCAAAGAGATGACATTTTGAGGTCCACATGCATTAGTTAAGGCCCAAGGAAGAAGTGATATAAGTATAACTAGATGCAAAATCTCGTGTCAGCGTGAGTTCAGTAAAAAGGATTTTTCAAAAAGAGCAAACACTTGAAATATATTAAGGCAGAAAATAGTTATAGTATGCTAAAATTATGATTCGTAGCTACACATTACAAGAGGGAGGCGAGCAAGATCGAGAGAGGGAGGAGAAAGACGAGCGAGAGAGGGGAGAGAGTGGAGTAAGGCGAACTGTATATGTACATTTGTCAAATTGTATGGATATATTTGTCAAATAATTGTATATGTATAATTAATATACATATGCATTTGTATAGCTGGCAAGTGAGATTGGGAGAGGAAGGAGAGAGATTAATCGTATATCTATATCTGTTGAATTGAATATGTATATCTGTCAAATAATTATATACATGCAACTAGTATACATATATGTTACATGAGATTGCAAAGAGAGAGGAAGAAAGGAGAGAGAAAATAGCAACAAACCTCTAACTATAGCTATAAATTATATGTTTTTCAAACTATGAATTGTATGTTTTTCAAACTATAGTGGTATAATGTAAATACATATCATACGTTTGCCTATTTACGTAATTTATCCTTCAATAAATTACATTAAAAGTGGTCGTATATATATATTTTGTTATTTCAAATTATGTGACACGTGTTTAATAATGTTATCAACATTTCACCCATGTTGAGTCCCGCTTAATGACAATTTTTTACTAACATGAAACCAAATTAAAGATATCTATAAAGCGCTTTAAAAACAAAGATATTGAAATTCGTAAAATACAACGTGAAATAGTTACACCAACGAAGAGTATTTAAAATTTCAACAATATTTTTAATATGAAGTAAATATGTTGACGAAGAGATATCTGCTTCTAGCCGCTTATTAGTATTGATATTTTATGACTTGTGAGAAGCAAAATAATATACATGATCATCATATTTGTGAAGGAAACCAAGAAAATTTATGAGAAATTAGATGTAATCACTTCAAAAAAAAATGTTTACTAAATGGCATTTTTTAAAATTATAATTTTTAGGATTTTTTAAGACCAAACTCTAAAGATTCTTCTTGAACAAATTGGTAATTTGATATAACTTCTATAATAAATAATTTATAATTTTTTTACAAAAAATAAATTTATATTTTCATATCTTAATATCTCATAAGTTATGTCCAGACACGACTTCAATTTCTTAAAAACATAAATTGGATTGGGATAACAATGAACCAAGAATCAATTGGTTTATAGATATCTTACATAGAGATTAATAATATAGGAACATTATTAAACAATGTATGATTTAAAACTTGTATTAACTTTTAAGTGAATGATTAAATTTTTTGGTATATTCAAACTTATATAATTAGCTAATATTTATATTTTTCATTTATATTTCATCCACATAACTTATGCAAATATTATTTATGATAAAAACAAATTAACATTATGAAAATGTAAACTAAGAATTAGAACAATTCAAGAGCAAGCCATTTGTCTTGAAACCAAATTTAGACAATCTATGAATTTTAGAACTTTTCACACTTTGGTTCTTTCCAACATGACCACCATTTTTCTATTTTTGGAATACAGAAAACGAGGGCTCGGTGTTCGATATTATTTATTTTTTAAATTTTTTATTAATTTTAATTCGAGTCATGCCATATAAGGCTCGGTCCATTAAAGATGAAACCAGTATCATCTGAATACCTGATTAAAAATAAAGAAATACTTACCACTCCAACTCTTGATCGGTCAAACAAGCAAAGTTTAACACTTACCTAAACTCTTTTAAAGTCTAAAGTCTTTTAGCATAACTAATTTTGCTTTACATGGGAACTTGGATAATTACTATTTATGGAATTTTTTAGTTACAATTTAGGTGCCAAAATTTAAATAGACACGAAGTTTAAATAAAATAAACGCTTTTGAAATTTATGATTATAAATATATTAGAATATTTGGGGTTCATAAAATATTACGTTAAAAGTTTAAGTTAAGTTTATAATATATGAAAGATTGAATGTATGAACTAATTATAATTAATTTAGTTGATTAATTGTTATATTATATGATGTTGACCTTAATTAAATGCAAGTTAGTAAAGGGTATACGGCATGCTATACTTTCCCAAAAGGTGCCTAATTTATAAAAATTATATATTTGATATGGAGAAAATGAACTTAATTTTTTTCTTTTCAATTTTTTAATTAAAAGTGTTTTTTAATAATCGTGATATCAGATCAGTTTACATGCGTCTTAATTGATTTTATTGGTACCTATTAACAAGTTCTCACTTGTAACTTAATTTATTCATCAACTCTTGAACAGATAAAAAGAAATTATCAAATAGGAGTAAGGCTGCATATTGGTCTGTTCGGTTCGATTCTGAAATTTATCGAGTTGAATTATCGGTTATTGGTTTATTGATATACTAAATCGTTATAGAACCATTAAAACATTGGCTTATCGGTTCGGTTATTGATTTGACTGTTAAGATTTGGCAAAAAATATTCTCTATTGAAAATTAAATTAGAAACAAAGTGACAAATCAAATGAACCATGCACATGAGTTGACAAATTGCATTTTGCACAAATACTATCACATTGTAGAATAATCGAGGGTTTGAGACAGTAAAAAGTAAAAGTGTGAAACTATCAAGAACTTCATATATCAGATAGTATAAATATAATTATTTAACTTATTATTGGGTTATCGATTAACTCGTTAAGAAAAAACCTAAAACTGTTAAGAGTTGATAACTCAATAATAAAAAGATTTACACATTAGAATTCGATCTAATAAGTACTTGTCACGACCCGAAAATGGGCGTGATGACACTCGTCTTAACCCATCAAGACAAGTCAGCCTAAACCCAACAAGAATATCGAAATAACGTGCGGAAGTACTAAATAAAATAGATAACTTAAATAGAGAAATCTTCACAAAACTTAAATACCACCCAAGGATTGGTTGTCACGTGTACAAGCCACTAGTCATACAGAAATCCAAAGAATTACAAAGTCTGAAACTGTCTGTCTTCTCAAATAGAACAAAGCAGAAAGGAAACAGGATAAGAGAGTCAGCTAGATGACAGCAGCTACCTCTCTAAATCTCCTGAGAAGCCTCGGATGATCAAGGAAAATACTACTCACAGTCCGGGCTCAAAACCTACAAAAATAAAATTGTGGTAGCAAGGGGTGAGTACCAAACACACGGTACCCAACAAGTGAACTACTAAACGCAAAATTAAGCAATACAGAATACAAGTACTCCTAACTCCACGCCAGAACCTCTACAACTGCAACACACATAACATCGGTCCAACAAATTAGTTCATAATGTATATAACATGTAACTCAGTAACCACACCAATATTCATAGATCAACAACACAGGAATCGGTTCACCTATCACCAGTTTCACAAATAGGCACCGACAAGCTCATAAATGATAAGAATGTGTAATGCAATGCAATGTTAAGTAGAATGATGCATGTCTGACCTAGTGATACACACCCGCTGTCTCTCAGTCTGGGACCCATGGGGGACTCTTAGTCCGTGCATCCGTCGCGGCGTGCGACCCGACCCTCGAATCATATATATATCTGTCGCGGCGTGCGACCCGTCCCTCGATTTATAATATCCGTCGCGGCGTGCGACCCGTCCCTCGAATGGTACATCTTTTTTTTAAGTCTTATTCTTTCTCAGTTCACATAACATTTGACACAAAAAAATCAATGTAATAGACAGGTTTACACTATGATGAGGAGATGATCGAATTTTTAATACAATGCACATTTCACAACCACATAGTTTTAAAATAACATCAACACCAAATTCATATTTCAAAATCACTATCAACACCTCACATAGGAAGCACAAGATTCTATATGCTTAACAAAGGTTAAGAATTCACTTGCCTTATATAAAGTCTCCAATCATGTCAATTCCGAAGCTTTTCCCTCTCTACAATACTCCAAATCACCAAAATCTATTCAAGTATAACATCACAATCACATAACGAATCTAAGGACACTAAAATCAATTAATTCGGTGAAAAGGGCAAAATGGTCCAAAAATTTCGTCACAAAAAAAAAATCATCAGAAATCTGGAAATTTATACATAAAAATGTTCTCCCAGTAATAAGGAATTCAATGGAGAAAACCGTTTCAAAAACGGAGCTAAAACGAGGTAGAAATCTCATATTTAAAGTTTCCAAAAAAAGACATCCGAACCAGCGAAAAATAGCAAATTTTACCTCGAAACGGCGCACCAAAATTAATTTCTGAAACTCCCATGGTGTTCCTCTCGGAAAAATACGCGATTTAGCCTTTTGAATCGCCCAAATCGGACCAAAATCGAGGGAGAAATCGTGGATTAAAGTTTGGGAGAAACCCAGAAAATTTTGAGAAGAAATCTGCATTTTTTTTTTATATATTGCGTCTGCCACGTGGCAGCGCCTAATTGGGCCACGTCATCCCCGCTTCAGCATCTTCAGCAAACTCTCAAACTTAAATTCAATGCTCCGGCCTCATCCGGAGTCGGAAAAAATACATTTCATATATGAAATTTGATCAGAAACAATGTTTCGAACTCAACGGTGTAGTCGAAATTCCCATCGGAGGTTATTTTATTCCAATGTAGGTCCCAATTCCCAGTATCAAAAATAATCAAAAGGGCCAAAACACACCTGGAAGCTTTGAAAATTGAATGAAGGGTCCTTCTAGACCAAAATCGATATTTCGGATCCAACGGAATCATCAGAATTTTCAATTTAAATTTACGAAAAAATCTTTTATAAAAGAGAGAGTGTTTATTTTTAAAATGACCTAACGGGTCATTACAGTACCTTGTATTAGAATTGAGAAATTCTATGGCTCAGATAAACTGTTACCAAAACTGCTAAACCAATAACCGACTATCGATAGACCAATAACTTTTTTTCTATTAGGATAATCGATTTCGACTCGATTCTGAATAGCCTTTATATATAATTATTCCACCATTGCTCGAAAAATCAAGCTCAATAAGTCTAACAAATGAATTGAAAATAGGTATTTTATATTTATATATTATTGTGGATTGTCAAAACATGAGAAGAAAACAATTTGAATAATGAAAGTATTAGTGATACATTGAATCTATTTTTTCATGTCAATATAATTATTTCTTAATATATATTCATTTATATAAAAAAGAAAGAAACATAATTTACTTTGGCTGTCATTTTCAGTATTACACTAGTAAATTTATTTAATCTCATGATGCTTACATTACTATCATTTTAATAGTAAAAATATTATTTATTAATACATTTTTACTAAATATATTAATGACATATTAATAATTTTCAAACTTTTATCCAAATATGTAACTATTTTTTTAGAAGTGCATTTTTAACACTTGATGGTTAATTATTATCTACTTTTAATCAGGTAATTCTGATCGACTCTAATTTTTTTTAGAGAATTAGATAAATATAATTTATACGTATATAAAGTTGTTCCGATTCAAGTTTTTATTTTTTTTGTTTATTCATTTGATTCCTATTTTGGAGTCTCAACTAATTTTAAATTCTCACTCATAGTTTCGTTTAAAAAGGTAAAACACTCCCTACTTACAAGGACTACGTTATAAAAGTCTGGCTTTTATTTAAATGAAATTGACAAGGTTGGGTGACCTAATTTTCAATGGGCAGCTAAAATAATTAATTAAAAAGAGTTAATATTATATATACATATAATGGATTGAAATTTCTACGAGAATTACAAGCTTTGTCATTCATCAATTAGTTATTCCAACTATTATTTTCTATATGAAAAAAAAAAAAGAAATAAAGAAGAAAAATTAAATAAATTATATTGTTGGATTATCAAAGTCCTAATTTTCCTATTTCTTCCTTCATTTTTTCAGGTGACATAAGTAAGGTCCCATAAAATAATTTCATATGTATATGGTGTTAATATTAAATTAATATGTTTTAATATAGTTAAGCAATAAATGAGATGATACTATATATTAGTGAGTTATAATAAAGTGATAAAAATATACTTCTTTCGTTCATTTTTACTTGTCAAATATATATATCTTTTTAGGATGTTAAATAATATTTATCCTGAAATCAAGACATAATTTTACATTTAGTTCTTAATTTATCCTTATCATTAATTATAGTCATTTTGCTATTACGTTTTTCAAGATATTGTATTTATTATATTTAGAAGGCGATTTGGTAAAATTATGCTTATCATTTTACTGCTTCTTAATTTATATGTCAAGTCAATAAGGGGACAAATAAAGATGAACGGAAAGAATATATGCAAAAGACACGTGTCATGATATCATACTATTTGTGGTTTTTTACATTTTGATTATTGTTTAGGAGGATTTATCAGGTTGTCTATAGTATTTCATCGTGTCTGTCTTCATTTTTGCTATTTCTCCTTATGCTACTTTGAATTATTTCTTCTTGAATCGAAAGTTTATCGGAAATAATTTTTCTATTATTAAAATATTAATAAAATGTATATTATCTTATTTTGTGAAATTACATTAAATACGTTATTATTGATTTATTTTATAGTTGATCCTCTTGTGCTTGGAAGTGTTAGACTTGTCCAATTGGAGGAGTTGGTTGAAATAAAACCATTTAATTTATTTGTCTTAAAAGCGACCTAAAAATAAAATAATTTATAATTAAGTATATAATCCTAACAGGATTTTGTTGATATACCTAATCCAAAACAAGTCAATATATAAATTAATTAAAACTTAGATACTATTTTTACTTTTTAACGAATTAAGAAAAAAATATATATATTCTTTTCTCCTCCTTCTATCTAATCTATATAATTATTTTAAAAGCTAAAATGTCTTGATAATGACCGTCTAAAATAAACATCTCAACTTATGTTTCACCTTTCAGATTTCGAGATTCAAATCAATTTATTTTTTACTATAAAATTTTATATGTTTTTTTAAAAAAAATATTTTGAGTCATCGATTATAGTGACTTATAATACCTTTTACATAATTTAGAAATATATACATTTCATTCCAAAATTTAAAGATTCCGAGTACAACTTCTAGGTCAAACTTAAAATGTTTGGCTCTCGAAAAACAAAAAATATCACATAAATTGGTACAAAGGGAGTACTACTTTTTAATTTTATTTTAAAAATTAAATCCATCCCTTAATTTGCATAACTTCTTCTCAAATTTAATTTGTTTTGTAGTGTTTGATTAAGATCAGAAAAAACAAATAAATAAATTTCGATCTTTTAAATTATACATAATAAAAAATAAAGTATTGAATTTGTCTCACAAAATAAGAGTTAAACTTGCATTCTGAGTTTCACCTGTTAATTACATTAGATATATTATTGTTACTATTATCGTGATCGTTCACAAGAACTCATGGGGAAATTAAAATGAGAATAAGTTTTAGATTTATTTTTTTTAAAGACCAAAAATAGTGTTAATATATTACACAAGTAATTTAAAATTCTGAATGACTGGAGATTGTTTGACTTTTAAAAGTCAAACATGATTTTAATACCTCGTATAAAAACAAATAAAAATACTATTTATATATTGTTTTAAATTGAAAATATAATGTAATATTCTCTAAATGGACATTTACTTGATGATTTATCAATTAAAATTACTTTTCTTTACAATAATAAAAATAAAATTGTTTAAATATTACATTAATTTGTTTTCCAAAAGGTCATACACACAAGAAACGTACATAAAAACCATCAAAAAAATTACTTTGGTGATTTAATTTTGCTTAATTTTGGTTTATATATGACTAATCATCATTATTGGTTTGATCTAATTTTAAGTAAAACTCAAGTCAAATTGAATTTTTTTGATTAATGACGATAATTTTTTTAAAAGGTAAATTGATTTTTTTTTATTTGTTTAAATTTTACGGAAAAGAGTTATTTAATATTTGTATCAGTATCTTATTTTATTTATGATCCAAATATTCAGTCTTGGACGTATGGTGGGGCGGCATAAGGTATTTGAGTTCCCATATAGATTAGGAAGGAACATCATTATGGATCTCTTTATATCACGACTTTGATTAATATCTTCACCTCTTAAACTAATTTCTGATCGCAAAATCATATAAAAATACACATAGTTTCCTTCCCTCCGGCGCACGCACAAAAGTGACTTTATGACAATGTGTATTAATCATTTAAAATACATACCCTATATTCTTTCAATTATTATTATTTACTAAAAAGGTTTCTTCTAATAATACTAATTCTATTTTATAACATAATATAGTACATTATACGATTTTTACACGTACATCGCACGTGTCAAATAAAATTAGTTTATATATATATATACACACAAAAATAACTAGCTGATACTCAATAAAATAATCGAGATATATACAAAACCCATGCATGGTCATCATGTAAAGGAAATTTGTCAATATGAATAATGATGAAAAGGGAAGGGCATTAAAGTCATTTTACTCATCAAATAAGACTGAGAAGAGATGAGATGGTGTAACAAGGAAGCTTAAAAGCGGTTTCTATAGATTTCTGCAAAATTGTTGGGTGGTTTCGTTAAGTCCAATTTATTTTGAGTTAATTTCAACTCCGTTTTCTTCTTCTCCTTCTCCTCCTCCTTCTCCTTCGGTTTCCTTTATCCACCGACTCCGGATTTTCTCTCTTTTACTTTTTATTATATAACTAGTCATTCATCATGTAAACGAGCTATCAGAAAGACGATTTGAGAGAAAAAAAAACCAAGTTTATGATTTGATGGATTCGCCTAGTAATCAAATTTCTTTCATCAATCATTACCAATTTTTTCATGATCCTCAGCAGCAGCAACAACAAATGGAAAATAACAACAATCATCAAATTTCTTTTGGATTATTGCAACAATCATCATCTGCTAATAATCCTGAGAACTCCATGTAATTCATTTTTTTCCTCTTTTTTTTTTTAGATAATTTTTCTTGAATTAATTATTTTTAATAACCGTCGAGTTAGCTTGTGTGTAGCTTGATTAGCTTCTACTAGCACAGATATCGACAATTCTATTCGTCAAGGTTTGGAGAAATAAGAAACAATTATCAAGGACGGACGTTTCTGCCTCTAAGTTGACCACTCTACCGACTAATGAACTATGAGAAGAAGGAAGAAGGAGAATCAAAACGGCGGAGAACTCGAACCGCTTGATTACCCCTTCATGGTCCATTTATTAGGGTTGAGAATTAATCAGAAGTGGAAATCGCACAATATTTCTTTTTGCTTTTATTAAAATTTTGAAAAAATTAAGATCTAGTGATTCTGATCGATTCAATTTATTGATCACTAAATCATGCATTTATAAAATGTCTTTATTTTTTTTAATTAATTTTATGTAATTAATTAAATTTTTTTTGTATGAACAGAAGCAAAGAGAATGGTGGAGCTTATGATTTAGGTGAACTAGATCAAGCACTTTATCTTTATCTTAATGGACCAGATCCTTCTTCATCAATCCAAGATCAAAGACGTAAGTTAACTTTCTTTGTATTCATCTAATTAATTTTTATGACCCGAAAGGAAGCTTCGGAGAAACAGTAAAATTGTTTCCGTATGACTCATATATCACGGGATCGAACCGATTATGGTCCTGAGAAAAACATGTTGTTGATCAAGAATATAGTACTTTACTTTGACCAGATATTCCTCTCACAAAAAAAGAAAGAATTTTTTGCCCTTTTTTATTTTAATCCAAAGTGTACAAATTAAAAGATTTTATGTTTTTTTCTCTTTTTTCTGCAAGTTTATTTTTAATATTCAGTTAAATTTGTCTCTTTTTTTTCTGTATGCTTACAAAAAATGCATCACTCAGAAAGACAAAATTTTTATTTTCTTTTTTTGTGATATATATTTGCAGAGAATAATTATGGAGTGAGGCCACCAACTCTAAATATTTTTCCATCAGAACCAATGCATATTGAGCCATCTTCAACAAAGGTACATTGAGAAGGTTATAATTTTTTTAATCTATGTTGTTCAGACTCTTCAGAAATATTATCGCACGCATGTCAAATTCTTTAAAAATACACTATTTTTGGAGGATCCGAGCTGTAACCGTCGGCATTCCTGAAGAGTTCGAGCAATGTAGTATTTAATTTACACCATCTTAGTAGTATTTGATAATCGCATAATTTCTTATTTTTCAATGTGATCTTTTTTTGTGCTAATTGTTGCTTTATTTTGCTTCGTATCTTGATATTTTGTTGTCATTTCTTTTTTCTTCTTGCTAACTCTTCTCTGAATTACTTCTTTTTTTGAGTCGAGAGTCTATACAAAGGTAGGGTAAAGTTTGCGTACATCTTATTTTTTCATACTCTATTTATAAAATTACACTAAGTATATGTTATTGTTGTTGTTATTTATTTTACTCTATTATATAATTCTTCATATCAAGCCTTATATAGTACATACAAGTTTACCCTATTCAAGTATATAACTTAAACCTTAGTGGATAAAACCGTTACTTTTCGATACGCTCGAAGTATATAGATATTTTATATCATCGGGTTAAGTTTGACCAATATATAATGACAAAATAATTTCTTAAGTCGAATTCGACTTGATAATCTTGAAAATAGAATAACACCCTATTATCTTCTGTATTTAAATTATATCGATAATATATTCTTTCGCAATATCAATGTATTTAATTATTATTATTATTTTTTTTGATAATTTCTTTGATAGGCAAATAATAATGGACTAGTTTCTCTTGCTACAAGTGGTTCCAAGAAATCATCTCAACCATCGACTGAAAAAATTGAACCACCCAAAGATGCTAAGGTATCGTTACAAAATTCGTTATTAATCTGTCACTGAATAAATTACAAATGAATATTTTTATAATTCATCGGTAAACTATTGTAAAATATAATTAGCGATAAATATTGCTAATTCTCATTTTTTAATATATATAATAATGTCTTTTCTTCATTTCTTAGAGGGAGGAAAGTCCTAAGGTTTCAAGTTCAAGTCCACGGCGAGATGCACCCAAAGACCCCAAGGTGAAACTTAATGTTTTGTAAAATTATAAAATTCAAAAATAATTTTTAAAATTTTTTAATGTTAAACTCAATATTATTATTATTATTATTATTATTATTATTATTATTATTATTATTATTATTATTATTATTATTATTATTATTATTATTATTATTATTATTATTATTATTATTTTGCATGCAGACATTAAGGAGACTTGCTCAGAATAGAGAGGCAGCTAGGAAAAGCAGAATTAGGAAAAAGGTTCATTAATTAATCACATTATAATTAAATCTTTAATTTTACTATATAGTTTTTAGTGTAATTGTTGGAAAATTATTTTATTTTATGAGAATTTTTTTATTTTAATTGTACAGGCTTATGTTCAACAGCTAGAGACAAGTAGAATAAGGCTCACTCAATTGGAGCATGAAATACAAAGAGCCAGATCTCAAGTAATTATAACAATTTCATTATCAGAGATAAACGCTTTTTTCATCGCGAATAAGTGAAAAATTTATGTAAACATACATAGCTACTGAACATTTTTTAACGAAAAAAATAATACTAACGATTTTTAGATAATTAATAATTTTCAATATTTATAAAGGGATTTCATGTTGGGGGAAGTGTTCTTCTAGGAGGAGACCAAGGCTTTCAACATAATAGAGCCAATATCAGCTCAGGTAATATCTATATTCCAATTTCAAATTTATTAAATTCATTTTTTAATAAAAAATTTAAAAAAATTCTTTTTTTCTGGCTTATTTATGGCTGGTGAAGTTAGAGTAACCAGCAAAGTTGCTGCCACGTGATCAGGAGGTCACGAGTTCAAATTTACGCTAGACCTTTGTGGTCAGGTCCTTCCTCGGACCCTCCGCATAGCGAAAACAAAGTGCACCGGGCTTGCCATTTTATATATATATATATATCTTGAATTCCATGAACAAGAAACATTTAGTGCCAACAGATTTTTCGTATAGCGACTACATTTGCTAGTGACTTTTATAGAGAGTATTCAGTGAGGGGAGACAGGATTATCACTAAGGGGGTTCAAAATCTAAAAATGTAGCAACACGAACAAAATCTAAAAATGTAGCAACACGAACTAATCAAAGAGGGTGTGACATCTACTATATACATATAAAAATTATTTTAACCATGTATAAATAGTATAATATGTCGTCAAAAGGGGTTTGTGTGAGCTTCATGAGGAAGCTTTCATCTTCATTACATATAGGAAGAAGATTAGGAAGAAGCAGCGTAGAGAGAAAGTAGAAGGAAGAGAAGTCATTCAATTAGTCTCAACTTGTGTACAGTGTCCTCTTTATATAGAGGATTAACTAACTAACAAAACACTAACTACCTACTTAACAAACTTATAACTAACTTCTAACAAACAATTAGTTATAACTAATTGGACTTAACCTCCTCAACACTCCCCCTCAAGCTAATGGCTTGAAGAGGTTCTTAAGTCCAATCTTATTGAGTAGATAGTCATGTGCTGTTCTTCCAAGACCTTTAGTGAGGATATCTGCTAACTGGTCCTTTGTTGACACATGATTAGTTTTGATCAACCCTTGAATAATCTTCTCCCTTACAAAATGACAATCTATATCAATGTGTTTGGTTCTTTCATGAAATATAGGATTAGCTGCAATCTGGATTGCAGCTTTACTATCACACATTAGATCCACTGGTTGTTGAATCTTCACTCCCATTTCTTTCAGCAATCCAGTAAGCCAAACTATCTCAGCAGTGCAAGCAGCCATGCTTCTAAACTCAGCTTCAGCTGAGCTTCTGGAAATGGTGTCTTGTTTTTTAGACTTCCAAGATACTACTGCATCACCAAACTTCACAATATAGCCTGTTACTGACCTTCTTGATTCTATACATGTTCCCCAATCTGAATCACAGTAGGCTTGTAGTTTAATCTCACCATTAACTGGCATGAATATTCCAAGACCTGGTGTACCTTTTATATACCTTACCACCCTTAATGCTGCATCCATATGTGATTTCTTTGGCCTATGCATATACTGGCTAAGCATCTGGACAGCAAAGGATATTTCTGGTCTAGTCATAGTCAAATACAATAGTCTTCCCACAAGTCTTTGATAGCTTGAAGGATCTGTGAGTATTTCATCTTCTACACCTTCATTTGGAACCTGTTGATCATACTCCACTGAGGTTAATTTTTGATTCACTTCTATTGGTGTTGTAGCAGGCTTTGCTCCACCTAAGCCAGTCTCAGAAATCAGCTCAAGTGCATACTTTCTCTGGCATATTAAGATTCCAGTCTGTGATCTTGCTACTTCAATACCTAAGAAGAATTTAAGCTCCCCAAGGTCCTTCATTTTAAATTGTTGCTGTAAGTCCTGTCTGGTCTGATTGATCATCACTGAACTACTACCAGTTATTAATAAATCATCAACATATACTAGCACAATAACCACCTCTTTATCAGCTGTTTTTGTGAAAAGTGAGTAATCATAGTGACTCTGAGTGAACCCCACCTGAATTAGAGCTTCTGTCAATTTCTTATTCCATTGTCTAGGGGCCTGTTTCAGGCCATATAGGGACTTGTTAAGTTTGCAGACCTTCTGATTCTCCCCCTGTCTAGCAAACCCTTCAGGAATTGTCATGTAAACATCCTCAAGCAAGTCACCATTAAGAAAAGCATTATAGACATCCATGTGAAATATAAACCACTTACATGAAGCAGCAAGAGCTAATAGAGTTCTAACAGTAACCATTTTTGCCACTGGAGAGAAGGTTTCAGAATAATCCAAGCCCTCCTTTTGATTGTAACCCTTAGCTACCAACCTTGCTTTATATCTTTCAATTTCTCCTGAGGCTTTGTACTTGATTTTATATACCCATCTACAACCAATTGGTAGCTTACCTTCTGGAAGATCAACTATAGTCCAGGTGTTGTTCTCTTCCAAAGCAGTGATCTCTGACTGCATTGCTTGTACCCAAAGGGGATCTTGAGAGGCCTGTTTGAAGGAGGATGGTTCTAGTATAGAAGAGTAAGCATTCAGAGCCTGTTGATATGTAGGATTAAGATTTGAATAAGTGATGTAAGAGGACATTGGATAGGAACATGAGTTGGTGGTAGGAGTGATGAAGTCTTGCATCCATAATGGAGGATGCCTTACTCTAGTAGACTTTCTGAGATTTATTGCTGAGGGAGTAGGTACTGAAGAAGTAGTTATAGGAGTGTCATGATCAATGGAAGATGAGGTGGACTGACCATTAGAAGAAGTAGACTGTGAAAAATGGAGAGGAGAATTATCTGATGTGGAGAGTTCAAGCACTGGAAATACAGGTGTTCCAGAAGTCTTAGCATGTAAAAAAGGGAATATGGTTTCTATAAAGGACACATGTCTACTAACAAAGAAGATATGTGAGTGTATATCATACAAGATATACCCCTTTTGAGTTAATGAATAGCCCATGAAGACACTAGGAATTGCTCTAGGAGAGAACTTATCTGATACTTTAGTGTTTGAGGCATAGGCAAGGCTTCCAAACACTTTTAGATGGTTTAGTGAAGGAGGCTGTTTAAAGAGAAGTTCATAAGGAGTCAAGAACTTTAGAATTCTGGATGGTGTCCTATTAATGAGGTAGACAGCTGCATTTACACATTCTCCCCAAAATTTCAATGGAACACCAGCCTGAAATCTAATAGCCCTAGCAACCTGAAGAATAGTTCTATGTTTTCTTTCTACAACCCCATTTTGTTGAGGGGTGTATACACAGGAAGTCTGATGATGAATCCCAAGAGTAGACATGAGTGCTTGAAATTCAGAATTAAGGAATTCAGGGCCATTATCTGTTCTGAGGACTTTAACTGAAGTTGAAAAACAGTTCTTGATTCTGATAAGAAATGGTTTAAGAACCACAAGAACTTCAGACTTAGAAGCAATTAAAAATAACCAGGTAAATCTAGAGTAATCATCTACAATTGTGACAAAGTATCTTTTATTATTGTAAGTAGGTAACCTGTAAGGTCCCCATATGTCACAATGAAGCAAATCAAAAGCAGAAACTGAACTAGAAACACTTGTAGGGAAAGGTAGTTTGGTATGCTTTGCTAGAGGGCAGACAGTACACTTGTGTTCTTCAGGTGTGAGTTGTTGAAGATTGAGATGTCTTCTAAGAATATCTATAGGAGCATGTCCAAGTCTTCTATGCCAAAGAGTGACTGAATTATTGTCAACTTTGTTTGCTGAACAACATGAAGAATGGATGTGAGTAGGATTGGTTCCTTTGAGTATATACAGGCCCTGCTCTTCCCTACCAATCCCCTTCACCAAGCCAGTGCAAAGATCCTGGAATACACAGAAATCAGGAAAAAAATTCACTGAGCATTGTAATTCTCTAGTTAGTTTGGATACTGACAGTAGATTACACTTGAACTCAGGAAGGAACAACACATTAGATACTAGTTGATCATTCAAGATATGTGACTTGCCAATTTGTGTAACCTGTGCTTCACCTCCTGTGGGTAAGTGAACATGATTGTTGCTATTTTTCTGAGCCTTTTCATGATCATGCATTAAATCAAGTCTGGATGTCATATGATTGGTTGCTCCTGAATCAACTATCCATTTAGGATAGTTTGAACTAGTATTGAAATAGGTATTACCTGCATTAGCTGATGGATTCTGGTTACTGTCTTCATTCCCTTTATTCAGCAACTGGATGATTTGTTGATATTGTTCCTGAGTGAAGTAGGCAGGTAACTGATTTTGCTGAGAATTATTAGAACTTGTACTGTCTTGGTTGTTCTCTGCCAGATTGGCATATTGTACTCCTCCTTTTTTTTTATTTCTAGGCCAATTCTGAGGATATCCAATGATCTTATAGCAGTTCTCTTTTGAGTGACCAGTGTAACCACAATGTTCACAAATTATAGGCACCTTCTTCTGAAATCTATTACTGTAATTTCCTTGAGAGTTGAAACTGTTACTAGCATTGTTGCTTCCTTGAGATCCAGTCATAACTCCTTTACCCTTATAACTAGAGTTGGACCCCTTTTGACTGAAGAAAGCAGCACTTTCCATAGACTCATTCACCAGTGACACTACATTGACAATAGATCTCTGGCTCTCATGATCTATTACCAATGAGTAGGCCTTGTTCAAGGTAGGAACAGGTGCCATCATCAGAATTTGATTTCTACACTGAGAATAAGTCTCATTTAAACCCATTAGGAATTGAAGTAGTCGTTGATAACCATGATGTTGGGCATAGTTTTGGGACTCAGGGCAGTTACATCCAGGACATGGCATGAGTGCATCAAACTCATCCCATAAGTTTCTTAACTTTGAAAAGTAATCTGCTACAGACATAGTTCCTTGTGTAAGTGTAGTAATCTCTCTGTGCAACCAAAAAATCCTTGATCCATTCACTGTATCGAACCTTTCTTTCAGATCCATCCACACCTTATGTGCATTTGATGCATAAATGATGCTACTAAGTAGCTCTTTCCCTACAGAATTCATTATCCATGATAGAACTACAGCATTTACCTTTTCCCATTGATCATGCAAGACAACATCAAACTTGTCCTTTGTATGCCTTCCATCTACCAAGCCTAGTTTACTTTTTCCTAACAGGCCTATGGTCATCGATCGACTCCATAGTGCATAGTTCTCAGACCCGACTAGTTGAATTGAAATCAAGGAGCTACCTGGTGTATCTGCAGGATAGAGGAACAAAGGATGATTGTGATCTATCTCCACCCGATCTGAACTCCTTGAACTGGTCTGATTTGAGGTTGCATGTGGATTTCCAGCTGTTGTCATCTTTCTCTGGACCTCAATCTACGATTTGGAGAAGCAATTCAAGTTGAAACTTAACAGATCAAGTTGAGATTCAGTTTCTCTAAGCTCGAACCTCAATCTCTGTGGGCAATTCGATTCTCTCTTCTTCAATGTTGAGATTCAGCTCCTCTTAGCTCAAATCCCAATTTCTGTGACTAATTTCGATCTTCTCTTCTTCAATTCTTAGCTTCTCAAAGCTTAATTGAACAACATCACTTCAATTTACAGTTTCTCTGATCTTCCTTTTCAAACAGCTCTTAAATTCTCAGCTTCTCAAAGCTATTCTTCTTCTCAACTCTATTCTTCTCTTCGAGCTCAAATTCTCGGCATTACCTGTCTTCTCTACTGATTGATCTACTCAGAACCATGGGCTCTGATACCATGTGAGCTTCATGAGGAAGCTTTCATCTTCATTACATATAGGAAGAAGATTAGGAAGAAGCAGCGTAGAGAGAAAGTAGAAGGAAGAGAAGTCATTCAATTAGTCTCAACTTGTGTACAGTGTCCTCTTTATATAGAGGATTAACTAACTAACAAAACACTAACTACCTACTTAACAAACTTATAACTAACTTCTAACAAACAATTAGTTATAACTAATTGGACTTAACCTCCTCAACAGTTTGACTGAACCCTTACCAAAGGGATAGCTCTGCCTCTAAGAGTGTTAGTTATAAATACTCAAATTTATTATTACTGCTAAATATAATATATTAATCAACTAAAATTAATTTTTTTTTAAATATTTTTGACGATATTATATATAAATAAATTATCAAAAAAATTCTACGAATTTTTCAGATGCCGCGGCTTTCGATTTGGAGTATGCAAGATGGCTGGAAGAACATCATCGACTCATATGTGAACTTAAAAATGCAGTACATGATGAACAATTGCAGGAGGACGAACTTCGCGTTTACGTCGAAAATTGTGTGGCTCATTATGACAATATGATGAACTTGAAGGGCATGCTTGCAAAATCTGATGTGTTTCATTTGGTTTCCGGCTTGTGGAAGTCGCCGGCCGAACGTTGCTTCTTGTGGATCGGGGATTTTCGTCCATCTGAACTTCTCAAGGTACGTACACGAATTCGAGACTTTTAATTAATGATGAATAAGAAATGTTATAATCTGGGTCATTGTAACTTTGTGAGAGAAAGTGATCTACTTTTGATATGGGACATTTCGGCACGAATTCGTATTTCAGTTAGTTAGGCTTAGAGTATAGACCTTTTATTTATATTAAGAAGAAATTCAATAATTAATATGATCTCTATGTTTCAATCTGTTTGATATACTTTTCCTTTTAGCCCGTTTAAAAAAATGACTCTCTCCCTCTTTAGCAATTTTTTTCCCAACTTTTCACATGACATATTTAAAACTACAAGATTAAGTGCCTGTTTGGATTGATTTTTCATTTTGGACTTATAAGTCAAAAGTCATAAGTTAAATATTTTTATCATTTTAACTTAAAACTAGGTACTTATTAGCATTTTTTTAATTTACCCAAATGCTTTAAAAGAGCTTAAAAGCTATTTTAGCTAAAAAAAAACACTTAAATAAGCCAATCCAGACAAGCCCTAAAGGACATCTTGGTAAGTTTAACATATTTTTAATTTAAGATCACAAGATTCAAAATTCCTTTTTATTTTCTTAAATTTCATGCTAAGTCAAAATATATCAAACAAATCGAAACGGTGAGTGTATGTGTATAAATAATGCATCTTTAAACCCTTAACACAAAAAAAAGTTATAATTCAAACCCTAGTTTTCATTAGGTATATAACTCTTGTTTTCATGAGGGTTACATCAGGATCCATAGAGCTTGCTTTTAAAGATTGATAAGCTAAGCTCAAGATCCATTTCTTTACCAGATGAGATATCTTAGTACTTTAGATAAGAGAAAATGATGAGTTATGACTAAGGAGTAAGATAAATATAAAATAAATTCAAATTTTGAATTCGACTCTGTATATCTGTAGACAACATACTTGGCGAGGTGAACATCTCATGATGTTGTGTGACTTTTGTGTTGATATATATTATGAGAGATATGGATCCCAAGACTTACCCTTATAGAAACCTGTTAGATATATTTACCTACTCAAACATAAAGCTATGTATGTTTCTTACTATTTTAAAATAGTCATGCTTTCTTCTAGATCTATTAACTTTAGTTGGTACTCCTATTAAGTAACTAAACAAGAAATTAAATTAGACATTTACTTTATATTTTATGATCTCCAACAACTACACTATTTGCTTTTATAATTTAATTAATTAGGTCATTTTGATATCCTTGTGGAGGTTTATATTTGGATTAGCTAGATAGCTAACTAACCTTGTTTGGTATTTTATGAATGGATTTAACTTAATTATATAAAGTTATTGTATTGTCAGTTTAATACAATTTGTTATAGTACAATAGTTGTCTACCTTTTTCTTTTAGGTAACTTGCTTGGCTTAATATGAGCAATCATAAAAATGTAGTTATTGTTGTTTGTAGGTCATGACTAAATATGGCCGAGTGTTATCCCACTCTACATAGGAGTGGTAGGGGCTATTTATTATATTAATAGTCGCGTAGTGTCATATTCAGTATTTATTGTTTAATAATTTGCTTTGTATTTTGTTATTTTATTGTTATATTTTCCTGATGTCTTGTTTTAATGACTTTTTTTTGAGTCGAAGGTTTATCAGAAATAATCTTTCTATCTCACAAAGATATAAGTAAAATTTTTGTACATCTTAATTACCCTCTTGTGAGATTACCCTATATGATTTGTTGTTGTTGTGACTTAATATAGCATAGACAGAGCCAGAGTTCTAGCTATGAATTTGGTAGCAGAAATCAATTTTGTATTCAATGACTTTTCTTTTGAGTCGAGAGTCTAGAAACAATCTTTTCTATCTCAAAAAGGTTGTAGTAAAATCTAGGTACATCTTATTCTCTTTCTTGTGAGATTACATCAGATGATTTTTTATTGTTATGACTTAATACATAAAAATAGAGCCAGAGTTCTAGCTATGAATTCAATAGCAGAAACAACCATTCTGCTCACAAAGGCAAGAGTAAGATTTCCGTACATCTTACCCCCTACTTGTTATACTACACTATATGATTTGTTGTTGTTGTGACTTAGTACATAAACAGAGCCAGAGTTCTAGCTTTGAGTTCAATAGCAGAAACAACCTTTCCGCCTCACAAAAGCAGGAGTGAGATTTTCGTACGTCTTACCCTTTTACTTGTTAGACTACACTATATGATTTTTTGTTGTTGTGACTTAATACATAAGCAGAGCCAGAGTTCTAGCTATGAGTTCAATAGCAGAAACAACTTTTGTGCCTCACAAAGACAGGAGTAAGATTTTTGTACATCTTAATCTCTTACTTGTTAGACTACACTATATGATTTGTTGTTGTTGTGACTTAGTACATAAACAGAGCCAGAGTTCTAACTATGAGTTCAGTAGCAGAAACAACCTTTCTGCCTTACAAAGGCAGGAGTAAGATTTTTGTACATCTTACCCTCTTACTTGTAAGACTACACTATATGATTTGTTGTTGTTGTGATTTAGTACATAAACAGAGCCAGAGTTCTAGCTATGAGTTCAGTACCAGAAACAACCTTTTTGCCTCATAAAGGCAGGAGTAAGATTTTCGTACATCTTACCCTCTTACTTGTGAGACTACACTATATGATTTGTTGTTGTTGTGACTTAATACGTAAATGGAGTCAGAGTTCTAGCAATGAGTTCAGTTACAGAAATTTATTGATGGACATACTCAAAATTCTTGATACGCCTCTATTTACATTTGATTGAGCAGATTATAATGTGTCAGATAGAGGCATTATCAGAAAACCAATTGTTGGGAATATGTGGATTACAAAAATCAACACAACAATCTGAGGATGCATTGTCACAAGGATTAGAAGCTTTGAATCAGTCTCTATCAGACACAATAATTGCCTCAGAATCATTAATATTGGGAAATAATAATGAGAATATGGGAAACTACATGGCTCTTGCCATCAACCAACTCTCCACTGTTGAAGCCTTCCTTAGACAGGTATGTTATATTATATAATTTCTTTTTAGTCTGTTTCAAGAAAAAAGAATTACTTTTGCTAATGAATCTTGAACTTAACTTAACATCAAAAACTTATTCGAAAATCTTGAATGTAACTTAACGTCACGCTTAGACACTTTTCTGATTGGAACATGCACAATTATGGACTAGGTTTACATTCACAAGTATCGTGATGTATCTGGACAATTATTCTCCATTTGAATTAGTTTTTGGGATATGAACTAGGTCTAAAATTTATATAATTTAGTATCAGAGTTGGGCCTTGTGCATCCTGCATGAGTGTTTTTGGGGTCGGGATATGGGGGATGGAGAGTGAATATATCTCGGTCTATGATTACGCATGCTCTAGTCCGTAAAGTGTTTGCACAGGAAGGGTGTGGGAAGAAATGTCTCACATTGAATCAAGACAAGATTTCGAGATTCCTTATATATATATATAGCTTGAGCAGTCTTTCTAACTCATAGAACTAGCTTTTGGACGTGAGAATTACGCCCAAGGTCCATTTCACAACTTTCTCCTTTTCAATTTACATGTATTAATGATTAACACAAAGTTAGAAAAAAAAATAAAAAAAATTATAAATATTCTAATCTTAAACTAAAGATATGTATTATAACATATTAAAATATTTAATAATTTTATAATTTTGAATATGTCAAGTTAAATACACCACAAATTATTTATCATGCCTATTATTTATTTTATATTTAAAATAATTATTTAACAAATGATTTGTTTTCTCTTACAGGCCGATAATTTGAGGCACCAAACGATTCATCGAGTGCACCAGATTTTAACTCCTCGTCAAGCCGCGAGGTGTTTCATAGCAATCGGCGATTATTTCCATCGGCTTCGAGCTCTCAGCTCGCTTTGGCTGGCTCGTCCTCGTCAAGAATAATTAATTAACTAGTTAATAATTAGCCTTTTGTAATCTTAATTTCTTCACCTATATTTCCCCCTAAATGTTTCTAATGCCCTTTTGATAGTGTTGTGTTGATATATATATGAAAAATAGCTACTAGTAAAATGATTTAAAAAAATGCACTCTTTTCGTTTCAATGTATATGACGACATATTAAAAAAAGGAAACATGTAGTCTAAGAAACATATTAGTTGACTCTACTAAACTATGAGAGATCTAGAAGTAATTATGTTAATACAATGTCAAAGTTATGATAATTAAAAGAAGCATGAAAATGTTGTGATGTCCTTTTCAAGATAGCATTGTTTTTCTCAATAGTCATGGAGACAATTGACACCATCAAGAAGAGATTAGGTGATCTAAATTGCCAATGTTTCACATCCTAACAAAAGTCAAACAACACAAAACTAATTACTTCTTCCGTCCACATTTACCTGTTCAGTTCAGATTTTATATGCCCTTTAAAAACAATGATTGCCATGACATGAATTATCTATCACAATACCCGTAATGAGTTCAAGACGTGAAAACAATCTCTTGCAACAATGAAAAGCAAGGTTCATTCAATGAACTCAATAGGGCTCATCTCTTATCTAAACCCTGCACATAGGTGGAGAACAGAACCCCAAGTTCCCTCTAAATATACTTCCAACACTTCTACAATTTGGAAGGGGAGGCTCATTCTTGAAATGAACAACTAACTTGTGTTTCTTCTAGCCAATGAGGCTTCAAATGAACAGCATCAAACTGAAACCGAAAAATTCACAGATACTATTCATGAGGGTAAAAAAGAAATGCATGAAACATAGAACTGCATTTCCTTATTGAACACAATTCAAGTATGAAACCAGCGGCAAACACTATGTACATATTCAAATGCATATCTTCGAAGTATGGTGAATAGAACTAGGAAGAAAACCAAAACAAAAACTTCAGCAGGACGTAAAAGTCAATTCTACAAAGGTACATTCTATAAAGGAACAGAAAGATATCGAATGATATCCTAATCCAATTAAGTGCTTGATCATCAGAAGATGATCCACCACATTTACCTCCCTGCTCAGCTGCTCTACCTCCTTTCAACGAAATCACCAAGCCTGTGAGCCTCAACCTTGATTGAGTTGGCCATCAAATGGGAAATCAGCGCATGGACATTAGAGTTTTAACTCTTTTGTCCCTCTCTTGTTTTCTAGCACTTGGGGTCCTCTTCAATTTATGCAGTTCTTCCATAACATCTTTCTCAACAGTGTCAATTGAGTTCAGCAGCTTTCGTTGTGGTGTAAGGCATTCAGAGTCTCCTGAACTACCCTGGTTGGTGATGTCAAGCAATATCTTCGGCACTTTACCAACAGATCTGGGATGATATCTGCTTCTGGTCTTTGGACGTGGAGTGATCAAAGTATTAGTGTGCTCAAGTTGAGCACCTGATGTTGATTCAGAAGGATAAAGATCAGTATGGTCCTGGGGTACAACAGTCTCAAGTTGTTCACCTTCACTTTCTCTCAAGCGAGCTCTTGTTCTTTCAATTGCCTATGGAGGCAAAACCAATACAATCAGGCTCATCCAGTTAAAATGAAACCAAATATTTCTTCCCTTAGAACTATATAAAGCAAAACATCACTTGAGGGAATTTCCCTATGTTAAGATGTGATAAAATGTCAAATCCTGTCATGTATTAAGGTCCAGTCCAAATTGTTTCTGGGAGAGATCATAGAGGTGAGCTCGAGTTTTCATACCACTTTTGCAGTATTAAGGTCTTAAAGTTTCTTAAATGACATAGCAGAATGACAAGCACATCGAATCTTTCTTAAGAGTAGCAAAGGAGTTCTCCTTTGGCCTTCTACTTTCTAAATGTAAAGATCTTCAAGGAAACTTCAATTGAGAGTACATTCAGCAACTGATATTGATTGATTTATTTTGTCTATTAAATTTGAGTAGATGAACGGTTGAGGCAATGAGAGACATGCTGGGCCAGTATAATGCATAGATAACAACAACAAGCTCAGTGGAAGGGAAAAGGGAGGGGGAAAAAGAAATTCAAAATCTCTTTGGAAGTAGATGATACGTATTCCATTAGTTCTTATATGAGAGCATAACTTAGTCTTTATACAGAAATGCTAACTTTATATGTATTTCATGTCCCCATTCACAGTGATATGGTTTAATACAATTTATTTCATGGTATCAGCCTACCAGGTTAGCTTCTGTCTCTTTCTTCCATCTTCTTCTATCCTATTCTTTTTCAACTTTATGCCATCTTCTTTCAGTCTGACATGGCTTCTTTCTCTCTTGCACCTCTCATTCTGTCACTAAACAATACATCAAAGATCTTGCAGCAAACTATATGTTCTGGAGGAAATGTATTGTCTCTTTAAGGTCAGCTTAAACTCTATGTTATGGAGGAAATTTCTTTTGACCACCAAGTTCAATTAGAATGGAATTTCACTTGACCATGTTTAACGTGATCTACCAATGCATCTCTGGACTATTATCGTACCCAATCAAACTCTTAACTAAATTATGATGTAATATAAATAGGAGGTAAAAAGGTAAGTTATATCTTTGAGCATGATATACTTGGTATGTACTACTTGTTTGAGATAAATAAGAGATACAATTCTTCTAGGAATGTGTAGACACACTAATTCATATGGGGTACAGAACACTAAAAAAGGCTATTGCAAATATTGGAACTTCCTGTATTGAGCTTAGACATGTTAAAAAGCACATAGGCTATTGCAAATATTGGAACTTCCTGTATTGAGCTTAGACATGTTAAAAAGCACATAGGCTATTGCAAACAAGCTGACAAAGCTTAAACTGTAAACAGCTTGCTCAACTATTGATCACTTATATGCTCGAACATTTTCTTGAGCCGAGAGTCTATTGGAAACAGACAATCTACCTCCCAAGATAGAGGTAAGGTCTACATACACTACCCTTGCCAAACTCCACTTATGGTATTTCAATAGGTATGTTGTTGCATATTCACCAAACAAACAAAACAGTGATATATAAGACAACAATTGTACTTTACTTTAATCCCAAAAATGATCAAAACTTACTCTTGTTAGAACTATTAATGTTAGATGAATCCAAACTCTATTAGGCAAATCAAATATAGACTTACACAAATGTAAGCTGATCAAAGTGTACTGACACTATTTTTAAATGCTAAGCCCAATATAAAACAGTTACTCAATACAGAGATTGAGCAAAAGAAGCTCAATCTCTAAATAGGCAAGAACGTAGTTACCCTGACAATGGAAGTAATGTCACGGAGAGGAGTTCTTGGATACCAAGCAGGAAGGACACTTTGACGCCCTCGATTTCTTCCCTGGCCTGCTGGCGAAATATTCTGACGACCAATCACCCTGGCTGGAGTTCGAAGCAAGTTTCGCCCACGTCTATTTCTTGGAGACCCAAAACCAGTCCTTCCGATACCACCACGACCACCGCTGGTGCCAGCCATTCTCCCTGTAGTCTGTATGGGAGCTCTGGAAGAGCTGCCTGGTGATTCATCCTCGAAGATCTCAATGCCACCTCTGCCAAATGACCTCCTTCGACGGCTGTAGATGTCTATTGGGTCTTCGTGCCTGGATAATCTGTCTCTTCCTTCGGCCATTTTTACAAAATATTCAACTGAACCAAAAAGCAAACAAAGAAATGTTATCTAAACCATTCAATCAACTACTTTTAATCTTTTACTAGTACTGAATTCTGATCTGAACCCATTTCATTCCCAAACAAGAAAATGTCAGTCTCTCGAAGTAAACAAAACTATCATTACAAATCCTGAAACCCATTTGTTAGCAAATGCATCAACTTCGAATATCTAATTGAATCACAGTGACCCAGAAGACCATTTTTAACTGGGAATAGTACACAACTGATAACAAATGCATCACTTTCTAACACCAGATTGAATCTTCTATGCAAAAATTAAGAAAATCCCGAAGACCCAGAAGACCATTTTAGCTGGAATATGCATATAACTGACAGCAAATGCATCAATTTCAACCACCCAGTTGAATCTTTCGCAAAAGAAACAAAAAAATCCAATGACCCAGAAGACCATTTTGGCCGAAAATGCATTCAACTAATAACTAATGCATCAATTACAACTACCAGATTAAATCTCTAACCCAAAAGAAACAAAAAATCCGATGACCCAGAAGACCAATTTAGCCGGAAATGTACCCAACTAACAGCAAATACATCAATTTCAACCATCAGAAAGAAAAATCTCCGATGACCCATAACACCATTCCAACCGGAAAATGTAGCTAAATTAACATCAAACAGCAAACTCTGAATCTTCTGACGGTAAAAAAGAATTAAATAAAACAAAAAATTACCTTGAAAATCTTCTGGGTTTGTATTAGGGTTCTTGAGGAGGCTCTATTGTAGTGGAAAATGAGGAGATAGAAAGCTTAGAGAGAGATAGGCACATTGGCAAATTTTCAAAAATTGATTTGGGCGGTTCTTTATAACAAAATGAAAATGAAAATTTTCACAACTGAAAATTTTCAAAAATTTTGAAAATGGTGAGCACGTGACATCTCTTAATTATTTGAATTTTAAATTTAAAAAAATGATGGAAAATTAATGGGAAGCACGTGACGTGTTATCATATTCAAATTTTTAAATTTGGTTTTTAAACTTTTTTTATTAGTCAAATTGGGCTGGTTAAATGGGCTTTAGGCTTCTCTTTCTCATCTTGTTGAATAAATTATGGGCCTTTTGTCTCCACGTGGCATTGTTTCGTTAGCCTTTCGCCCATTGTAGAGATTTTCCATTGTTGCATCTTTTAGGTTTTTGGATCGTGTCTTGATTTTCAATATAGTTGATCATCTATTTGGTCCATCTATTTATCATGGCATTGATAAGTTATTGCCTCGACAACTGGCTAATCAAACGCGAAATCATCCATCCTCTGACGGATTTCTTCTTTTACTCTTCGGTCTATATGTTATTAGCAGATTTTTTGAGTTGTTGTTTCCTTGCAAAAGTAGATTGTTATGCATTACTCATCTATCAACCACTGAACAATATTATTCTGCCTCTAATTTGCATGTGTTAAGCATGTTGTCAATGTAGTATTACAACTGAGATTTATGAAAGGTAGGATGTATGCAAATCTTGCTGCTACCTTTGTGAGGTAGAAAGGTTGTTTCTGGTATACCCGCGGCTCAAAAGAAGTGATATATCCACAAAAATTATATTTTCTCGGCTTGTTAGGTCCATTTGTTGAAGTTAAGCAGTCCGATTACTTTATCCAATCATTTTCTTAATTTGAAAACGATTTATAAAATGCATTCATGCAACACGGTTTATAAATGAATTTTGAGTGGAAATTGCATTCATGATATGATTTATAAAGCACATTAGTGGAACGTGATTTATAAAAGAATTTGAACTCGCATTTGACGAATACAATTTATAAAGTACATCAACATAACATAATTTATAAACGATTTAGAAATTTCATAGACATTACACATTTTATAACACATACTGAAAGTTGTTCATGATTACAACACACTGTGAAACGCAATTTATAAATCACATCATCCTTTTTGTCAATTGATTCATAATCAAAAGGTGCACACTCAAATGAGGTGTTGTGTCAAATTCAAATATAACAAACTAATTGACTTTGCTTAGAATTAAAATTATAATGAAAGGTGTACACTGGATTATTTATATCTAAAAAAACCTGTATTTTATAAAAAAAATGAAATAAAACTAATTTTTGACAAAAAAATTATCAAAAATATGTGCAACGACTAAATCAACTTTTTTTATGAAACAAATCAACAACTTCACCTTGGCTCATTGCATTGTACTATATGCTTCCCATTGCAACTTCATCCATTGCTCCATGCCTAACACATTATAAATACAAGTACATATATCTAAAAGGGTTACTAAAATCATAAAACTATATTAAAACAAATAAAAAGTGAAATTAAAGTAACAATGAATAATTAAATGAAAGAAACATTATATGAAATATCTCATTTAGTAACATCCGCACTAACTCATCTAAAAGATTAAATTATTTAAGATGAAATATTTTATCTTTCGTGTTGGATTTGTGACACGTTACTTTACGTATAAGCTTGATTTAATTATTGGATTAAACACACCTGGATATTATATTGTTAAATGATAATAAAATTTGAATGTAATCTTAATTTAATCTGATTAGAACCATCTTATCTATCAGTTTAAAACTATTAGAGAAGGGTCACTTTTATATTTTAAATTATTTAAATGTGCAATAATTTTAAAGTTAAAAGAAGTGTTCATGTTGAAAATATCCATATAATTCTCCTCCTAGCAAAGTTATGGTTGCCTATATTTCCATTTCTAGGCGGTGTTTGGATTGACTTTCAAAAAATGTCCTATAAGTTAAAAGTCAAAAGTCATAAGTTGGGGATACCTAATTTTTGGCTTTCGGCTTTATTTTTTCAGCCGAAAAGGGGGCTTTTAAGCGCTTCTTGTTGTTCTCAGATATTCCTAAAACTAAAAAATAACTTGCTAAAAGACACTTAAAATAAGTTAATTCAAAAATCTAGTTAATTCTATCATTATAAAAAGTACTCCCTCCGTCCTATTTAAGTGTTACCCTTTGACTTGACATGATGTTTACGAAAAAAAGAAAGACATTTGAAACTTGTGGTCGATGTGATTGAGAATGTTAAATTATTTTCAATTACAGTAAGATGATATTTTTTTTCGGGACGGATTAAAAAGAAAAGGGTACCAATGGGACAAAAGGAATAGTACAATATCAATTACTCCCCCATTCATCTTTACTTGTCCCCTATTGACTTGACACAAATTAAGAAGTAGTAAATGAAGGGTAATTTTACCAAATTTCTCTTTGAAGATAATAAATACAACGTTTTGAAAAATAAAATAGAGAAATAACTAAAATTAATAATAAAGACAAATTAGGAACTAAGTGTAAAATTATCTCTTAATTTCATTAAGTGAATAACTATTATTGAACATCCCAAAATAGTATAGACGACAAGTAAAGATGGACGGAGGGAGCATTGACTAACTACTTTTGTCACTAAACAATAACAAATCATAAGCAATTAGTGATCAAATCTTGTCCACAAACTATTTAAAGAGGAATTTCTCTAGTAGCAATTAATTAGTGATAAATATTTTTCTTAAAAATAAATAGCTAGTAAAACATGGAGTAATTATTTAGCTAACCTTAGCATTGTCTCTAGCATCACAAGAAAAGAACCTGGAATTGGACTTTCATTAAACAAATCTCCACTTTCTAAACAAATCACTAATAACAACAACATATTCAGGGTAATATCACACATAAGATTTGAGAAGAGTAAAAATTTGTCAGACTCGATAATTACACTAAATTATTCCATATATATGCACAAAATGGGTGTATCTAGAGGGTAGCGAGAAGTTTACTCAAACCTTTAGTTCTTGTGAATTATCTTCTTGATCGTAAGTTCACGATAACTAGTAAAAGTTGTACTAGGATTATTTGTTTTTACTATATTGCTGGATCAGCCACTAAACTTTTATATATGTCACAGTTTGAACCCATAACATGCTTAACCTACACATCATGTGTTATGCTCTTACTGTTAGACTAATCCATGATGATCATTTCAGCAGAGACGTGTTTAAGCCACACATCACATGTTATGTATGTTCTTACTGGTAGTCTAACCCTGTGGTGGATATTGTACTCGTGGCGTGCTTAACTGACACATCATCTGTTGTGCTCTTACTATCAGACTAAACCCACGGTGGCCATTTCACTCTTATGACTAAATCAAAGCCCCGACGACTTACACGTTTGTTGTAAGCTTGTAAACAGTAAATATGTGCAACTGCTGGATGTGAAATGAATCAACATGAGCTACATTATGTAGGCACAACTTTCAGTTTCACTGAAATGGCTTGTACATTAGTGGCACCAGTAAGAACATGTTCTGTTTTCAATGGATGCAGCAGCAAGTTGTCTCTGTTCCTGCTTCAGTATCATGTCTTTGTGACACTCGGAAAAAAAACACACACACATATATATATAAAGAGCATTTCTGACTCATTTGGTAATAACAAGGGCATTTTTAGATCAATGACAAGGGCATTTTTAGACCAAAGTATAAATAAAGAGCATTTTCGTTCCTTTCATATAGTTTAAGGACATTTTTTACCCTTTTTCCCATGATTTTTTAATGAATGAACTCCTTATCTTTAAAAAAAAAAAAAAACAGAATGATTTTTTCATTTGTTATTGGATGTTAAAGAAAAAAATGTTTTTCAATAGATGTTTTTCCATATTCATTGCTTATATCGGAAATTTGATCTAATTAAAGGTGGATGGACCGCATCAGAGGTAGATTCAAAATCTGGAGATGACTGGGCACCACAGGAAACGAATACATGTTAGTCAAAACGACATTACACGATATTGATATTGATTCATTAGAAATTATTGTTAAACATCCATAAAATTACAATATACAGAATAAATATAAATTAAATGACAAAAATAAACACAATTCATTATATAGTTTAATGATTACAAACTTCACTATACACATAGATTCTCAATTCAAATCTTGCTATCTATACATTTATATGCAATTTATTTTATTTTTTTGAAAAATGACAAGAAAATACATCAAAACAAAGATTTCAAAAACAAGTTATCACAATTGCATAGAGGGACTAGATACATCAAATCAACTCTTGTATTTTAGGGTGCCTAATAAAGTATATACTACGATCTGCGAAGTTAATGAGAACACGTGCACCTCATCTTTCTATATAAACTCACGTTCAAATTCTATCTATCTCACCTCAACTCTCGATAAAAATTATCTTTGTGCAACATCTTGTATCATGACACCATACTTGTACTTTACCTTGTATTGGTAATAACAAGAAAACAAGTTTCAAGCAACATGGGCAAACATAAGTGCATATGGGCTACATATTTTCTTGCTTTTTCACTCTTCATCCAAAAATGGCCTATTACACCACTCTCTCTATTTTCATATTAAACAAAATTTTGGAATTTTTTTTGTAGTTCAAAATATATAAATTGTTCAAAGTTTAAAAATAAAATTTTGATTTTTTTTAGTTTTGTCCAAATTCTGATCTTGGGTTAGGTTGATCTTTAGCCGTGGGGTATTGTAAGGCAGTAGGTTTTGTCGAGTCCGTATATAATGTGTTGTATTTATCTGTATTATATGTGTTAAATTTGTCCGTATCTGTGTTTTCATTAGTAGTCGTTCTTCCTATTCCTTTCTTTTCCTTTTCTTCTGGTCATATCTAGTTTATTCTGCTTTTGGGTTGCTGAGACGAGGGTTCCCAGGAAACAACCTCTCTACTTTTAATATGAGGTAGTGATAAGGTCTGCATACATTCTACCCTCCCCAAACCCCACTTGTGGGATTGTTGTCCAAATTTTGATTTTTTAAGTGATAAATTCAAGAGAGTTGATTATTTATAATTATGATTTTTACTTTAAATTACTATTATTTTCAAATATATCTCCACAATAACTTAAAAAAAGCAAAAGTATAAAGTGATGTCCAATTTATGTTCTAATTTTTTTTTAAAAAAATAAATGTATATTGAAGCACAAGTTCAATTAATACTATGAACTAGAGGGAGTAGATATTATTTCTCTTGTCATGACAATTAAACATAATGTTTTTGGATTTTTCAAGAATGCTTTGGACTTTAATGAAAAACAAAAACAAGTAGGGACAATCCATCCCATCTATCTTTTCCAATGTATCAATATGGTTCTTAATATGCTTAACCAATTACGATTAAAATAATATATTCAGTAAAATTTTATCGACGTTTGAAAAGAACATATTATATGTAAGTTTTGTTATTATTTCATGAAAATATAAAAGTTGTTTAAGAAAAATATTCAACTCAACAACAACAATAACATATCTAATGGAATCTCACAAGTGAAGTTTGAGGAGAGTAGAATATATGCAGACCTGCCACTATCTCATAGAGGAAGAGAGACTGTTTCCTGGGCACCCTCGTCAAGAAAAATATTCAACTCAAGTGTAATAAATTCAGGTCTCAAAAAAAACGATAGTGAAAAATATATAGCTATTAACAATAAAATAACGTAACGTCTATCAGATTGGAACAATAAAATGATATAATATTAATCGAAACACAATAAACAACATACTAAAATAGACTTTTTAAAAATATAGCTCGTACCAATAAAAAAATAAATATTGATCTAAATTAAATTTTATCAGGGAGTGCTTCTCTTTTAATAAGTTCTAAGTAACATAAAATCACAAATCTAAATAAGTAAATTAAATATTCAAATTATTATAAAAAGAAAAAAAAAGTCATTTTTATTTCTTTTTATGAATAATATTCAACATTTGATATCTTAAATTATTAATTCTTTTTTCTAGCATTATCAAGTGGTGGGTCACAAAATCCAATCTCTAGCATTATTTTTAAGGAAATTCCATTTTATATAATAAATTCCACCGACAAAATTTGAGTACATAATAATCCTTGCCATGCAAAACTAATCCAAAATTTTATTAATATTTTTTAAAATTCTCCATTACCAATATTCTTTATTTTTATTATCTTCTAGGCTTCTATCATTATTTATTGTTGTTATAATATTTTTATTACGTTTATTATATATTTGAATTGATGATTTATTAAATATAATTTTTTTATTTTCATGAGATCGAGATAAAATTGTGTAACGTGACCACTCTTTCATGATTATTGTTGTTGTTGTAATAATGTACAAGGAAAAAAAGAGAAGGATTGAAAACACTCGTAAACTTGACGCGAATTATTAATTTCATCCTCAAACTATTGATAGTTTTAAAAGTACCTCTCTACTTGACTAACTAAACTTAAATATATCTATTATCCTCCAACATATATAATTGAATACACCCCTATATTCTCGTAAATTTAGGAGTATTTTCAACATTTCTCTTGACTTTTTATTAAGATTTTCATGCGCCTACAAGAGTTTTAGACCACTTGTCATATCATATGGCAGATCGAGATAGACGGGGGATGAAATTAAGTATAGTTAGTCAAGTAGAGAGATGATTTTAAATTTATCAATAGTTCAAGAATGAATCTAATAATTCGTACCAAATTTGGGAATATTTTAAGTAATTCTCTCGAAAAGAATATTCTAATTGTATTTCTGGTGTAAGTAAGCAAGATTAACTAATAAATAATTTCAAGTTCATTTATAATTTAATTATCATAAATTAATACAATTTGACGTAAGTAAATTCTATTAGCTACTTATTGTGAATCCTTTGTCTTTTTTTTTTTTTTTTTTAACTTCACCTTTAGGTTTAAATATTTGATTTAAAGCATTTTGGTTGTTGGAATTTGAATTTAATTATCTTTTTTCTTTTTAAAAGAGAATTTTAGACATACCAAGAATTTTGTTAGGTGTAATAGGCAGCAAATAGCCTAAATAAATTTAAAAAAAATTAATAAATAGTCACTTAAATAAGAAATAATACCAGATTTTAGCTTTTTTAATATTTAAAAATAAATATATATATAGTAGTAGTAGTTGAGGATGGTGATTGGTGTTATTATGACAATGACCTAACAAAATATTCCATTCCCCAACCTCAACCCTCTTGTGAAATAATTAAATGAATAAAGGTAGTGAATTTAATATTTTTGCAAAAAAAAAGATGTTGTTATTGTTTTTATACTTTATCGGGACTTGATCTTTGAGATGAGAGTCTTTCAAAAATAATTTATCTATTTCTATGAGTTAGTGATAAGGTCTGCGTAGATTTTATCTTCCCCAGACCTCACTTGTGAGATTCCACTAAATATGCTGCTGTTGTTGTTCTTATACTTTCTCCGTTCACTTTTACTTGTCACCAATTCACTTGTCGAGGTCAAGCTACATGGATTTTTGACTAATATTTTAAGATGTAATTTTTTAATCATATTAATATGAAAATGATTGCAACTTATAGTTTTTTTCGTATAATTTTCAACCGTCTAAATTTTAGATTTTAAATATTAAATTTGACTACTTTAATTTAGCTTTGAAATTTAGTGAAGTTAATATCGAAAAACGAAATAATAACAAGTAAAAGTGAGCAAAGAGACTATTTTTAATTTCCCTCTATTTGCTTTTACTTGTCACTGTTTTGCTTTTCAATGTCAACTTGACTAAATTTCGAAGCTAAATTTAATATTTGAAATATAAAATTAAGATAGTTGGAAACTATACGAAAAATACTATAAGTTGCAAATCATTCTCATATTAATATGATGGAAAAATACATCTTAATATGAATAGAGTAATTATTTTAACAATAATACTCCTATTAATTACACACGCAACTGGTGAATTATGTTAATGTCAACATTATAATCACTTTTTTTTAAACATTTTTTGTGCGCATTAAATTTTCATTATGCCATTTTCTTTGAATCTAGTATTTTCTACTTTTGAATTGGATGTTTTTGATCCGAGGATCTTTCAAAATAATTACTTTATCTTTATGAATTAATAATAAAATTTGTGTATATTTTACTTTTCCAAATTCTACTTGTGAGGTTACTAGCTATCTTTTGTGTTGTATTAAATTTCCTTTATAAACTATGTATTAATATAGATATTGGCGAATCCAATGCAGCTTTAATTAATATTGTTGCCTTATTAAATCTTAGCCCCTACAGAACAGATCTTCCTTATTAGGGCCCTCTCATTTCCTCTCTCACAACACACGTACAGTAAGTGGTTGCAGCTTTGCTAAGTTACTCTCAAAAAAATCCTTTCTTTTTTGCTGGAATGAAGTGAAAAAAATTTGCTTTTGTAGTTGTTGCAGGGATTTCACTGTTGACACTGTAAAGATTTGCTAGAGTTTTGAGTTGGGTGAGTTCAAGAACCAGTTCAATTAACAGAAAAATTGAATCTTTAGATGTAGTTTCATTGTTAAATGTAATGTTTTTGCCTAAGTTTGAGTTTTGTGAATTCAAAAATCAGTTCAATTTACAGAAAGATTGAATCTTTGTCTGTTGTTTTGTTGTAAAGTGTAATGTTTGCCTAAGTTTTGAGTTATGTGAGTTCACGAATCAGTTCAATTAACAGAAAGATTGAATCTTTAGCTGTTGTTTTGTTGTAAAATGTAATGTTTGCCCCTAGTTTTGAGTTGGGTGAGTTCAAGAACCAGTTCAATTAACAGAAATATTGAATCTTTTAGCTGTAGTTTTGTTGTTAAATGTAGTGTTTTTGCCTAAGTTTGAGTTGGGTGAATTCAAAGATCAGTTCAATTTACAGAAAGATTGAATCTTTAGCTGTTGTTTTGTTGTAAAATGTAATGTTTGCCCCTAGTTTAGAGTTGGGTGTGTTCAAAAATCAGTTCAATTAACAGAAAGATTGAATCTTTTAGCTGTAGTTTTGTTGTTAAATGTAATGTTTGCCTAAGTTTTAGTTGGGCGAATTCAGCAATCAGTTCAATTAACAGAAAGATTGAATTTTTAGCTGTTGTTTTGTTGTAAAGTGTAATGTTTGCCTAAGTTTTGAGTTGGGTGAGTTCAAGAATCATTTCAATTAACGGAAAGATTGAATCTTTAACTGTAATTTTGTTGTGAAGTGTAATGTTTGCCTAAGTTTTAAGTTGGGTGAGTTCAAGAATCAGTTCAATTTACAGAAATATTGAATGAATCAGTTCAATTTACAGAAGTATTGAATCTTTAACTGTAGTTTTATTGTCAAGTGTAATGTTTGCCTAAGTTTTAAGTTGGGTGAGTTCAAGAATCAGTTCAACTTTTAACTGTAGTTTTATTGTTAAGTGTAATGTTTGGCTAAGTTTGGGTTGAATGAGTTCCAGAATCAGTTCAGTTACCAGAAAGCTTGAATCGCCAACAGTAATTTTGTTGTAAAGTGTAATGTTGTAATTTTGGGTTGGGTGAGTTCAAGAACTTGTTTAATTAACAGAAAGATTGAATCTTTTGCTGTAGTTTTATTGCTAAGTGTAATGTTTGCCTAAATTTTGAGTTGGGTGAATTCAAGATTCAGTTCAATTAACAAAACAATTGAATCCTTAAACTGTAATTTGGCTAAACAGTGTAATGTTTGTTGTTTTAGTGGCAGAATGGACACTCAGAAGAGTGATACTGATAACAAGGTAGATGATTATGAAGTGATAGAGCAGTTGGGAAGAACTTCTTCTGGAACTGCATTTCTTGTTCTCCATCGAACTGAGAAGAAGAAGTAAGATAACAGTACTAGGTTCCCCCCTCATATTTCTTGTTTTTGTCTGAGAGAACATTTTATGTTTTAGTTTGGATTTGAGAATTTGAGCACAATCTTTTCAGATACCTTTTTGGTTTCATGTAGGAATTGGATGCCTATTTTAACTGTATCTGCTAGGTTTCTAATGAGCATTTCTGCAAAAAATTGTTGAATTTGGCATCTGCTTTACTGATACCATTTCTTGGATTTGTTTCATGTTCTGGTAAAATTGCGTCTATTGGAATTTCCCATGGAAACTTTTAGAAGCTAATTTCATGATAGTTTTCTCTCTTGAACTTCAGTCTCATGGAGTATGGTTTCAGCCAAATATGTAGGCTGGTCCTACTGATGAAAAGAAAATAGAGGAGAACTCGTTTTGTGCCAATAAATCTTTCTTCTACTTAAGTTTGTTGTTTCTGTTAGTTAGTGTTCATTAAAGAACAGAAACTAAGGAACTCAAAATGCTGTTTACTTGAGAATTAAACCGTAAATGATCCTATTCTTACTGATGCAAAGTTGTGCAGCAAGGTAGAACTGAATCTGTTGTATATTAACATCCAAGTTGACTTTTGTTATTATTATAGAAAGATTATCTTGACATATCATTCTTTCAATAAAACGACTACTTTGACTTAACGACAAGTAATGCAAAATCCAATTTATGGAGTTCTAATTTTCCTTTTCCTTGTAGGTATGTTCTGAAGAAGATCCCATTAGCAAAACAGACAGAAAAATCCAAGCGCACCGTACATCAGGAGGTCCTTTCAAGCGCTTCTCTTAATATGTTTTTTGAAAAATTAGTACCATGAGTAATTGAAAACCAATAATATTTTGGTCATTATTTCTTAATAGTTGAATCATGGGATAAAACTGCAAGTGTTCAGCGTGCTGGACTATGTAAGGAGTGATTGTCCTGACCAATACATTGAGGAAATAAGTGGAACATCCTATGAGTCCTATTGTTGGAAACCTATAATTGGTAGAGTAGACATGATATGCCATTTATTGACATCTTCTCTGCATGAAGGCCAGTTTGCATCCGATGAGATTAGGTTTTTGGAGAAGAGTGTCTCAACAGGACAAGATATAGTTTCTAACTCCCAAGTGTATTAGCTCTAGGTTTGAGTTCGAAGGACAAAGCTTTTGGAAGACGAGCCTCCAAAAAATATGACATGAGTTGACAAGTAGGATTGAACTGAAGTAGAAACATAGAACTTTCTTATGGAAATCACAAATGTGAGTAATAACTTGGAAGTTCAGTCATTGGTGGCAGAACTGGGGATGCCATTTAAGCAAAGACTGATATTTGTATACTTGTAGATGGAGAAGAAAAGAAGAAAACTACTGTGAGATACCTATGTGGGACCATCAAAACCAAAATATCAAATTGAAGCTAGACAGAAACTATTAAATCCCAACCTTAAAATGGCAGAAAATTCTTGTAGTGTTATTGTAAACCTTTGCTTATCCTTGGAGCTCATATTAGATGCTATCTTTATTTTATTTTACCATGTTAACTGCATTTCAAACTTCGTATGATATGATTGCCGACCTTTAAGTACTTTGCCCCTAAGATTTTCCCTGTATGAGTAACTTTAGTCTCTAGAAGCGGATAATGTGGACACAAAGAGGTATACATCTCTACACCAAATATTCCCTCCATTTTAAAAAGAATGACCTCCTTTTCTTTTTGGTCTGTTTAAAAAAGAATAACCCATTTCCTTAAAGCTTTATTTCCAACTCTCCACGTGACATGTTTAAGGCCACAAGATTAAAGGGCATTTTGGTACATTAAACATAACTTTAATTTAGGACCACAAGATTGAAAAGTCTTCTTTCTATATTTTCTTAAACTCCGTGCTAAGTCAAACTAAGTTATTCTTTTTGAAACAGAGAGAGTGTTCATTTTGATGGGTAGGCGGTATGGAGTATGGACTACGGACATCCTTAATGTTGAGTAAAAGAAGTTACAGTTGATTCAGTCTTACTTTTGAAGCCAAGTACATTAAAATGCCAAATCTGCAACTCATCTTACAATTTATTATATGAAAAGTTCAACTTGGTGGCAAGATATTCTCGGAAAATATTCTTCTTCTTTTTTTTAAAAAAAAATTGGGGATAGGGAAAGCGGAAATGAGGGAATCGAACCTTCACCAATGAGGTGAAAGTAAGGTAGCCAACCAACTGAACTACTAGGATTCTTTATCTGATGATAGACAGTTATTTTTCTGTTGCAGATGAATCTGATAGCTAAATTAAGCCATCCGTATATTTTGGAGTACAAAGATGCTTGGGTGGATAAGGTATCCTATCATCCAGTTTGTGATTGCTGAATCTGAAAGTGTAACAAGTAGCCTTTATTAGTGGCAACTATTGCTACATAAGCTGCACCAGAGAAAAACGTTTTGACTTTTTTTTTCTTTCAGGAGAGCTGTGTATGCATCGTCGCCGATTATTGTGAAGATGGAAATATGTGAGTGATTATCCTTGATTTTGCCAACATTTTTCCTTCAGTAATGTATTTTCTTTTTAAACCTGCTTATATTCCTTACTTGAGCTAAGGGTCTATTGGAGACCACCTCTCTATCCCACTCGTGGGACTACATTTTATAAAGAAAGATAAGAAATAAAGAACAAACAAAGCCACTAGATGAGAGAATGGAAAAGAACAGTCAAGTAAACTTACTCATCATTGACGCCGTCTATATTTTCTCGTAACATGTGGTTAACCTGTGTTTGTAAAGGTGACGTTTTCCCAGGCATTCGTGGCTGTTTTCAGCCTGTGCTGTAACTTGTAAGCACTTACAGGTACCTGGAGAATGAAAGACGCAGATTTCTTTATACTCCCTCTATACTAAGAACAGTGGAGGGAACGGACTATGAGGAATTTTTTGGTGTGAATTTGACATCAGTACTTATTTCGTTGGAATTAAATGTACATATTTAGAGATAACAGAAAAATACTATATATTTACAGTTTTTATAGTTGAAACAAATTTTAAAAATGCCTGAGATATTCGCCATCGAAGAATTAGCTCTTTGCTTTCCTAATAGTAGTGCCACTAAAAATAGCATAGAGGGAGTATTAAAGTTGAAAAAAAGAGATGAATATGATGATTATAGAATTTCTTTTTGGTGTAATCTGAGATGGTGGCAATCCTTTTTCTTTTCTCGATATTCAGGGCGGAGATCATAAGGAAGTCTAGAGGAGCATTTGTTCCTGAAGAGGTAGTTAGATGCAATTTCAATAGCTATAAAGCTTCTCTTTGACTTTCCTGGTCGCTTAAAAGATGTGCTAACATTTCCTGCTTCTGTAGAAACTCTGCAAATGGTTGACTCAGCTATTGTTAGCTTTGGAGTATCTGCATTCCAAACGTGTTCAGCATAGAGACCTCAAGGTATAAACATGTTGTAACCAGTGAAATATAAAAGCCTTCTTAGTATGAAACGTTTTTAACTTGAACTATTTTGAATCCAGTTATGTAACATATTCATCACAAAGGACAACGACATCAGGCTAGGTAAGAAAGCCAGAGCAGTTGTTCTATTGAGGTGTCTTTTGCTTCTTTATTATCCATAATCAAATTCACTTGATTTCCGTAGGTGATTCTGGCGTAGCGAAATTGCTCGATGCAGAAGGCCTTGCTTCATTGGTATGAATTTCTAAAGTGGCAAAATGCACCTCTTACTTACTTGCAACCAACTATATTGACCTAAACAATTGATTCAATACATCTATTTAGCGAGAGAGAAATCCCTTTTGCCTCCAAGACTGAGAAAACCTAATAGTTGCTTTTATTTTCGGCCATACGGACTAAAAAGTTGTGTAATCATCTTTCTTTGCATCAAAAAAACAAAAATTATGGTGGTAAATATATTACAAAGCTCCCGTCGCCACATCACCTAGCTTAATGCATTTGAGACAAAGATTCTGAATTATACAGCTAATCCTTAATTTTGGAACTAATTTCATGCAATAACTTTGTTGACTCAAACAGGTACCTGGCACTCCCAACGGCATGTGCCCTGAGCTTCTTGCTGGTATACCCTATGGCTACAAATCTGATATATGGTCGCTTGGTAAGAAAGTTGATGAAGCTATGTATTTCTGCTCTTCACACGATCATGTCCCCAATACTGGTTTAACACTTTAACGTGATTTTAGGATGCTGCATGTTTGAGATTGCTGCACATCAACCACCATTTAAAGCTGCTGTAAGTTGATTTTTCAGCTATCTGAACTTTGCAAACAATACCTTTGAAAAGTTATCCTTGTATGTAAAAGAGAAAGAGACATTACATTCCTTATCCAGATTTTTTCTGTATGATATGCTGACAAGATATAAATCCAATAGGACAAGACTGGACTTATCAACAAAATAAACCGGGGTTTGTTCTCACCACTTCCGATTATATACTCCTCGACATTGTAAGTCTCTTCCTTCTCATCATGCCACAAGTATAACAAATCAGTCAATTGACGTACTGGGTTTAATTCTTGCAGGAAACAGATAATAAAAAGCATGCTAAGGAAAAATCCAGAACACAGACCTACAGTGAGTGCAAGTTGCATATGTTAAAATGTGTTATTCCCTCTGTTTCAATTTATTTGTCTTACTTTCCTTATTAGTCCGTTTAAAAGAACGCCTCTTTCCTTTTCCAGCAACTCCTTAATTCTAACTTTCCAAATGACATGTTGAAGATCACAAGATTAAAGGGCATTTTGTGACATTTTGTTACATTCAATATATCTCTAGTTTAAGACCACAAGATTCAAAAGTCTACTTTCTTAAACTTTGTAGCAAGTCAAAACCTGAAAAATAAATCGAAACAGAGGGTGTATTAAATTGAGATTCATCTTGATATAATTATTACCTCAATTTATAGGCTGCCGAGTTGCTAAGGCATCAACATTTGCAACCATACCTCCTCTTGTGTCACAACCCTTCATCTGTGTTTCTTCCTGTGAAGTCACCGAGCAGCACGAAAGAGAAAACACGACCATCACCTGGAAAATCTATCAGTCCGAGAGATAGCAGAGACAGACAATTGAAGCTAAAAGAGAAGAGAACTGTCCTTCACTTTAATGAAAGTGATAATATCCAGCCAAGGAACTTATCAGATAACCTCCTTTTGTGTCACAACCCTCCATCTGTGTTACTTCCTGTGAAGTCCCCAAGCAGCACGAAAGAGAAAACACGACCGTCACCTGGAAAATCTATTAGTCCGAGAGGTAGCAGAGACAGACAGTTGAAGCTAACAGAGAAGAGAACTGTCCTTTACTTTGATGAAAGTGATCACATCCAGCCAAGAAACTTATCAGACAATTATGACACGTTCCGAGCCAAACTCGAGACTAAGAGAGTTGATCCAACAAGCTACTCAGTTAGAATCCCTCAAGATTGCGAGGATTTTAAAAGTGGGGAGATGAGTGAGGCAGTTGTTAGCAATGGATATGATCAACAGGAGACAATCTCGCAAACTGAAACAACTATTACTCCAAGCTCTTCAAGTTCAAGGGCAAAAGTATGGTCTGAGGAACAAGAGCATGTGTCTCCGGAGTATGTTAGACGATTTGAAGAGGGTGATAGGAAGAGTTGCAAGACAAAAGAGCTTGAGGTCTTGAGCAGTTCACTGGATGATGAGGAAGCAGATATAGTGGAATGTATCTCCGGAAGGTCTAGCAGAATGACATTGTCTAATGGAGAATCCAACGATCAAACACGATCCTTTGATGAAGAAAGCACTTCATCGAATTCACAGCTGGCAAAACCAGATACAGAGGCAGCACCAAGATGCTATGCCGCTGAAACTGAAAATGGTAGCGAGTGTAGAGAAGTTGCTATTGACTGCATGTCAACTGAAACCGATGGTTCACTTCTACATAAAGACGAGCTAGAAAAGAAAGCAACCGTGGTTTGTGACACCAAACAGTCCAAGAAAGACGCTCTTCGAGCACTGGATGATAAGGTTTCACAGCTCAAGTCACTAGCCGCGTTAGCTAGTAAAGAGGACAAAGACGATTGGGGGAATCCTACTCAACAAAGAGCTGAAGCTTTAGAGTCTCTTTTGGAGGTTTGTGCACGACTTCTTAAGCAGGAAAAAATCGATGAGCTTGCTGGTGTATTGAAACCATTCGGGGATGATGGAATGTCATCTAGAGAGACCGCAATCTGGTTGACAAAAAGTCTCATGAGTGCACAAAAATTGGCTAAGGGGTCATGATGTTGCTCAAAATATGTTTTTCGCCTATCGAACGAGCTCCTATTTTATGTAAATCAGTAAGTGTTGTTGGACTAAATTACTGCTTAGAGGCTCAACATGGTTGAGCTTCCCTTAGTTCTGATTCTATTGTTGTAGGACAGTTGATGAAGATTATAAATGTACTTTCTAAGTTGTATTTACCACATTCTTGTACTGTTTTGTTTTTCTCCAAAACTACAAACAGAGAAAGATCATATAGTGAGATTTCTCAAACGGTCACTCAACTAATAGTTATTATTTTCGAGAATCAAGAAAAGAGTGACTATGAGATCATATGATAAATGGACCCATTATAATTATATTATCTTATTTTACAAACAATAAAACAACTCCAAAACAAGGAATGGTTTTAGAAACAATACATTTATTACAAGAATAAAATTAACTAACATATTATGTCAACATTTATACTTGATAGAAAAAAGTATTAAAATCAAAATTTTCTTTCATCTAAAATACTTCTAACAACAACAATAGCATACTGATTACTGTAATTTCATAAGTGAAATCTGAAGAAAATAGAGCGTACGCAACCATCCCTAGACATAGAGTAACTTATTTAACAATAAAAATAGTGTATATTTTCCAGACAGATGCAATGGAAGAAATTCAAGTGTCAATTTCTATTGTAGTGACAAGGACTACAAGAAAATTACTCCTCACCAAGTTCCAATAGAAATTTTAACTTCTATACATGTAGAGTGTGTAATTATGTTCTACGTGGTGTGGTGTATGAATGAGATCGCTCCTTCCTTAATTAAATGCTCTGGAATTCGAGTTTTAAATATAAAATTCTCTTTGTTAGGTAGTTTTTCTCCCGAATGAACTCTACCTGACGCGAATTCAAATCAGTCAAACTTTGATACAGCTATCGATTTTTTTTTTAAGATGGGAGAGGGCTATTGCTCACCTTGAGATTCCACATTTGTGGTTCCCACAAACCGTGACTAAAAAGACTATACCTTAAAAATTTCACCCAATTAAAAGAAATATGAAATAAAGTGGTCATTTTTGGCAAAGTAGTATAAATTGTGGCTATTCTAACAACAATTCCTCCAGTCTCAATAAACTTCGTTTGCAAAAATGGCACAATCTGGTAACTCAATTATGAGGTTTTTACTAGCCATAGCCACAATCATAGTTATTTTATTTTTCTCGTCAATTGCTATGGCGCAAGACGTTGCAGTGGCTCCAACACCGCCTATGGAAACGGGTATGGACACGGGCAGCAATGGATTCGGGTTACCCGTTTCGGAGACATTGGTTTGTTTTTCAGTAATTTTTTCTATATTGGTTGTTTTATTTCACTGAAAAATAAATAAATATATGTTGAAAGAGTACTATATTTTTGTGTAATGTTTGTTGTATTATTGGTAGTATATTTGTTTGTATTGTTTGATATAAATGTAATGTATAAATAAGTTGATGGGCGTTTTTGTTTATATTTTTGTATTTTTTAAGTAATTGGTAAAATTGTTGCCTTCAAGCTTTCTGGTAGAAATGCAAGGTAAGACTGCGTACAATAGACCCTTATGGTTGAGCCTTTCCTGAATCCTGCCCTTAGTTTTTCGTGCATTGAGCTTGCCCTTTTTTAAGTAAAAGATGGTAGAATTACAAAATAATGTGTGAAATGGAATGTAAATGTTTGGCATATATGTCGTATGAGCAACTTTTGTTTGTTTGAATAGACTTATTTTAGATATTTTTTAATATTTCTTTTTAAAAAAAATAAAAAAGAACTTAATTTTAACTATATATTTTTAAATTAAAATCGTAAAAAAGTAAAATATTATAGATTAAAATTCCTAACTTATAGCTTATACTTATAAGTATAAGCGAGAAGCTTCAAGCCTATTCAAACGAATTATCACTAATTATTTATTAAGATATACTTAAAAAATTGACTAAATAAGTGTCTGAATACACCTACCAAAAGGAACATGTCAACTTAATTTGCGCATAAAATTTTGTCCACATGTAATAGTTGACTCATTAATTTTGAGAAATATTTTTGATAAATAATTGGTGATAATTTAAAAAGAAAAAAAAATATTTGACAATTTAAGTAGAAAACTTGTAAAAAATGACTCTTCAGGTGTGTTTTCTAACGATCATCTTTATTTTTCCCCGAATCATTCCTATAATTGTTCAAACATAGTGTCATTTGACAATATTTTTAAATAAAAAGAGAAAGTGTACGTCACACACCACCATATAACAAAAACACTTTTAAATAGTTTAAATTAAAAATTCACAAAATATGATATTTCACGTACATTTTTTTTTTTAAATATTTTGGTAATAAAATGTGAAATATTACCATACCAAAGTAAATATTTACAACCTAAAGAGCCTCTAGTGATCTCGGCAACAAGATCACTAGATCTCAACAAAGACAAAGAAAAAAAATATAAACACTGATCTAACTACATAGTCTTGAAATCAAATTCTGACATTTTTGGGCTTTTTTCGTGCATTTCAACTCTTAGACCAATTTCCTTTTGAATTTGGCTTTTTTCGTGCATTTCATATACGCTTTTATTATTGTGTTAATTTAAAATAACAAAAAATATCATATAAATTAGAAAGGAGAAAGCTGTGACGCTTTTTAATTTGACACAATATTCAATATTTTTTTAAAAAAAAAATCTTAGTCTAAATAATCCTTAATTATTTTTTTAATTGTAAATCATTATAAATAACAAGAGAAATTTAAAATTGAATTATTCCTTATATAATAAAATAATATTTTTTTACATGGACTTAAAAAAATTATTCCACATAAAATGAGACGACCAAAAAAAGAGTAATTTTTTTTTAAGTTTCTCATTCGGTGTCTATTACCACATTGGAATTCGACTAAGTCCGAATTCGTGTTAGAAAATCCCATATCGAGGGGTAAAACACTCCCTAATAAAGATAATTCCGTACCCTAAGAAACTCAAACTCAAAATCTCTGATTAAGAATGGAAGAGTGCTTACCACATTACCACAATTTTTATTAATTTATTTTTTGTTTGAAAGTTAAAGCAAAAGAAAGACAACTCATAGAGGAGTCCAACGCTAAACAGATCACTTCCAGTAGATATATGCAACGTGTCCAGCTTTTTTGTTTTTTCACCGCCGCAACCAACTTTCCTGCTTTCACATGCCGCGCCGCGCTGCGCTGCGCTGATTCTCCTTTACGCGTTTCCTCTCTCCCTATAAATTCACTGCCCCTGCTCCTCCATTTTCCATCAAACCCTAATTGCCTCCACACCTCAAAGCAAAACCCAAAACAACAAAGAAATCCTCTCTTTTCTTCTTCGTGTTCGTCAAATCTAGCAGCAATGGCACAAATCAACATTATCAAGGCGTTTTTGGTTGCATTGATCGTTGTTGTTTTCTCTGCAACAGCTTCCGCTCAGGAGATTGCCTCGGCTCCCGCACCGGCACCTGATGCCGGAGCTGGATTCTCTCTGGCTCAATCTGGTGCTTTGGTGGCTTCTTCTCTGCTCGTCTCTGCTGTTGCTCTTCTAAGGCACTGAATTTTGATTTATGTTTGTTGATTTTGCGAGATTTGATTATACAGCGTGATTTGTTAGGGATTTAGGAAGTTTGATTGTTATTATTATTATTATTATTATTATTACTACTGTTATTATTATTCTTTTGGCAGTATATATGAGAATAAATTTACGTTTTATTTATTATTTGTTCTTCTCCTTCTGTCTCTGTATTTGCTTTTGCTAAAACAATTAAGATGAGAAATTTGAGCTGAAGCTGAAGAATGTAAATGAAAACAGTGTTCATAATTGGATCTCATGATTCATGGAGGTCAATTTTAAGTCTTTTATTCAACTAAGAGGTAATTAGCATTAATAATTAGCTCCTTTTATTTCGATTTCTAGTTTTATTTCGTAAACAATGTCTAGTTTATTCAGCTTATGAATTGTTGAATCGAGGTTTTTCGGGAAACAACCATTCTGCTTCCATTTGAGGTAGTGGAAAAGATAGTGGGAAACTCTGCATACATTTCTATCCGACTCCATTTGTGGAGTGTTTCATACCTAATTGCCAGAGAAACTCACCTTGGGACGTTAATAAATCATTTAAAAAAAAACTAAAAACCTATTATGAATATGATTTGGTCAAATAAAATCTTTTAACAAAATCTTTTTCACCAAGAAAGGGAATTTTAATTATGGTAGAAAATCATATAAGGTGAAAAATTCATGGTAAATCCTAACAATAATAATTTTTGTTGATGTGTTTATAGTGCACTCTTTCTCGTTTATTTAAAAATTCTGCCACGTAACATTTCAAATGAAAAAATAATTCCATCGTAACTAAATAAATTAATGTTAGATTAAAAATTCCAAGTTATAAGTTAAATTATTTATATATAAATTAATTTATTCTAATTGTAATAGTCACCATCTTCTTCTCCACCTACTTGAAAGCGGAAAAGTAAAGGCTTTGAATAAGTCAATTAAAATTATATTAGAAAAATTAATGTATAGTAACAAATAGTGTTAATAATATATTTGACATAATTTTAATTTATAATCACAAAATTAATTTTTTTATTTTAAATTTCACGTCGAGTTTGAATTATTTTTTTTTTTAAAAAAGAAGGAATAGTACTTTTTTTTTTCCTTTTAACTTCCTCCCTCTTTTTCCTCCTGAATTTACTGCAAAGAAAGAAAGAGAGAAAAAGCAAAGGTACAAAAATGGTGGGACCTTTCAATTATCAACCCAACGGGAGGATTCTTCAGAACGTCTCTCTAATGCCAGACCAAACCAGAGACAGTTCACCATCAATAATAATGTCCTCAATTTTAAATTTTTAATTTTGGTTCAATTATTTTAATCGTTAATAATTATATTTTAAATTTAAATAAATATTATTTATATTATAAATAATGTCTTTTTAGTTTTGTAGGATTAGTCGTATTTTTATATTTTGTATTGTTATTGAAAGTCTTATATTTATTATTTTTATAGTATTCATATATTAATAATTCGTTGTCCACTTTAAGCATTTTTTTCTCATATAAAATCTGTAATTTTTTACTCGCTTCAAACTCCACTGATGAAATTATTTCATTAAATATATTATTATTATTATTTATATAAAAATTACTAAATTCAATCAAATCGATATCGAGCATCTCTACAGAAAAACTGAGCTGTTAGTTCAACGGCTCAAATTCTTTCGCCAGCTGTAACCCTTCCGTCCTTTTTTTTTTCTACTATAAATAAACTCCGCTTCCTCTCTTCTTCATCCATCACTCACAGCTCATACATTCTCTCTCCTCTGCTAAGGTCATTTTCATTTTCCTCATTTCTATCAATTTCATTGAAATGGCTCAAGTTAGCAGCATCGTTAAGGCCTTCATCCTCGCCGTTGTTCTCGCTGCTGTTGCCGCCTCAGCACAGGAGGTCGGTGCAGCTCCAGCTCCAGCTCCAGATGCCGGAGCCGGATTCTCCGTGCCGGTTTCTGGTGCGTTGATCGGAACTTCTCTGTTGCTCTCTTTGTTCGCTTTATTGAGGAATTAAAACTCCAGTCTATGGAGTTTTATTTTTTTTAATTCGATTCTATGTTCGATTTGATTGGATTTGGAGATTTATTGTATAATCGAAATGCTATTATTCGATTGATTTTTGTATATGGAGTGCTATTGAGAAATATCTTAACTTTCTTTGTAATTTTTCGTAAAATATTTATCTACTGAATGCCATTTTTTTTATTCAATTGGATGAAAAAAAACAAAATTGAAACTTGCTCTGTTTTTGCCAAACAATTCGCCGGCATATCGGTTCGATTTTGAAGTTTATTAATTTGTAAATAATGGGGCTTGATTCTTAGTCGAAAGTTTTCCGAAAACAATCCTCTGTCTTTATGACTCTATGAGGTAGTGGTGAGGCTCCGTCTATTTTATTCTCTCCATATATTGACTTATTGTTTATAGGTTTATCAATTATTGATTATTGGTTTAACCATTAAGATTTGACAAAAAAAATTCTTTAGAAACAAGGTAAGGTGACAAATCAAATTAATCATACACATGGGTTAACAAATTGCATTTTGCTTAAAAACAAACACCATATTTATAGAATAACTTTTAGAATTTGAGAAAATAAAAAGTAAAAGTACAAAACTATCAATGACGTTATATATCAAATAGTACAATATAACTATTAAATTTATTAAAACGTTATTGATTAACCCATTAAGAAAAAATCTAAAATCAATAAGAATTGATTATTCAATAATAAAAAAATATTAATCTTATAGAAACTGCTAAACCAATAATTTATAAATAAATCAATAATTTTTTTTTGGTTCGAATAATCGATTTGGTTTCAATTCAATTTTGAATAGCCATACTAAAAATAAAAACAACAAAACAAAAATAAATAATATCTATTAATTAAAAACCTATGGGATAATTCTAGTTTTACAAATACGTAAGAATGGTTGAGTTAGTGCTAACACGTAGTATTATAAAGAAGATTAAGGTACTATTTTTCTGATTATTTCAGTCAAATTTGTCGCACAAATTTTACCTAGTACAATTTACATTTACTATGAGTAACACATTCATGGGCACATATGAAAAATAATTTTTTTTTACCTAATTTCTGCCGAGTGACTTATAAATGCCTCAAAATACCTCGTGAATTGGGTTGAATCTATTAAAAAAATTTCTCAGGTCTTATGGATGGTTGTGTAAAGGTTTTGCGAAAAAATTAATCTGAAGTCATACCATGAAAAATTCATGGGCTAATGCATATAAAAATGAAGAAAATCATCTAATTCATGTTGAGTGGCCCACGGATCAAGCCAAGACTATTGTAAATGCTATAAAAAGCATCGTGAATCAAGTTGAGACTATTGTAATTCTTTCTCAGATCATTACGAATGACTATGTAAAGCTTTTGAGAAAAAGTTGACCAAAAGATATACTACCAAAAAATTCATGAGCTAACACATGAAAAATAGAGAAAATCACTTAATTCTTGTTGCGTGGTTCGTAAATGCTAAAAATAGCATCCCTGATTAAGCCGAAGCAATTGTAAATTTTCTCCGATTTATTACGAATAATTTTGTAAAGTTTTAAAGAAAAAGTTGGCTTTCAGCCATACCAACAAAAAAATCTTGGCCTAACACACATGAGTATACATATGTTGATGGTATAAGAATGAAGAAGCAACACTTAAAGTGAAAAGACTGCTCGATTAAACACTTAAAGTGAAAAGACTGCTCGATTATTGCTTGATACTATTAGAGTAAATAGATACCATTAGAGATTAGACCTTAATAAGTAAGATTCTGACTTTAATAAATAAGGTTGTGTATATATTAATTTTCTCTTAGTTATTTTTATTTATTTCTTAAAAAAAGAGATTAATCCTATAACATACCGATAGGGCCTTAATATATTAACGGAGTATCACAGAGGATTAAGCCTAGTCCTATATTATATCCCCATGGTATCAATATATAAACGTAGTATCACAGAACAATAATATTGACATCATGCGCAGAATAACAAAGGAGAAATAAATAAATAATTTGGGTTGAATTCATTTTTGACAAAGTGTTTCAAAAATGGGATCATTTTGTCTAATTTTTCCTTTAATCAAATCCATTATGACCAATGAAAATTGGGTAAAAAATAATTTTCTTAATTATAAAATAAAAATAAAAATGTTCACATGTAATTAACCCATCCATTTAACACTTATGGAAGTGCAATGACTCTCAATTATGTCTCATGATAAGTCATGAACAAAGATTCTATAAAGATTTTTGTTTGTATTATTTACTAGTATTCTATATATGTCAATATTTTGAGAAAAAATATGTTATAATTTACATAATATATTTATAATATTGGACCAAAAAAAAGATCTCTCTACATAAATAAATATAAACAACAACATGACACACATGTTTTGTCCAAATTCAATGTTCAAAGATATTTGATCAATCAAACTATGGGTAGGCCAACCAACCCCCATGTTCTAGCATGTTACTATCCATTAACAATTCCTATTTTATTTTATTTTTAAAAAATATTACTATATTCATATTTATTATTATCGTTAAAATAATACGTGTTACCATTTTGTACCTTCTAGGATTATAGACATTTGCTTTCGATTTCAAACATGCCTTTAAAATGCCTAGAATTCCCGCGATGGGTTGCTGAATTTTCATTTTTTTATCATCGTATTTATTCTCGATTCAGAATCATTCATCTTGATCTTCGAACAATGAAAAAAAGGTTGAGAAAATTAACTTAATATGATGAAATAAAGAAAGTACGTTATTACAAGCAATTATCTTGATGATGCATACAGAAATACCGTATATGCTATCAGTGCACGTAACTTAAATTTGTTAATGAGAATTTTTTTGATATCGTAGTGTCTAGTAAGTCTCACCTCCTTGGTCCCTAAAAATAAATTTGGTTGTTCTCCAGACACACACTATATATACACACATTATCAAAATAAAATAAAGTAAATAAATATGTGAATGAATAGTATATAAGATATAATTTCTATATACGCTATCAAGATAATTACTTATAATAATGTACTTTCTTTATTCCATATTAAGTGTATGTTTGAGCCTTTTTTCATTGTTCAAAATAGTTGAACTGTTTAAATTTCAAGATGAATGTTTGAAATTTTTTCAATATTACCTTTTCATTTATTGAAATTTTAAATTTTCTAGGAGATAAATGACACTACCTACGAAGTTATATTTATGAGATTTCACAAAGAAGAATTGTGAAAATTATGATTCGAATTATGTTCTAGAATACTTTTTTTAATATGTATACGTTATCTCACAAATTCAATTAATATGAAATGGGGGGAGTATAATATTATCTATAATAAAGGTTGATCATATGACAACAACAACAACAACATACTCAGTGGAATCCCACAAGTGAGATCTGGGGAGGGTAGAATGTACGCAGACCTCGCAATTATCTCAGGATCATATGAAAACACAAAAAATAAACTAATAAACATGTTATATTATAATGTTGAGTAATATATAAGTTATAAAAAAGGAACATGTTTTGATCTTCAAATTAATTAAATAGGTTAAGTATCATTGTCAACCTATTAACAAATCAACAATAGTATGATTAATGTGGTTCTGCTAATTTCTCCGATCCGTTTCAATTTATATGATATAATTTAATTATACATGAAACTTTTAAAAAATGATTTTTTAGTTATAATTTTAAATATTTCATGACAGGTGTATATCAATAAAAATCTGAGAAAATTTGTAACTTTAAACATATCATAATTTTTATAGATTCAACTTCAAAATGTTTATCATATGTACCTATTCAATGAATTTTTTGAATTTAAAAATGGGAAATATATCAATTTTTAAAATTAAAATAGAGACCCATAACTATATATCACAGAAGATTGATGAATTTTTACATATAGTCATTCAAAAATATTTTAATCATGTCCCATAGTTATAGTTTGGGTAATTACATTTCGTAACTATAGCTACAACTGTGTTTGTATATTTTGCTATACAATTCGCGCAACGTTTGTATGTTTCACCATGATTTGCAGTTTTTGTATAACATTTGTATAATTCGCTTTACATTTGCACTTTTTGTATATCATTTGGATATTTCGTTAAATAAATAGTGAAATACGAGGGTTGTTGATTCGAGAGTTCCCAGGAAAGAGCCTCTCTACTTCTATATAAATACGAGGTAGTGGTAAGGTCTGCGTACATTCTATCCTCCCCAGATCTCACTTGTGGGATTCAACTGGGTATGTTGTTGTTGCTATATAAATAGCGCACAACGTTTGTATAATTCACCATACAATTCAGAGTGTTTGTATATTTTGTTATACAATTTGCACAACGTTTATATAATTCGCTATACAAATCATAGTTTTTGTATAACATTAGTATATTTTGCCATATAATTCGTGCTTAACATTTGTATAATTCGCAATACAATTTGCAGCATTTGTATAATTTGCAGTGTTTGTACAATTTGCAACTCTTCCAACAAATTATGCAACACAACAATAATATATTCAGAAAATAAAATAAAATGACGAAAAGTACATTATTTATTTTAATTTGCTAGTATATCTTATTAGTTTATCACATTACTATCATCATCATGAAGTAACCCCCCCCCCCCCCCCCCCCCCCCAAAAAAAAAAAAAAATTAAAATCAACTATGAATTTCATTTTTAAATTTGTCGATATCGCTCATTTTTTATAATCGCCCTCCAATATAGCTATAAATTTTATTCGTCGCTAATTTTTATTTTTTATTTAATAGCTAATATTTCTAAAGTAGACCAACTTTTTTGCATGAAGCAATAGCTCCATCATACATATCTCCAAGATTATACTTGTACTTGAATCCAGCATCCAACAATTTCTTTGAAGAAAGTCTAGGGAATTTGAATGTTTTTGTCATCACCTTCAAACAACTGCAAATTATGAGCTAAATAATTAATATCGCGCTCAAAATCTTAAACGAGAGATAAAAAAGATCGATAGGACATAACTTACTCAAAAGTTGGAATTTCGTATTGAGGATATCGCGCTCTTAAAAATCGAGATAATTCATCTGGAGTTAAATCAACACAAGAACAAATGTACCTCCCTTTAACTTTTGGACATTCCAACAGAAATATGTGAGCTCGAGCCACATCGTCCACGTGGACGAATGGGATTACGCCAGAATCATACTCAATATTCGTCCAATTACCTATAAATTTTCAAATTTTTTAAAACTGTCAGTGTATATAAACATACAAAGGGAAAACTCAATGCACTAAAGCTCCCGACCACAAGGATCTATTGTACGCCGTCTTACTTTGTATTTCTGCCAGAGGCTGTTTCCAAACCTCCTGGTCACATGGCGGCAGTATATATAAACATACGTAAATTTATATAAGGGATGACGGATTACGTACCTTGTAGAATCATGGGCACGTGTCGACGAACAAGTAGAGGACATTGAGGAGTAACAAATGGGCCAAAAACCCAAGCATGATTGATACATACAAGATCCAATCCATTTTTTTTGGCAAAATTTCGCGCTTCTTTTTCTATTAACGTCTTACTTATACAGTAAAAAACTCCTGAAGGTTGTAATTTTTTGATAAAATTTATATCACTCCACCAATTTTCATCAACTATATCTGGATTCTCTTCATTAAAACAAAGTGCAGCATCACTTGAAGTGTATACAACACGTTTTATCGTTTTCGAATCCAAACATGCCTTCAAAATCCCTAAAATCGCGGTGATGGATCGTTGAATTTTTATCTCCTCATCATCGTATTCATCCTCGAAATCGACTGAATGTCCAATAATAACACCATTGCACCCTTCCATTGCTGGAGAAAAGCTTTCAGGATCTTGAGGATTTGTTGTGAAAATTTTGAGTTTTTGGGATGCATTTGGTAATTTCTTCAAGAAACTTCCTCCTTCTGAATGCATGTTTTCATATAAAATGGAACAAAATTAGCAAAGAAAAAAGTTCTCATGTGATTTTTCTAGAGTTAAATAATCGTAGTGTCAATTTTTCATGAGTTTCACGTTTTAACTATCCGTTATTTTCTTTTTCTAATACCAGAGTTATCACCATCTATACGTGTTAGGACACGCCACACGAAGTTTACTCCGCCAGCTCTCAGTTGTTCTCTTTTCTTGTGTGTACTTAGACTATCACCATCTACTTAATTAAGTGTGTTTAATTAATACATAAATGATAATTTAGACGAGAAAAGAGAACAACTGATAGTTAGGGTGTGAAACAAACAACAAACAAACAAAAAATAATATTTTCTCTGTTCATTTTTTACTCATCACTATTTCACTTTTCAAGATCAACTTGACTAAACTTTAAAACTTAATTGAAGTAGATTAACTTAATATTTAAAACTTATTATAACAACAACAACACCATACCCAGTGAAGTGAAATTCCACAAGTGAGGTCTGGGGAGGGTAAAATGTACGCAGACCTTACCACTACCTCATAGCGATAGAGAGGCTGTTTCCAAAAGACCCTCATAATCCTTCTCATATAATATAATAAAAAAGGTGACGAGGGTTTCCAGGAAACAGCCTCTCTACCTATGTGGTAGTGGTAAGGTCTGCGTACATCTTACCCTCCCCAGACCCACTTGTGGGATTTCACTGGGTATGTTATTGTTGTATAATACAATAAAAAGATACATCGATCAAATTTCATACAATCTGATATCAAAAAACGAAACAACGACAAATAAAATCCAATATTTGATCAATACATAAAAAAGATAGATACATACCTTGATCCACATTATTATTAATTGTGGTATTAACATAATAGCCAGATTGAAGAAGCCTCATTATCATCCAAGATGCTACATAACCTGTTCCACCAGTTACACATACAATTTTAATGTTCTCCATAATTTTCTTTTATTTTTATCTCTTTATTTTGTCTAATTGTTTGAAATATATTTGAGTGTATATGCTTATATAGATATGACAGGATATTATTATATTTATTTTAAATCTACACCTCTTAATTATTTTTTTAAAAGGTCATTATTAAAATAGAACAATACACTCATCACCAATGGAGACCCATAATTTACAAACATTTGGTGTGAAAAATGGAATGGGACTATTTGCTTTGCACACATCTCAAGTCTTAATGGAAAATAAACAATTCTTAAAAAGAAATATGAAATGCATGGGGAATAACACACACAAGAACCTTCTAGAATTGTGAAAAAATGTCAACAATAATTACATGTCTAAATTATATCCTCTCCGTTTCTTTTTAATTGTCGGAAAATTTTTATTTTCATAGTCAAATTATATAAATTTTGATTGGTATTGTAAGATGCATTTATCTATCGCATATTCAGATGAAAAAATTGCAAGTAGTTTTATTACTCGAAGGAGAGCCTTAGAGTAACTTGTAAAGTTGTTGCTATGTGACTACTAGGAGGTCATGGAGTCAATTCTTGGAAATAATCTCTGCCGGAATTGCAAGCTAAAGCTGTGTACAATAAATCCTTGTGGTCGGACCCTTCCCCAGATCCTGCGCATAGCGGGAGCTTTAGTGTATCGAACTTGCTCCTTTCCTATAATTAAAATTTTTATTTTAAAATATCAAATTAAATTAATCTAATTTAACTTTGAAAATTCGTCAAATTTATTTTCGAAAAACGCAATATGACAACTAAAATAGGATGGAGGGAGTACTATTGTCTTCTTGAACTTAACTAACAAGATAGTAACGATTTTGGTGTTAAATCTGTATGTCTGTTAAGATAATGTTAGTGCCCAATTAAGTATACTTTTGCATTGATTTTTATATCTATGAAGCTGAATATCACTCATTTTAATTTCTATAAAAATTATTCTTGATACTCAGCATACAACTTTATTTACTTTATAAAACTGTACAAATTTGTTGGAGCTGGGCTCCGAACTATGAGAGTTTGCTTTTTATCTTTCTCAGAGCGGTCTGATCAAATAGGGGATCAGACCACTCCTGGTTTTTTAACTAGTCATTCATGGTCGGCTTAATTAGTACCCTTTCGGTTTCTTCTTCATCCACAATAAGCGGCTGCGGTGCCCCTCCATCCAGTGGATGCTGCGGCTCTTCTGGGGGTGCAGGTTGATTCACAGATGAAACACTTGGACTACGCCCGTAACTGGCCGAATCTTCTTCCTTTGAGTAACTGATAAAATTGCTGTCAAGTGACCAGAAAATCACGAGCAATTCTTTAAAACAGCCTCTAACAGAAATGCAAGGTAAGACTACATACGGAAAACATATGGAAAGTGAGTAAAACCAATAAAATCCATCAAAATTTGGGGTAAGTGATTGGTGAATACTCCTTTTGTCCTTCTCTACTTGAATACAAGGGTTAGTTCACATCGCGCAAGGCTTGAACATATGATCTAATCTAAATCGAAATTCCCATCAACTTTGCTACTAAAAATAAGCCCTAGGGCCAGAACTTAAGTCTCTTTTTTCATATTAGTGATAATTAGCATAAGTGAACAGTATGGGAGCACAGAAACTGGAAACAACGGACCAGTGCACTTAGGCTCCCGCTATGCGCAGGGTTCAAGAAAGGGCTCGACTACAAGGGTCTATTGTACGCTTGTATTAGAAACTGGAAACAACCAATAAATAATTATATTAGACACTTGCAAATAATAAATATCATATGCTTATACATCAAAATTTCAAATATCTAGCTTCTGCATTATGTCAAAACAACCAGTACCCATCTTCACTGGCAAACCTAAGCAAATTCTGGAGGATGGTGTTTCCAAGTAGTCGGTTAAACCATGAGCTGCTGCTTCGACTATGAATTTGGAAGCCGTTTCAAATGACATCTTAAGGAACGGTGACAGAGACTCGGATATGCTTCCATGTCTGCTCATTGGCTGGTATCCACCCGTATGGGTCATGTAGTCGGCTATTAGACTCAAATGTCGAAAATCAATCTCCACCCCATATATACCGAAAACAGTCTTGATCTCTCTTAAGATTGATGCCCGGGCAGCTTCAACTCCATAGGTGTTCAGCATGGCACGAATATTATTTGTGTATATACGACTAACATCAAGGTCATCTTGCATTTCCCAGAAGGTACCAAAATCCACTCCAGCTGCTTTCAGGGCCCAATACGCAGAATCAGAATCTTGGCTTTGCTGTTTGGTTTGATTTTCATCCCACATCACAGTATTTTCAGTTACTTCATACTTGACCATTCTGCACTGGTCAATTTTACCTGAGTTCTTAATATATACTTTCTTTGCAGTCTTTTGGGCAACCTGCATGGGTTAAGACATTTTAGCATCAAGTAAAACTCTTGGTAAAACAAGGAGTATTATGGACCAAAGAATTTCAAAGCAAACAATTTGCCAGTGGTGCATAGAGATCAGATAGAAAATAACATTTGCACAATAAAGTTTCAGTTCAACTCATAGTCTACTCAACATAAGCTAGCTGAAGGATAACTAAATGGTGGTGCATAGCGAATTGCTCAATGAAGTGTGGAGTACAGAAAAGCACGTAGGGGGGGGGGGGGGGGGAGGTAGTTCTATGATTTTTTTTAGGTAATTACTGGAAGAGTAACAAAAATGTTTGAAGATTACCTGAGCTAACAAAATATGAGGTTCATTGACGAATCTAAAGTGGAGCTCAAAATGCAGTCCCTCCACAGCAACAAAGACACACCTATCTGAATCCTTTTTGCTACGTCTTTGTTTCTTTTTCTTCTGTTCAACAGCTGTTTTGGTCTTCGACTTGCTAGTTTTGGTATTTGATATGTTCTCTTCCGTAGACTGCAACTTAGACGTTTGCTCTTCATTGCCATGGTCTCCAATTTCTTCTTCATCACCATTACCAATCACATCCACTAGTTCACTTTTCTCATCTTCAACTTCGGCAGTGGTCTCATCTTCATCTTCATCTTCATCATCATCATAATCCATCTCATCCGTGGTTTGCTGTTTCCTTTTTTGTGCATCTGAACTGAGATCTTCAGTTCTTTCATCCTCATCCTCATCATCATCATCCAGTATCTCTTCTTCATGTCTGGTGGTAGAAGCATTTTCTTCAGTCTCACTTGAATCCGCTGATTCTGAGCTTGTCTTGAAGTGCTGTATGCCATTAATTTTAGAGAGCAAGGCCAAATGACTTTCTATTGCATCCTCCAACTCCCTTATGAACACATATTTTAGGGTATACTCGCAATCTTCTGATGACACAAAATCATGCTTCTTGAGCTTCACTGTGAGCTTGTAAAGCTGAGAAACTTGATGGTTGTAGATTGATAATGGCAAAAGATTGACCTCCATACTCTCAATCATATCTGCAACAGTGATCTTCTTCACTTTTGCCAAAAGAGACTGCGCATCAGTCCTGAAGATCACTTGAAGCTTTTAGGTTTTGCAACAGATTTCAAGAAATTGTTGTTAAGAAAGACTACATAGAACCATTATCCATGAGAAATAGCAGTAAGTCATTATATTGGCAATGTGAGTCCTATTAGCTCGAACAGTTTCAAATGGAAAGTCAATACTTTTCCCATCTGGAAACAACGGAGAGATCATTGGACACTTCAACTTACTTTAATTTCCAGCTGAGGAAGGGGCATGTCATGATGGGAGTCTTAATAGTATCAGAGGCTGTCATCAGAATCTCCTGAAGACGTGGAATTCCAAGAGTGACATTCATTTCTCCACGGCCGGCAAGATGAAAAGTGTTCAGTCTGAAAATGAGAACATTTAACACTTTAAGGTTTCATTTGAATGAGTGGATTTCAAAACATTCTGTATCCGAAAAATCTAGCCTGATCTTCAATATTTAGGCAAAACACATGTTCGAACAAGATACGTTATTCCTTGAGATGTAAGCACAATATCAGAGAAGTTTCATTTATGACTCCGTGCATTCAGTATCTTTTATTTCCGTCTCGCTTTGCCTTTTGATATCAATTTTAACTTAATTTTCACCAGAATTCATTAACAGCAGCAGTACTTCTGAACAAATTTTTACTGTGACAGTAATGGGCAAGTAAGCAAAAGAATTAGGCTGGCTCAATGAAATTTGCCAGAAGTTGAACGACCAAGCTTCAAGACTTTTTGAATGATTTACCTTCAAGACAGACTTCATAGAAGTCAACATGAAATTCTGTAACAGACATCAACATGAAATTCTGTAACTAGAGAAAATCTGAAATTCATCAATACTGATGTACAAAATACTCAATCATGATGGACCATTTTAATGTTAGACTAGCTTGGATCATAGCAAGCCACAATAATTCAAGCAAGTGTATCTGAAATGAATCAGTTTAACTGGCATAGACAGGAGACATTTAGAAACTGGACCTGTAGAGTGGTCAGAGATCCAAAACAAGAAGAAAAATGGGGAACATTCACGTTCTGGGATTAGTAAGAGTAAAGCAGTCATAGACACACAGTGAGCATGCAAGGTATTAACATGCAGCAAGATAACGATTAAGTGGCTAGACAAGTTGGACATTCAGGAGAAAAAAGGATTAGAAAAAAAGATTTGTAACAGCGAACTATAAATATCCATATGATTATTTTCCATATACCTTCCTCCAGCTCTGCGGTTTCTCTTTTGCAGCAGTAAAAAAAAATTATTCACTTCTTTATATTATGCCCGAACCATCTCAAACCCGCTTCCCTCATATTATCTTCTACAACGGCCACTCCTCGCCCCAAATAGCTTCTTCCTAATCATCTCCCTCCTATTATGCCTACGTATCCATCTGAGCATCCTTATCTTCGTTGCCTTCATCTTCTGAACCTGTGTGTTCTTGATTGCCCAACACTCAACCTCATATAACAAAACACGTGTAATCATTGCTCAGTAGAGTTTACCCTAAACGTTGGCCACACATTCTTATCACACATGATCCCTGAAGCAAGTCTCCATTTCAGCCGCCCTGCTCCAACATGGTGCATGACATACTTGTCAGTCTCCCCAACTCAACCTCACGTGATGTGTCACTGAACTTGCACTCTAGGTACTCAAATTTGAAGTACACCATAGCTAAGTTGCTCGAACTCTTCACTTTTGGTGCCGCACCCTTGTCGATACAACATGGGTGCGGGTGTGGGATCCGTGTCCGATATGGTTCGGGTACTTTGACCAAAATCGATGGGAAAAGTATGGACAGTTTTAATAATTTCTGTCATCAATCCAAAAGTTAAGGTGAAATTGAAGAAAATGGAATACTTTTTATATAGAAATTTCTATGTCACTCCTTTTCCATTAATCTCCTTCTAAGATTTTCCTCAAGTTCTCCACGTAATATCTCATAATTTTGATTTTATCATTCTATTTTTAAATATTTTATTTATTTTTAGGTAGATCCCGCACCCGTTCCATACATGGATCCATATCCCCGAATCTTAAAAATTAGATCATGAAGGATCCGACTACTAGATCTACACCCGTATCGGACACCCACACCCGAGTCCGAGCAACTTAGCACCATAGTAACTTATTTCACAGACAGTTCGCTACAAAAGAACAATACTGGAGCAAAATGCCTAAAATTCAAGCAATGATTGTTACAGTAACATGACATTTTGATTTGCAGACCTTAATTTCATTTTTCTTTGACATCATAGATTAGTATTGTCATTAGGAGATACCAATACCAATCCATTCGCATTTCCATCTCATCATGGTCCAATATATTCATTAGGAGATACCAATCCATTCGCATTTCCATCTCATCATGGTCCAAAAGTGCTTAACAGAATAAATGACATATTTAGAGAAGTAACGAGAAGTATATTGTCTTACGTCATTTGGGTTGAAGGTTCACCGACTGACTGACCAGCAAGGACACCAACCGGCTCTCCTGAATCTGCCAGACTAGAGAAGTATTTTTGCCGCACTAGTTCTAGAAAGTCCACCTCCTCTTTCAGTTGCTTCAATCTCTGTTCCTTCTTCACTAACTTCCCTAGCTTCTTCTCCAACTTTTTTGTCTTTTTCTCCCAGAAGTGTTTCACTTTTTCTTCCAGGCCATCAGGCAATTTCTCAATATAGGAACTGAGATTGCATCCATGACGCAACTTTTGGCCAATGGTTTCTTGATTCTAAACACCAAAAAATGGATAAATGAGTCAAGGCACAGAGGATACAGTTTATATACATGTATAATAATAATCCTCATGAACATCAAAAAAAGTATCCACAGAAATACCAAAAATGAAAAATACCAAGCAATCAGCTCATTAATAACATCCACAAAATCCAACTTTGTTCAATAAAGAAAGCAACTGACATAGAGCCTGTTTGGATTGGCTTCTTTTAAGTGCTTTTAAGACAAAATGGCCTTTAAGCACTTCTTTTATTGTTTGGGTAAATTAAAGTGTTTATAAGTACTTGATTTTAAAGCTAAAACGATAAAAAGAAGCCAAAGGACATAAGTTAGAATTTCTAAGCCAAAAGCTAAAAGCCAATCCAAACAGGCTCTAAGTCATCCTTGAAATAGTTTTATTTCCCATTCAGTTCCGTACGTAAACTCCACTGTTGCATAAAGTAAAAATTCTAACTTGAGAACAGCATTAGAATTCATAATGTCAAGATACTATAGCAAATTTGACTTCTAGTAAATGATGTATAATAAATAGCAGTTGACATGAATTTCTATATCAACTCAATAAGAAAATCGAAGTAAGATCATCACTAATCAAGTTGATTATTTATATAATGGGCAAAATTTTGGATTATCTGTATGGCAAATCTTACACAATCAGCATACGTTTTATCAAAGTTAGTAATCAATAAAGGAATTCGAATACCAATTCTTACATTTTTCAGTGCTTTGAAGTTTTTGAGAAAACTTGTTCGATGCACATCAACACCATCTTCTCCATAATAAAATTGGATAACTGAACCATCTGCGTCACGGACAGTACAATCATAACAGACTTTGAGAGATTCCAGGTTTTTTATCAAGCACCTTTGCAGATATCCACTGCGAGATGTTTTGACAGCAGTATCAACCAGTCTGTACACAAGGAGCCAACAGTCAGGCAAGTAAATGCAAATATGACCAACAGAACAGTGGTTGATGGAGTACATCATAATGGTAATTCACAAACACTAAAGAAAGAGATATAGGTGATCCAACCATTTCCTCACCAGCAGAAAGACAATGGAATAAAGTTGTATTCTTAACTATGGATGTTATTTAATAAGAAATCAAGCCACCATTCAATAGCTAACAAAACATTTAAGTTTGTTTCAATAAAAAATAATCTACTCAACTAGTGCAACAGAATTGCACCTGCAGTCTGCAATGTAAACACTCCAAGGCTGGCAAAAAATATAGCATACAGAACACCAAAATCTATAGAAAAGAACTGAAGGACAGCCAGAAGGTGGAAGTTGGATCTAGCGGACACCCTAACCAAAATCCACAGAGAAAAACTGAAGGACTATAAATCATAAAGTTGAAGGCTTAAAAGGATTTTGAAAAACACTTTAAAGGTTTGAAAAGACTAGACTCTTGGTTTGAGAGAGTGTGCATGTGTGTGCATGTTGCTTCATGTTTGTGGGAGTACAGATATATAGAAAAAAAAATACCGTCCCCATATACAGAAGTTTCCACATTTCATGTTGAGACCATTTACAAGGCACTACTTTCAGTTTTAATTCAGCTTCTCTTCAATGTGATCTTCCCATTCACATTTTGATCACTGAAAAGATTTTCATTGGTGGAGATTTTAATGGTCATATCAGTACAACTTTTAGTGATTTTGATGATGTTCTAGGAGGCTTTGGTTTTTGGGAGAGGAACGGAAGTGGGGCTTGTGTTTTTAAAAGAGGAAAAATCACTTGGTTACTTTTTGTAGCACAATAGCTAAAACTCAGACAAATTACTTAATCTTTCGGAAGGGTGATAGAGGCCTTTGTAAGAATTGCAAGGTTATTCCGAGTGAAAATATTACTACCCAACATAGGCTTTTTGACAATGGACTTGGAGATTTAGAGGGATAGGAGGAAGAAAACCTTTATGATCGACCGAAGATTAGATGGGGGACCTAACTTCTGCCCTTTCTCAAAATGGGGGACAAATTGATTGGTTTGGGGGTTTGGAGTAGTAGCTGGGATGTGAACAACATGTGAAACATGACTGCTGGTTGTATTAGAAAAGCAGCTACTGAGGTACTAGGGGTTTCGAGAGCGATTTTTAGTGGCCGTCAAGGAGATTAGTGGTGGAATGGAGAAGCTCAAGGCAAAGTGAAAGTTAAGAAGGTTGCATAAACAAAGTGGTTGGAGTGTGTGAATAAGGATGAGAAGTGGAGGCTTAAGAATATCTATAAGACGGCAAAGACAAAAGAAGAGTCGGCGGTCACGAGTGCCAAGATGACAACTTTTGAACACTTATATGCCAAACTAGGGGAAAAGGCGAGGATAAGAGATTGTATAGGCTCACAAAAGAGAGAAGCTCGTGACTTGGATCAAGTGAAGTACATCAAAGATGAGGAACGTGAGGTGTTAGTGGATAAGACCACCACTAAGCAGAGGTGGCACACATACCTTCACAAACTCTTAAATAAGAAAGGAAATAAAGACATTGTATTGGGCGGTTTGGCACACTCTAATAGTCTTCAAGATTTTGGGTATTGCAAGTGTTTCAAAGTAGAGAAGGTTACACGTGTTATTAGTAAGATGAGTACGGTGAGTAATCGGACCCGATGCCATTCTAGTGAATTTTGGAAGAGCAGTGACAAGGTAGATATAGAGTGATTGACTAGGTTATTTAATTTTATTTTGGAGACAGCTAAAATGCCCGACAAATGGAGGGAGAGTACAATGATTCCCGTGTACAAGAACAAGGGTGATATCCAAAACTGTAACAATTACACGAGTATCAAATTGCTAAGCCACACTATGAAGGTCTAGGAGAGAGTGGCAAAGATGAGGGTGAGGAGAGAAGTGTCCATTTCAAAGAATCAATTTGGATTCCTATCGAGGCGATCGACTACCAAAGCAATCCATCTTGTGCGGAGACTGGTGAAGGTTTATAGAGAAAGAAGAGGAACCTTCATATGATGTTCACTGATCTTGAGAAGGACTGACAAAATGGAAAGGAATGTCCTCTGAAGGTGTCTAGCGGCTAAAGGTATCCTGATGCTGTATATTAGGGCAATAAAGGATATGTACGAAGGAGCCAAGACTCGATTTAAAATGGTGGAAGGAGACTTGGAGCATTTTCCTACTGAGATGGGACTACAACAAGGATCTGAGCCGTTCTTTTTGCCTTGGTGATAGATGAGCTAGTACGACCTATTCATGAGAAGATTATATGGCGTATGTTGTTGGCAGATAACATAATACTGATTGATGAGACACAGGACAAAGCTAATGATAGGTTTGGACACAAACTCTAGAGTCCAAAAGGCTCCAATTGAGCAGGACCAAAACAGAATACTTGGAGCGCAAATTCGGTGTTGTGATAGATGATGCGGATATGGAAGTGAGGTTTGCCACTCAATTGATTCCACATAGAAAAACTTTGAATATCTTGGGTCCGTCATCCAAAGTAGTGGGGACATCAACGATAAAGTCATGCATCGCATTGGGACATCATGGATGAAGTGGAGACTTGCCTCTAGAATATTGTGTGATAAGAAAGTACCACCTAAACTTAAAGATAAGTTCTACAGAATAGTGGTTAGACCGTCTTTGTTATATATGGTGGTGTGCTAGCCAGTTAAAAACTCAAATATTCAGACAACGCATGTTGCGGAAATGAAGATGTTGAGATAGGTGTGTAGACATTACTAGGAGTGACAAGATTAAGAATGAGGTTTTTCGGAGAAGGTAGGAGTGGCCTTTGTGCCAAACAAGATGAGAGATGTGAGACTAAGATGGTTTGGACATGTGTAGAAAAGGTGCGTCGATGCCCCAATTAGGAGGTGCGAAAGGCTGGTTTTAAGGGTTACGCAGAGGAGTAGGGGTAGATCGAAAAGGTATTGGGAAGAGGTGATTAGACAAGATATGACGAAACTTCATATCACGGAAAATGACCTTAGATAGAAAGGACGGGAGGTCGCGTAATAGGGTAGAAGGTTAGTAGGGGTAGAATATTATCTTGCCTTGAGACGGTTTTAAATTTGTCATAGAATTAGTCGTGCTATTATGGTTGTGTTGTTATTGTTATTCTATTATTTTGCTACTTTTATTTTTTCCTTGTAGAATTGACATTACTTTTCGTTTAGCCGGTAGTTTATATCTATTCTTCTTTTACTTGGGGCGAATACATTTGAGCTGAGGGTCTTTCGGGAACAATCTCTATCTCCATGAGATAATGGAAAGGTCTACGTACGTTCTACCCTCCCCAAACCCTTCTTTGTGGGATTTCACTGGGTATGTTGTTGTTATCTCCCCATTGAATTTTAGTGGCCTGTTTTAGCAGAGGAATATGTGGGCCCTCATCTTGACTCCCCTTGCCATCTGTACAGAAATGTCTGGCTTCATTTTCTTAAATTACATGTCTTAGCATAGGCTTCTCTCAAATGAAAGCCTGAGCTCACAATGGCTACATTTTCCTTATCAAAATGAGTACTAATTAGACAGAATGACAAAACGAAAAGAGAACAAATCATATATTTACCCTTCACGACCAGCCATGCAATGAAAATAGTACTCCTGGGGACGAAGTCCAGAAAGAAAGCGATCACTGACATAACCTCCTGCCCTAGAAGCACAATCCCATGGTGGAAAACAGGGTAAAGTCTTCCCAGAAACCATTCGTGGCACTCGTTTTCCTTCCAACTCTTGTTGACCCAGATACGAGGAAATTTGTTGAAAATTAACCTAAATAAATGACACATATCCATCAGTCAACACAGATACAACAAAATAATGACAGTTGTGATAAAGCTGAAGTGTAGGCAAAACAATATGTAAACAAAAACTTTTCTGGTTAACAATCAAGAAGTCCTGCAAAATACTACACCAGACGAGGATCCAAAAATATAACTGCATGCTTTTCTGTGCAAATGCATGCTGCGCACACACTCTCAAAACAAGAGTCTAACCTTTTGAAAAGGTTAAATGTGTACAATCATATGGTCTAGCATATTACTATATCCAAAACATAAAAGCATCAACGCTGCTAACAAATTTAGTAGGAAAAAACAGACTATAGCATCAAAACCTACATAAAAGCTAAATCAATACAAAAGCATTTAAAAATGATAGCTTTAACCATTTTGATGTAAGTTTCAATAGAATTCTTCCTGTTGCATACTTCTAGGTCGTGCCAAAGATGCGACTCTTTTCTTATTAACCGTACCTTTTATCCTTGTATCAGAGATCTAATGCGGCTCATTACACATTACAGTACATTAACATGTAAACCCAGGTAATTCACAAGCATTTTCACTGGAAAACAATCAGGAGGATCACGAACAATTAGATTTACTCAAATAATTTTTTTCTAAATTCAAATGTGCTAGGTAGTTCATTCTCAATTCTATGATATTGACAATTTCCTTTAGGACCTTATAACCTTTTCAATTGCACAAAAGGGGCAAACGTGCAGTTGTTTACATGAGCTCCTAAATCCATTAAGCAATTCTGCAACAGTGAAGGTGCAAACTTCTTCCAAGATTATGGACTATGTTTAAGCAACATTATGAAAACCGTTACTTATTTAAGTATAACAAGCAGCTATTACATGATAGTAGCCAAAAGAAAATTCATTTGATGACTCAGGCAATCTAGCTGCAGCAAAACAGAAAGTCTCCTTTACCCTTTTTTAGATAAGCAAATAGGTTACCCTATACTTTCCCAAACTTCTGATTTTGGTTCAAGATCAGGTTCTATAGATGATGATTACAGAAACTTACAGCCACACACTACAAAATCATGTTTCAACCTCATTAGAAAGTACTACTGCAAATGAAAATTATCAACTGCGTACAAACTCTTTCAATCCCAAATGCATAAGGAGTGGGGAGCCAAAAAGGTGAAAAAATTATATGAAAATTCCAAAACAGCAACTAAAATGGGGATGATACCAAAAGGGTAAAGGCGCAGGGGCTCGTGCGCCGTACACGACGTGAAGAAACGGAAAAAAGAGGAAGGCGCAGGTCACCTTGTGCCTTGCAGGTAGAACCTGTTGCCTATCTTTTCTCATTAAATGCTCCAAAAATGTGATATAAGTTGAGGTCATCTCAAGTATAAAGCTACTAGTAATTCTTAATCGCTTTTTTGTTTTGACATATAAAAGCTTGATTATTTATTACATAATCTATACTACTTAAAAATTTAATATAAAAATATTATAAATTACAATAATTAATCGCTTTAAATATTTTAAAATCGTATAACAAATTCGGTTCACTTCTCAAAAATCATATTTGTCACCTAATTGGGAGATTAGTTAGGATACATATAAATTGATTACTTATTATATGTAGTTGTATCAATGTCACAAAAAATTTTAACCAAAAAATAATTTATATTATTTGAAAAGAACGTAACAAATTTTTTTAATAAAATTAAAATTTAAAATTATATAAAAATTTAGACGACTCCAAATTTCATACGTATCACGTAATTGGACAAAGAGAGTCGCATATTATTTGAAAATGATTTGAAAGTACTATAAATTATAATAATTAGCAACTTAAGATATTTAAAAAAATATTAAAAAATTGTTGAAATCTTCAAATTCGATCCATGTCACATTAATTAAAACATAAAAAAAATATAATAAATAATTTATGTGACACTGATAGCATTACATATGATAAATAATCAATTTATATTGTGTCGGAACTGATCTCCCAATTAGGTGACAAAGATGATTTTTGAGGAGTGAACCAAATTTGTTATACAATTTAAAAATATTTAAAGCGATTAATTATTATGATTTATAATATTTTTATATTAAAATTTTAAATTATATATATATATATATATATATATATATATATATATATATATATATATAATGTAATAAATAATCAAGCTTTTATATGTCAAAACAAAAAAGTGACTAAGAATTAAGTAGTAGCTTTATACTTGAGATGACCTCAACTTATGTCACATTTTTGGAGCATTTAATGAGAAAAGACAGGCAGCAGGTTCTACCTGCAAGGTGACCTGCCCCTTCCTCTTTTTTCCGTCTCTTCATGCCGTGTACGGCGCAGGGGTAAGGCACACGGGCCCCTGTGCCTTTACCCTTTTGGTATCATGCTCCTTTTAGTCGCTGTTTCGGAATTTTTATATAATTCTTTTACCTTTTTGGCTCCGGACTCACCTATGATTAGTCATAGCAAACCACATGCCCTATAGTAACTCGACTTTAACTGAAAATTTCCAGGACATATGGATGAGACAGTAATATATCACCATGCTAAATTATGAATATTGTGAATTATCAATTTCCATAACTAAATAGAAAGATTCACAAATTTTACCAACTTACCGTACTCCCCTTTGCCCCAGTAATTGTCATAAGGGCGATGCAGTTTCTGGGGAAAGGTTTCAACAATCCTTTCAGCAACAACTCTTTATTAAATTGTGAGCCTTTATTTGCCAATTTATTTTTCATCTTCATGTCTAAGGCTGCTGAGGCAGCTTCTTTGTTGCTGCTTATTGCTTTCTCAATTTCTAGTTGGAGCTCCAAAGGGCCTGCAAGCCAAATTTACAACATCAACAGTCAAAGGGCATCCTAAAGAAAAATTCAATAGTAAACAAATGCTTGAAACCTTGGAATCATTTTCTTCAGACTTGACACATATGTGCCTCTACAGCTCAACCTAACTTAGATTTTAATGTCACTGTCAAATTCCTAACTAATGTCCCTAACTAAACAAGTCAGTGAAAAAGTCAAACTATTGCCTCAAACACAAACATTACAGGAAGCTGTTTACCAAGGAGGGGGATAGGAGGGGAAGAGAATTATTTGAGCTGACAGCGATCATTTTCTCATAGAGATGGAAGAATAAAAAGTTGTTACAGCAGTTTTGACTGGTTACTCTTAATAGCATATGCACGTGAAAGATAGAATAACAATTACAACCTCAAAGAGCTTCTTCATTACATACTTACCTATTTCTCCGGGCTTGAACTTAACAAAATCACAATGGGCCTCTTCACCAACATCATCTCCTTCAAGTTCCTCTTTCCTCCGAATATCATAATGTGGTAAGATGACAAGATCATCAATACCACAAGTGAAGCCATGCAGCTGAAGAGAATGAGTAAATTTAGATGAAAGATTTCACCAAGCAGGCATGACAAATTTGAAAAATGTGTCAGGAGAAAGAAAGAAATGAGAAAACATAGCGAACCTGTAAGAACATAGTAAATAAACGACTCAGCGCAGAAAGTAAAATGCCTGCTTTATGGGATCCATAAAGCTCCTGAATTGTGTGAACTAAACCAAACTTTCCAAACTGAGCCTTGTCGATTACACCACGCACGAGCTCATTTTTCCAAATTAAGAACTTATTTTCAGCGGTTCTATCTTCTTCTTCTTCTCTTGACTGATACTCAGCTAGGCGACTCTGGCTCAGGAAATACGAATACGGAATTTTCCCTTTGTTTTTGACGGTACAAGGTGCACAACCTTTTGTCAGATGATTTAGTAATGCAGTGATGACCTACAAGTCCAAAGTTACAATGATCAGTTTTCTAGGAAGTTGGCCTTTAGGATTAAGCTAACATCACACCCAAGGCCTCAAAATGAGTGCATAATGAGCTTGTTTTCGCTAGTCTTCACCTGCTTCCCTGTCCAAAGAGGCTTTGGTTTCCACACGGCAGGCAAAATAGTCTGCACAACACCTTCAACATCTACTACAGAAACTTTATTTGAATGATTTCCAGAATTTAGAGCAGGCCCAGCGGCAAACACACCAGATCCATACAGAAGCTGGTTGAACTCATGAAAGGTCAAAAAAGTATTCTTCATGGTAAGAATCACTGCACTCACAATATGATCCTAGAGAAGATGAACAAGCAAAAGAATTATTAGGAGAAATATAGAATATACAGATGACAAGAATGAACCACAAAAGGTTGTTGGAGACAATGTGCAGTTTAGTTACTCAAACCTGAATCAGGCCTCTAACTGTATCTCCCTTAGTCGGAACAATGTACTGTTCATTAGCATTTACAATGTTATATGCTTCAGCACGAGAAATTTCATCTTGTGGAAAGTGGACATTCATTTCATCACCGTCAAAATCGGCATTATAGGTACTGAAGCAATACAAGAGCAGATTAGTCCTGGAAAGAAAATTTTGTACCATTATGTACATGGAAAATCAAATAGAGAATTCCAACCTGCAATTAGCATAGTGCATGCGAAGAGTTTTCTCTCCTTTAAGTACTCGGACAACGTGAGCCATTATACTGGGCTTGTGAAGCGTAGGCTGCCATCAATTTTTTCCAGTGAGACCATTGTGCAGCTTTGAGAAAACGTATAGCAAGACAACACAAAGCAGTTATGGATACACATTCCTTACTTGTTAATCCATCTGTGAGATACGAGAACAACTGCACCTCAATCCCAAGCAGGTGGGACTCGGCTATATTTACCCTAACTTATCATGTCGCCTCATTTTAATTCATCTCAAACCAATATTATACACGGAGAGGTAGAGGCAGACTGAAAAAATATTGGGGGGAGGTGATTAGACAAGATATGGTGCAACTCCATATCACCGAGGACATGATCTTAGATAGAAAGGAGTGGAGGTCGCGCATTAGGGTGGTAGGTTAATAGACTGGTAGGATGACGTCTAGTCTTGTGGTATAGTAGGTTAGTAGGACTACTCGTGTCTTTATATCTTATATTGGTTATTGTATGTCTTATATTTGTTTCTTTGTTGTATTCATATATTATCACTTGCTTTCCACTTTAGTCATTTATTTCATATCTAGTATCTTCTGTTTTTGGGATCTTATATTTTGAGCTGAGGGTCTTCAAGAAACAACCTCTCTATCTCTATGAGATAGTAGTAAGGTCTGCGTACATTTTACCCACCTCAGACCCCACTTGTGGGATTCCACTGGGTAATGTTGTTGTTGTCGTCAAACCAATATTATACGAAATAAAAACTACTAGAAGTGGTTACTTAATGGGATTCTTTGAATCATGTCGGGATTTTTTAGAGGACATCATGGAAACTGTGGATAATTTCCACACACAGGAATAGTTTGAGAAAAGCTTTAATGAGACGTGACTTTGATTCCTCAAACAATGGAGCTAAAGAGTTCAATGATTTCAGATCTGTAGAGTATATACAAGATTGTTCTAAAGTATTTGACTGAGAAACTCAAGTGGATGGTGTACAAACTAGTGGCCAAACATCAAATAGCCTTCATAAAGAGGACAGATAATGGAGGCCTTGTTGATTACTAATGAATGTGAGGATACCAGAATAAGGGGACAGATACCTAGAATTTTATGTAAACTAGATATTGAAAAGCATATGATCACATGAATTGGGGGTTTAGTGTTAAAGTACAGAAGGATATGGGTTTTGGTAGGTCATAGATAAAGTGGATAATTTGTTTGTATTAACAATTATCAGGTTTTCTTTTTAATGAAGTAAGGTGTTAAATAACTGGCATCAAGAAGATGCAAAATAGTACAAAACAAGATGGCTTAGCTCCATTACAAAAATTAAATTACCCAGGGAACGTAGCTACCCCTCCCCCCCCCCCCCCCCAAAAAAAAAGGCAAGACAAAGTTAGAGAGCTACTGAAATCTAAAAATGGAAAAACATCATTTACAGGGATAGATTACTCCAATTATATAGATCCCAGGATTAGAAAAACTAAGACAGCTAAGTGAAGTGGGAAACGAACAAAAAGAGCAAAAATGGTAACATAAATGAAGCACAAAGGGAAGGACCATTATATTAAATGAGCTAAATTACTGACATTATTGACTTGCTCCAAATCCCCGGCAATCATATACTTATCAACTTTGATATCCTTGTCTGATCCAGGTTATAGATAGCAAAAGCTACAGTGGGATATTTATTACTCCCTCTGTCCCGATTTATGTAGCATCCTTTCCTTTTTAGTCCGTCCCAAAAAAAATGTCACTTAGAAACATTCTAACTTTAAAATTCTCTTTTTACCCTTAATGAAATGATTTACAACCACACAAATATCTAAGGATTGTTTTAGACCACAAGTTTCAAAAGTCTTCCTTTTTTCTAAAACACCGTGCCAAGTCAAACGGTGCCACATAAAATGGGACAGAGGGAATAGACTTTTTCCTCAATTACATAGCATCATAGTTGCCAATGATTCATCTGTTAATAGCAGGTTCTTTTGTTAATTCGGAAACAGCAAATACACCCCTAGAAGGAAGCATAAAATACAGCATACAAAAGCTCTGAGACTGAAGCAAAAAAAGCTTTACCTGTCGATTCACAAGAACGACATCCCCATCTTGTAAGTGCCGATAAACAACTTTCCCTTCAAATTCATACTCATTGTTCCTCCCAGATTGAGTCACTGCCCCCCTTGAAGAAGGCAATTTTCTAGATATTGCTACACGCATCTTTTTGTTTGATGGTAGTTTCACAGTAGTTATTCTATCAGCAAAAGAGACAGCGCCGGGATGGTTTTCAGGCCCGTTGATGATAGCATCTCTCATTTTAACAGCATTCCAAGGAGTCAACCTCTGATAAATGAATGAGATATTAGCAGAGAACGAGCAAATACGGGATAGTGCTAAAAGTTAAGCATTCGGCGCACATATAAGAAAAGATGTCAAGAATACTTTTCTTCTGTTTTCCTCTTTCGCCATTTTTAATTTTTTATCTACTTGTCATTCAAGTAATTAATATTAGCCTAATGAAACCCCATGAATAAACGTGGCTATTGAACAATACAGGGGAAGGGGATATATTTTAGCTCTAATTGGTTCATTATTCAACCCATGTAACATCGAATACGGAATCCTATATTAATCCTAGACACCAGTTAAAATTATCCATCTAAGCAGCTTAGATGAACCTTCACATAACAATCCTGGTACATGAAGCTTCGCAGACATTGTTCTCTATAAGGAATTAAATATAACAGTAAACAAACAGTTGGGAGCTACCCACTCAGTTGTTATCAGCCCTTCCCTTTCACCAGAAGTACAGGTTACAGAGGCTTCAATTTCGGACCAGAATTTTAATAAGAAGACTTAATCCTCTTCCCTCTAACACCAAAATTAAATAATAAGCAAGCATGACCCTTAAATATGTCGTCTTAGTCCTTCTAAATTAAGCTAATCTCTTAGTTAGTAATGCATGTTTGAGACCATTATTACCAATGCATCCTTCATAAAACTAGGACATGTAATCAAGGATGTGTGTGTGTGTGTGCGCGCACTTGACAAGAGAATCTCATCAGTACAGGATTTAGCATTATCCCAGTTTTATCTTTAAGTTACGTTCCAATAGATCTTGGGAAACAACAAGAAGCTGCATTTAACCTCCTATGAGCCACTCGGGATGACATTGATTTCAGGTAAGGCGGTAGCGAGATTAAAGTGTACATGTGAGAGTTTGAGAAAACTTTTGTCAGGTTGAAGGCTATGTAAGCTGACTAGGTAATTTTCTGTGACTTAGCCAAGACCTTCAAGAAGAGGAATTTGTATAAATTTTGCTTAAATACCTGAGTACAATAATATAGAAGATAATTCAGAATATTTGCAGGTATGATGAGAAATGCAAGTAGTGGGAAAAAACACCACGGCACAAATATAAAAGAGATCCAAAAAAGTCGTGGAGGAGGTCAGGAGACAGTGATGAGACAACACCCATGCACAGAAGCATAGCAGCTACAAATTGAAAATTTCTACATATATTCCCCCTGATAATTTAAGCCAACATTCCACAGCTAGCAAGGAGTTCATGTAAAAAGAATCAATTGCTCTTGTAGAAACTTTGAGCACATGATGGGCTGACCATCAAAATAGAATGGTAACCACATTAAACTCCAGCAACGGTAGTAAGTTCATATATATGCGATTATAGAAGAAAAATAAACTCCATTCAGGAAAAGCTTTGACCACAACCAAGTGGAGCAATGATAAGCCTGTACAATTAGAAGGAATTCGTTGGAGAAATAACAAACAAAACCTTAATATGTATTAGGTTTGAGTTTCTGATATGCTGTCCCTACCGATCCCCACCCCAACCACAACTTCCATTTTCGTCTGTTCAATTACATATGGGATTATTGATAAAACAAAAAGATAAACTAACAGAGATCTATATTTATTGAATCCTAGACTATGAAATGTATAGGTAAAAAACTTGTTGAAACTTGTATTATTGTTCTTGTTTAACTTTCTTGATAAGTAAAGCACAGTAGACACAGCACAGCTACTCCAAAATAAGTAACATCTTCACCCATACCTCAGGATAGGTTAGCCTTAAAGCAAAATATGGTGGAATTCCAATTTCATTGACAGACAAATAAGGATCTGGAGATATAACTGATCGGCAGGCAAAATTGACTCTCTTCCCCATCATTTTCTGGCGGAAGATACCTTCTTTCTTCTCCAACATTTGACATATGCCCGAACCAACATCTTTTTGACCTGGACCTGCCATTTGATATAGAAGATACTGCTAATCAGCCCAAAAATGATTGCAGTTAGTCCCCAAAACCACAGAGTAGTTTTTTTTTTTTTTTGAATTGCACCGGGTGTCCGAGTCTCTTTGAGCCCCGACTAATCCCGGGGTGCACAGGCCCTCGGCAAGGAGTTTCCCGCAAGTGCACCATGGTTAATTCAGGTTTTTACCCAGTCCGATGGCCCTCAGAAATTGTTTGCACCCAGTGGGTTTCGATCTTGACACCTTGAAAGGGAGCAAACCCCAAGGCTCAAGTCAATTACCACCAGGCCAACCCCTGCGGATTAAAACCACAGAGTAGATTTAATTGCCCCAATGGCCAAATTCAGCAATAAAAGATGAAACTACGCGTCAGCAGTAATAGCATATAAACACCATCGCACACACAACATTGCATAGAAAATTAGATGATGTTTCAAGTAACATATGTAGACACTTGCTTTCTTTAGAAATCAAATACTACGCCAGATACATGCAAGTCTACAGAAAAATAAACCAAGTAAAATTCAGACAATGGAGATTCTTATCTGCAATCAAATTTCAACTCCATTCCTATTTAGATATCCCTCTCTAAAGATCAAAGTTTTTAGATGAAATTCTCACGCAAGTCAACATGATCTCCAGATAAAAGTCCTGGGAGTCTCACCGTCACCCTAACAAAAATATTTTCACCTGTTTGGTCCAAGACAAAAATATTCAAAGCCACACATAAGGGGTTGCACGTTGAAGACCTAAAGTAAATCAATAGAAGTGTCCCATTTCTGAAAATTTAAGATTATAAGTGAGACGGCCCGATTGAATATGGACCGATGACAAACTGACAATTTTCCTACATTTTTTCTTATGACTCAGAAATTCATCTGGCGATGACCAAACTGACAATTTTCCTACATTTTTTCTTGTGACCGAGAAATTCATCTGGCCATGACCCGTTGGGCCAGTCACACCCTTGAAAACTGGGAGATGATAGGTCTTCCTTTGTACCTTACTACTCTTAAATACTCGCAGGTTTACCCAGTCCGATGGTGCACCCAGTGGGTTTCGAACTTGGGACCTTGAAAGGGAGCAAACCCCAAGCCTCATTTCATCACTTTGCGACTGCTTATACTAATATTGCTTGAAAGTACCACAGCCAACACAAAAGAGAGGAATATACTCACCAGAAGCTGCTTTGCTATCAAACAGCACATTTACAGATTGTTGAAGATCCATTAAGCGGCTAATGATCTTAGACCTTCCAGCCCGGTTGATATGAGCACTTCCCAAAGCTATATTTGACTGAACAACCTTACCAAGAAGAACAGTATGTGGATGTTCCATAATCTGAAGAGACATCAACACTTAAATGTAAGTAAATGAGGGATATAAAGATGGGATGAGAAATTCCACAAACCTCCGATGAGGTTTTTGATTTGTAAAAGGCCTACCTCCCCCTGTGGTTTTAAATGATACACAACCCTCCTAATTCATATTTAGAATAACAAACTATAAACTTATATTGTAACTTAAAAATGGACACGGTTGCTCAAGGGTATGGGCTAGTGGTCAATGAAATGGTTGAGAGCCACGACGCCTCGGATTCAAATCCCAGTAGAGATAAAAATACTGGGTGATCCTTCCATTTGTCCTATCCTTGATGGACAGAGTTATCCGGTAAATGTTGCTAGTGGAAGCCGGGAGGTGGATACGGGGAGGTGGCACGTATCCAATGGAGTTAGTCGAGATGCGCGAAAGCTGGACCGAACACCACGATCATCCAAAAAAACAAAAAAAAAGGACATGGTTTCCCCTTACATATTACTTATATGTTTTCCTAGGAGAAGAGACTTGTTCTAATGTGCAAATAAGATAGTGAAAAAGCATATGACCATGTGTCATTGGATTTCCTGTTAAGAATATAGACAGAAATGGGATTGGCAAGAAATGGATGGACTGGAAATACTTTTGCATCATAATAATTAAGTATTACGCTTTACTTAGTGGTGCTCCATAAAGAATTTTTGCAGCACGAAGAGGATTAAGACAGGGGGACCCTCTTTCGCCATTTTGTTCACTCTCGTCATGGAAGGATTCAGCAAACCAAGGACTAGAGCTGCGCGACTTGTTTAAAGCACCATCAATCTCTGATAGAAGGTTAAGCTAAGGGCTAAAGCACCATCAGTCCATTAATTAATGGTTTAACTTTAACCTGATGGTCTAAAGCACCATCTGAGAGAGAGATTTGTTTAAAGCACCATCAGTTCATTTGTGTAATGGTTCATTCTCGTCATGGAAGCGGTACAAGCTCGCATTTGGCGGAGCAAATGGAAAGAGAGAAACCGAAAATATTTTGAAGGAAAAGTGAATACTATCGTCATGATCAAGTAAAATTGCATTTTGTTAGTTCCCTTCCATTGAAAGAAGGATTCCCTAAAAGAAACAGAATCCATTATAGACTTTATCACAATTATGTATAGATGATGAGAAAAATCATTTGTTCTTTTTCTACTGTCTTTGTTGTACATAGCCCAGCACCATCTTAGTGCTGATACTATTTTACTGAAAATTTACTTTTTCAAATAATATTCAATTATTTCCTGAAAGGTATATGAAGGTTTGTCAAACGCAGAAACTGCAATTTTTTGGACCATGAAGTGTACTATGAGCTGCACAGAGGGCCAAAAAGGTAACGGTATTCCCTTGAGGAAAAGCTCTCTTACAGCAAAATCTTTTGTCATGCCAACAGAACAAATCGACACAAACCACTGTTGTGGATAGAATGGCGGACTCATGGAATGGATATGATGCCTCAGGCAGACATCTATTCTGGCTTGCAAAGAAGTTCAAAATGCTAAAAGGGGAAATGAGGGTGTGGAATAGGGAGGTTTTGAAGAGGGTAGAAGTGAATATGTGGGAGTGTTTGTGAATGAGTTGAGGAGATGGAGAAACAGAACGCAAACTTAGATATTGCTTGTATACTTCCACAGATAGAAACATAAAGCTACAATATCCACCAAAAGTATCAGAAAAGACAGAAAACCAATATTCAAAGATTCTAAATTATTAATTTCATTTCTGCTGCTCAAGTACCGGATAAAAATAGAGGAGAGATTCAAGTAAACCTTGAAATACTTTCTGAGATAAAAATGTGAATTATAAAATCACTTGTATAAATGATTTTAAAAAGTGAAGAATGGGACATAGTATAAACTAAATGCACACTCCTAATAATGAAAATTAAAGGTTGAACAATAAATAGGGTCATAGGAAAGCTGTCAGCAAATTTGAGGGATGGGGCCCATATAAAAAGCTGCAGCATTTGGCATCAAAAGATTATAATTATTTAGTCCATCAGCGAAAAAGTACATTCACGAAACAATCAAGTACACCATATTTAACTCACACAACCAAATATAAAATGACCATATTTTCCTCAGCTGGAAGCAAGCATGTCATCCATGACCTGCTTCCTAGCCGCTTATTACTAGTAGAATAAGGAAGTGTGTGCGTTCATTATGGTCCTGCAATTTAGCAGAAAATCTATGACAGAACAATTGGCTATTATACACATTTTTTGATAAGGAACTATCATAGACAAGGTTGAAGAAGACATCTTGCATTACATGGTTCTTAGTGCCAGACTGACGAGAGAAAAGCATAAATACAAATATAAGAAATTTGAAATAGAGTTCAATGCTTACAGAGTCACCCCCTTTGGCTGGAGGACGGAATTTGATTGGTGGTACAAGAATGGAATCCAAAAAGAACATAGAGGGCCCAGCCACCTTGTCAGGTGTATTACGGTGCCGGCCCTGAATATCACAGAAGAATGTGCAAAGAGGAGCTTCATTTTGCCATAACCGATGTATAATGTTTCTGACCTGTCAATTATAACTAAAAAAATTGATAAACAGAACTACGAATCTACATAACAGCTAAGATATTATTATCATCAAAATAATCAAGCAAAAGATGATAAACAAGATATTAGAGGAGCAACTAGAATACATGTAAGTTACGAGCTTATTGTTCGCGGTGAAAGCCATACCTGAGATGGTAAATGTGCTACTGAAAATAAGTCTTTCTGTTGCTCGACCACATCTGACTCGTCACCCCCTTGCCTCCCGTGTGCCTTAGAATTTTCTACTCCATCCATGGAAGTCACATATAAGCTGGTTTCAACTTCCCCTAACGGCTCAGTGGCATTTACAACCTCGGGGGAAGGGTTTCCCTCGCTTCCACCAGTGTAATGCGGATTGAACCTGTGACCACTTTTGATATAATTTTCCCTAATTTTCTTACTTGAGATATCCTACAAAAAAAAAATCAAATTGAGCAGAAAACAGATATTTAATACTTCATGACTACGAGGTAATCTCTATGCCTATGCATGTAGACGCAGTGAGTCATTTGACTTGAGAAAACACTTCACAGAAGAAATTAAACATTGAAGCTACTAATGGGCAAACTCCAGAAATCAACAGAAAAATCTTCAGGATATATGATGGCCTCATCTGAACATTATCCAATGATATCATACCCAAATCAGGTATTTTTAGAAATATGTTCATATAATGGACCTATAACTGAGGCAGACAACCCTATCAAAAGGACCTTCCATTCTGAAAGATCCATAGAAAGACAAATTTAAAGAGGAATGTATATAGGAAGCACAAATATGTGCAGCCCATGCTCAACCAGAAATCCGGAATTAAAACAGGATGGGCAACAGTACTTTGAAAGTTTAAAACAAAAAAATTACAAAGGTGCCGGTGAAGCTAGAAAAAGAATTGATTGCTTAGTTTACCTAGAACTTAGCAGCAAAAAATTAAATAGCCAGAATTAAAATATGTAAACAACAAAAGCTTATCCAAATAGTGAATTTTAACTTGAACATGCATAGAAAATAGAGAATGGGATGGACAGTTCCAAGGAGGGGAAATACACAGTCAAAGACAACTATTGCCTCATGATCTCTCAGAATGCGTTGCTGGACAAGTGGTCATGGAAGCATGTTTAGAAAATTAGGACTCTGCCTAAAGGAACATGCTTTGCATGGCTTCCTCTTAATGATGTTGTGCTAAGTCATGATAACCTTTGTGAAAAGAAAATAGTTACTCGTCAATAGATGCCATTTGTTCCATCAGTCATCTGAAAATGTCAACCCCCTTTTTTTTTGCAATGCCCTTTAGTGGTACTGTAGCAGACATCTGGAACTGCTTCATCAATATGTTTGGCCTACACTGGGTTTTTCCTCAGAACATCAAGATTCAAGGCAGCCTACTCTAGCTGGTTTTTTGGGAAAGTTGATAGAACCATCAAGAAGATCTGGAGAGTAATTCCTTCATCTAAAAAGAAAAGATCTGGAAAATAATTCGAGCAGTGATTTTTTGGAGGTCTGGAAAGGAAAGAAATCACAGAAGCTTTGATGGGATCTCAACTCCGAGCCATACTCTAAAAGCTAGATGCTTAGTCAATCTGTTCAGTTCAAACTTTTTGAAACCTGCTAATAGTGTTGACAATTTTTTTGGATTTTCTTAGCTTTTTGATCTTAGCTTAGTATCTTTCTTTGTACACTTTTGCCTTTAGCATCACCCTGATGCTCTTTAATGAAATCCTTTACTAAATCAAAAAGTAGTTGAACATGGATGCAGGAAACCGCAATTATGGATACATGCAGGATGGCTAAAGCAACATTAATAGATATAAATTATGCAAAATAGACTGAGAAGAAGGCAGTTGTTAAGCTATTTGGTTCTTTTACTATTTATTTTTTTGGTTAACCGTTCAGTCTTCCGGAATCGGTCTTCCTATCTCCATGAGGTAGTGGTAAACTCTGCGTACATTCTACTCTATCCAGAACTCACGTGTGGGATTTCTATGGTTATGTTTGTGAGAAATATTGGAGAAGAATATTATTGAATTGTTGTCTACATTATTACATTGACACCCTATTTATAGATACTATATTAGACTCCTTTTCCAACTCAGATACTATAATACAATCCTTTTCCAAGTAGGATTCTATATACTATTGTTATTCCTATTCCTATTCTAAGTAGGATTGTATTTACCTATTCCTATTTTAACACTCCCCTCAAGCTAGTGCATACACGTCATATGTACCTAGCTTGTTACAAATGTAATTAATACGAGGATCGATGACGAGCATGTTGAGATATCAGCAAGTTGATCTTCCGACTTCACAAAATTAATAGTCGACCTCAATGTCTTAGTCTTCTCATGAAATTCTGAGATTGCATTGTTAAACTTCCCAAAATAAGCTTGAGAAGATTGTTTTAGACCATAGAATGATTTACACAATCGACATACGAGGTTACCAAACTCCCCCTGAGCAACAAAATCAGGTGGTTGCTCCATATGGATTTCTTCCTCGAGATCATCATGGAGAAATGCATTCTTAATGTTCAATTGATTAAAAGGTCAATGGAGATTGACAATATGGATTATCTCGAAATTACACTAAGAACGTCACTTTAAAACTGGTTGAAACCTGCTTATGCACCGAACTATTAGATTTGATGGCTGAAAGTGGTCACAAATTGTCGAAGACCACATAAGGAGACTGGAAATCATTTCACAACCTAATAGCTAGCGAGTAAATAACATAACAGGAGGACCCAACATTGGAAACAAAATACACATTGATGACTATGTCTCCAATATCATGTTAATTTAAATGTGTAACTGTCTCATTTTAAAAGCTTATTAAACTTTTTTGTGAGATCTCAATTGAATGCTCAAACTTTAAGATAAGATGGACACACACTTCAACATGGTATCAAAGCAAGCAAAGGTCCTAGGTCCGTGTCTCACTGCCACTTATCGTCAAAAAGAAAATGTTGAAGAATCAAGCTCGCGCGTGATGGACCATGTTGAAGACATTATTAAGTAAATAAAAGTGTGCTCTCACTAACAACATAAGCTTTTAGTTGAGATGGCCACAGCCTTCTGTTAAAGGATTTGCCAAGCTATTTTTTAGAAAATGATATGCCAAGCTTAGGACAAAAAACATCTACTTCGTAACAGCATCAATACTCATTCAGTAATATCAGAAAGGCAAACAAAATATGACATCCGAAAATCTGAACTATGCAGCTCTTTAAAAGGAATCTGAACAATGTATTAGACACCAATGTGATGAAAAGAGACGTACCATACGGAACCGTCCAAAACTAGGTTTGCTGATCTTTGGATTTTTTGCTTTGCAGTTGCTACATTTCTCAGTCTTCGTCTTGAGAATTCTATCAATAACAGCCATAGCTTCAGTAAACTGGAAGTTGTCCCAAGATGGCCTCTTATTGTATTCACAATGTTCTTGCATATTCCAATCATCCATTGTACATGACATATGGCTCCCTTCACTTTCCTCCCGATCAGTAGAGTTATCAGGAGAAAGGGCATCCATCATTTTGGCCCCAACAACATCACCTTTTGCAATTAACTCTAATTCAGAAACACACTTTTCAACCTAACTCAGAAAAGAAACGTAGAGTATTAGTAAGAAAAGGAATATATGGTTATATACAAGTACTAGGAACAAGAATTAACAATACTATAATAAATAACTTACCTCTGCTCTTGATGCCCGAAAATGGAAGCAATAAAAGCATGTTCTTTGCAGAAGATTGTGCAGCATATTGAAAAGCAAGGGATTGAAGACTGGTGAAACAAGTTCAATATGACCACAGTGACCAGAGCAGAGACGTTGGCCACATAATTTACATCTGAACAGGTTATTACATAAACAAATCAAAGCAAAGACATAAACAAAGAAAAAGTATCCAACAGAACGCGACAAACTGAACATAGTAACTACAAAAGAATTGAGTCATTACACTGCAACAAAATACCCAGCGTAATTCCACAAGTGAGGACAAGAGAGGGTGGAGTGTACCTAAACGGTAGTACTACCTCATGGAGGTAGAAGGCTGTTTTTGTTAGACACTCGGCTCAAGTGCATCAAATTCAAGTACAACGATGAAGAAAACAGCGTACAGAAAACATAGCAACTAACAAGCGAAGCAGCACAAAGGATACAAAAGGGGAACAAGAACAACAAAATAATGCGATAATAGCGGCACAATAAACCACAGGCGATGATAGACATCAAAAAAAAGAACTATAATAATACAGCTAGTACAACAAACACCAACGAGCCTAAACCCTCCAAAGGCAAAACAAATTATGATGAAAAAAGACTGTTCATACTTGTATAGATAGACACTAGGCATATAAGACACTGTAATCAATTCCAAACTCATGAATGCAGTGGTAAATAAAATATATTACTATGGGTTGTTTGGTTTGTGAACAATTTATGTTGGGATTGTAATGCGAGGATCTGTTGTAATCTTTGAAGTATCAATTCGATATATACTTCAGTTTACATATTAAAAAGTATACTAATTTGATATTAAAGACAATGAGATGAGGTAACTCTTTCATCTAATCAGTACACCCTGATTAATTCAAATCATGCATGCACATTATAAGAAACTTACAGGGAATATTCAGCGAGGGGACCCATTGCCGGATCATAGAGCCCATTAGGCACTGGTAGGCCTAATGTATCAAGCAAATTAGGGCTTGTGACTTTTACAACACTATGCCTACGAACTTCTTCATCTGTCATGAAACTGAAATGAACAGCCTCAACGGCCTCTGATGCACCCTGTAAACAATAACCTTTTTTGTTACATAACTACCCAAAAAGATACATCGACAGAAACATGTAGCCCAAAAGTATTTTCAGACAAAGCAGCCAGCACTACAGATAGTATCACCCTATTTGCACTTTGGAAATTAGTGGGACATTAAGCATAAGAAATTAATAGCACGGAACAATCACATGAAGCTAATATTTGGCAACCAATGTGGCCTAGGTCAACAAAATTGGAATAGACCATGAGAGACCAAGATTCGGCTCAAAGGAACAACAATAAATCCCACAAGTGGAGGTTGAGAAGGGTAGAGTATACACAGACCTTATCCCAACCTCATGCAGGTAAAGACATTATTTTCAAAAGACCCAAGTACAGCAAATCAAATTAGATTCAGCGAAAAACAACACTAGGTGATTTCCATTAACTAAGGTAGGTGCGAAGTGGCACGTACCTGGTAGAGGTCGCCAAAATTGGCCTCGACACCATGTTATAAAGAACTAGGAAAATTAAAAAACAAGTTGCAAGCAGTGGCGGAAACATGTGGAAGCATGCCCAAACACATCAAACTCAAATTCACTAAAATTTGAGTTTCAAAATTTAAAACCCATTGAAAAAAAAAAGTATATGGGGTTCTAGTAATAATCAATCTAAACAGATATAAAGAGGAAAAAAAAGGAGAATAACATAAAACCACTAGCTCCACAGGAAAAAGGGGGATATTAATAGAAAACGAGCTCGGCCAGAAATTAAAACATAAAACAAGTTCCGATTTTGACAATCAAACTACAGAGAAACGGGGAGAATCAACAAGGCTACATATTATCGGATTCATGGAAGTGATATCGAACATCAATAAGCACAAATAACGAAAATAAACTAAAAAATACCCAAAAAAAAAAACGTAAGACTGGGATACCTGATTCATCTTTCAAGTTCCAGTTGGAAAAATTTTGAATCTGAAGCTTCAAATTGGGGCTTAGGCAAGCTTAAGGGAGTGTATATTTTGTGGCGGAAGGTTCGTTTGGAGGCTGTGGAAGAGAAGAGGTTTTTTGAAGAAATGGGTTTAAGACAGGGTTTAGTAGAAAGTCCAAACAGCACTATTATTTTCTTGCCGCTTTAAATAAATAAAAATTTCAATCTTTTTTTCTTTTTTCTGAAAAAAAAAATTGTTTGAATTTCACAAGTCTCCACTTTGTAACCCTACTAGTGGCCAAGATCGTAGGTTTGCACGAGTTTAATATATGTTATTTTTTTAAAAAAAAATTATGATTTAGATAAATTTTGAAGAGTCAATAATATTGATATATTTTTAAAATTTTTGAATTTATAATATTTTTAAGTAGTTTTTAAATAATACACATTACTCTTGCATGGGAAAATAATTTATCACGGGTAATATTGTAATTTCATATTTGAATTAGATGAAGAAATAATTAAATAATAATTAATAAAAATGACACAACAAAATTAAGTAGACACTTTAATAGTGATCGTAAAAATAAACAGACACGTTATTGTAATTTTATGGTAGAATTAGATGAAGAAATAACTAAATCATAATTAATAAAAATAACACAATAAAATTAGGCAGTCATCTGCATGTTTCAAACAACTGAAACAGGCACGATGACACTGAGCTACTCAAAGTAGCCGTGTGTCATATAAGCGAAATTTCTCTCATTTACCATATTACATATATCTCCTTTAATTTGATTAAAAATATCTAGAGTTCAATATATAGTAGTATAAAATAATAAAGATAAGTTTTGTTTCTATTTTATTTATTCATTTGGTATAAGCAAAATTTTCTTTATTTGTTCATTCAATATATAGGCAAAATTTTCTAGAGTTCAATAGACAAAACAATTATAAAGTTAAGTGTATTTATTGATTTTTTTATTTGATGTCTCGTATTATCAAAAAAAAAATTATATTAAAGCTCGAATGTGATCTCTGATTAAGGGAGACGATGTTCCATCCATAACACCATGAATTTTTTATAATGTTACTAGGTTAAGTCATTAGATCATTGAAAATCAAAACCAAATCAAGTCTGCTTGAAAAGAAAGATTTTGGAACGTAAAACTAATCAGACTTAAAGAATTAAGCTAAATTTTTTTAAAAAAAATATAATTTTAAGCGATACAATTTTAAGAAATTTACGAGAGTAAAAAGGTCAAATTTTCATTTACAATATACATGGCTAAAAATAATCTTTTTTAAAAAAAATCTATGGGATCAAATTTGTTTATCTTTATTAATATTAGATTTAAGATGGTCTTTAACATATTAAAAGTGACTCAAAGCCTTCATCTTTCCCACTTCTGGTTCAAATTTGTAGTTTTTTTTTTTTTTAATTTAAAAATAATTGAAGCTCATCTGTTAGACAAAAAAGAAAAATTCTTAAAATTCTTATTATCTTTCTATCTCTATGAGGTAAGTAAGGTTTGTGTGCATTGTCACCTTTCCAAATCTCACTTATAGGATTTTACTGGGTGTGCTGTTGTATCTCTAACTTTTCTTATTGTATTAAAAAGTTTCGACGTTGTCTTCTCGAACTGCATAAAAAAATTGTGAAAAATTCTTCAGATGTTGTTTTCTCAAACTGCACAAAAAACTGTGAAGAATTCTAAACACGTTAAGTGCTTCCTTATTTGTAACTTTTTCCAAAGGTATTGTATCGCTATCAATTTCATCATTAGCATTATTATTTTCGATATTATCAATAGTTTTTCTAAGCTCTCCACCTCTAAACATGCATCATTTTCACTCAGATAACCTAGATATGCCATTGACATTCATTTTATTGCAATTACCGAGTTTATATTAACCATGAGCTCAAATTTATGATATTATTTTCACAGGAAGGCTCATTTAAATTTCTTGAGACTCCATTCACTGAATAATGTAATCAAATTAATCTTTATTGAATCTCGAAAATACTCTTTAAATTAATAAATATTAATTTATCAATTAAGTAACAACTCTATAAATTAATAATATTCCATCTCTCCTTTCAATTAATTTTTGTATCAATATAACAATCTCCCATCTCCACAAGTATTTGATAACTTTGTTTACTACGACTGACTGAATAACTTAGAAGAAATCATCTGGTGCTTTGTTTTCCCTAAAAGTTTGGATTTAGAACCTAATAATTAGCAACTCGGACGCATAAATCAGAATGATATAAAGCTTACAGAAAATTATTATGAAATCATAGTTGAAGCTACTAGAAAATTATTTTTTAGGGGCAATATTATAAAATCATAAATGAAATAAGCAATTGCTTTAAAAAGATTAATAAAAATTTCACAAAATATTTTTGCGGGCCTCGTATAACGTATAAGAGGAAGCAGACAACTCAAACAGGCACGTCGACGAAGAAGTGTCTGCTTGCCGCCTAACTCCCCCTTGTTATATAAGAGAAAATTCTGATTTTTATTATTTAAATTTTTTATTTTTACTATTCTAATATTTTCTAAAAATATTTTTTATGGGTTAAGTTAGAAAAATGGAAGTTGATTCCTTTTACTGATCATATACATAAAGTACTTTTTCAGGAAGAGAAAAATCCTTTTTAATAAATATCTTTTGTTATCTTTCTCTCTTTTAACAATCCAACTTTTTTCTTTTGAGCAATAAAAAAAGTGACAAAGTTGTTCCACTAAGAATATTAACTTTTTTGAATTTAATTGTTATGTCATGACAAAGATTTGGGCATTATGTATCATTCTGCAAAGTGCTTTCATAATAAATATTCAACCAAAAACAGAAGAGTGACCTGTAAGTTGTAGCTATCTTCTAGGTAATGTTATGTTCATGCTGTTAAAGTTGTTAATACTTTCCCTTGTTTATGTTCACTCCTTAAGTATTTGAGTCTGCAAGATTGGATTTTTATGCAGAAATGGAAGCTGATATCAGTGAGAAGTTGTTGAGTGAAGTGCAAGTTGTGGATGAAGAAGTGAATCTCAGGGACAAGTTATGGAACGAGGCGAAGAAAATGTGGGTGATTGCTGCTCCAGCCATGTTTACAAAGTTTTCGACGTTTGGAGTAACTGTTATTACTCACTCATTTGTTGGTCATATTGGACCTAATGAACTTGCTGCTTATGCTTTAGTCAGTACTGTTCTCCTGAGATTTGGCAATGGCATTCTGGTACTAGTTCTGTTATATCTCACTTATTTCTGAACAAGAAATATAATGTATTTAACAATACTCAAGTATATATTACTGGTTGTTTTAGGCATGATTAGATTCGGTAGGGGTCACTGAGATGGTTCGTGCATGTGAAAGAGGAGAGGTATGAATGCTCTAGTTAGGAGGGGTGAGAGGTTAACCGTAGTAGGCTTGAGGAAGGGTAGAGGTAGGCATACGAAGTATTGGGGTGTGGTGATGAGGATGTATGTGACACAACTTTAGCTTATTGAGGATATGGCCCTTGATAGGAAGGTGTGGAGGTCGAGAATTAGGGTAGAAGGTTGGTTATTAGTCGTTTCCTTTTCCCAAGTTTAGTATTATTCTTTTCTTTCCCTTATTCTTAGATTTCTACCACTACTAGTTGTTTCACTTCGATATCTTGTCGTTTCTGTTTGTTGCTATTGCCTCTTTTTCCACTGTTTATTCAGTCATTCAGAAACAACCTCTCTACCTTCTTAAAGATAGGTGTAAAGTCTACGGATACTCTACCCTCTCTATATGCCATTGTGGGATGACACTTTGTTGTTGTTGAGTGATGAATTAACCTCAAGTATATTCATATACCTGCAGATGGGAATGGCAAGTGGATTAGAAACTTTATGTGGACAATCCTATGGTGCAAAACAATATCACATGCTCGGGATTTATCTCCAAAGATCTTGGATTGTCTTGACAGTAACCACAACACTGCTTTTACCACTTTATATCTTCACCACGCCGATCCTTAAAGCTTTAGGACAGAGTGAAGAGATAGCAGAAGAGGCCGGACTCATTTCTTTGTGGTTAATACCAGTGACTTATTCCTTCGTTGCATCATATACATGTCAAATGTTCTTACAAGCACAAAGCAAGAACAAGATTATCACATACTTGGCAGCTTGTACCTTAACGATCCACATTTCCCTCTCCTGGCTTTTAACAGTGAAGTTTAAGTTTGGAATCACTGGTGCCATGATATCTACAATTTTGGCATACTGGCTTCCTAATGTTGGTCAGTTGATGTTTGTAATGTGTGGGGGATGTAAAGAAACTTGGAAAGGCTTTACATGTTTGGCATTTAAGGATCTCTGGCCTGTAATAAAGCTTTCTTTGTCTTCTGGTGCCATGCTTTGGTGAGACTCATACAATTGCTCGTAAATACTTTCACAATCATCTGTTTGTCATACACTCGAATGGAAACTTGTCATGTGAGGCTAATATATTGGGAGTATCATGTCACGAAATATCACATCTTTGAACCTGAAAGTTTGAATTTTTCGAGTTTCTTTGTTTGGCAGCCTTGAATTCTGGTACAACAGTATACTAGTTCTTCTTACAGGAAACTTGAAAAATGCTATGGTTCAGATTGATGCTCTTTCTATATGGTAATGTTGTTATGCTCCTGCCTCATTTCAATTAGACCTTTTATACATGCTAGCTTCGTTTACCTATCGATCAATTTTGTGCCCCTTTTTTGCAGCCTTAATATCAATGGTTGGGAAATGATGATATCTCTTGGTTTCTTAGCTGCAGCATGGTAATATAATCATAGTTTTTAATCTCTTTACGTTATGTTTAGATTCTTCTTTATCAAGTGTTTTCAATTAGTGTACGAGTGTCAAATGAGCTGGGAAGAGGGAGCGCGAAAGCAGCAAGCTTTTCAATCTGGAATACAGCAACAACATCATTCGTCATTGGCTTCATTCTGTTTCTGTTCTTTCTGTTCTTGCGTGGACGCCTGGCTTACTTATTCACAGACAGTCAAGACGTGGCTAAAGAAGTCGAAGAAATGTCTCCTCTACTAGCATTTTCCATACTCATGAACAGTGTACAACCAGTTCTCTCTGGTGAGTACATTTCTCTGATTCAAATGCTAATCCTACGAAAAACACTTTCAAGGATCAAGCGAAAACTTCAAGATTTTATTGATGCAGGCGTTGCTGTTGGCGCCGGATGGCAGAGCATTGTAGCCTATGTCAACATAGGCTGCTATTATTTAGTAGGCATTCCAGTTGGAGTTGTGCTTGGTTATGTTTTCAAACTGCAAGTTAAAGTGAGTTATCCATTTCTTTTTCTTCTTTCTCTCTCATACTTGCCAAAATTGTTGTTGCACCTGCGTCATATCCTTACACACACATGTTCGGCATTTTTGAAGAATTCAAACAACACAGGCAAAAAAGTATACTTTTCTTTTCTGTTGACAGTTTCTCCCATTTTGGAAAATGTCTTTATAGGGTGTTTGGGTTGGAATGATTTTTGGTACACTGGTCCAGACAACTGTACTACTTATAATCACTTTGAAAACTGATTGGAATAAACAGGTACTACTGTATCATCTTAAGTTTAATTATATTAAGCTTTTGATTTATTATTTTCCTTGAAATTGAACAGCAAAATAATCAAGAAAATTCTCATTCATACAGGTTTTAATTGCTCAACAGAGAGTGAAGAGGTGGCTAGTAGAAGATAAAACAAATGATGATTCACAAACTTCTTGAACCTGAAAAGTTCCTCATTTTTGATCATGTAATTTAAAAAAGACAAGCCCGGTGCACTAAGGCTCCCGCTATGCGCCAAGTTCGGGGAAGGACCCGACCACAAGGGCCTATTGTACGCAGCCTTATCTTGCATCTCTGCAAGACTCCTGGTCACATGACAACAACTTTACCAATTATTCCAAGGCTCCTCTTCTTTTTGATCATGTAATTTCATGAGCAATAAATTCTTATTACATGATACTAATTTTTTGACGTATCAATAAACAAAAATTATATTTTCAACTCCTTTTGTCGCCCGCCGTGTTTAGAAATTCTTATAAAGTTGAACAAAAACATGTATCAATTGTTCATCCGATAAAAAATTTAAACAATCTAACAAATTAGGTACTTCAGTAAATGAAAAAAAATATGAAATTATGAATATTCGACTAAACTTGTAAATAGGTGAAGAACATATACGAGATTTACGCATTCTACAAACTCTTGACCAATTCAATAGTATTCCCTTAGTCCCAAATCAACTATCGTGATTTCTAAAAATAATCGTCTCAACTTAGTTGTCATTTTAAAAATTCAAGAGAAAATTAATTATCTTTTTTCCACTTAACCTTTAATAGTAAATGCTCTTGAAAATCACAAACACTTCAATTATAAGGTGATAACATGTAAATAGAATAAATATCTAATAACGAGAGGTTATATCTTAAGACGTAAAAAACGGATAAAATACCAAATTTTTTGCTGTCCAGAAATACATACTTGTGACTTCAATTCAGGCTATTTTTGCAAAACTTCCTTAAATGGGCTAAAATATAAAAGTGACTCAAATCATCCCTCTTCCATCAACTTCGATCTGTGAAAACCCAGAAACACCCTTTCATTTACAAAGCAACAGTGGTACCTCTTACTTCAAGAGCACAAGGGTAGATTCGTCATTACACATCATCATCATCATCATCCCAAAATCTTGTTTCCAGAAAGAAAACCACTGCAACTTTGCTCCGTTTCATCAATTCGAACTGTCGAAATTCAATTGTAAGAAATTGCTATCTTCTTTTCTTCAATGATTTATATGAATTTTCTATCTGCTTTTTGTACTCCAATGAATGTGGAGATTTTTTTTTGGGTAGGGAATCCAATCGGAACAAGGTGAAAATTTCAGGTAGTCAATCAACTAAACTGCGGAGATTGTAATCAGTTCATGCTGCAAAGTGGATAATTAGTATATCAAAAGACATTTAATTTTGTTTGCTTTGATACAAGAGAAATCTGTTGGTGAACATTGGAGCAGTGAACCTAGATACTTTTTCCTCGGCAAAGTCAATTTTCTTCCATGTGATAATACGGTAGCTGTAAAATTGTTTTGTTGATATAATGGGTAAAAGGGGAGCTGGAAGTTAGCAATCTGAGCTTAGTAGCCATATATTTTTTGTTTTGCTTCTGAAAAGTCTGTTTCTATGTATGAACTCTAGTGCAAAAAAGCTAAGATAATGTAATTTGTCTTGATGGTGGAATAATTCATATGTGGCCTAATTTCATCACTTCTCTGGGGAAATTTGCATTTGTTAGGTCTTATTTGTGGATATAACTAGAAAGAATAGATCTTTTTTGTTTACAGATTACTGTTCTGCATGTTGTTTTTATTTTTCTAAAGGAGATTACGAGGTGGGAAATTGAGTCCCTCTCACCGAGAAGGTCAAAGTTCACGTAGCCAATCAGCTGACTACTAAGATTTCACTATATATTTCTTCAGTAGCTATGGTTATTTAACTTTTTTCTTTTGTGCAGTGAGAATATATCTTGAAAAAGAAACATGCAGATGCGACAAAAGCTTCTTTTTAGATCCAGTCTAGCTATATGTCCTCATAGTGTGTTGGGATTTGTACCTATTTATCTAAAGCATCACATTTATCCAGTCAAACGCAAGATGCTACGTACATCATGTCAGCTTATATTGCAAAGTAGAGGTAAAAGATGTGGCTTTATTGTTAATTGCCTTTTTGGAACCTTTGGAAACTCAAAAAATGAGCACCAGACTTGTCATAGAAATGGTGAGGAAATTTCATATGAATTATACAATGAGTCCATTTGCGAGTTGTGTACTGAAGGCGATGTTGATAAGGCAATGAGGCTGGTTTCCCAGATGGAGGCTTTGGGTTTTCATCCAAGTTTTGTATCTTACAGCAGCCTGATTGCTGCCCTTGGAAGTGTTGGCAGGACTTCGGAAGCTGATGCAATTTTTCAAGAAATGTTATGTTCTGGTCGCAAACCCAGGATAAAGGTGTTCAATACCTTACTTAGGAGCTTCTTGAGAAAAGGCCTCTTAAGGCTAGCAGACAAGGTCTTGGTGTTACTCGAAGATCTGGCTGTTGACAAGAACCAAGAAACTTATGAAATTCTACTTGAGTATTATGTCAATGCTGGTCGACTGGAAGATACTTGGTTAATTGTTGCGAAAATGAGGAGAGAAAGTTATCCTTTAAATTCTTTTGTGTATAGTAAAATAATTGAACTGTATAGGGACAATGGCATGTGGAAAAAAGCACTTGGCATTGTGGAAGAGATCCGCGAGATGGGGCTACGACTAGATAAGCGTCTCTTTAATAGCATCATTGATACTTTTGGCAAGTATGGTGAGTTGGGAGAGGCCTTAGAAATGTTCGGCAAAATGCATCAAGAGGGCATAAAACCTGATTTTAGAACATGGAATTCTCTGATCCGGTGGCATTGCAAGTTTGGGCATTTAGATACTGCTATAGAATTGTTCAATGAGATGCAAGAGCAGGGACTATACCCTGATCCTAAGATCTTCATTATCATTGTTACCCATTTAGTGGAACAGGGCAGGTGGGATGTTATTAATAAAATTCTTGAGAATATGCAAAGGAGAGGACATCACAAGAGCGGGGCTATTTATGCTGTCTTGGTTGATATTTATGGCCAGCATGGGAGATTTCAGGATGCAGAATATTGTTTAAATGCCCTAAAATTGGAGGGCCTTCAGCTTACACCTAGCATCTTTTGTGTCCTGGCCCATGCCTATGCTCAGCAGGTGAGTTGTTCTCTCTTTCCTTATCGAAGGAGATTGATTTGCTTTTAGTTATTACATTTAAAAAAAAATGAAGGTGTGAATTACATTTACAGTATAAAGGATATGCATGACATTGACAGTATAAGGAATGACTACTGAAGTGCTCTTCAAAAGGGTAAGAGTTCTCTTTAGGTTACAAAAGCAAATTCTTTCATTGGGAGGTGAATATTTCCAATGTCGGGAACTGCACGACTGTAAATCTGCCGCTTTATATAATGCTAGTGCTTATCTTCGATTTGATTTCTATGGAAATGGTTGTGTAGTTGAGTTGATATTTAGTCATTCGCCTTCCATCTAATATAGTAAGAACCTACTTGCACCAAGACATGTTTGGTGTTTAGGCCAAACCCAAGACGTGTGCTTCATACACACATTTGTGGTCTCTCTTTACATTCATTTATATATGTAGTTAATGTTTCCTTCACCTTCGTATTACTATATTTAAGATAGTATATTTAAGTAGCTTTTAGGAGATTCCATCTTTCCGTTTGAATTTGTTTGTCTGGTTTTAACTTGATATGGATTTCAAGAAAGTGAAGAACACTATGAATTTTGTGGTTTTAAACTAAAGGTATGCGACATGTACCAAAGTGTTTTTTAAGTCTTGTGATTTAAACATGTCATGTGGAAAGTTGGAATTAAAGAGTTGTTAAAAAAATGGAAAGAGGCATTCTTTTTTAAACGGACTAAAAAGAAAACTAAGACCAACAAATTGAAACGGAGGGAGTAATATTTTTGCTTTTTAAACGGACTAAAAAGGAAACTAAGACCAACAAATTGAAACGGAGGGAGTAATATTTTTGCTTTGTGTGCAGGGATTATGTGAGCAGACTGTAAAGGTTTTGCAGATAATGGAAGATGAAGGAATGGAACCAAACCTTATAATGCTAAATATGCTGATAAATGCTTTTGGGAATGCTGGTAGGCATATGGAGGCACTATTAATTTACCAGCATATAAAGGAGATGGTAAGTCCTTCAAATTTCCCTCAACATATTTCCTGACATAAACTTTGCTGATAGTGATGCTGCTTTTTCTGTAGGGTATTACTCCAGATGTGATTACTTATAGCACTTTAATGAAGGCTTTTATGAGGGCTAAGAAGTTCGATCAGGTTTGGCTTCTAATATTGCTATGAGCCATTGTTTTCACTCTTTCTTGAATATGATGTAACTCAACAAAGTCATAATTTGAAAAATGCACGATTTAGTTGCATTGTATAAAAATGAATAATTTGGGCTTCAGTGTAGCAAAGCATGTGAAAAGCATGGAAACTATATGCTGAATTACTTTTTTGTATTTAACAACATTTATGTGGCTCTATTTTGTTGTTGCTTGCTAGATCCCCAAGATATATAGTGAAATGGAATCCACTGGATGTACGCCAGACAGAAAGGCTAGAGAAATGTTGCAATCAGCATTGATGATCCTTGAACAGAGACACGGTTACTTCAAGTAAAAGTAGTTAGCTTTTTTGGCTGTATAACTGCTGTTGTTAGCTTCTTCAATCAGAAGATGATGTACAGTACCAGAAACTTAAAACACGTTTGATGCTGCTCACTGTAATCTTTGAGGACTTGGATGCTCAAGTAAGATAATGTCCTCATCAGCTTAGTAGTTATTTCCACATCTTGTTTTCCTTGCAGTCTCACAACTCATACTTTATCCATTTCAAAGCTTTAGCTAAATTATTGATCTGGTCGCCTTCTGTCTTTTTTGTGCAGCTCGTCTGTAGTAGCTCTTCCTTGTGACTTGTTTATAGGGAGCGCTATTTAACCTGTGAGATCATGAATCTTCCTGAAATGAAGATATGGTGGAGTCGCTTGTAATTTTTGAGGTTTGTGAATACATAATTCGAATTATTCTGGATATATTCACATTGTGGTCTATCCTAGTTGTGGAGAACCAATGGTTACAATTGTTAGCAATTTGCTCGTCTCGCGTAGTTGTAAGTCGGACAACTAAAATTACAATCTGAATTACGGTTCCTGATCTATCGGAAGTTGGAACTAGACTTGTTAAATTTAGGATCATTAACTTAGTGGGAATCTGCGATTGCACATAGGGGAGGTCATCATGTTAGCGTTGAAATTTCACTGAACTTGCTATATTAGACTTGTTTTACACTTGCAATAATGACTTGCACATTCAATTCTATTCTTCTCTATTGTAGCATACCATAGTTTAGAGACCACAGTCATCCCCTTATTCCTCTCAGATGCTTCATATATGTTCTTTCATTTGATTGCGTCTACTTAAATATTCTATTCATCTTATATCCACTGCTATTGGAACCAACTTATCCCCCCTTTTCCTTAGGAGTTTCAGTAAATAACTGTCAGCCTGTGCCTGTAAAATGAAATTACTAGAACTAGACGTAAACTTAATGATAAGTGTCCGTGACACCTTTCATCAATACATTATCTTTTGCATCACGATTCAAGTATGTAACCATTACTGATATCTCTTGCTTTCTTGGCAGCCCCAGATGTACTGCTGCATTATTGCTAAATCAATGAGCAAGAAATGCTTTGCTCGATGTTATCACCAAGCTCAATTTGATATGCTTACAGATTAGACTCTCCGCGTTTCTTGGATTATTGCTGCAGAGAGTTTATTTCTTACTAATGTAGCAACATAAGTTGTAGCCTGATTAACTTTTACACTTTGAAGGGGAGAAAAGTGGCGTCTCTGAAGGCTAAAAGAGTGCGCTGTTGCAGCTGGAGATTCCATTGCTGCGATAATGGGGTCTTGCTTCTACACAGATGCAGAATCTGCAAATGACAACACTAAAAATGAGAAAGAGGATGCATTCTTTGTAATAGTGCATAAACATTCTTTCTTTATTAGTGAGACTTGAAAATACAACAACATACCCGGTATAATCCACACAGCAAGATTTGAAAAAGATGAAGTGTACATAAACCTTACGCCTAACCTCAGAGGTAAACTTGATTTTAAATCAGATGCAATAACATTGCTATCTTCACAAGATCGGGGTAAAGCTGTCTACTCATCACCCTGTTCAGACTCCACTTCCAATGGCACTGCTGATCTATATTTAGATTTATGTAATCCAATATTGGTTTCTTTATCTCGTGTTGATTTAAAATTATTAAAATTAAAAGTCAAATAAAATCGATAATCAATCAAAATTCGAAAAAAATAAACTCGTAAGAATAATTACTACACCCGTGGGATGACAACAAGTCGACAAAACCCATGAAAAGGAGTATTAGAATTTTAAAAACTGAAAATTGATCTATAAATTTATCTAGAAAGTATTTATTCTGTATACTTTATGTGACACTTTTGGGTCCGTTCAAAATAAGAGTACTCAATTATATATAAAAAATTATTTTATTATTTTTATGTAATGATATTATTTTTATAAAATATATTCACGTCTAAAGTTATTGATGACATATTATATATCCACTTCATCCCGGAATTTTTGCTTTTGTGAGATTAGTTAATATATTCGTATAATATAACGATGCAAGTTGTCCTTTAGATTCTTGGAATATATATTCGAGATTTAATTAAGTTAAAATATATTTAATCCTAATTTTTTAATTTTTTTTTTTGACTTTGAACTTTCAATTTTTTATTTTTTTACTTTTAAAAAATAAAAATATGTTTTAAAAAAAAATTAAAATGAAACACAATCAAACGTTTATTTACGTTTTAAGTTTTTTTAAAAAAAATAAATTCGAGATCAATAATTAAGAAGACTGAACCTAAACCCTGAAAGCACACTTTCCGTCACCTTCTCTTTCTGCACATCTCCGTTCCTCCGTGCTCAGCGCCACCGCACGCCGCCCGGCGCCGCCATTACTACCACAGCTATCACCATGAATATCTCAACCATGAGGCTCGATTCCAGCTCAATCACAACGGCGAAAGCAGCGGCGAAGGTGAGTCATCGGAGTGGGATCCTGGATTACTACGGGACCAATAGTTGTAGACTCCTTCAGTTCCAGCAAAGGAAGAAGAAGAATTCTTCAAGTATCGTTTGTTCGACAAAGCCGCTTGCCTCGGTGGTGGACCATCAGGGGGTCAACGAGTCAGGACTGAGTCGAATTGAGTCACTGAGCCAGGTATCAGGTGTTCTGGGTTGCCAATGGGGCGATGAAGGAAAGGGAAAGCTCGTTGATATATTAGCTAAGCATTTTGATATTGTTGCTCGTTGTCAGGTATATATATATATATATGAGCTTATTATTATTATTTGAGCTAGAAGAAATCACATGGTGTTTTTGTTTTTGCTGAAATTTGAACTTGGGACCTCATTGATCACTAGGTAACATCTGAGTGATTAACTTTCTATAACCGGTGAAATAATACTGATACTGTTAAGTTAAACGCCTTGGAGTGAATTTTTGGCCATATCAAGAACAATAGTTGCTTCATTAGTTGGAAAGTTTGTGAGATATGCTTGGTTTCAGTAATTGGGTGAGTTAGAATACAGGAGGCCTCTGAAAGAAGCCTAGTGATACTTCATGATCATAGTTTCTTTTGCTTCTAGAGTTTCTCCGTATTATTTTTTGATAGTTTGATTATTCAGCCTCTCTACTTCTACGAGGTAGTGGTAAGGTCTGCATGCATTCTACCCGCCCCAGATTCCACTTGTGAGATTCCACTGGTTATGTTGTTGTTGTGGTTGTTGGTACCTGCTGGAAGTACAACGTAACTCTATCCACCAAGACTTGGACAAATATGAAGAAATAACCTACTGTTCTCAACCCACTTAATTCAATGACCACTAGATGCAAGATCAAATATAGTTTGTATGATGTTCATATGTATTTCTTACCTATACCAATTTGTTTCAAAATTATTATTTGTATTCTTTTGCCGTCCTATCATGCTATTTTACTTTATATTGATTGTGATAGATTAGCTTGTTAACTACGTTAGCTGAGCTTTCCAATAATGCTTTTGGTTGTTAGGGTGGAGCTAATGCTGGGCACACTATTTACAATTCTGAGGGGAAGAAGTTTGCTCTGCACCTTGTCCCTTCAGGGATTCTCAATGAGGAAACTCTTTGTGTTATTGGTAATGGAGTCGTAATACATGTACCAGGGCTCTTTAAAGAAATTGACAATCTGGAATCTAATGGGGTTTCTTGCCAAGGAAGGATTTTGGTATCTGATCGTGCTCACTTGTTATTTGATTTTCACCAAGAAGTAGATGGGCTCAGAGAAGCTGAGCTAGATAAATCCTTTATTGGAACCACCAAGAGAGGCATTGGGCCTTGCTATTCAAGCAAAGTTATTCGAAATGGCATAAGGGTAAGTGATTTAAGGCATATGGACACATTTCCGCAAAAGCTTGAACTTTTATTATCAGATGCCGCTTCAAGATTCCAAGGTTTTAAGTATAGCCCTGACATGCTCAGGAAGGAAGTGGAACGCTACAAGAAATTTGCTGAGAGGTTGGAACCTTTCATTACAGATACTGTGCACTTCATGAATGATGCTATATATCAGAAAAAGAAGATATTGGTAGAAGGTGGTCAGGCAACTATGTTGGATATCGATTTTGGGACGTACCCTTTTGTCACTTCGTCCAGTCCCTCAGCTGGTGGAATCTGCACTGGTCTTGGCATTGCTCCCAGAGTTGTCGGTGATCTTGTTGGTGTGGTATGCAAACTTGATTTATATTCTTAAAAGAATGTTTGTCCTTATACAGAAGAATAAAGAAATCCCATGATGTTCAATAATCAGAAAGTCTAGCTAATATTGTGAGAATGAACACTAAAGTTATCTTTCCATTATTATATTGCAGTACATCTATCATTGTCAATCAACTAAACGTGCCATAAACCCAGCTTTTAGCCAGAAGAATATGATCCTTATATCAACTAGCTCTTAGGAACCAATTAACTGCATGGTCCTTAAGTCTGTAATTTTGCCTTTTAAGCGTAGATCAACAAATATTGAGCCTTTTTAATTGATGCTTTTCCTGCAGGTAAAGGCATATACCACAAGAGTTGGTTCTGGTCCTTTCCCAACGGAAATCATCGGCAAAGGTGGTGATCTTCTTCGTTTTGCTGGGCAGGAGTTTGGCACAACTACTGGACGCCCGCGTCGCTGTGGTTGGCTGGACATAGTTGCACTGAGATACTGCTGTCAAATAAATGGATTTGCTTCTTTAAATCTAACAAAACTAGATGTGCTGTCAGATCTATCAGAAATCCAGTTGGGTGTTACTTATAGGCAACCTGATGGTTCAATATTGAACTCTTTTCCTTCTGATCTTAGTCTTCTTGAACAAATAAAGGTAAGTTTATTGTTTTTTCCTTTCTGCTTCAACGTCTTTTCACATGATGATTTTGTGGTGTTTGGAAGCCCAGATTATTAGTTCCAACTTTCATGTGAATGTTTTGGGGAAATTGAGCAACACATTAATGTGCGGCCAAATATAAAATCTTTTTCATAAAAAAATTGTTTTCAGTGAGCAGTTCAGTTTAATTATCCTCTACCCTATTATTGGAAGGTGGAAGAAACCGAAATTCTCTAGTTTTCAACTTTCTTTTGCTCTTTACATCTGTATTTTTCTCCTATATATCATGATCTTTTTCTATTTGGCTGTTCATATCGGTAGACCTTCAGTATGCCTATTGAATCTTCTTTATCCTCCCTGCTCAGGGTGTAAATTTATCTGTAAAAGTGCACTGAAATTGCAATAGAATACTAGATATGAACCCATAACTTGAAAATTATATTGAGTTCATTGCTAAAAACTTTATTCATTGAATCCATATAATTTAAGTGTGGCATCCGCCTCTGCCCCTATTGCTCGTGTCTTATTTCCGTTTTGTACTTTCTTTTATTGTGACTTCTACTATATATTGTCTTTATTCTCATCTATGTAGGTGGAGTATGAAGTTTTGCCTGGATGGCAGACTGATATTTCTTCCATCAGGAAGTATTCTGACTTGCCCAAGGCTGCACGCGAGTATGTAGAAAGGATAGAGGAGCTTGTTGGGGTACCTATCCATTACATCGGTATTGGACCTGGTCGTGACGCCCTCATCTACAAGTGATTTTAGATTATTTCATCAGATTGCCAGAATCATATTCTTCAAATTGCTGGTAAACCTTAGGCTAAGCTTATAGTAACTTTAGGCTTTATCAATTTGATGTCATTGCTTAATGTAACAATTATGTACTTGTTGTCTTTAAAGCTAGAGATACCCTCTTCCCTTTTTCCCTTTGGGGATTTTGTTGAACTTCCCAAGAAAAAGTCAGTTAAGAATGCTACCAGCATGCTTGAGTGATGATGCTTTTGCCTATAATGAAACTGTTTGCCTTCTAATTGTTGACTTCTTGATCTGTATCAGATTTTTCTCTAGTGAACTTAAATGTAGGGATGGCAAGGCGGCGGGGCGGGGCGGGTTGAGCTCAACATGCAAATTTTAACAACCCGCCCTGTCCCGCCCCATATGATGATTTTTTTTCATTTTCAACCCGCCCCGCCCTGTATAAATCCGTCTTGCTTAGATTTTTAAGTTCTTTTATTTTTTAATTAAATTTAATATGAAAAGTAAAAATTCATATATTTTTTTAAATTTTCGCTAATTAACATCTCAACAACAAATTAACTATTTTTAGTTGACATTCCAACCATTATTTCTTAATCGTTAATTAAAAGCCTCTAATTAATATTTCAACAACCAACAATTTACCGGACATGTCTAGTTAAAAATTTTAGAAAAAAATAAAACTAAAGTCAATGTTTAATATAAAAAGTTTATATCTTTGATATTTACTAATTATAAAGATTTAATTTTTTTGAATTTTTATTTAGTTCTTTAAACCCGCAATCCGACCCGCTCCGCATTAGTTTTAAAAACAGTTCCTTCAACTCGCCCCGCCCCACATAACTTTAAACCTGTCCCGCCCGGCATAGCTCTAAACCCGCCCCACCCCGCTTCACCCCCTTGCCATCCCTACTTATTTACTTGGTATAATGCATAAGAACCACCCACAACTGCGACGAAATTGTTTATTACACATCTAAACTTTTTTCAAGTCTTGTTACTCACCGAACTTAATTTTTCCATATTACTTACGCCCCTAAACTATGCAAGGGTTTAAAAGTATATAGGAAGGTGTTTGAAAATTTTATAGTAAAATAAAAAATTGTTAAGATTTGCTATTAGTGTAGTATCATTCTTTTTTAGACGAATAGAGCATAGTTCAAAATCGAAAATTGACTCCCATTTGAAAAAAAAATAAAAATGAATCTGTGTTCCACGTGATAGAGTACGCTCTATTTACAAGTACAATTTATTTTATAATTAAGTCATCTTGGTTTGTAATTCCCTCAACTTTTTATTCTATTAAAATTAAGATGATTGGTAAATATTTTTTTATAGTCGGTTAAAATACCGCGATCATGTAAAGATAGTTTATACGATTCAGTGTATATAAGATAAATTCTTTCAAAAGTTCCATATTGAAGATGAAAACATAAGCTCATCATTCACATTATAAAAGCTATTAGCCTCTGCTTCTGTTGCTTCACCTGTTATTGCACTCAATGTATCCCAATTGTAACTTGTTGTATCACCAAATAAATGAGCGATTGAAGTATCGTCTTTTAGTGAAACTTCCGACTCTGTGAAACTACTGATCATGCTATTACTATGATCATGATCTTGATTTTTATCAGGTTGTTGCTGATGATGATCATCTCTTTTCAGTATGCCGATCTGTTGAAGGAACTCATTCAGATCAATCTGAGGCTTCTCAGTTTGATCTCCATGAAGCGATACATTGTTGTGTGATGAGAATTCATCTTCCTTCTCCTTGATCATGACTTGCGGAGTTACATTTTTGGGAACATTGCTGATTGATGAACTTGAAGCTGCTGTTGCTGCTGCTGCTGCGGCCGCGGCCTCTGTTCTCTTGAGTTCTTGAAGTCTTTGATGAATTACATGAACATTAGGCTGAGCAGTTAAGTTGAGTAATCCAGTGGTATTAGGTATTAATGATGAAACAAAATTGTTGTTGGTTGAAGAAAACCATTTGAACTTTTGTGATTTGTTCAATGGATTGAAATTAGCCCTCATGTGAGGTAAATTAAGGTAAGCATCTGGTCCATATAATCTTCTTGCTGCTTCATCATAAGCCATTGCAGCTTCTTCAGCTGTAGCAAAAGATCCTAACCATAGCCTACTTCTCTTTTTAGGTTCTCTGATTTCTGCTACCCATTTCCCCCATGTTCTCTGTCGAACCCCTCGGTATTCGCACAACGCGTTCTGTGGGCCCCCTTTCCCTCTTGCCGGCCCCTTCTTCCATGGTTTCAATGGATTTCTTCTGTAGCTGTCCATGAAACCCCGTTTAATACACTAGACTCGACTGTCAGTGTCAACTGAATCCCACAAGCGGAGTCTAGAGAGTGTAGGAAGTACACAGACCTTATCACTACGAGACTGTCAGTGTCGTAGTGTAATATTTTTATTTGGAGTGTTTGAGTGTGAGGGATATGTTAGAAGGAGCTGGTGTGTGTGTGTATGTGTGTGTTTGTATATAAGGGAAAAATTTGTAGTTTTGATTTAAATGTTTTCACGTTTGTAGAAAGTGTTAAGAGCTTATGCATGTGACTGTTTGAGCTTAGTAGTAAACAGTGTACACTGAATATAATGTCAAGTCACATTATTCTTTAGTTTTCTAATATACTTTGGTTGAAATTTTGTATTTGACGAGAGTTTTCAAGAAACAGCCTCTTTACTTCTATAAGATAGTGGTAAGGTCTGCGTACATTCTATCTTTGTAGGATCTCACTAGATATGTCGTTGTTGTTGTTAAATTTTATTTAATATGTATAAATAGTTTATTCAGAATCTAGTAAGTCGTCTTATTCAAAACTATAAATTCAAAAATTCTGGATCCATCTTTGCCCCTAATATTCAGAATTTAGAATTGGTAAAAGTTTTTCCATACCGCTCTCACGGATGAGTTCAAGTTTTATGTAGTAAAAAAAAGCTACATACTTTTGGTCACTTATAACGTAATTTGTACGAGTGACTTGTTATAACATGTCAAATCACACTGATAATACTATGATCGATACTTCTAGTCTCTAATGGTATTGGTAAGAGTTATAATTTTAATTCTCACCATCACTTTACAATTTACTTTTTCTAGTTAGTATACATAAATTATACATAATTATCTATATATATAATATGTGAACTATACATATATATTAGGGATAATTTCAAATATTTACAATAAATATAGTCATGTTTTATTTACATACAAAAAATAATCAATAATCATAGAAAATATACATTGATTATACAATATAGATTAAACGAATGCTATATTTTATTTTTAGTAATTACAATTGTTGATTTGATAAAAATGAAACCAAGATTTAATACTCCTATGATGAAAGCCATCATATGATTGTTATAAAATATCAAGAAATTAAAGAAATTTCTTAGAATTGAATGAAGTATGCCACCTCATTTCCCTTGGATTCTCTAAATAAATTCAAAATCCAGTGATGAAATTACTATGTAAGTCTTGTAAGTATTAAAAAGCACCTCACAAGAATTTTTGAAATTCACGAGCCCTCAAATTTCACATGTAATCACGAGCTACAAATTCCATTCATCTTTATCCCATGCAGCCATGGACGTACGCACACAGCTTGAATCACTCTCAGAAACACACACAGGGCTACTAAGGGAGTGCGATTTTCGGGGTCGGAGAGTGACAAGGATTCAGGATTTGAAGTTATGTACCTAGTGGAATCCCACAAGTGAAGTCTGGGAAGGGTAAATGTATGCAGACCTTACCAGTACCTCATAGAGATAAATAAGTTATTTTCGGAAGACACTCAAGATTTGAAGTTATATGAGTTTCTATAATCGATTCGTGTTGTATTACATAATAATAATTTGGTTCATTATTGAATATTTAGTGAATTTATTACAATAAAATATACAGTCTCGACAAAAATTACTGAATTCACGTAAACCTACGTATTATATTGTGGATCCAACATCCACCACACAACTACAAAGGGAGTGCCATTTTCAGGGTCAGAGGGTGATAGAGACAGATTCAGGAGTTGAAGTTATATGAGTTTCTATAATCGACTCATGTTATATTACATAATTGGGTTCATAGTTGAATATTTAGTGAATTTATTAATAAATATACAAAGTTTCGATAAAAATTACTGAGTTCACGTAAACCTATATATTGTGGATCCAACATCCACCACACAACTACAAAGGGAGTGCAATTTTTGGCATCGATGGTGATGGAGACGGATTCATTATGGGTTTATGTAATGGACTCAAGTTATACAATATAATAATAATAATAATTTGGTTCATGGTCGAATACTTATAAATATTTGATGAATTTTTTTATTAAATATACAAAGTCGAGACAAAAGAGACTGAGTTCATGTAAACTTACGTGTTATATTATCAATCCAACATCCGCCCCAAAATTCAAGAAAGGTTCAAAATTATGACTCCATCACTATATATGGAATAGGGACAGGCAGAGAATCGATCGATCCAGTAAACAGACAGCACGTGGCATTCTTGTATTTTTTTCACTAGTTTGAATCCCGACTCTGGCACTATTCTCGGGGCCGGGGGGGGGGGGGGGGGGGGTTACAAAGGTCATTTCATCCAGTAAAAGACTGACAAGTTCACAACAAATGGTGTACAGAAAAGAACCTAGTTGAAGAAGAACAGTAGTAATGTGAAGCAGTAAACCTGTGAAAGTGATAAAAGGAGAAACACGGGCTTATGTTCCTCTTTACATATATGATCATGATATGTAAGCTTACCAGCTTGTTAAAAAAAGAAAGATCTACGGTTCACGACAATATACACAATGTCTACAGACCTTACTCCTACCTCGTGGACGATTGCCATGCATGTAATACATACGAGGTAAAGAAAATACAAAATATATACACAAATAAACATAGAATGAAAAGGTGTCAACTTGAGATTTACAAGTATTAGGAACCTGGAAACAAAACATGTCTGCACAGTGCATCCCTACCTTTGTCAATTTCTTAAATGAGAAATAAAAAGGGATATCTGAAACTCGAGCAGCTGAAGCTGAACCAGCTACTTTCGAAGTAACAAAATTAAAATTGTCGCAAAACTGTGTCAGTGGAAAAACATTAAAGGATCAAACAAACTGGTAGACTTGCTAAACAAGGTTGTAGTTAAATCTTCCAAACATTTACAAGCAGAACATTTAAGCCTTTCTACACTTCACTTAGAGAAAAGTTTATAACAAAATGCTATTTTCTGCAATCTACATGGAGATATTCTAATTTTGGCTTCTTCACCTTACTTCATTCCAAAAGACATCTAACGTGGACATTGGGGGTACCAACAGAAGGCTCGAGAGACCTCAAGCCTGACAAAAACTACCATCAGAGAGACTTCAGCACATACTAATAGTAACGGCGTTATGCACAATAGTATGCTGTTCTAAGAAAAGCAGCCAACAATATTATACAACTATACACATATATAGAGTCCATTTTTAAAAGAACCCTTTACGTTGCTTTCTCGCTTGCTTTGCTAATGTTTCTCCACTTATCTTTGAGGTCCCCGGAGGTCCGCCCTTTCAGGAAAACATCTCCTCCAAATTCCAAAATCCTCTTCCATCTATCACGAAAATGTGAGAATCGTACTACTCCCTCCTGCAGAAGCAACAACAAAGACTAGTACCAAAAGATGGCCAAAGGGAAAAGTACTCACTACAGTAAACCACAGGAAAAGCACAACTGCATGTAAATTCCTCCGACACTCGGGTGAAACCAACAAAAGGAAATCCCTTATATCCTAGAGAATGGGACAATCTTTTCTTTTTTCATAAGTAAATACACACACACACACACACACATATATGTGTGTGCGTGTGTGTGTGTATATATATATTTTTTTATTTATTTATTACCCACACGTACACACAGAAAAAGCGGTAAATTCTACCATCTATTTGAACAAAGGGGTTGTGCATTCTTACCACATTTTCAAGGAGAGAATGAGCTTGAGGCAGAAAACAAGCAAAATTTAGACAAAAGAATATGCATGTACCTTTAATGTTTCCTCCTCTATTTTTGTCCATGGGAGCATCTTTCTCCTCCTTTGAGGAATCCAGGGACAGGACCTGCAAATTAAAAGCACATCCTTTATCTACAGTTTCCAACTTCTCATTCTAACAATAAAAACGAACAGCAAACAATCGGAGGTATAAATCATAACCCCCCCACCCCACCCCAACACACACACACACAAAAAAAAAAAGTAATAGTAATTCACTTGCCTGATTATCATTATTACAAAAAAGTTTTTGATTCAATATAAAAGAGACAAGAAAACAGTAAGAAATACACTTGTTGAAGGTATAAGTGAAACAGATGACACTTTTTGGAAGAATATATGAAGTGACTACATGATTAGAATACTTGAAGTGCAAAAGACTTACTTCTTTTCTCGATTCCTAAATTGTACACGGTAATTGGAACCTATCTCGTCTTCTTCTTCTTCTTCAGAACTTTCTTCTATATCAGAACTTTCTTGGCCCACATGTTCCTGAGGAACATGAGGTTGAGGTGGATGGATCTGTGTGACTTCGGCATACGTTGAATTTCTATTGACTGGACGATTTCCTGCTTCTTCAGCCTTCTCCAAAGAATTCTTGTTTCTATTCTCATCATGACGCAATTCTTCCTCTCTGGACCGATTCCGTCTTGATCTATGACATCTAAGAGGTGATTTGTCAGGTTGTTGACCAGCTACTAAGCATTGTTTAGGTAGAGTACTCTCTAGTTGAGGTGAACCCTTTTGCATGACTTGAGCTCCGACAGAAATCCTGTTGTCTGGAGCATTTCCTACTTCTGTGGCCTCCCCAATTTCATTGCGGGGTAGAGAGGTCTCTGGTTGAGCTGTACCGGTTTGCATGACTTGAGCTCTGACAGAACTCCTGTTGGCTGGAGCACTTCCTGTTTCTGTGACCTCATTCAATGAATTCCTCTCACTTTCATTGCGAGGTAGAGAAGCCTCCGGTTGAGGTGCACTGGTTCCCATGACTTGCGCTCCAGCTGAACTCCTGTTGTCTGGAGCAGATCCTGCTTCTGTGACCTCATTCAACACATTCTTCCCCTTTTCATTGCCGGGTAGAGAAGCCTCTGGTTGAGGTGCACCAGTTTGCATGGCTTGAGCCCCAACAGAACTCCTGTTGGCTGGAGCACTTCTTGCTTCTGTGACCTCATTCAATAAATTCTTCCCATTTTCATTGCGGCACAGTTGTTCATTCGTATGCTCTCGAGATTGATGCTTCTTCATTCCTTGTGACCTAGGTAGTGACTTCTTTGATCGTTGTCCGGCTCCCAAGCCAATAAATGCAGCCAAATCTTTCCTAGCAAGTGAGACCTTCTTCTTACCTTCCAGGTACTCAGAAATTGCTCGAGAATATGCACAAAAGGGGCAATAGAAGTTTCCTTTGTAGTCAAAGTTGGGTGCAGACACCAAGCAATTTTCATGAACCACCAAAGAGCAAGTATCAGAACTACAAACAAATAAGTTCCCCCCTTCATTACACTTCACACAAAGATTAAGCTCTGTACAATCACCAGTTGCCAAAGAATCTTCACCCTGAGCATAATGCAAGTTCAAGAAGTCATTTTTCTGTGAAGCAAGATCAGTACTCTCATTGTGATACTCATCAGTATCACCAGAGAACTCAGATTCATGACTTTGCTCAATATATTCTTTGTCCGCATTAGAAGGTTTGCCAATTTGCAAATCTTGTGGAAGATTACATTCAAGGTTGCCTTGGGAGCTACAAGTGCGAGAATCCTGCTGAGTGACCCGCAGGGATGAGCCACTTGATGTTCCCAGTTCAGCACAACAATTGGTGCTTCTTCCAATATTTTGGAGCTTCTTGTTTGTAATCATTTCTCGAGGCCAGAGATCCTTGTTACTAGAGCCAATGCCACATAACACACTTCTTGATGCAGCATGCTCACCTTTACGATCCTTCAGGCATCCATTTGCTTTGAGGGTACCACGAGATTCATCTTCTGAGTTGCCTTTTCGAGCAACAGATTGACTTCCTCCACATGATTCTGCTAGGACTCCATCTCTTTGTCGCAATACCAAATTAGGCACAGTGTTCTGTCTGTGACCAACAACATCCTGCTTAAACTTCTTCGCAGCCTTTGCACATGGATCAGAACTGTTCTCTGGTATGGCTTTAGTTTTATTGGCTTCTGTTTCATAAGTAGTAGTGGCATTAAAAGTCCTCTTAGCAGGCAGCAGAGTGCTTCCAGGCTGATTTTCTTGCAGATCATTCTTGTTGCCCTGGGTTAAAGTATCCAAGTTCTCAGTTGGTGCAGCACATCGCGTATTCACACCCCCTATTTCACGTCCCTGTCTAAAGCCATCAGAATCAACAGCATCAGCAGTAACACCGTCTCTAGAGTGGTTCCCCGATTCCAATCCACTTTTTTCTTTCAAGGAAGTGGAAAAAGGATTCGTCGATTTCACAATGGCATCTTTAAGCTGTTTATCAACAGAAAATAAAGCAAATCCCAGAGAATCAGACATAATATTTTTACATGTTCTAACTAATCAAGTTCAAAAGACTATTAAAACTAGCTTACTTGTTGCAAAAGACACTTCGGCAAGAGAGATCTCTTTTTCATAACGAATGACCGAACATCCCACTTTAACATATCTGGCGTAGCTGTTTTTAGATTTGATGCAGGCACCTAAGTTACATTTTCATGCAAAGACAGAAATAATTAAGACTCTCAAGGAGACTATTCCCTTGTAAATAAGTCCCTTGCTTAGAGCTTTCAAATTAACTGAATCAAATAATCTACCATAGGTAAGTAAAAGACAACTAATTACCTCCAACAATATGCAGCGAAGGACATCTTCGCAGTCCCTTGATGGATCAAGTTCAATTTTGTCACCTGGAACTGAAGCGACACTATTTGCATCTGAGTTTTTCTGGACAAATAAGCTCTCTAAAACTCTCAAGGAAACCATTTCCCTTGCATTTCTCCCCAGATCATCAGAGATTTCAGGAATCCTCTTAACTAAATCTGTAATGCATGAACTATTTAAGTCAAAATTCTGAAGCCCACAACTCAACAACTAATTCCAAAAAAATTAAGCAATTGTATTCACACATACTGATGAGTAAAGATGTGTCTATTTCACTGGAACTTGTCAGTGCTTCAATCACCCAAATCCAGGGCAGAGATGATGTAGATGAATGCTTGGTAGCCATGAAAGACTGTTGCAATGCTCCAGAAACCATAAATTACCTGTGTCAATTTCCAGCTACCTCATGCTTATCTTTGCTCATAAAGCTGCTTGACATAGAGATAGAAAGGATGAGTGTGCAATGAATACACAATACTGACAAAAGTAACAAAATATCTGATGCTTGCACCCATTAACTCAATAACCAACTGGTTGTTTGTATCTAAAGGCCTCAAACAAGGCCAAATCAAAATTGGGGTTTTTGTTGAGGAATGGTAAAACAAGTCAAGTAAGCATAATCAAGGAATTACTTGAGCAAGTGAACATGACATACAGATACTTCTCTTGATTTCTTTAGATGCCAGCTTCCCCAACAAAGCCTATTAAAACAACTGAAACTGGAAATGTAAAATTGTGCATATCATTGCGTATTTACTAAGAAATCATAATCCCAGCTGGCATACAAGTTTAAATAAAATCAATGATACATACTTAGTACTACAGCCTCTTGGGTCAAAGGTTTCCTTCTACTCACACCCAATGCTAATTCTTTAATAGCTTCCTTTATTTCACTATGTACTTACCTCTATCAGTTGCATCAGCCTTGTAATCAGTAAACTTATGAGCTTTAGGGATAGAAAGAAGCACTGAAAGACGATAATATGTTTCAACTAGTTAATCATACTTCTACAAGGTTAGGTAGAAATGCAAGGTAAGATTGCGTTCAATAGACCATTGTGGTCGGGCCCTTCCCAAGACCTTGCACATAGCGGGAGCTTAAGTGAACCGGACTTGTCCTTTAATCATACTTCTACACTAGTTCTTTCTTCTCAAATTGAATTTCATGCTTTGACTTAGTACACCAACAACATACCCAGTGAAATCGCACAAGGGGGGAAAGTAAAACATATGCAAACCTTACCAATTACCCCTACCTCATGGAGGACGAGAAACTCGTGATTTAACTTAGTTTGACCATCAAATGAGAACCAGATATATCTCTTTTTATGTTAAACCAATAAGCATTATTAGGCTAGGAATAAATTCTGATTGTCTCTGTTCTACTATCCCTAGTATAAGATACTCCCTAGATAGAACGGCCAGTCACCCTAGTATAAGATCCTTCTCTGCTCATCTAACTCAAGCTAGATAGCAAAAGATCACCCACATGCAATTACAGATTGAATGATGATATGGCAAAAAAAAAAAGGTCAGCCCCGTGTACAAACCATCCCGTCTTCCACAAGGTTCAGGGAAAAGGCTGCATCCCAAAGAACAAAGTAATATGTTCTCGAACAAATATTCCCAGCTGAGAAAGCAAAAAAATCAATTGGGAGAAAAGCGGAAAGGAACATGATCAATTTAATTTAGTAGAGTATGAAAGTAAATAAAGTTGGATCCTTTCACATGTTTTAGCTTTATAAATATCTATATAGGAACTCAGATAAATATAGTAAAGAACATTCTCAGTTTTCACTCAGAAATTACACAATACTCAAGAACAACAACAACAAGAACAACAACAACAAACCAGTGCAATCGGCTCAACCCTAAAACCACTAAAGCAGCGGCTTTAGACCGCAAAAAATGAACCAAAAATCCCCAAATTCAGTTACGAAAACATACAACAAAAAAAAGTAAAAAATTCGACCGATTAAACGAAGAATCAAAAGCAGATGAAGGAGATACATACATATATACATAAATCATGACAAGCACCGTATTAACCAATAGCACACTTGAATTCAAGCATAAATTTGAAGCACAAATAGAAAAAAAATAAAATTTATTCCGAACCTTCGATTTCTGTCAGTGAATTTGTATGCTGTGACTTCTGAGAGAGGCGAAAAAAGGGATGAATCTATTAGTTCACAAATTGCAGAGCTTCCATTGAAGAGGATCTTTCAAATTATCGGAGCAGGAAATTGAAAAGATTTGAATAGAACCGGAAGTCGGGCTCGGGTTATTGGGTCGGGTCCTCATTCAAAATTGTAAAGTTAAATATGCTTAAAAAGGTAGCTTGGTGCACTAAATATTTCGTATTCAGGCATGGCACTAAAAAAGATTGCTTCCGTGATTTGAACCTATAAATTATAATCTATAAATCATACGAAAATAACTTTGCTAATTCTCATTCATATATAAATCATATAATTTGCCTTCTTTTCTTTGATATTTTTGAGTTGAAGTTTATCGAAAATAATCTCTATACCTTTCGAGATAAGGTCTGCATACATATATTGTAAATCGAGTTGGATCCGTAAGGATCTATTGGCTAGAATTGATGAAGGAGACCGATTTAGTAGGGATTATTAGGTCAAGTAAAATGTTGGAGAGTTTTGTGTTGGATCCAGTTCCACTTAACAACCGGTTAAAAAGGAGTGTGTGTTAGAAAGAAAGGCTCCACGCAAATTACATGATTCTGGTATCTCATCCCCTTCTCTAGTCATTTTATTACTTTGTTATTTCCTTCTTAGTTACGGTCGCTATCACTTTGTCGTTCGAATTCTAAGTTGTAATTTGAGTTCAGTAACCATCAATATATTCTCTGTTTGAGTTGAAAAATTAATTTGTTACAACATACTATTCCCTTCAAACTCCACTTATAAAATTAAACCGAACATATTATTTATATTGTTACATTAAACTTAAATCATATGATCAATATCATATACAAGGAGCAAATTATTTGAACTTTATTACATTAAAAAGCAACATAAACTTTCTACTTAATGAATATAAAAAGAGAAAACAATGCAGAATAACAATATAATCCAGTACTACCTTGTAGCTGGAAGGAGAAGTAGAGGAGGGATGGGAAAGAATCTGGAGAAGAATTCGCGAAAGTGGAGAACGGTACTTAAATTACACATTGATGTAATGTTATAGTGTAAAAATTCTAACGACTCTACGAACGAGTTCAAGTTTCGAATTGGTGGTAAAAATAGCGTAAGTGGAGCTACCATAAAGGCCGTTGCTAACAACATTTCCAACATTCTCGATCCCAAGACGTTTGTAGAAACAATATGACTTGTGATACTGAATCTAGATAACATTAAAATGTATGCCAATGAAAATTTATAGAGAAGGCAAGGTTTATGATGGAGGTTAGTTTAATTAAAAAATGTATGGGACGGTTTTTCAGAATATTCGTTAATAAAGTTTAGTTTATAGAAAATAAGATGCCAATTAAAATTTAATTAATACAATATGATTTAATAGTCTTAGATAAATCAAATCACAACTTGAAATAGACTCAAGTATGTATGAAAATAATAATTTATTACATATGGCTTTCTGAGCTTTTTCAAGGTTTCTTTATAGGAAATGTCGGCTATGACGAAGACGATAGCATAATATCCCGTGAGAATTTCACAGGTGGGGTCTGGAGTGTATGCAAACTTTATCACTACCCTCATAGAGATAGAGAGATCGTTTTCGAAAGATCCTCAACTCAATAATGTAAATCGATGTAACTTAATTATTAAAATTTTATTAATAATATCACATATTGAGCATAAAAATCGAAACAAAATTTAACATGGGAGAGTAGAGACCTAGAAAATGTCAAGGAAATTAGGTTGTCCTAATAATTAAGTCAAATTAATTAGGACTAATAAGTTATTGAGTTGAACTTTGGGATACTTCTGGGAAAATGCTATATATAATATATGGTCCAATTCCATGAAATTTCTTGCAAATATTTAAATATAAGAAATTCAAAGCCACTTAATACCAATACACCACTTCATTTTAACATAAAGGCATATTATTTATTAATTTATGGACAAATCTTATTATATTAAAATAAGATATTAGGATAGGACTATAGGTCATTTGCCTATATTTTGTGTTGGTTTCTAATTTATTTTTTTAATAACAAATAATTTTTCGGAGGGTACAAGTTTATATTTTTAGTCGTAATATTTCATAAGTTATGATCGGGCTTGAGTTCAGTTTCTAAAGAACTTATGCCCCCACTAGACATAAGTTCATTTGAAGGGCAAAACGTACAATTTTGCATTGGACTATATGGGAAATTTATAAGATAACATAACATAACTAAGCAAATATTTACTAGTGGATTACTTAACATAGCTAAGTTTCACTCAAATATAATTTGCCATTAAGATTATACAAACGGATTTGTATATTTGTAGTGAACTACTTACGTTATTCGTATATTGGCAGCTAATTATACAAACAGATTTATACATTGCAGCAAATTACTTACCCTATTTATATATTGATAGTGAATTATACAAACGAATTTGTATATACAAATATGTAATCTTTATACGCTTATGAGATTCCATTGAAATTACATAGGAAATATCGAGTACAATATCTGGATGCTTGGCCAAAATATTTATCGTCGTTACCCACTACGTATATATCATATATACACTAGTTATACATAAAATATATAATTGGCTTAATATTTTGTGAATGACAACCATCTAAGTTAATTTCCCATTTATTAAGTAGCAAAAGAGAGGAGGTTATTCAAAGCCCAAAAACTAGTGGCCCATTGCTTCTAATATAGAGATTGAAATGGAGGAAGTGATCCTTATTATATGCTTTGTATTCAACATTATTATTTGATAGAAAAACTTCATATGATATTTCCTCCGTTTCATAAAGAATAATCTATTTTTCTTTTTGATTTGCTTACAAAAGAATGACTCATTTTCTTTTTTAATAAAATTTTAATTTCAACTTTCCACGTGGCATATTTAAAACCACAAGATTAAAAGACATTTTGGTACATTTGACACAACTTTAATTTTAGGACCACAAGATTAAAAGATCTTCTTTATTCTCTTAAACTCCGTGTCAAGTCAAAGTAGATCATTCTTTTTGAAGGAGGAAGTATATCTTTCTTCCTTAAATAGGCCACCATCTCAACTTATGCTACCCTCACCCGCCCCACACCACACACTCCGACGTCTAGAGAGAATAGTGTGTACACATATATTATCCCTATCGTTATTTCCAACAGACCTTGCTCAAGTAAAGAAGTATGAAAAGAAAATCCATTTATATATAAACATATCACTCCATTTAAAGTCTGATAAACTTCCACTTCCTCCAAGAAAGTCCAATCCAACTTAGGTGACTTTGACAGTTTGACATCATAACTTTAAATTCCCATGAAGAGTAAGAAAGAATCCACCATTATTCTGTCTACATATATCAACATCATACTGTTGGAAACACACAAAGATGAGGCTATTTAAGGATGGATACTAATTCTCATAACTTTGAGCATCAAATTACATCAGAAACCACTCAAATGGTCTTTCATATCTTTCCAACAGACCAGTTTCCACCACTGAATTTATTCCAATAGACAACATGTCAAATGAAGTAACTTCATGTCAAAGATCATCAATTGATTTCAGTACAATGAAATAAGGTACAAGCTTATCTTCAAGTCAAGAAAAGTAAGAATAAAATTCAAACAGAAAACAACAAAATAGTCAAGATTCTTCTGAATTCAGGACTTCCTTCCTCTGCTCATTGTTTCTCGGTTCGCAGTTGTGTTGCCCCCGAGAAATCATGTCAAAAAAAGAAGAATAAAATGCAGTTACTATTTACCAAAACCTCACTGTTGAAGATGTCAAGGATCAGTAAAATGAAGAATTAGAATGTTTCTTTACGACGGTGGTGTCTAAGACAGCTTGAGCGCACCTCGACTAATTTGATGGGTACCCACCAAGGCTTGAGAAGGTAGGAAGATATCAACTAGTGTTTTTTGCCTCCATCCGTGCACTCAATTGATCATTCTGGGAATTGGACGTAGGGTCTTCACCAAGATCTGCACCAGCACCTATTACTTCGGGTCCAGAGACACGAGGAACACATTTATCCTTCATCATTTCCGGTGGTGATTCTTTGACAAGAGATTGCACCCATGGCAGATCAGGCTCTTTTCCATTGTTACCAAGCTTAAATGATGATGACTGCCTTAGCCTACCGAAATCCTCACTATTGACAGCCCAGTCTGGCTTTCCCATAGCTGTACCCCACTCCGACCAAGTACCAGCTGGTGGCCCAACAATAGCAGAAACATTGGAGCCAAGATCTCGAGAGCTGAGACTTCTAAATTGCTGCTGCCTGTCACGTTGCGCTAGTATTGATACACGGGAATTTCTTGGTGAGATTGGCTCCATTGCTCGGGGTGACATCCTCCCCGGTGATGGAACTCCAAATGAGGCCTGTAATAGAGGATTATCAATGTTTTTTGGCGAAAAATTCGTATTAATGGAAGAAAACAGGCTCTGCTGCTGCTGCTGCTGCTGCTGCTGAAATGGACTGCAAACTGCTGAATTGTGGGTAGGGGAAAAAACAGCTTGAGCTAATGCCTGATCAGAATATCTAGGAGATGAGCTCTCTGCAGAAAGATAATCCTCAAGATTTGCACGGGTAGGGGTCATAGGACGAGCTGAATGATTCAAAGAAATAGAATTCATGCTGCTGCGCTGGGATAAGCAGGAAAACTCATTCAGGAGCTGCTGTTGTTGCACATCAAAATCTGGATATGTAGGCAGGTCTGCAGCATGTATACCTCTGGTATTGAGCGATGACCGTAGGCGACTCAAATTGACAAAGCTGCCAGGAAGATGCAAGGGTGGGGCGTTTTGTTGGGTCCAACCCATGCTTGAAATTCCATTAGCAGAAGGTGAAATTGGAGGTGTGAAAGGTGATGGTGACATGACAGAGACTGAGGAAGGAGAACCTGGTATGAGGCCCATAGCTGCAGCAAAATCCATAGCATTGGCAGCAGCAGTATTCCCACAAGGTGAGGGAACAGCAGAACCAGTAGAGACATAAAGCGGTCTTAGCTCTTCCTGCTTGTGGGCAAAGAAGCAAACTCTTCTGTTACAATCTATACCATCTTTGCAAAGCCGAGTTCGATATTGTGCAGGGTGCAGCCAGCACTCAAAGACCCCATGAGCATATTCACACATGTCCCCACGTTGGCAAGCTCCCTTGCGGAACTCGGGGCAAGGTACACAACTGTAGTGGAATTTTCTTGGATCCCTTCTACGAGCATTTTCACCTGGATGGAGAAATGGGCACTCAGTCCAGTCATGCGAATATGCACGAGAGCAAGGTTTGATCTTAAATGAGAACATCCTGAATTCATCTGACGAATATATGTCATTTTTTATGTCAGGCAAGGAGGGATCAATAGGATATTCTTTCTTTTCTGGTATAGAATACACTGGGAGGTCACTGGACTTTGCACTCTTTGGGGAAGAAGGTGCGTCTGAAGCAGAAGATGGTGATGTATTTCCAGGAGAAGGCGAATGTGGAGGAGAATTTGAGCTTGAAGTGGACACTGACACCTGCAGCTTGCAGTCCCCAATTGCACTAGTCATCAGAAGACTTTCTAGGCATGATTTAACCTGCTGAAATCTAGGAGACACAACTATAACATCAATAGGGTAATGACCATTGGTATCTTTACAGTGTGGATCAGCACCGGCTCCTAAGAGAAGTTTGACAGCTTCTGCAGCATTCACAGATCCACCAGAGGCAGCACAGTGAAGGGCAGTGCTCTTATCATGGCCACAAGAACGATTCACATCAACTTCAGGTAGAGATAGAATCTGCTTTAGAGCATCAATACTGCCATACGTAGCAGCAACCATCAAAGGAGTTCTATGATCAAGAACCATTTGCTTCGAGCCCTTTTGGCGCCCATACCACAGTCCCACCTCATTAATACTAGCTACGTCACGCTCAATCCATATTTTGAAGGCCTCGATATCATTGTTGGCAGCAAGTTCAAGCAAGCTGGCAAAAGTATCTTCAGTTTCAACAGTCGGATTATTCATAGTCATGTTTGCGATCCAACAGTTACCAAGTAGTTGGATATAATCTGGGTTTTAATAGCTGCAACAGGAAGCATATTTTGTAAGCTGTTACATTTCATGTATTTATCTATTTATTGTTGTCATATGATTAGACCATATGCGTGTGTGTAGCCAAGTACTATTGTCAAAACATAGACATGACTCACAGAGCTCTATCAACTAAGTAAAATGCTATAGATTCATAACCAGCAATAAAATCCCATGAATTCTAATAAGGAGAAAAAGGAACTATGCCCCTTAAGGTTGGCGAGAAGACAATAAAAGAATTGAGCTTGAACGCCTATTTATGACTCCAAAGACAACAGAAAAGGCACGAATCACATAAAAAGAAAACAGAAGAATCTGTCTTAGTAGGCAAGTGAGAAATTTACACAGTAGTACTATTTTTCTAAATTGAAAATATCATTGTCAAAAAATAAAGGGAAAATTCGACATTTCAGACTCAAAAGAGTTTTTGCTTTTGTACTTCATTTTCTTGAAACCTAATGGGATCGTTCAAACATTGGGAACAAGAAATATTTTTTTTTTTACAAAAAAAAAAAAAGAAAAAGACTTGCCATTGGTAAACTATAAATATAGGACCATTAATGATAAAAGATCTTTCCAATAAGAAATAAAGGAAAACGGCTAAAGATGAGAATGAGAGAAATTTTTTGAAATACCACCGAGAGGAAGGGGGTCTTCTTTGAAGTCGTCATTCATATAAGGAAAGATTAACTTTACATCAGGTTAGATATTTTGTAAGCTGTTAGATTTTTATTTAGTTTTTCTTTGGACATGAGTTAGACAGTATGCGTTGTGTGTACATCCAAGTACTCCCTCCGTTTCATATTACTTGGCCTCTATACCAAAAATAGATGTTTCATTTTACTTGTCAAATTTAGAAAATCAAGAGAGTTTTATTATACTTTCCCTTTCTATCCATAGTAGGAGAATTAAGTATCTACACTCTCCCAAATTATTGAAGTCACAATTTTAGATTTCCAGAGCCTATTAAGTACATGGTTAGCTTCACCGACCCCTCTTCTTTACTCTTATTAAGACTTCCGAGCCTAGTTGGACCAAATACAATGACAAATCATTGCTTTGTTCCTTGAATTTTAGGAATCATATAACATTAAGTAAAATACACCTCTAACTAAAGCTTTCTTAAAGGGTATGCTAGGTTAAACACGGGCCAAGTAATATGAAATGGAGAGAGTACCATCTTCAAAACATAGACACAACTTGTTAGAGCCCTAACAACAAATGGAAATGCTACAAACTTCATAGACAGTTATAAACCTCCCATTAATTAATCCTAATAAGGAGAGAAAGGAACTAAGCCCCTTAAGCTTCGCCAGAAGACAATAAAGGGATTGAGCTTCGAACATATTTTCTGACTCTTAAGACAACAGAAAAGGCACATATCACATATAAAAAAAGAAAACAAAAGAATCTGTTCTAGGTAACCAATCCATAAAAATTCATATAACTACAACTTCTCTGAATTTGAAACATCATTTCACTATTTCAAAGTCTAACTTTTCCCTTTACCTTAACCTTCATTTTCTTGGTAACCTAATGGGACCATTCATACAATAGAAAATTTAGGATCTTTGCACAAATAGCTAACCAAATTCACTACTTACTTTTCATATACACTAACTATACATATATTGAAGCTTTTATTCTTCAATCAGAATAAACGAAAACTTACCCACTAATTACAGATATAAGAAAAAGATCAAAAGGGGTTAGAACATCCACCAAGAGAACCCCAAGAAACCCCATAAATCGAAATCAATCTTATATATTCATCAATGTTTTTAGTTAAAATCAAAAAAGGGCAAACCAGATTGAAGAACACCAGAGCCAAAAAAAATAAAAAATAAACCTGACCCATCAGAAAGCATTTCAAACTGAACCATTAAGTCCTAACTTTTCTACAAAATCAAAAAAAAAACACAAGAAATTTAAAGTGAAAATCAGTTCTTTCTCACCAAATTCTCAGCAAAGAGAGCACTACTTTAGCACCATCAACAGCTCCTCCACCCCATTTCTGCATATATAGCTATGGAGATGTATGTATAGAGAGAGAAAGTGATAATTTTTCTGCAGAAGTAGAGAGAAAAAAGGGAAAACGAGAAAGTTATGATAACACAAAGAACAACTTCTCTTCTCCCTTTTTTAGTACTTCGCCATTTTCTATGCGCTCTCTCTATCTCAGTAATGCGCGGAGACTTTTTTTTTAAAAAAAAAGATATATCATGAATTAAAATTAATACTATAGATTTTTTTATTTGTCGTGTTTTATTAAATTAATTTACTTTTATTTTAATTAAAAAATATCAACAACATACAACAACAACATACCCAGTTGAATCCCACAAGTGGGGTCTGGGGAGGGTCGAAATGTACGCAGACCTTCCAACTACCTCGTATGAAGTAGAGAGGCTGTTTCCAGTGAACCCTCGACTCAACAACCCATAAGTAGAATAATTAGATATTGCAAAGGGAACAAAAAGGGGAAATAAAACTTAAAAAGATTGAAAAAAGGGCAACTATCTTCGAAAAGCACATGTTAATACGTAAATACGATAAATCACACACAATCGATAAACATCAATCCCTCCTATCCTTGCTACCTCATTAAACCTCTAGATCACCCATCTACCTAACCCTATCAACCAATCATCCTACTACTCTAATTCGCGACCTCCACTCCTTCCTATCTAAGGTCATGTCCTCGGTTAGATCCAGATCCGCCATATCATGTCTAATCACCTCCCCCCAATACTTCTTCGGTCTACCTCTACCTCTTCGTGTATCTTCCAAAACCAGCCTCTCGCACCTCCTAACCGGCGCATCACATATCCCGTGAAATTTTACAAGTAGGGTCTGGGAGGTTAAAATGTACGCAGACTTTACCACTATCTCATAGAGATAGAAATGTTATTTTCGAAAAATTCTCATCTCAAAATCAAGCTCCATAGGTAGAAAATACTATATATATATAAAAAAAAAAAAAGGAAAAGAAAGAATGACTAATAACAAAAAGTAAATAATAGTATATAAATTTGAAAAAAATTAACAGATTAATAAAGATAAGATGGATAAATTAAAAAATATCTTATTTTCAAATAATCATCTTTACAATTCACGAGAAATAATTTAGAACAGACGAAGTAATATATAAAATAGTTAAAAAGAATAACTTAACTTTTCATCTATTATTACTTCCCTTTAATTTAATATAAAAACTTTACATTTTTATGAAGGAGAAACTACGCGGACAATCAATATATACTAGTTAATTAGCTAATATAGTTATAATTTGAATTAATTATAGCTCGCAACAAACATCTACCTGTAATTACAGTTTGATTTCCGTATAATTTCCGTGATTTTATATAAACAATGTATGCGATTATACAAAAGTTGTGCGCAAATCAAATTGGATAGCGAAAATATGCAAACACTGTGAACTATATAGTGAATTATACAAACACTATGCACGAATTGTATAGCAAAATATACAAACATTGAGAATTATATAGCGAATTATACGCATGCTATGCACGAATTGTATAGCGAAATATACAAACGTTATACAAAAACTGTGAATTATACAAATGTTGTCATAATTATAGTTGCGAAATGTAATTACATAAACTATAATTATTGAATATAATTAAAATATTTTTTAGTAGATATACACGAAAATTTCGCTTTTATGAATAGTACTAAATATCTTAAGCACTTGCCTTTTTGAAAAAAATAAACCTTGTAAAAATCGAAAATGTGTATATATTTCGAAATTGTTTATTTATTTGTTTGGCATTATCACGTTAATAATATTTCTTAAATTTATTTTTTATTCTATCCATTCTTAAACAATTGTGCTTGTTGAGTTAGCACTTTCAACTCCATTAATCCTAAAATATTGTATTATTGCTAATTAGGTTATTATGCATGCCTAATATGCTTTTTTGACCGATTAAGCTCATAGCTATAATTTGGATAATTGTATTTTATATTTTGTAATTATAGCTATAGCAGTGTTTGTATGATTCGCGCAACATTTCTATACGTTTGTATAATTCGTCATACGATTCGCAGTTTTTGTATAGTGTTTGTATAATTCGATATATAATTCATTGCACAACTTCTGTATAATTCGTCATACAATTCATGGTGTTTGTATTTTTCAATATACAATTTGATTCGTGCACAATTTATATAATCTCGCGCAACGTTTGTGTAGTTTGCCATACAATTCACAGTGTTTGTATTTTTCCCTATATAATTTGATACGCACACAACTTTTGTATAATTGTGCATAGCGTTTATATAAATCGCACGAATTATACAAAACTCAAATTATAATTACAACTAGATATTTGGCGCGAGCATAATATCTATTGTTTGGATAATTGTATTTTATATTTTGTAATTATAGCTATAGCAGCATTTGTATGATTTGCTTAACATTTGTATACGCTTGTATAATTCGTCATACAATTCGCAGCTTTTGTATAGTGTTTGTATAATTCGATATATAATTCATGGCACAACTTCTATATAATTCGTCATACAATTCACGGTGTTTGTATTTTTCGGTATACAATTTGATTTGTGCACAATTTTTGTATAATCGCGCACAACGTTTGCATAGTTTGCTATACAATTCACAGTGTTTGTATACTTCGCTATATAATTTGATACGCATACAACTTTTGTATAATCGCGCATAGCGTTTGTATAAATCGCGCGAATCATACAAAACTCAAATTGTAATTACAGCTGAATGTTTGTCGCGTGCCGTAATGAATTCAAACTATAGCTATGTTAGCTAATTAATTCGTATATATTTGCTTATTCGGATTATTTTTTCCTATATTGTTTTAGAATATATGTTAAAGTAACATATTAACAAACTAGTACATAATAAAGATTATCATGCTAAAGTGCTTTCATCACTTCAATTATGTACCTTCATCTCCTAAACTAAGCAGATTAATTAATTACAATCATAATTAGACCCTTAATTACATCATGCTTTACATATAAAATCAATTGCGTATGTCTTAATCTTAATAAAAACTGCACCAAAACCTGGGGAATCCACAAATTATATGATTTTAAAGAAGAATTTTTATACATAATCTACATCATCAATTGATATAGTAGAAAATTTAACTATATCCTAAATAAATATTTATTTGAAACTATCGGAAAACCCGCATATGTTATTTTTTTGGGTCAGCATATGCAATAAATCGTAAATCATACGAGAGATGTAAATCATATTACTTAAGTTTGATGTTACGAGCTTGATTGAGAAGGCGTTGGTAAGGATATTCGATATATGTCTGACGTCTCTTAAAGGATAATACCTACTATACTAACTCAACAACCCCTTACGAGCTAGCGTTTCTAATAAGATATCACGCACTAGGGCTGTATATCGGTCAGTATGGTTCGATATTGAAGTTTATCGATTCGACATATCAGTTATTGATTTGTATATATGCGAAACCGTTATAGAACCATTAAGATATTGATTTATCGATAATTGATCATTATAGGTTAGATAATCGATTTAACGGTAAAAATATGGTACAAAAATTTCTTCATTGAAAATTGTTTAGAAACAATGTGACAAACCAGAGCTCGAGATGGTAGAAAATAAAAGTATGAAATTGTCAAACACTTTATATATCTAATGGTACAAATATAATGATTTAATTTACTATTGGGTAGGAAAAAACTTAAAACCGTTAAGAACCAATAACCCAATAATAAAAAAAATCTAAACCGTTATCAAAATTGTCAAACCAATAACCCATTACCAATAAATCAATAACTTTTTTTTTATTCGAGTAAATCGATTCGATTTTGAACAGCTCTATCACATACTACACCAACTCAGTTACTCTTATGTTACACATCACATCAGAAATAATCTTTAGCGACAATCAATCAACAATAATAACTAAAAGCGACAATTAACATTCTTTGTAAATATAATTCGATGACATTTAACTAATGCCGAAAAAAGTTTTGACACTCTTTATTTATTGCCGCTAAAAGTTAATTTTGTTGCAGTGACATGTCTAAATTCATATTTTGTCATTTTAAATTATTTATTTGGTTGTCTCTCCAAATAGATTTTGTAACGTCCCTATCTTTAAATGGCAGGTACTGAATTAAAAAACTTTACAGAATTTTTTTTTTCTAAAAAAAAATCTAAAATTTAGTTATAGTCAAATAACTTAGATATTTTTGCCAAATTTACTCCACTTATAAATATCACATTTTAGACAAGTACATTTTTCTGCATGACAAATTTAATTAATTTCTGAAATTGTCAGTAATATTTTTAGTCTGTTCATTTTTTAAAATAAATTCACTCACCTAACCATAATATATTGTAATCGTCATCGGAACGAATTGTCGCTATATATTTTTTATTTATTGTCAATTGCAGTCGTTTTATATCTAGTATGTTTTGCTTTTGGGGATGATTCTTTGAGATGAGGGTCTTTCGGAAATAACCTCCCTTTCTCTATAAAATAATGGTAAGGTTTGCATACATTAGGGTTTTCACTGAGTATATTGTTGTTGTTATAATAATCTTAGCATAAATTCTATATTTAGAATACATAAATAATTTTAAATATTGAATCCATCTATGATTATATATAATTAATTTATATACGGATTAGTATATAATAAATTTGATAAATAAATAAAATTTAAATTAAGTTTTTTTTTTTTTTGATGGATATTCTGTGTAAAAACAAAGGATTTCTGATCAAGTTCAATAATGGCTAATTGGACCACTTTGGACAATAAATGAGTAATATCATGGTCTTAAAACATTTATTATAACATTAAGTGAAATTTGAATTTCAAAAGTATTAATATTTATAGGATAAAAGTTCCTATTTTTGGGGTTGTTATTGAATGTGCGCCTATAAAGAATGAATCGACGACTCATAGTATAATTTATCTAAATATGATTGAGTGTTGATTTATTCTATCTATCATCTAGTTGATCAAATTTATTCTTGAATTCGATCCAATAATAAGTGATTTGCTTCTCCAAAAAGAAATAGTTAATAGGTCACGAATGACATGTGAGAAAGAAAATAAGCACGAGTTGACTATTTGTATGACATATGTTAAAATTTATAGACTATAGAGGTTGTTTGGTTGGAAATAACTTATTTCGCGATTAATTATTTCGAGATAAGTTATTTCACTATGTATATGAGATAACTTATTCTATCATTAAATTGTTAAACAAGTTATTCTGGAATAATTAATCCTAGAATAAGTCATCTTAGGATAAGTTATATTCAGTTAAGTATATTATGGGATATCTTATCCATCGCTAACGCAAATATGGTGAGATAAATAATTCAATGATTGTTTAATACCTCCAACCAAACATGGAACAGAATAATCATACGTTTTATCTTGGGATTATTATACTTTATACCCTAAACTAAACATGGAATAAATAATCCAAGGATTACCTATTACCTTCAACTAAACGCCAAATAAAATACTACTACATTTTACCCTGAGATTGTTATACTTTATATCTCACACTAAACGACTCCTAAAAGTTAGGTGATTTTTCACAACCATTACCACGTTATTGTGAATTTTTCAAAATCTTTTACAATAACAACATATCAGTAAAATCTCGCAAATGGAGGTCTGAGTGAAATGTACGCAGACCTTACCATTACCTCATAGAGGTAGAAAGACGATTTTCGAAAAAAATATTTTTCAAAATCTTCTGCAAATTGCAATATTTATCTGATTTTTGAGGGCCAGGAAAATGACATAAAGGCTTAAAGCCCATCTTCTGAATATATCCATGATTACAACCATGGAGGGGCTTAGGGACCGTTTGTACTATATTTATTTAATGTTCCTACCTTTAAAAAAAAAGTTCAAAATTGGTTTGAGAATTTTGTTTTTGTTAGTTTATTAAATGATAAATTAAGGCAAGAACATATATGTATAAATTTTGGATATCGTCGATGAAATTTTTGACTTCGCCACGCCACTGATGATATCTTGTCATTTTCTTTGGTGCTTTATAATCAAAATGAGGTTCAAAATGAGGTACTTTGTATGTGTTTGTATAGTTATTGGGCAAAATACGTCTTCCATAAACTGACTTAATGGATGTTCGGATTGACTTATTTTAAGTAACTTTTGACTTTTAAATTATTTTATAGATTTGAAAGTGTTTGAGAATTTAAAAAAATAATAAAAATTTAAGCACTTTTTTAGGCTAATAAAGGAAAAAAATCAAGAGCCAGAAGTTGGATATCCCAAACTTATGGCTTTTGAATTTTAGCTTATAAGTCGCTTTTAAGAAGCCAATCCAAACATCCCCTTAGTTAAAATTATGAACTTTGTTGAATTATTTCTTTCTGCCTAAGCATATGAATCATGAATTATTCTATAAAGCAATTCAATCAATCCTTTGTGTTTGATGACGTATCTCATTTTCTTTGGTACTTTTATCAAGTGTTTTTTTTTGGAAATATCAACATTGAAGCTAAACTAAAATTTAAATTCTCGCGAAGAAGTCCTGCATTTGAAGGTATACTGCTCCCCAACAAAGGGAACTCTATGCAGCTTAAACTCGAGACCTCAATTTAAGAATATATGAAGCAGTCTTACCGCCATAAATAAAGTTAAGAACTCAAACAAATTTTATGAACAATAGTTTTAGATATCTTAAAAACACAACCAAATTTAATAACATATATTGAAAATTCATGACATATTTATATGTACATATAGTTTGAGCAAATTTCATTGAAAAGTTTTAATAGAAATTAATCATCCTCCCACCAAATTAACAACTAATTGAAAAGTTCATTTGAGCTTTTGACAATATTATTTTCCTTAATAGCATAAAAGAAAAAAACTTCGACCTCCGTTGCAGATAAAATTAACGCATCATCTAATAATCTTCTTCTTTTTGACATACACATAGTTGTACCTACCGGCCTTCTTTTTCTCGGAGCTGGTGGACATAACAAATTCTCTGGTATTCGATATCTCTTCCCCTTAGGCGTCATGCACGAATATTCATGCACTACTTCTTGTTTCATCTCTTCTTCCATGTTAAGACGAGCGACTTTATCTGATCAAACGTTAGGGTTTTGATTTCCGAAATTTTTGGAGGTAATTGTAATGAACATAAATCTCACTTAGCATGAATTTATTCTTCTTTCATGTTGTCACTTTTATCCAAGAAAATAGTTGAAAAATGTAAAGTGCATTTTTTGCATATGTAAGCAATAAAAATACAACAAAAACTAAGTACAATTAGTAAAAAACAAAATAGCAACTGCTACGATGAAATTTTGTGTAACAATTTCTTTTTTCTAATTTATTTACTAATCTTGATAAGAACGATGCCTTTTTGGACTGTGAAGGATTAGAACAAAATATTTAAATACTAAAAGAATGTATAAATAATAAAGTACTACAAGAAAATGTGGAATTAATTACTAAATTTGTCTGTATATATCGCTAAAATGCTTTTAGCTAATTGAATTTTGAAGAAATTATGTGGATAAATAAATACATACTAGTTAATTAGCTAATATAGCTATAGTTTGAATTAATTACGGCTCGCGACAAACATCTAGCTGTAATCACAATTTGAGTTTTGCATAGTTCGCGTGATTTTATACAAATTTTGTGCGTGATAATACAAAAACTGTAAGTGAAATCAAATTATGTAGCGAAAGATACAAACACTAAAAATTGTATAGCGAATCATACAAACGTTGTGCACACATTGTATAGCAAAATATACAAATGCTATACGAAAACTGTGAATTGTATAGCGAATTATACAAACATATACAAATGTTGCGCGAACTATAAAACACCGCAATGACTATTGTTATGAAATGTAATTACCCAAGCTATAACTATGGAGCATAGTTAGGATATTTTTGAGTGACTATATGTAAAAATTTCTCTTGAATTTTCTTTAAATTCATAATCTATTTTTAAATGAGATATTAGGAGTGAAATTTTTGTTGTTTAGCTATGAAATTTTATCCGATATTTTTCTAGCAATGAAATATCATAATAAATTAATGAGAATACAATCTCACTTGTAGATTAGGTGTATAATTTATCCCTCTAAGTAGCTAGGTATGGACAACATAATTTTAAATAATTAGTATACAATAGGTGATTTACAAGAATGACCTTAGAGGTAGGTTGTCTTGAATTTTTTTAATCTTATTTATTTCGTGGGCAAACTTTTACGGTGAATAACTTTTGACTTTTAGCCTAAAAATTGATCGATAAAATATCTGAGGATCAAAGCTTTAGAATCACTGAGTTGATTTTTCCGTAGTGATATATACATATCAATATTTCGGGTCGTTGCCTAATACATTTGGGCTTATCTCAAACAACCTTTGATTACCATAGTGAACTTGATAGTCGATTCGAACTGATTTTGAAGCAAAAACGTGTTGGTAAATTTTTATGTAACTTTTAATGATTGTCATAATAAGAAAATTATGTGGATAAGAAAATATATACTAGTTAATTAATTAACACAACTAGTGTTTGAATCAATTACGGTTCGCGGCAAACATCTAGCTGTAATTACAGTTTGAGTTTTATATAATTCGCGCAATTTATACAAATGTCACGCGTGATTATACAAAGTTGTGCGTGAATCAAGTTGTATGCCGAAATATACAAACACTATGAATTGTATAGCGAATTATACAATCATATACAGATGTTACGCGAATTATACAAATATTGTTATAACTATAGTTACGAAACATATAATTACCCAAACTATAGCTATGGAGTATAATTAAGATATTTTTGAGTGGTTATATGCGAAAATTTCTCTAATTTATAAACGTCTAATTAAAAACTTTAGTAATTAATCTTGTCAACATATTTGTTAATTATCTTATTATTGGATAGTTGGAACTACCATTTTTTTTATTTTTGTGATTTTTGAACTCAAATACAATTAGTAGAAAACAAAATAGCAACTGCTACAATGAAATTGGCTAAGCTAACTATATTATATTTCTAGTTTGCTTACCAATCATGACAAAGAGCAATATGCCTTTTTGCATTGAGAATTATTAAAATAAAGTTTAATGTATATATGTCAAAATAATTATATATATGTAGCTGATATACATATGTATATCTGGCAAGAAATTGTAGGAGAAAAGAGAGAGGCGAGAGAGAGGAAGAGAGGAGAGAAAAAATAGCAACAAAATCATAACGATAGCTATTAATTGTAATTTTTTTTAACTATAATGATATAATATAAAAACATATCATATATTTGCCTAGTTAGATAATTTTTCCTAATATATAAATGAGAATGCAATTTCTATTTGTTTACCAATCAATGTTTATTTCCTTCAAATTGGTATACCTAACTTCTAGTAAGTCATTTTCTATTACATTAGTGCTTAAGCATCATTAAGGTCATTCAAAAGATGTTAATTATAGGTAAGTCTTCATAAAATATGAGATTTTAAATTTTAAAAATAAGATATGTTATATGTTATAACATGTAAAGATAATTTGATAACGTAAAAATTATTTACACAAATAATCTCATAATATTAAAAGTATTTAGATCGATCGAACCACTCTAGTTAAAATTTCAGAAAAGACATGAGATATTGCGTTGCTATTCCATAAATATGCCGCCCCGATCGTCAAAAAATTACATAGAATGATAATTCATATATCTTCTTGTTATAAGCTCATTGAAATTATCCATTCAACTTCCCAAAATCAGTACAACAACGACAACAATAACATACCCAGTGGAATCCCACAAGTGAGGTTCGGGGAGGGTAAAATATACGCATACCTTACCACTACCTCATCGAGAAAGAGAGACTGTTTTCAAAAAACCCTCGTCTCAAAAATCAATCCTCAGAATCAGAAGATACTAAATATGAAAAAAAAAAAGAACTTCCCAAAATTAGTAAAAAAAATAATTGTTACCACACAAATCACTCAAAATTCTCACTACAAAATGCTTAAAAGGATATTTAAGCACAAAAAAGCAAACATTATATATATATATATATATATATATATATATATATATATATTTTGGAAATCTTAATTCTAATATTATTTTATATGTCAATAGGGGTACCTAGTCATAATTCAAAAATAAAAGGACATCCCTATTGACTAATCAACATACTACTATTCACTCCAAACATATTTATATTACATAAACTCATTTTTCTACTACTAACAATCTTTTTCAAAAAAACAACACATCATGAGTTCTTATAGGGTCCGCATCTCGAAGGATGTGACGTAGACAGTCTACCAAAATTAACGATCGTTAATTAAAAGAAGGATCGTTTAGCTGGAGCTCTGCCAACAGCTCTCATCAAATTGGAAATTTCAACAACTTTTGCTACTTTTGTTCCTCTCTTTGCTTCTGCTGATGCCCTTTTTTCCTCTGCTTTTCTGTGTGCTTTTGCTATATCATTCTGCATCTTTTCTAGGGCTTTTACTCTTTTCTCCTCAAGCTGCCTCTGATGAATAAAAAGAAAAGAAAAAAGTAAGAAACCGATGAATTGAGACAGATTCAAGATTTAAACTTTATTACGAGTATTAATTGGAAACAAAGTTATTGAATTTGGATGAACATGTACTTTACATCCGGTCCTACTAGTGAATATTCACAAAATGATCGGATCTTGGGACCCCCCAAAAAAGATATAAGATGGTCAGAAATGGTCGAAGTAGTTGAATAGGAGGATCACAATGATTATAGCCATTGGTACGTTTATCAAAGAGGAAAATGATTTATTTGATATTATGGATGATTGGTTATGGAGGATCGTTTCGTTTTTGTATGCTCTTTCCTTGTACCTAGGATTAGCCAGTTCTTATTAGAAAGACTGCAATTTCTTAACTACCGCAGTTTCTACTGCTCGGAGAATAAAATAGATAACTTGATCAATAGGTAACCTGTTTGTCTAGAGTCCTAGGCAGATAGAGAATTAGAAAAGATGTGGGCTCAAGTGCATCAAGAACCATTCAATTTCTTTGGTGAGACTTTTTTATTTAGATATTCTGTATATTCGATATTATCTGATATCTATTTTAATATGTTAAATTAATTGATTTAAATTCATGTTATATAAAATTTATGAAAATACTTTTTAATAATTTTTCAAAAAGAAATTTCAATATTAAAATTCGAAATCTATAATTAAAAATTATACTTCATGCTGTTTTAAGTTCTCTTTAAGGATTCCCCAACTAAAAGGGAAGGTGCTTTAGTAGCTTGCTAAAGAGGGAAGTGAGACTATTATTAAACTCATTTAAGAGTATGTTTGATATTGAGGAAACTATTTTTGAAAAATATATTATTTTTTTTTCATGTTTTATTGTTAATTTTTTTTTTGAAAATATTGTAGAAATAAGTTCTATCGACACTATTATATTGATTATTGACTGTATCATTTTCATACTCTAACACTTCTCATCTTCGTCCATCTGTAGAGCTCCCACCTCATTCTATATAGTATTTTATCTAGATTATATACAAATACTTTTAACATAATATATTTTACTTATGCGCTAAACTTTTTTTTTTTTTTGAAAATTCAATTTATTTTTGTGAAAAACATTTTCCGTCCCACCAAATATACCCCCTAATGTATAATTATTTTCTTTCAATCAATGTAGAACCTCCAAATGGGAGTAGTATATATTTCAAGGTGGACCAATCATCATATATCCTAGAAAAAATAAGAGTTCATGATTTTTAATAATCATGTAAACAACTAATAATTCACTAATTTATTAGACACATCATCATTCACCTTGTAATACTTTTTTGAATATTTATTAAAATGTCATTTAAAAATTTTAAATTTTTTTTGGTAAAAGTTCAAAATCAATCCATGAGAAATGAAAGTATCTTATCCATCCATCATGCCCCTTAGGTGGTTACCTATTCTTTCTTGATAAACACTTGCTCCCTTTATCATTTTGTATAATTTATTTTTCTTTTTGGTTCGTACTAAAAAAGATAATATATTTTTATGTGGAATAATTACAGTAGATGATCATTCGGCTAAAGTAATTATAGTAAAAAGGTAGTCAGTGTATATTTAAAATATAGTCAAGTTATATTCAGTTTTTGAGTGTATCATAATGAACATACAATGTATAGTTCATGTATAAATAATCTATATTGTATAGTTAGTGTATACTTTATATGACTTTTGATCAGCTATATTTTCTATGATGTTTAGCTATATTTGATGTAAATCAATTTTAGTTTATTATTATCCCTTTTATATCTAGTAACAATATAACTTTAAAATGTTCATTTCGCCCCTAATGAAATGATTTCTAGCCACACAAGTATTTATGTCTGTATTTCAGACTATATAATTTCAAAATCCTACTTTCTTTTTAATCTTTGTGCTAAGTCAAACTAACTCATATAAATGGAGACAGAGAAAATATTAATCTATGCAAATTGTGTCAAATAAGCGAAAAATCTAGCGTTGAGGAATAAAAATAAATAACTAAATCTCAAAAAATAAAACATTAAAAAAAAAAAATTTAATGTAAAAAAATGGAGGGGTTATAGTTCCGATTGAACTCATTAACTATGACATATACCCTAAATTTATCTTTAAAAAATTTATTTAATACATATAAATAATTTATTCAAAATTTAATAAATTGTAGTTTCTAAAATCCAAGTAGAATACATAAAAAAAAAAAACTTAAAACTTTTAAGACAAGCGGGACACTAAAGTTTTCGCTATGTGTACGGTCCGAGAAGAATTCGATCTCAAGGTTGTATTTTACACAACTTTATTTTACATTTCTACAAGAGGCTATTTCAAAGGCTTGAACCCGTGACCTTTCGAATCACATGACAAATTTTAAATTTTTCATAGTAATAAATAAGTAAATGAATAAAACATACCTCAATTTTCTTCATCCAAGAAGTAGCTTTTTGTACCTCTTCATTTTCCCATCCACTAATCACAGCTTCTTCACGTTTAAACCTATTATTAATCTTTGATACTTTAGCAGTTTGCCATGCATTAATCTTCGATTCAACTTCTTCTTTCTTCACCCTCTGAACACTATTGACTTCACCAGCATGTCTAGAAAAATTATTATTATTATTATTAATTCTTCTTCGCGGAGGCGAAGAACGATTAATAATAACCGGATCCAAAGTATTGCTATAATTATCCGGCACAATAGCCAACGGATTTGTTTCCTCTGTCGGCTCAGCATCCTCACCTATACTCCCCAAATTATTACTATTACCATTACTATTACTATGATTGTTCGCCTCGTTTTCGCTGCCGTGATTGTTGGTAATCGACGATCCGGCGAGAACGAGGGCGTTGAATTCCCGGCTCATGGTGGAGAAATATTCACTTGATGCTACTTCGGAGATGGACGATGATCTGTGGCTACTTGTTTCCCAAGTTTCCAATCGACGGCCACGATTTGATGGAGGTCTAGGTGGGGTTAAAGCGTGGATATCTCTGATTTGATCATCTTCGTCATGATTATTTTCTCTGATGCTCGTGTTGATGTTGGTGTTGGTGCTGGTGCTGGTGCTGGTGCTGGTGCTAGTGCTTGCTAGGGTGTTAGGTCTTTGATAATTCAACATATCAAAGATTTTTCTAGTTTAACTTTGGGGGTTTTCGTTTTTCTTTTTGGTTTTTTAGTGTATATTTTGGGTTGTGAGGTAATAGAAATGGAAGGAGGAGATGGTGGTGAAGTATAAAATAATTTAAGGTGAAAAATGGAAAAGAATTAAAGATATAGATGATGGACATGATTTCTTTATATGATTTAGAAATTTTTTTAATTTTGTAATTCTAAATTAAATTATGTCAAATTTAACAAAATATTTTTAATTTTGTGGATTTAAGTATATCCTATGGAAGAACGAAATAAAAGTATTGTCAAAAAAGGAAAGTAATTATTTTTTTGAATAGATTTAAAAGGAAAATAAATTATTCTTTTAAAACAGAGGGAGTATGCTTTTTGTGGATTTGATATATTAAATATGAATTGTTTAGATGGTAAGCATCTTTCACCTTCGATATCAAAGTTGTGAATTCGAGTCAACAAGCACTATAACAAAAACAATGTTTAGCGGCAATAAGTATAGTCATTAACAAAGAGAGCTAAACGATTTACCAACATTAGTTAATTATTTTGAATCTAATGTCGCTACAGGTTTTAAGGTCATTTACAAAGAATAACGATTGCCTAAAAAATATTTTTAGCAGCAATTAAACTATTTCGCTAAAGATCATTTTTGTTGTAGCGAAGAAAGCAAAAACAATGGGAGCTCCCAAGAATTAAGGTTTTGAAAACAAATCAAGATGTGTGTTGTGTTTTTATACAAATGATGGTAATTGAGTTATGAAATTCGCGAAAAATATAGTTAAAATATAAAATTAATTGTAAAAATATGATATTTTAGATGTGTTTTTCAGTGACGACTTAATGAGCGTGGAGAAAATAAATAATGGTGCCACACATGCACATAGGAATAGTAATTTAATTAGGAGAATTCGAGAAAGTAGTAGTGCTTCTTTTGCATCAAGATTTTTAAATTATGTTTGATCAAATTATTGTCCGATAATTTTTTAAAATTAAATATAATATAATTAATGTAGTTTAAATTATTATAATTAGTGTATAATATTTATCAGGTTATTAATAATTTTATATATTTACACTATAAAAGTTTATTTATAATTATCTTTTAAGGTAATCTAATTAAATAAATAATTTTTTTCATGTCCCATTTGACTCTTATGGAATTTTTTTTTTCTTTTTTGATAGAAGTGAACTTTTAAATGACGTTTGGATGAAGAAAAAAAATTAAAATCTTTTTTCAATTATTCTAAAAATTAAAAAAGAAGAAAGAAAAATTAGTTTTTTCTCCCCACCATTTAATATTGTAAAAATCATTTTTTCTTTTTTTTTTCCTCAATTAAAGTGTCGGCCAGAAATATTTTTGCATGGGAGGAGCCCACAAAATAGTAAAGTAGGTAAGGGTGGATACGTGGTGGTGGATCGATCTGAATTGCGATGAGATGTTTTATAATTTTTTTAATTTTTAATTAAAAAATTTTGAATTTAAATTCTTGAAAACAAGAAAAAAAAATGGAAGTGTTACTCGAAAAAAATAAGTTGTGTGCATTGAATTTAATGAATTCTGAATATAAATATCGGACATTAAATGAAATTTTAGAAACACAAAATCTTATCAATCAAAACCATAAATAATAAAATAAAATGTGTATGTGGAGTCCATTTATTGGTTTAATATTAAACTATTGCCTTACGTCAATTTCATCATACAAAATTGACTTTGTAATCGTAAAAATCATGGACACGTGTACAACAAATTACAAATACAATAATAACATATTGAGTGGAATTTTATAAGTGGGGTCGTCGGAGGGTCCCAGACCTTACCACTACTTCATAGAGATAGAGAGGCTGTTTTCCGGAGGACCCTCGTCTAAAAAATATCAAGCCTCCAAAGCAGAAAATAATAGATATGCAAGAAAAGCAAACCGACTAAAGTGGAAATCCAATGATAACATATAAATACGATAAAAGTAACATATGTAAACCAGAAAATAATGACGCAACATAAAAAGATACGACTAATTCTATTATCTACTATATCACAAGGCTAGACATCATCTTACCGCTACAAGCCTATTAACCTTCCACCCTAATACGCGACCTCCACTCCATTTTATCTAAGGTCAGGTCTTCGTTGAGATGAAATTTCTTACCTCCCCCTAATACTTTTTCAATTTATCTCTACCCCTCCACGTAATTTCTATATCTAACCTCTCACACCTCCTAACGGGGCATTGATATGCTAATAACTAAAATAGAATTTATCAAGAACTTGAAGGATTGAATGTGCTATTAATTCGATAAAATATTAAAGGGCTATTAAGATGGCCACGTCACACGTAATAATCAACATTATCAAATCACTAAAAAAGGACTAATCATATTATAAAATATAATTAATGATTAAGACATATAAGAAAAATCAAAGAAGCTTACTTTTACTTTTTGTTATTGTAAAACTTTTTTTATTTTCCAATCAAATATAGTGATGTGAATGTGAGTGGGGAAAAATATAGTGGAATATGACATTCGTCCATTTATATTTAATTTTATCGTGGTGCTCTTTTCTTAATTAGAGGTCTTAAATTTGAATTTAGGTATGAAAAAAAACTCTTGACGGAGAGCGCTTCTCCAGAATCAGCCCGGCATGAATTTGAATTAGTTTGATAAGGAGCGTTTCTCCAGAATCAGCCCTACGCTCCCGATTAATTGGACTTCAATACCGAACACCGGACACCGAATAACAAACAAAAATATTTAATTTTGTTTATTGTAACAAAGTTAGATAACAAGTGTTTACCATGATACTGGAACATATTAGTGCATGAAAAGGATGTTTTTAAATATTTTTAAAATTGTTTTGTTGTTTATTTTTATCGTAGTTGGTGATCTCCCTGGTGACTAATGTTTTATGAAAGTCGACATTTTTGAAGTTGATGTTTTGTCCATATTTAATAATATCACTATAATTTGATTTTCGCAACACGCTGAACATCCCACATTCACACAGGATCAGGAGAAGGGTCGCATCTTTAAGGGGATTGATGTAGGCTGTGTATCTTGATATATACATCAGTTATTAATTTCACCACTTGAACTCGTGATCTGCAAATCACATGTAGATAAATTTTACCGTTGCTTGAAAGTTCCTTTTCAAAATTGAGAAACAATAATTCTCTTATACAATAAGAGGGAGTTGGCGGCAAGCAGGCACCTCTCTATCGACGTGCCTGCTTGAGCTGCCTGCTTAATATTTCGTGGATTTTTAATTGTACTTCTCTAGAAGAGTAAAACATTACATCAACATTTCTCTCATTTCTTGGGCTCACACTAAACCAGTCTTTTCCAACTTTGTGTTTTAACTTATTAAGCAAATAAAACAACTTACTGAGACTGCACATAGTTCCTTGATCTGCAGGAAATGACAATAAACATCTTTTCTTCTCCAATTGGATTACTCGATATGTTCAGAGCAGTCGATCGGTATGAAGTTCATTCACCTGGTCAGCTGCATTGTAGAATCTATATCATTCCCACATTTTGCCTCCTTCCATCTAGCCTTTATCTAATGAATTTAGCCCTTTCTAGGACATTTGAGCTACCTCTGGCTAAGTTGCTTGGACTCACCAAGAAGCACCTGTGTCAGATGCTCCAAAGTACACTGCTTTTGGAGGATCCAACATGCACCCATCGTTTGAAGAGTTTGAGCAATATAGCTCTCTGGCTTTACTCTCTTAACACAAGTCTAGAAGTAGGTCTTACGCAATATATTTCAATGGAATGATATTTACCAAAAATCTCTGCAAGAACACGTGCCGTTTACAAATCTGTGAAACCTAACTCTATCCCTAACAATTATCTCTCTGTTGTATAATCTACTAATTATCTTGGTCACTTCATGGCAATCTCTACATACCCTAAGGTTCTTCACTATCCTAATCACTGTCGGTGCTTTTGTCTTCAAAAGGCCAAAAGCAATAGCTAACCTTTCACTGTGCTCACAAAGTGCAATCGCCTTCTCTTCATCACTCACATTGTGCAGAACAGGAGCAATCCAAGGTTCATGTCCTGTGGCGTATACCCTTTGAGATATATCCCTTAGGACCTCCTCGATCTCCTCTGCTTCAGGGTGTGACCAACCACCCATCACAAACTCGTGCACGAAACCATCAACTTCAATGGAACTGCATCCTGGCATAGCCTTAATACCTTTGTCTTTCATCTGTTTCCTCAGATGCCGCATTTTCTCCCAGTCTGATACTGATGCATACAGACTAGAGAGTAGGATATAGTTCTCTGCGTTCCATGGTTCTAATTCGATGAGATGGTGCCCGATGATTTCACCTTTGTCCAAGATCTTGTTCTTTTTGCACCCAACAAGTAATGTACGCAATATAGCTGGACAGGGGTCAACTGGCATGGAGTCGATGAATGAATAAGCTTCATCAATTAAGTTTGAACGGCTCAACAAATCTACCATGCAGCCATAGTGCTCTAAAGATGGCTCAATCCCAGACTCAATCATGCTTGCCCAATACCTTTTCCCTTCAGAAACTAGTCCATTATGAGCACATGCCATAAGAACCCCAACTAGTGTCACATGGTTAGGTTCCACCTGAAAATAATATTCAAAAATAAGGGAAGCTGCTAACGTTCAATACACCAAAGTTTCACCATTCAATGATAAGTCATAGTAGTAAATACAAAAAACACTACTCTATCTGTTTCAATTTGTTCATCATACTTTTCTTTTTTGTCCATTTCAAAAATAATCTCTCTTTCATTTTCTTAACAACTTTCTCATTCTAACTTTTCATATGACAAAGGACATTTTGGTATATTCTACATATCTTTAGTTTAAGACTACAAGATTCACAAGTTCTCTTTACTTTTTTAAACTCCGGACCAAGTCAAAAACTAGACAAACAAATTGAAACGGAGGGAGTACAACTCAATCCACCAGAGTTTTATGCAAACAGTCAACACCAAGCCTAATAAGAACCAAGTCATGGACTTTTAATGTTTTATTTACATCAAGATGATACCATTAATACAATTTTTTAAAACATTGAATCTTACAGCATCATTCAAAATAATTGCATTACCTTAGCTTTTTTCATCCTGGAAAAGGTCACCAGTGCATATTCTGCAAGCCCATTTACTGCCAAGCCAACTATCATTGAGCTCCAAGCCTTGGCATCTTTAAAAGGCATTGCTTCGAATACGTCAATAGCTTTTTCGATGCATCCACACTTTGCATACATATTAACAAGCGCAGTACTAAGCTCGAGATCATTCTCAATCGATCTCTTGTCAATATACGCGTGCACCCACCTCCCCAAATCTAACGCCCCAGACATAGCACAAGCCGAAATCACACTCACCATTGTAACCTTATCAGGCAAAACTTCCGTCTTCTGCATTTCCCTAAACAAACTAAAAGACTCATTTACCATCCCAAGTCTTGAATACCCACTAATCATTGCACTCCAAGCAACCACATTTCTCTCAGGAATTTCATCGAACACCTTCTCCGCCAACCCAATTTCCTCACATTTCGCATATAAATTCAACAAGGAAGTCTGAACAAAGGGGCTCGATCCAAACCCAGATTGAACAACATGCTTATGCACTTGTTGCCCCTCATTAAACGCCGCCAAAATAGAACAAGACTTCAAAACAAAAGCTAAAGTGAAAGTATTCGCTTTCGGGTAATTTCTCTTGAGCAATTTCTTGAATATGAAAAGGGGTTCATTAGAAGGGATTTGGGATTCTAGAAAACCTCTAATGAGAGAATTATAAGAAAATATACTAGGGTTTGGGATTTGGGTAAGGACCCGTTTGGCGTAAGCAAGGCTGCCACTGGGTGAAAGGGCTGCAAAAGTGACAACTTTTGAGAGAATGAAGGAGATTGTTGAATGCGGAAGAAATGAATGAGTGATTATATGGCCATGGATTTGTTGAAGAATTCTCAGATTTGGACATTTTTGAACCAGTGAAACGAGTCTTTCTTCTACTTCTTCCAGCTCTTCGAATTGAGTTGACACTATTTTGGAGGCTAATCAAGAATTTGAAATTAGTGGGAAAGAGTTTAACTTATACTTCCACCAAAATGTCAAAACAAATTGGGTGCTATTCGGTTCTTCACTACACCTAAATTTTGAGATGTCAAATCGAACGAACTTCTTAAAAAAAATACTGATATTGAACCAAAAAAAATAAAGAATCAAAATAGTTTGGTTCAGTTTGATTTTTTAATTTTTTAGTAAATTATGCTCTTCCTTAAAACAAACGCATATTCAGAAACGAATCTAAAATTTTGGCCGAAATAAGTGATAGGCGGTTCAAACCTTAGAGGAAGTCGAAGAGAGGCCATTTTAGTTCTTTTAAAGACACTAGGAATGAGCTATTACAAATAATTTGATGTTTCTGAAGTTCACTCATATCAAATTATCCAAAAGCTTATCAATCTATCTAATTCATCCATCAATAAATGTTAACACACATACATATTCAGAGACATTTTTAGAATTTCAGATGCAACACTTAAAATATCTAGTCTTGAATGACTCGTATAATTCAAAGAACTAATTGATCATTCAAACTTTAGAAGACATTAAAGAGAGGCCTTTTAGTTCGTTCAAAGGCACTAGAAATGAGTCATCAAAGACGATAAGATTTGTTCATATCAAATTAAAAGCTTATCATCCTGTTCGACGGATGAATCTATTATATATTCAAATTTATGTATTTGTATCTACAAACTATTGCAGGTATATTAATTTTTATGCATACATTTATGTTCTTGTTTAACTTGCTTGGTTCATATGAATCAGTAACTTAAAGTTAGTTTAAAATTTCATAATTGATTATTTTCAAGATATAATGAATTTACTATGACATATTAAATTATATAAATTAACATAGTTACCTAACTTGGGCTTCAATCCTGAGCTAGTGTCCCAAAGAGTTTGCCCATTTGGTTTAAATAGGCTAAATATAAGATAAGAATTCAATATCGCGCAATTATGAATTTGAACAGACCTAACCTTGATATTATTATGTTTAAAAAATAAATTTTTAACCCAGCTCAACTTTGGCAAGGTAGCTCGAGGACTGTTCAAAATCATATAAAGGAGTCCATGTTGTTAGGCATAGGGAAATTGGATCCCTCTGTATATGATCTTGGACAAATTTTTACCTCTGAACTGACTTATTACGATATTCATTTTCTTAACGTATTAATTATTACGATGATAAAGGTGACGATTGATGAATGAATAAAGAAATTGGATCCCTCTATATATGAGCTTGGACAAATTTTTACCTCGGAACTAACTTTTAAGTTAAAATTAGGTATAATATTCATTTTCTTGACGAATTAATTATTATGATATATATAATAACACCATGTTTCACATAATAATTATCCAAAATGGACAAAGGTGACGATTGATGAATGAATTTTGGTTCTTAAATTTAATAATGTTTTGTTCCATTCATCAAATTAATTTGAAGCCTAACAAATACGGTTTTGGTTGACTCCTAGTACATAATTTATTAAATTCAATAAACCAACCAAACAAAAATATCTCTGGTGAACTTTTTGATTTTACGTTCGAAATTAAATTTGAAGATTATTATTCGCAATTCTATTCATTTTAAGTTCATAATTTCGACACGTTTAACAATTTTGTAATTTAAACTAAAATTATTAAATTCAGTCAAACTCGTAACATATACGCTAGCTCTGAAGTCAACATATGTTAATTAACTTTAAGCCTTCACTCAACTAACTTGATGTATTAGTTATTACTACAATCTTTGCTTGCTTCCACAATTTTTTATCTTATCCACAAAATGAAAATTTAACTACGTTTCACAAGATGTTTTGCTAAAAAAAAATAAAATAGAGATTGTTGCTTTTTTTGCTTAATACTTATTCTAGTGGTTATCAATTTATCATGAAGACTAGATATCGGAGATCGTGTCAGTACGGGCTCAATATATGTTTTTTTTTGTTTTGATTTATGTGATACTGATAGATTTTTTATGTATACATTTTAAATTTTTAAGTTGTTAATTATTGCGACTTATAACACATTTTATATTATTTTTAAAAATATATTACTTATTTTGTTTCACTTTATGGCACATATAAAATTTTTTTAGGGTCAATCCTCAAAATTTGTGTTTACTTTTTAAATATTGTAAAATCAACTAGCCGAAGGAGACATGTCAATCGGCAACTGTCTTTAACAAAAAATTTATTCGGGGTAATATTTTAAATTCATTACTGAAGTAGCAGAAGAAATTAATTAATAGAAACGATGCAGTAAAATGAAGTAGTTGAAGTAGACACGTTAATCGACAGCTACCTTTAAAAAAAAATAATTAATTAGGGGGCAATATCGTAAATTCATAGCTACAACAGTTGAAGAAATAATTAATAAAATCAAACAACTGAAGTTGGCACGTCAATGGACAGTTCCCAACTTAAGCAAGGAGCTGAAGTAGGCATGTCGACCATGATGTGCCTGCTTCTTCACTCTTATTAACAATAGTAATATTACATATACCCTTTGCCACCAAAAGATGTAGTGCGTTGGATTAAACTGTTCCTCTCTTAAAAGGTCTTGGGTTTGAGCTCGGGTTATGAGAAAATTCTTAGCAGGGAGTGCTTCCCCCGAATGGACCCCATCGTATACTTGGATAGCAATATATATATATATATATATACACACACTTCATGTCTCAAAATACTTGTCATTTTTCACTTACATGTCCCTTAGAAAATATTAATCAAAATGAATTTTTAATTATTTTATCCTTATTTATATCTCAAGTATTTCTCTTCACTAAATATCTAACAATATTAATAATATAAGAATAAATTATTCAAGTATCAATTATATCATCTTCTACTTTATATAAACAAATATATAAATTTTCTAGTAACTTATAATTTAAATTCAATAAACCAAGAAATTAAAGGTGATGGTATTTTCCATTTAGAGAAGATTAATTAATGGAAGGTAACAAAACACGTAAACTACTATATATAAAGGTAAATTCCTATTTATAAAGATAGATAAATGCTTAAAAGAAGTGCTAAAATAACACAAACAAACAAAATTAAACCTTTTTAAAGGGGAAGTTCTTGTGGTATAGAAAAAAACAACATTTCATACGAATAATGAAATATTTAATATAAAATTAAATAAATTTTGAAAACAAAAATTATATAATCAATAAGTTAAAAAAGGAAAAAGAGTTTAGTCGTCTGAATTCACCAAGTTTTCCCGAGGAAATTATTTCCCTTAAGTATTCGATGTTATGGAATAGATTCTTTCAGGATAAAATGACTCACAACAAACAAATAGCGATATCTTAAATTTGTTGCTCTTGTCTCTAGGTGCCTAGGTATCCACAGCAAGTCTTTACTCGTTCGAACCTAGCCCTTCACTTTTAAGGCTATGCCATCTTACGGTGATGTTAAATGGATGGATCTTATCAAGCAGGTGATTATTAAATTAATCATCTGTTTTCCAAAGAAATCGAAGAATTTCTTGGGAATCCTAGAAGATCCTTTCGTTCTTTTTTCTCTAATAGATGATCAGAACTTCACTTGGTTGAATTGAGTAAATCAAAAATCCAAAGGAGGTACATGGCCAAGGAAAAAGATGTTCGAGTAATGGTGATTTTGAAATGCACTAGTTGTGTCTGAAACAGTGTTGATAAGGTATCAAGAGGTATTTGTAGATATATTACTCAAAAGAACTGGCACACAGCGAACTACACAATAACTTAATCACTTTTGAAGTTTTGAAAAACAAAAAAAAATTACTTACTAAAAATTATTATCCGAGAAGGATTCAGATATTTTTAACTTATAGGTGCATGCATATAATATGTGAAAAAGCAGCATAGAAATAAGAAAGATAGCATATAGAAATACGAAATGTTGCATTCATATAATATAAATATTCATAAATGAAATAATTCCATTTATATTTGCAACACTTTCATATTTTTTTATACATCAATAAAATGAAACTAACCTATAGAACCTTTAATATTTGAAGCTGATATTGAAAAGATTGCTTCTTTATTCAATTGAATTGTAGTGAACTAGGGGTTAGAACTTTTTCAAAAGGCAAATTAATTAATTAATAAAATGTCAAAGTATTTAAGCACCTTGAAAAAATATGATATCAAAGGTTACCTATGCTATATATGAATTAACTTAATTTGATAATATAAAAATTCTATAATTTATACTATTACTTCATCTAAAGTAATTTATTCTTTTTATCTCAAATTTTTTATTGTAATTTTTAAAAATAGTTAATTCAAATTACTTATTATTTTATAAAGTAAAAAAAATTAGCTATTTTTTTCTCACTTTATCTTTGATAATAATTGTTTGTGAAAACTACAAATACATAATTTTAAACATAAATAGAATATTTTTTTTTAAAAAAAGACAACTTCATAAAATTAACATTTTACAAGAAATATATTGAACAGAATTACGATAAATAATTTAAGTCGTGAGAGAATAGAAGTCAGAAAATTATTAAAGAAAGTCAGAAACTCTTTCGTCTAAATCTCTCTCATCCAAATTAAAGTAATACTCCCTCCGTCCTATTTTACACTATACTTTTCACTATTGCGCTTTGTAAAATCATAAATATATACTATAATATATCTCTGAGAAAATATAAAATCTTAATAAATGAAAGGGAAAATATGAAAAAAATTTGAAATATTCACCTTGAACTTTGAACAATTCAAATATTTTGAACATTGAAAAAACCCTACAAAATTCAATTAATCTGAGACGGAAGGAAAGTAATAACCATATTGATCAATCAAACTCCCTAAAATCTATAAATAGACAAATCCTTCCCATATCATTTTGCTATATCACTTCCATACTCTCTCATCATTAAAAAAGAAACCATACTTTGCTCCATAACAATCTTTGTCACACAATTCTTTTTCAATAGACAAATTAAAAAAAAAAAAAAACAACCATACCATATAACAATTATATGATGGCTATCCAAAGAAATAATATTCTTCTTCTTCTCATTATTCTTTTTATTGTATCAATTTCAACTTGTAGAAGCAATTTTGTTGATGATGATGATTTATTCACACAAGTTCATAACAATATTCTTGAACAAGAATTTGGTCATGATTTTGAAGCTTACCCTTCTTATTTAAGCAACAATATTCTTGATTTTAATAATATTGACAAGGTTGATAAAAAAGGGGTTAAAATGATTGATGTAAGTAGATTTGGAGCTAAGGGTGATGGAAATACAGATGATACTAAGGTAAGTATTTTTAAATATTGGAGTATTTAATATGGATTCCGTCCACTTTTACTTATTGTTGTTTCACTTATTGAGGTCAAACTATATGAGCTTTGGCTGAAATTTTAAGATGTATTTTTTTCATCATATTAATATGAGCAGGATTGCAGCTTATAACATTTTTCTTATAGTTTTCAACCATTTAAATTTTAGATTTCAAAATATTAAATTTAGCTTTGAAGTTTAGTCAAATTGACCTCGAAAAGTGAAACAGTGACAAGTGAAAGTGAACAGAAAGAGTAGTAAAGGAATATTATGGTTGTTTGAAACGACAAAAACTCATATACAATATTCTTTGTGTTTGAAAAATAATCATCTGGTTTGACTTGACATGGAATTTAAAAAATAATTCGCTACTAAATAAAATTAGGATAAAATTTTTATTTATTTACCTATGAAATTTTATCGGTCCTTGTGAAGTTGCTTATAAAAACTTACATTTGATAAGTGTTTCTTGTTGTGTGCAATGATATTTTAGGCATTTGAAAAGGCGTGGAATGAAGCATGTTCATCTGACGTACCTATTCAATTTATGGTTCAACAAAACAAGAATTATCTTCTCAAACATATAATTTTTTTAGGTCCATGCAAATCTTCCATTTCAATGGAGGTTGGTTAATTTGCTTATCTGGTTTTTTTAATTAATTCAATACGAAGTTAAAAAATTTTTTTGAATCTTTTAATATTAAAGTAAATTAAGTTTACTAAAAATTGAAATTGATGACTAACAAATATAATATTGTAGCTAAACAATAAAATATGTCGCTAAATAGATGAATTAGCGAGTAATTATCAAAAGGTTATGTTAACTACAAATAATTTAGCGATGAATTAGCTAGTGACGAAACTCGAGATAATTCTAGTTTTTTGTTTTAGTGTAAAGATATGTAAAATATACGTATCAAAGAGATCTTCAATATACCATGTGGATAGTTCAAACAAAAAGATTGCAAAATAAATAAATAAATTATTTTTAATGAAATAAAAAGAAAAATAAGGCAAATAAATTAAAACAGATCAGAAAATATTATGTACAGATAAAAATGTTCATATATAGAATAACAACCACAACTACAACATAATCAGTATAGGTTCCTAAGTGAAGTTTGGGGAGAATGGGTATACGTGAGTCATCTTATCCCTATAAAAACTTTTACGGGGCAAATTGAGAGATTGTTTTCGATAGACTGATTAAAAATATTTTTTCAGAATAAGTTCCAAAGAAAGTGGGAAAAAAAAGAACAATAATAATAATACTCAACTTTAGTACTACATCATTTTATTTTATTTTTAATTTTATATTCATTGTTTTTATAAAATTTTTTTTCTTCAAATTGTTATGCAGATTTCTGGATCTTTAGAAGCATCTGATAAAATTTCTGATTACAACACAGATAGAAAACATTGGATTCTTTTTAAGAATGTTCAAAATTTAGTTGTTGTTGGAGGAGGAATTATCAATGGCAATGGAAAAATATGGTGGCAAAATTCTTGTAAAATTAACAAATCATTGGTAACATTATAACTTTGCTTATAAGTTTTATATTATGTCGCTCGGATTCTTCAAAATGTCATTCAGTATATATTGTCGGATTTTTCAAAATATGAATATCTTATATTTTTGAAGAATTCGAGCAATAATATTATATCGTACTGATTGCTTGTTACCTTTTTTTTTCACCTATGCAGCCATGCAAGAGTGCACCAACGGTACGTTCATTTGATTAATTTGGAAATATGAGATAAATAGTTTGAATTATTTTTCTTTTTTAGTTTGTTTCTCTCCTGATGTGTTCGGTATCTGCTTCAGATCTCGATTAATTAGAATTTATGTTGTATAAGGTCTATTAAAGGGAAAACGTTGATTTATTCAATTCTACTGATTTAAACTCGAATAAAGGCGAATTTAAAAATTTTAAATTTATGAATTCTGAATTCTAGAAATTATAGTTTATTGGGTTCTTGACATTGGCGGAGCCACGTTGGGATGAGGGGTTCATCCGAACCCACTCCGCCTAAAAATTATACCCCCTCTATCCTAATTTATGTGGCACCGTTTGACTTGGCACATTATTTAAGGAAAAAGGGAAGACTTATGAAATTTGTGGTCTAAAATCATCCATAGATGTTTGTGTGGTTGAAAATCATTTCATCAAAGGTAAAAGGGGAATTTTAACTAAAAATTGTTTCTAACTCAAGTAAGGTGACATTCTTTTGGGGCGGACTAAAAAATAAAGGGTATCACATAAAATGGGACAGAGAGAGTACTATTTATACATGATAAAAATAATTTTTTCGTAAATATAATGGATGTCGAACTCCCTTCACTTAGTTCTTAAAAATTTGAACCCCTTAACAAAAGTTCTGGCTTTGCCACTGATTCTTGATATGTAATTTATGTCAGTAGATCTCTTAATACAAATACAAGTAATTGTTAGATAGTTTGCAATGTATATCGGAAGGTGAAATAAGTTTGATGAACTCATAATCAGGTATATATATATACGCTTTGTTGTATCCGAAGAAAATTACTATATGTGCAATATCTCTTCAAGGAGAATCGATTCTTTCACACTTCAAAGTCTTTAATTTCTTTTTTTTTATTATGTTATCCTATTTTTCTAACAGTCTTAATCAAAACTATTAGATTCTGTCAAATTCATACACAAAAATTCTATCTGGCTCTACCTCTGAACTCTCGAGATCTTTGATTTGGAATGAATATAATTATCAACTTTCTTTGTTAAATATTTAAACTAACTTATTTATTTTTTAATTTACAGGCCTTAACCTTCTACAATTGCAACAATTTGAAAGTGAAGAATTTAAAAATTAAAAATGCACAACAAATTCATGTCTCATTTGAGAAATGCACAAATGTTGAAGCTTCAAATTTGAAGGTCACAGCTTCAGAAAATAGCCCAAATACTGATGGAATTCATGTAGCAAATACTCATAATATCAAAATATTTGACTCTACTATTGGAACAGGTTTATTTATTTTATTACCAATTTATTAAAAAAAATTAAAAAAAAAGTTGAGTATTTTTATTTTATGAAATAATTAATTAAGTTTACTAACTCAAATGATATTTATATTTTGTTCGATAGGTGATGATTGTATTTCAATTACTAGTGGATCCCAAAAGGTAGAGGCTACAGATATTACTTGTGGTCCAGGTCATGGTATAAGGTATTTAAGAATTTGATCCTTTTTTTTCGTTCAGTGCTCGGTATCTGTTTGGAGCTTGACTATATTCGAATTCGTGCCACGTAGGGCTCCATTAAGCACTCTCTACCTATGATTTTTTTATATCCAGGGCTTGAACTCGAGACCTGTGGTTAAGGAAACAGCAGCCCCATCCACCGCACCACAGCCTTTGGTGGTATTTAAGAATTTGATTATTCATTAGAAAATAGGTCAAAAGTGCATGTTTTAAATAATTGAACGTTAAATATATTTAATTAGATATTATAAGAATCAAAATATAATCTAATTATAGTAAAACAGCCAGTAATTATTGATGAAATATGTTTTTGGTACCTATAATTTTGGACTAATTTAAAATACATGCAATAACAGAATTGGTTTACAATAAATATAATCATGCTTTATTCACGTTAAAAAAAACAAATCGAAAACCATAGAAAAGATACAATGACTATACAATATAGATTACCAAAAGTCATAGAAAATATATACGGACTATACAATATAGATTACCTATACATGAGCTATACACTTGAATATACACTATGATACACTAAAAAACTGAATACAGCTTGTTATACATAAAATATACATGACTATACAACAAATACTATCTCAAAAATTGAATATAACTGGACTATACACGAAATTTATACTGACTATACTTAACTATGCAACAAAAAATCTTTTTTTTTTAATAATTACTTTAGCCGAATAATCTTTCGTATAATTTACCCTCATTTCCTTTTTTTTCCTTGTTTTATTTGGTTAGTATTGGAAGCTTAGGATCTGGAAATTCAGAAGCTCATGTGTCTGATGTAAGTGTATATGGAGCCAAACTTTCTGGTACCACAAATGGACTTAGGATCAAGACTTGGCAGGTATCGATATTGAAATCCGACTAAATTCGAATCATACTGAAAAAATTTTCACCTTTTGAATAAAAATATGCATCGACTAACATAATGCTCGTACTATGTGAGAATATGTAACTTTGTCTTTCATTAGAAATTTGGTTCATCCATATAATGCTCGTTCTTACAGTTTTGGGCCGAACTTGCCCATAGTGAGATCATGGTTGAACCAAACTATTCTGAAGATGCTAACGCTTATTAATTAGCGATTTAACATGTAATTAATCATAATATTGATTAATACTATGTGGTTTAATTATGTAGGGAGGATCTGGAGAAGCTAGCAACATCAAATTTGAGAATGTGGAAATGCAACAAGTCAAGAATCCTATAATAATAGACCAAAACTATTGTGATCAAGATGATCCATGTGAAGAACGGGTAATTAATTAAGGAATAATTAATTATATCTAATTATTACTTAATTTACCTGACATTATTAAAAAAAAAAGTAGTATAAATTTAAATTCTTACAACTTATCGATCTTTTAGATCATCATCTAAAAATTCTTTCTAAGAAATCATATGACAAAACATGAGACGATCTGAAAGTCTGTAAGTTGTTCAAACGTTTAGATGTCATCTAATCTCTAAGATTGAGAAATACATGCGCTAACATTAGATTCGCGTCTAATGTTATGTGAAAGAGTAATTTAAGGGCAATATACGTACAACTTTTAAAAAAAATAGGAACAAAATTTAAATTATAACCTGAAAAAGGGATATTTATATAAATTTTAGAAATTTAAAGATTCTGATTCCAATTCTAACTAACAAACTATCGAATAAGGGCTATATGTGCACAACTTTTTAAAAATAGGAACAAAATTTAAATTGTAACCCTTAAAAATGGACATTTATATAAATTTTAGAAATCTTAAGATTCTGATTCCACTTTTAACCACAAACTATCGACTAAAGGCTATATCAGCACAACTTTTTAAAAATAGGGACAAAATTTAAATTATAACCCTTAAAAAGGACATTTATATAAATTTTAGAAATCTAAGGATTCTGATTCCACTTCTAACTACAATATTGTCGATTGTACTAAAGTCAACCTCTCGTTTGTCGCAGGATTCAGCCGTTCAAGTGAAAAATGTGATGTATAAGAATATCAAGGGCTCAAGTGCAACAAATGTGGCCATAAAATTTGATTGTAGCAAGAAGTTTCCATGTAAAGGAATTATAATGGAGAAAATAAACTTAGTAGGGAAAAGTGGAAATTCAAAGGCTATTTGCAAAAATGTTCAATTTAACAATGTTGAAGATGTCTCACCAAATTGCTCTTCACAAGAAAGTTTACAGGATGAATATCTTTTGTATAATTATTAATTTATATATACAAATTAATTTTCAACATAGGTGACATAATATAGCACAAATAAACAAATTCCTTTTGTATGATTATTAATATGTACAGATTGGAGTTTCGATAAGACTGATATATATATTTGTATACAAATATACACTCTGATTTATGTCACACACCAGGCTAGAAGCTGCTGATCGTATCTTTTACGCAAAGAGACAAAATTAAAACGATAAAGTAGACAATTAAAGTAGCTCAACTGCTACTTAATATAAGGGAATATATGATATATATATATATATATCCTTTTTGTATTTCTCATTGAATTATGATGTCATTATTTGATAACTTTTATGAGCAATGAAATATTGTATTAACAAATACTAGATATATTTTCCATTAATGATAATAATAATATTGTAGGTGTATTACTTTGTGAATATACATTAGGGCATTCTTTAACTTTTACGCAAATTATTTTTTTATATTTTAACACTCTTTAATCAAAATTCCGCAGATCGTTCACTCCTATCGAAGCACAAATATTACAATATAATAATAATAAACTTAATATATTTTGTATTTTTTTAAATTTAGAATGGACCCAACACGAATAAAAAAATTACACTTGAGTCCCCTACCTAAACCTCAACGTTTGAACTTCTGCTTAATTCTCAATTCTTGGTTAGATATATCAGTACAATTTATGATTTTTTTTCCAGATTTTCTTTTCTTGAAGGAGCTGATTGACAAGTTTCTCTGAGCTGAGACGTGTATGATTCAATGGGGACGCCGGAATTCCCAAATCTTGGAAAACACTGCTTCGTAGATGATTGCCGGCAGATTGATTTCTTGCCTTTTACCTGCGATTGTTGTCACCAGGTTTCCCCTGATTTCATTTTTATATTCACTCTGGGTCAATTTGGGTTTTTTTTTTGTTATGACAAGTGAACCCGAAGCAACCCCAGGAGTAGCTCGTAAACCACACAAGAGAGGTAAACCATGGGCTTGACCTGGAAGGCTAACCCCCTTGTGTTTTATGCTTTGTTTGTTATTTGGTGTTTATTTCATTAAAGTTGAAATCTTTTATGTTTAGGTGAGGCTAATTAGTTGAAATTAAGGTTTAGTTGTTGTTGTAGTGTCAGTTTTGTGTGTGTTTCTTTTATGTCAAGGGAACCCGCAATCACCCCATTCCTATGCAATAGCTCGCAAACCATACGAGAGAGATACGGTGCATTAGGCAAGTCCCGTTTGACGATCTCGACCAGAAGGCTAACCCCTTTTCGCGTTGGCTTTTGTTAGTTGGTGCTTATTTGATTAAAGTTGAAATCTTGTATGTTTAGGTGGGATTAATTGGTTGAAATTATGGTATAGTTGTTGTTGTTGAACTCATGTTAGGTCTATTTAGTGTTCGTTGGAGTCTTTCTAGTTTGGCTATAGATTTGTAAGTCGATGTAGGGAATGTGTGGAGGAAACAGATTAGGCTCGAAGGGTAGTTGGTACTAGTGTGTCTATGCTTTTAAGTATGAGTGTATTGACTTGTTGTGCATTTTAGTAGTCATAGTATTACTCTTGATTCTTAATATTTGAATTCTGTTATTATACGTTGTTTCGTATAGTGTAATTATAGTATTATTTTATTGTAGTGTTATTCTGCGGCCTTTCTATCTCTGAGATGGAAGTTAGGTTTGCGTACACTCTACTCTCCCGAGACCCCATTTTGTGGGACTACACGAGGTATGATGTTATTGTAGGGATAATAAGTGAGGTGAAAAGTGTACATTAATTGAATATTGTAAGATGATAAAAGAGCATGCAGAAGGCACATATCATGGTATCATTGGTTTGCTAGCACCAGGTGCGAGTAAGTTCTTAAGAATATCTAGTTTGTCTTAAGAAGGATAAGTCTAGGATACTGAGATTTAAGAATGTCTAGCTTGTCTTAGAAAGATGAATTGTTCATTATTGGAAAGGAAAGGCTGAATAGAGTGATTGATCCATTAATAAAGGTGTGAGATTTATGGTCGCAAGCTGTATTTTAAGGGTACATATTTTTTTTGTGGGTTTTTGAGCATAAAAATTTTATCTTGATGATGTTTATGCAAGTTCAGTATGTGGGAGAAAATGACCGTGCATGTTCAAAGTTGAAATCTTTTTCAGTATAGGTGAGACCAATTAGTTGAGATAAAGCGTTAGTTGTTCTTGTTGAACTCATGTTGTAGGTGCATTCAGTGATTGCAGAAGTATCTCTAGTTTGGCTGTCGGTTTATAAGTTACTGTAGGGGATATGTGTGAGTTTTTAAGAATCTCTAGTTTGACTTATAAGTACAAATTATTGAGTATAGGATGAAATAGATTTGGAGGATACATATAGCCGATTCCAGCTATTTTAGTATTGAAGCATAGTTTAATCCATTAATCAAAGGTGAGATTATGTACTAAAGGAGCTGCAAACAAAGCCGCTAGTCTTTAACAAGAAAGGATGCATGGGTGGATTTATGTTTTACATTCTATAGGAGGAGATACAACAACAATAACAACAACAACATACTTAGTGGAATCCCACAAGTGGGTCTGGGAGGGTAGAATGTACGCAAACCTTACCACTACCTCACGAAGGTAGAGAGGTTGTTTCTTGGGAACCCTCGTCTCAAAAACCCATACTTCAGAATAAACTAGATATGAAAAAAAGACAAGGAAAAGAAAAGGAAACCGAAAGAATGACTAATAACGAGAAGCACATGATATTGTGTAAACACGATAAATTTAACATATATAAGATGGATAATGACTACACAAGATATAAAGACACGACTAATCTTACTACCCTACTATACCCCAAGGCTAGACATCTATCTAACTGTACTAACCTATTAGCCTGCTACTCTAATTCACGATCTCCACTCCTTTCTATCTAAGGTCATGTCCTCGGTGATATTCATTTTACGGTGTTGATTTATTTTAGCTGGGCTGCTTGAGAGTGAGACGTCCTTGTTTCTTTGTTATTACTATTACCAATGATACCAATATATGTAAATTTTACAAAGAAAACCATCGTCGGAGGGGTCAAATTCATATGCCTTTAGGTTTCACTCATTTGGCCTTACACAGTTGATTCTTCGTTTGCTTAGTTAAATTGGAGATAATGAACTCCAAATTCCATATTTTAGTACCGCCTATCCTTTTAATACTCTCTGTTGCTTTCTTCAATCATCTTTATAACCCCGTCGATAGTTAATGTGAATTATAAAATGTTGCAGGTGTTTTGCTTAGAGCATCGGAGCTATAACAGACACCACTGTCCAACAGCGAACAAGAATGATGTTACTGTGGTCATCTGTCCACTCTGTGCAAAAGGAATACACCTTATTCCTGACGAAGACCCGAATATAACTTGGGAATCACATATAAATACAGAGTGTGATCCATCAAACTACGAAAAAGTCACAAAGAAAAGAAAATGTCCTGTACCTGGCTGCAGAGAGTTCTTGACTTTCTCAAACACAATCAAATGTCGGGAGTGTACTATAGATCATTGTTTGAAGCATCGGTTTGGACCTGATCACAAATGTCCTGGACGTAAGATACCTGAAGCAGCATTCCCATTTATGAACTTTCGAACTGGCAATAGAAAAGACGACCCCAAGAAAGCTCCAGCCATATCATCCTCTAGTTGGGCCTCATCCTTCTTCAAGGCAGCTGAAGCTGGAATAGCAAAATTGGGCAGCGGAAGGGGCCAAAGCAGCAACGCCACAAACCAGCGTGGGAGTGCTAACGGACAAGTTGAGCAATGCCCTCAATGCACTCTAAGATTTTCTTCAGTCACAGCTCTCGTGAGTCACGTACAGAAAGTCCACGAAAAGAATGGTGTCATGGACCTTACAGTCGATGTCTGCCCCCGATGCAGCAAAGGTTTTCCCGATCCAGTGTCCCTTGTAGAACATGTTGAAAGGGAACATAAAGGAACTTCAAAGGCACAAGGGAGGTCAATATAAAGAAGTAAATTGCAGCCTTCTTAGTGTTATTTTTTTAAAGTCAAAATGGGGTGGGGGTGGAATTCCTCCTTTCTCCCCATTTCGTCATAAGGCGTGGTTTGTTTCTAAGAAAAGAAATTCTCGTGTTTAGAAATATCTGATACCTTATCATTGTTCGCTTGAATAGGAATAGCTTGTAAGCTCTATCCACATTTAAGATAAATTACACTAAATACCTTTATAATATGATTTAATTACATATACATACTCTATTTTTTTTTAAAATCAAACGCTATAGAATAAAAGTCCTCCACAAATATAAGCTTTAATATTATTTTCATTTTATTAGAGTGTGAAATGTTTTAGTTTTGAAAAGCACGAGATTCGTTAAAATAATTTTACCATAATAATAATAACAATATATCCAATCGTAAAGATAAATTAGTTATTTTTCGATAAAATATGTAGAAAATTTAGTGTAAATACTTGATTTAAAATTATTTCTATCAAAAAAATTATGTTTTCTTTTTCTAAAGTAGCAATTCATATACTTTCTTCGTCCTATTTTAAAAAAAAAGTGCCACGTAATATGAGACAAAACAGTCTACGGGACAAGCGTCAAACGGCGTCGTATTTGGCTTCTCATCATATCTACACTAGAACATTCGAGCAGGGAACACTCATTATCGGCTCCTCCACCTCAAGCTCATCTTGGTAAGCTCCTAATTCCTCTTTAATCTCTGTAATTAAATTGTCTAATTTTGATTTTAATACTATTTTTACTGTTGATTATTGCTTCGATGTCTGTGTTTCTGAGAAAAGAGAGGATTAAAGTGTTGGTATGAAATCAGGATTTTCAATTTCAACTGTGTTTGTATTGCGAAAACTGCTTGAAATTAGTTCGGAACTATCTTCATTTGTTGTATGTTGGATTAGTTGAAGTTAACTGTATTTAATTTGGCACGAAGAAAAGAAAAAATTGTTAAAATTTGCAATCTAAAATAAAATTTAGAGATTTATGTGGTTATAAATTGTTTTATTGAAGAAAAAAAGGGAAATTTTTTAGTTAAATTGTTCTTAATTATATAAATGTGACATTTTTTGGACGGGCTAAAAAGTAAATTGTGTCATATAAATTGGAACAGAGGGAGTAATACATTTTTTTTTTCGAAAAATATTTCTAGTTGACTTGCTTACAGAAGCTTGATATAGATTTGGAAAGTAGATCTAGAAGGAAATTTTCTTTGTTGAATAAATATTTAATTTTGTTGGACTTGAACAATGGCCTTTGTTACTAAAATAGTGGAAAAAGAGAATAGTTAATAATAAAACTTGACATTGTTTAGTTGGTAATATAAGGTGAATCCTTTATGAGTAGTAATGAACTCTCGACACTGTGTTTTTTTATTTGTTTATCAGGTAAAGTTAATTTTGTTAAAAGCTAAGTTGCGCGGAAAGTTCACTTTTGATGCTGCACCAGTGTTGGATTCTCCAAAAATGTAGCACTTTTGGAGAATCCGACACACACCTTTTGACATTGTTAAAAAGTCCGAGCAACATAGATTAAAAGTAGCATCCAAGGGATGAACTCCCAAAGTTCTCAAGGCATTTCAGTAGAAATGGAAAAAAAATGGTTAAAATCTTGGTATTGTTGTGAAGTTTATTTTCTTATGAGGTTCTTGTGCTACTTGGAATTGTATTTGTTTGGTAACTCTTGCTCTGTTAGGGTCAATTACAAATAAAATGTAAATGCATACACTCCGTGTGGCCTTTTTCTCTGGAAAGTCCATATAACTTCAAAAGAATCATTTTTAGAGTTGATTTTTCCAAATGACCGTGACTCTTTGTTCTGACATTAGGTGCTGACTTACTCTCACTTTGTTGGGATGGAAAATTAGGGGGTATTAGGAGGGGATAACGGTTGCTTCCCTTGGCTTGGTAAGACACTAAGATAACAGTGTGCACCCAAAGGGTAGCGGCTGCGGGTTCCTTTGTCATAAAAAAAAGACACTAAGATAACAGGGGTGCGTGACATCTCCTTTAATTTAGGTAGTCAAGAGTGTTAATAGCTTGTAAATCTTACTGCCATTTGTCCACAGTTGATGAGTGTACATAGGCTCATTATATTCTTTGTATAAATTTAAATAAGACGCATTGGGTCTTTTGACCATGCAATTCCCACACTCTCTTTTCTTCCGTGTTTGTTTCTCATAAGGAGGAAATACATGTCTCTTACTTTCCTTAATGTTGTGCCAAATAACATGACAGGAAGCCTGATTGCCTTTTCACGAGATGTAACCACCCCCATTTTCTTGAACCAGCATTGTACTAAACTAAGACCTAATACTAAAGTTTCTCATAGGAGCATTTGGTACGTTTTAGATACATTAACTATGTTGCTTGGACTCTTCAAACGTGTCAGCAAGTGTGTTGGATATGCCAAAAGTAGTGTATTTTTGGAGAATCCGACATGGGTGCGACATTGAAAGTGCAGAGTCCGCAACTTAAGCTACATACAACTCTTTAGTGGTCTGTCCATGTATATGGTATAGCATATGGTAGGTTGCTTGCTGATCAAACTGAACTGCATATATGATCTGTCCACTTTTTCAAGTCTACTGTGGCGATAGTGTTTTATTACCATGCTACTATTAAAGTATTACTAGTTTTTTCGCTGCACTGAAATCAACTGGATATCATCATGAGTTCTTTATTCTTTTGAAGTGGAGCTTCAAGGACCCAAGGCCTTTCCTTTCGTAAAGCACTCAAATTGCTGTCTTACTGCGTTTTAGGTCATCTTTCAATCGTTGAAGTTCAAGAATGGCAACAAAGTACATTGTTGGTTCAGTGTTGGGATCATTTGCAGTTGCATATGCTTGTGATCTTCTTATTGCAGACAAGAAGGTGTTTGGAGGCAAGTACAAATTATTTATCTATTTACTTCAGTTCTAAATTTGGTTGTGCTAACAGGCACGCAAGTCATTTCATACAGGTACTACTCCACATACTGTTGCAAACAACGAATGGTGGAAAGAGACTGACAAAAAATTTCAAGCTTGGCCTCGCACTGCTGGTCCCCCAGTGGTCATGAACCCTATCAGTCGCCAAAATTACATTGTCAAGTCTTGAACGAGGATATTCGTTCCTATGCTTGATTGAGATGTTTGGTCTCAGTTTCCTGTCGAGTAGTTGTGTGATAGTTTGATTGTAATAAATGTTTCTTTCTGCTTGTGCAAGTACCGGTGTCTTGTATCAATGAAGACTATGAAGTGACCTGATCAAATGGATAAAAGTAGCTACTTATGTCTATGCTTATGGGTTATACCAGAAATGTGTGCATATGCTTATGGGTTTTTGAGACTAGGGTTTCTCGGAAACAGTCTCTCTACCTCTATGAGGTAGTGATAAGGTTTGCATATATTTTTACCCTCTTTAAACCCCACTAGTGAGATTCCTCTGAGTATGTTATTGTTGTTGTGCATGTGTGTGATTTGCTTTCTAGGATGTTTCCACTTTCTCAAGGGACAGCAAAATTGGAACATTGTTTGGTATTTCTGTGTTGGGATTATGATGGTCTTTTTTGTATCATTCTAATTTCAGACTACACATTTAAAAGTATTTGTTTCTTTCTTAAACTTCGTGCCAAGTCAAGCATGAGTGACATCTCCAAGGGAGAGGCAGCAAGGAGTTGTTGGATTTTTATTTTTTCGCATTCTTTGTAATATTAGAACTTGAAGAAATAGTGATTTCTACAGTAAGGAGTTGTTGGAATTTTTTTTTTCTATATCATTGGTGATCTCAATCATTTTAACTTATTTGCAAAATTATTGAAAACTTTACTTTTACTTATTTTTTTTTAATAAAATTATAAAATTGCCTCTCCTTGTGTTGTATAAAATGCTTCTTACCCCTAGCTTCTAACTCTCCCTATAGGTGAGAGTAATGCTCCCATCCCTTCACTGTCATTTAAACCATATAAATTCTTTACATGGCGGGATGGATTTAAGCTAGGGTTGTCAAGAAATTTCCTTACCTGTCCAATTTTTAATGAATCAAGATAGCCATTTGTTCCGGTATAAATAGTCATTATCTGCTCTTCTACCGTGAGAGGAGCTGATTGGGATTGTTTAAGCAATTCACGTAATCGTTGACCTCTTGCCAATTGATTCTGGATAGCTTTATCAAGATTAGAAGCAAATTGTGCAAAGGCTTCTAATTCGGCGAATATTCTAGTGTGTCTTTCTTTTTAATATAATTCAGCCAAAATTGTTGGTTGCATTGTTATCAAGGCCGCGCTTAAGCCTTGAAGTGAGGCTCAAAATGTGTTGAACACTTCACATTGCTTAATGTACGCTTCAATCTTATCAAGGTTCTAAGGTGTGCTTTCCTTGTCAATGAACTTCTTCTGAAGAGACGACACTATACAATTGATATTTCACTTTATCATATTTTTTGTTTTCTATTTCTTCATCATTCATGCTTATATATTATTAATCGTGGACTATATATATATATATATATAATAGTTTTCTTGACATGAATGCAGAAGGTTGAAGAATACTGGAGTTCCTAAATGAGTCAGATCTGCAATGGAGATACAGTGAGGAGTTGTTGGATTTTCATATTTTTGCTAATATATTTTTTGAAATATCCTACTAGAACATATTAAATGAAAAATATTAATATTGATTCACATCGGATGTTTGAATCTTCCTCCATTGGTGAGGTCATAAGTTCTCTCTTGGCTTATTTATAGATCAGAATGAATCAATCGATTCAACTGATATGATAGATGAAATGGTAGTTTGTGTTATATTAAATTAGGACCCTGTCTCCCTTTTTTTATCTTCCACTCTCCTTGTATAGGTTGGGAAAGGGTCGGTGGATTTTTCGATTTGGTATCAGTGCTGGTTTTTCAAAAGTTCGGTTCTTCGATTCGATGTTCGGTGTAGGGGTCTCGAAACTTCGATGCACTAAATAACCGAACTTTTATTAAAAAAAAATTGAAAAATTATATATATATTAGACCCCAAAAAATAAAATTAACAATTAAATCATTCATGAAACAAGTCAAAGTAGCAACAAATTTGTAATTTTTATAATTAACTTGAAATATTATTTTCCAAGAGAAAGTTAAATATATTTTTGTCGATTTATGTCATGTAAAAGAATTCGTCTGCATGCTTCTTTTCTTCAAGCAATAGTTGGATAGTTTTTTAAGCACTGGTTTTAAGTTTTTAAGTTTCTTATACTACGATTTTGTCCTCATTTTATTTTTCATTGGTTCACACCGAAAATCGATTAAAAAAACACCGAATAAATCGAAACAAACTTAAAAAAATAAATTATACCGAATTAGTATATCTGTATATGATGCACATTTTTCAAAATCAAAAATCAAAAAATTGAATCAAATCCAAATTTCCTAAAATTAAATCAAAGAATTAAATATCTACTCTTATTTAATCTTACGTCCACAAATCGATAATCGATAAATCATGGAACCAAGTCATACACTAGACTTTAGAGAGGGGGAAAAAGGTGTGAAAATGTTCCAGCAATCGTGCACCCCAACGGCCGGTCATGGATGACACGTCACAAAAGTGGTCCCCACTTCATACAAATTTAAAATTTAAAAAATATTTGAATTTGCCACGTGGAGAACATGCGTGTGGGCCGGCACACGAGCCTCGCGTTTCGTAATGGACCCAATTATGACGTTCGGCAAGATTTGGATGGGCCTCAAATATGGGCCCAATCCAAAGATACGCTTCTCTTTTGCACGTGCAGATCCCACGCTTATTTCCAACTACGGATGATCTTCACCGTCTATTCCGGATCTTCTGCAATACTTGATTTTTTCAATTTCTCCAAAATAATTTTTCGGTCCGCGTACATTTTGTCCTGCCTAGATTTTACGCTCGACTATGCTATTAAACTTATTATGTTGTCCTTGTTGAGTTTCGAACTTGAGATCTTCGATATGAAAGTTCAAAGCCCAAATCATCAGACCACCTAGAAGGGGTAATATATGATTTATATTATATGGATTCAATATGTGATAAAAATTAATATATGTATAGTGGGGTAGGAGGAGGATAAAATGTACGTAAATCTTATCACTATCTCATAGAGATAGAGAGGCTATTTCCGGAAGAACCTCATCTCAAAAGTATTAGGCTCCAAAGCAGAAGATGCAAGATATAGAGTGAAAAACAAATGATAATATATAAAAATAATAAAAGTAACAAATATAAGACAGAACGATAATAACAACACAAGATACCAAGACACGACTAATCCTACTAACTTACTACATCACAAGACCAGACATCATCTTATCTCTATTAGCCCATTAAATTTCTACCGTAATACCCGACCTCCACTCCTTTTTTTTCTAAGATCATGTTTTCGATGAGATAAAATTACGTTATATCCCGTCTAATCACCTCCCCTAATACAAAATATATATATAAATATATTTGTTTCTTTCACTTTTATACTCTATTTTCAGTCAAAGCACCTTTCATTCATTTAATTTGATAGCTCAAAGTGTTTTAAAGAAAAACTTTTGAAAGTTATAATACAGTAAGCATGTCATAATATTTGTGTGATTATAAAAGTCTGTTATTACGAGAGTAAGTTAAGAAATTTAAATAAAATTATTTTAAATTTTAAAAGTTTTGTATAATTAATGATTATTATTTTCCAATGCAACCGGCAATTTGGAATTTCATTGGATCACAAACTGGCAAACAGAAACAAATTGATTGATTTTTTTTATTTTATAATGACTTTAGAAAACCTGAGATTATATTTATTATAATTATATGAAGGCCCTGTTTGGATCTTTTGCATTTCTTGAGGATTAAGGAAGTTATTTTCAAATTTCAAGTTGGAATACTAGTGAGAGGCAGTTGGCCATTGTCTAATTTCCCATATCAGTATTATTATTATTACTGTCTTATTATTTTATTTTTCGATTTTTATTATTATCTTTTCTCTTTGATTTATTATGAGCATTTTCTTATATTATCTTATTCTTCGACTTTTATTATAATCTATTATTTTCTTTCGCTTCGATTATCGTATTATTTTGTTATTGCTATTGTTCTGTTCTTTATTATTTTTCTTACTTTCTTTAAATTGCTTTAGTTTAGTCGAGAGTCTTTCGAAATCAACCTCTCCGCCTTCCTTAGATCTGGTAAACACCACTTTTTCAAAACCCTAGGATATACACGGGATATGTTATTATTGTTTTTGTTTGTTCCACCACATCATCGTCGAGTGAGCGAGGTTCATCCGAACACCCTTCGATGAAAAATTATACTATTTACATATGGTTAAAATAATTTTTTTTACGTATATATAGTAGATGTCGAATCCCTTCAACTAGTTCATATCTACTTCTTCAGATTTTGAACTCTCTTGGCTCCGCCGCTATGAACAAGGGTTTCACATCATGGATGAGTGCAAATAAAGAAAAGAAATTCATATATATAGCAGACTCCCACTTGTTTGAGAATCATTAATATGTACATATTTATGGTTGTTGAATGTCATATTTTAGGTTATTGGAAACATGTTGGACAATGAGCAGGGGTGATTTTAGTATTTTGGGTGTCAATTATAAGAAAAAAAGACACACATATATTGTTGTACCAAGATATTTGGAGATTATGTCTGAATCTGAGAAACTGATTTGTCCTTGCAAAAAGGGCCACTCTTAATGCAGGCCATCACCTTTTGTTTTCTTGTTACAAAATTAATGGGGGAAAAAATCATGTTATCTAGTGATTGGAATCACCTACTAATAATTCATTTCCTAATATATATATATATATAGCAAAATTAAATTATTCAAAATTTGAAATTTATAAATTTTTATAGCGTTTTTGAGATAGTCGTGTCCTTTTATTTTGTGTTGTTATTGTTCGTCGTTCATTTTGTTACTTTTTTTATTGTCTTTACAAATTATCATTTGCTTTCTATTCTGGTCGTTTATGAGGTAGTGGTAATGTCTTCGAACAATGTACGTGTTTACTCTCTCCAAACCCCATTTATGAAATTTCACTGGTTATGTTGTTGTTGTTGCTGCTACTAATATATATAAAGTGACTAAATGAAAATTATTGAATTCACGTAAACCGTTACGAGATAGATACCATTATCTAATTCTCATATTGCAAAAGAATAAAAAATAAAAAAGTTCTGGATGTACAACCATGATTTGAAGAGTAAGAGATGCATGTATGATTAAAGTCAATTTACCCATATTTTGGAGATAAATAAAATAATTTTAAAATGTTCCATGTGCCAAGTGGTGGAAGCCATTTCTCAAGGTTTATTTAAACAAGTTAGCCACTATGTATTTGTACTAATTAATGAGAAAAGAATTTACATTAATTATCATATTATACCCTCTTAAAAATAAAAAAGGCCACTATTTTAATTCTTAGGATCTCTCTTTGATATATACATATTACATATTTAGTATATGATAATGTGGATCACCAAAAGTTTAGGATAGAGGGGGTAAACATTTCTGAATTATCAGTCAGGTCTCAAGTTCGAATCTTTTATGTAAAATCGATTTTAGTAGACATTGCTTTATTCGAATGTGAAAATTTTCAACGTGAATTCAGATTAGTTGATCCTAAAGTAGAGAGATAAAATGTACGATCTTGTGAATCCCAAAATTTGCATTTGGAGTTGTAAATATATACACACTTCTCCTTCCTTAATCAACAAAATTGCGTGCTTAATCAAGCTGTCGATATGAGGGACTTTTGGAAGCAGCCTCTCTATCTCTATGAGGTAGTAATAAGATCGGCGTATATTTTACCCTCTCCAGACTCCGCTTATGAGATTTCACTAGGTATGTTATTATTGTTATTGAATTAGTTGAGCTCAAAGCAGATACCGAATATATGATAGAAAAACAAACAAAAAGAAATCATTTGGGGGACCATTGAATTGTATTATTTATTGACTATCTCTCCCTTTGTACTATGTCACAAAAGGGTTCATCCAATCCTTGCCACAAACGTACATCTTGTTTTTCTTCTTAAACTTTATCCCTTGTCCAACAATTTAACATAAAAATGAAATAAAATAAAACATCGTTACTTGTCACTATATCACTTTGCGAGGTCATTTAAATTTAAAATTTGAAATCTAAAATTTAGATGATTGAAAACTATACGAAAATTGTTATAAGTTGCAATCCTTCTCATATTAATATGATGAAAAAATACATGTTAAAATGCTGGTCAAAGTTCATATAGTTTGAACTCGATAAGTGAAATAATGACAAGTAAAAGTGGACGGAGGAAGCAGTTTTGTTTATTAATTCCCCTATATATAACCTCACTTCCTTCTATCTCAATCATATTCAATATCTCATTATCCCTCTTCTTTTTTTTCCCTTCACCAAAAAAATGATGTATAACATAACACAAAAACAAAACCAAATATCAAGAACAAGTCCATCAACACCTTTAAGTATGATGAACAAGAATTCACAAAATATATCCAAATTGAAGCCAAAAATTAGAATAATTCACATATTTGCACCTGAGATTATCAAGACTGACGTGGCGAATTTTCGAGAACTTGTTCAAAGACTCACAGGGAAGCCATCAGAGATCAAGAACAACAACAACAACATCAAGAAAAGATCAAGAATTAGTACTAAAAAATTAGTTCCAAACAAGTTGGAACTAATTAAGAGTGGATATAATTGTAATTATCCATCAGAGTTAATGAGAGAAAAAAATATAAAAGGAGAAGAACAAGAAGATATATGGAAAAATGCAAATTATGGAGGAGGATATTTAAGTGGATTTCAAGAATTTGATGGTTTCATCCAAGATTTTAATCAACTTCCATTACTCCCTTTGGATGCTAATAATATTACTAATCATCATTTGGATGTTTATGGAGAATCTCCACTAGCTACTGAGTTAAGTGATACGTGAATTGCTCAGAAAATATTATTTTCGATTTTCTAGACACATATTAGCTTGATAGAGGAGTAACTGGTAAAGCTGTTGCCGTGTGACCAGGAGGTCACAGGTACAGGCCTTGGAAACAGCCTCGGGCAGAAATGCATGGTAAGGTTGCGTACAATAGACTCTTGTGGTTGGGCCCTTCTCCGGATTCTGAGCATAGTGGAAACTTTAGTGCATCGAACTTGCCTCTAGAGGAATTTAATTTGATTTATTGGTGTTATCCTAATGAGTAGTATTAATTTGTCAATTTTCTAATTCTTTGGTTCCATTGTTTTTTTTTTTCCAGAGTTTAACTTATTTAATTAGTCTTCTTGATTAAGCCAATTCTTGATCATTGTTCCTAATCTTCTTTTCTGGCTAATTAAGTTATGTTGAAGTATCTTCAATTATGTTAAGTTTAAGAGCTTTGTTGTATATATACTCATTCCGTTTCAATTTATGTGACGTAGTAATACTTTTTAGTTAGTATTTTTTTTTTTTTAAAAAAAGATGACTTACCTTTAAATTTGAAAATAATACAAATTTACACTTCTTATTTTAGCGTTAATAAAATTTATTTTATAGGCCGATCAACTCCACTTGTATAATTAAGGGTAAGACTACGTACACACTATACTTTTTCGATCTTATTTGTGAAATTAAATCGAAAAAATTGTTACGTTGTTGTTGCTGCTGCTTCATTTGGATGTATTTTTATTTTTTTGGTTTTCTATCCGGTGTCCGATGCCGACTTTGGAGCCTAACTATTCCGAATACATGCCGCGCTAGGTTTTCATTCAGAAAAAAATACTCCTTACCAAAAAATTTTTCACACCCAATACTCGAATTCGAGACCTCTGATTAATTTTTGTTGTTGTCTGTTAGATGCTTCACTCAATCACTAGGTTTTCTGTTTCTTCCATGTGGACATTTCTTGAAGTATACAAAGTCTGATCTTACCTTAACAAGTATCTGCAATTTGGCAAACCAACAAAATAAATTTAGAAAAGGATATTACTTTTATTATAAGTTTCATTTCTTTTAATACATAATTATTCCACCAATTTGACTAAAGATATGTATATAACATCCCAAAAGTTATTCTTTTTATCTTATAATCTTTTAATATATCACAAAACATATTGATTTAACCTTGATTGTTTTTTTAATTTCTTTATTATGAATAGTGTTTTATCTATCGTGATAATCTTGTCTAAAAGTTTAATCGGTCAAGTTTTTTTTTATTCAATTTAACTTTTTCAAAAGAAACAAATTTGCAAAAGGACCTTATTGTTTCCAAGTTAGTATTATAAAATTAGTTTAAGTATGATTATGATTGTTTGGATTCTGATAGCTCTATTATATCAATTAATAAAATGATTAATAAATCAATTACAATGCAAATGGCAAATGGGATTTCATTGAACACCTTAATTGCAAACTAACAAACAAATAAAAACAAAAAGAAAGAGTCAATTGAGTTCTATTTTGGAAAAAATTATGTGGATAAGCAAATATATACTTTTAGTTCGCTAATATAGCTATAGTTTGAATTAATTATGATTCGCGGTAAATATCTAGCTATAATTACGATTTGAGTTTTGTATAATTCGCGTGATTTATACGAACGTTGTGCGAGTTTTGAATTAATTATGGTTTTATTTATTTATTTATTTTAATTGTTTTATTGCAAGCTGGAATATTAATATCTTACAAGAAATTTACTTATAGGGTGTTGTTCGTTTTTAAAATCTTTTGTTCGTTTTTAAAATCTTACTTTACTAACAAAGGTTGTGGTGGAGTGGTAAGTACTCCTTTATCCTTAACCAGAAGTCTCGGGTTTGAGTACCCATGGGTGCGAGGTCGCCTTTATTAGGGAGCGCTTTGCCCCCAATGTGGGACTTCTCAACGTGAATCCAAATTTAGTCGAACTCCAGTGTGAATACCGGGCACCAGGTGAAAAAAAAAACTTTAGTTTATTTTATCCAAACAATGAAGTGTTGAGTTGGGTTTTGATCAAGTTGGGCCCTATATGACATAAAATTAATCCAGAGGAATTAAATTTAAAATTAATTTCTGTACTTATATCATTTTAGTTCTAATAAATGGCAGGACCACTTTTTGTAATTGTAACTGAGGATGTCTCTTGATATACCTGTAAATAAACGTATAAATCAGACATCTCTATAACAACATTTTACTGTAATGGCCAAGCTTTTCTCACAACTGATTTTTATATCTGTATAACAACTTTTACCTATAAAAAAACAACCATCTTTATAACATTGTGTCCAATGCTCATTATATTGACATACAATCAACACAGTACTTGGTGAAGAAGATGTAATACAACATTAAGTAGATTTATACATCACTTGATGAAGGTGATGAGAGAAATGACCCGGTTCTATCGGAGAAAGTTGAGCTCATCAGCTCTCATAATCTGATATTGCTTCTGGATCAGGGGCTGGATCCAACTTCGTTAGGACCTCGGGTTCTCCTGCAGTGTTCCTAGCAATCTATTTTCAAACATGAAACAAACAACCATCAGAGCTTTTCAGTTCAACGCGTTAGCATAAGGGCTTGCATATAATTGCAGTAACTGCGGATTCATAAGCAGACATTCAACTGCATAAGTTCATCCAAGTATTACTTGTACCGTGCCAGTTTTACGTTATAAGAGTATTCAGCTATCATTTTAGGGAAAAAGCTATAAGTTACTTACTCCGTTTCAATTCGTTTGTCTTACTTCACCTTTTAATCTGTTTATAAAAGAATGTCTCTTTCTTTAATTGGCAACTCCTTAAAATTAACTTACAACCGCAAGATTAAAGGACATTTGGGTACATTCGACAAGATTCAGAAGTCTTGTTTACTTAAACTTTGTGCCTTGTCCTGTTTTGGCAATTATAATAGGATTGCCGCAGTTTTTACTAATGGGAGTATTTCTAGTCTGATAAGCGACGAATAGAACTAATAAAAAAGGACTTACCATAATCTCTTCATCAAGGTAGGAAATCATAATAAGCCTTTGGAACGACTCGCCTGTAAAAAGTAGTACTAACAATCAGATATGACTAAAATAAAAGTACAAATATAAATTTAGGAAAGTTTAAGCGCGTCAAATTTTATTGGAAAAGCAGCTGAAAGGGACTGAACTACCAGGAAGAGAAAACTGATTGGAACCAAGTATATTGGACAGATGCCGTAGACAAGTGAATGAGGAACTCAAAGTTCCAGACAGAAATGGGACAGACTGAGCAAGATGAAGTGGTAATATTAAAAAGATAATGTCTTAGACTTTCACCTTAGTTGATACTTGATAGCAAAGATCAAATTCTAAAGAGAGAGTAGATGCTTACCAAAAGGAATTTTCAAGCCACGGGAAACAGTGTCTCTGATGGGAACAGGAACAGGAAGTTGCTGGAGAGTATTAGCAGCCTGATCCAAAGCACCCTTTAGTTGCTCAGGCACGGTATCCTCATCTACCTTCGGAATTTCAAATATCCCTTCAACATATTCCTCTTTCATCCGAAGAGGTCCCTCAACAGAAAACTTGCTGGAGAGAACAAATTTATTTTCGATCTGCATTCCACCATCATTATATTTATTTCCTGCCAGAATTGATGATCGGGATATATGCAACTATCTCTTCATGATGACCAGAACTATAAAAAATTTAGGACACCGCATCTTGAGGCCTTGACTAGATTGAGCCGAGCTAGACTAACTTGCTTAGGCCAAACAGGGTTAGCTAATTCTTCTTAATTTTGTATTAGGTATAAGCTTCGAGTATCAGGCTAACTGAGCATTAGAATTTAGGTTTAGGGTCAGTGAGAATCAAAGTATACTCAACCTAATTTAATTTTGCTAAACTAGAAAAAACTTAGTCAAGATGTTCATACGCCCTACCAGTCAAGGGTCTCCCCAATGTCTGCATTTTAGTGCTGCTAAATAGTTAGGTGACTTGTTTTCATCTTCCTAATTTATCCTTGATGGCAGAGTTATGCGGAACTAGAGAAGTGATGTAAGTGCTCGGTGAAATAGCTAAATTACGCGCAAACAGAACCTGATACCATATATTACAGCGGAATCGGTTATGTTGCTGCTTTGTTTCCTAACAGTAAGTCTACAACACTAGTGTCAAAAAGTGTTGAGCTTTATGCACAAGTACATTTTTTATTGTCCATATCAGGGGTCTAGCAGTGAGTTACAAAATCACATTCATCAAATGTCCAGTACTACATCAATTGATCCTCACCTCTTTGACTTTTTTCCATCATTACTATTGCTAGTTCTTAAGCAATTCTCTTTGTTCCTGTCTATCATTTTTTCCCTTGACTATTTTCCGTAGTGTTAGATTACACGAACCACTGATTACCAGTGAAATGTGAAGCAAAGGAAGGGAAAAACTAGAATGCATGCTAGGATACAGTTTTAGCACTGCATTGAGTAAGAAAGTATAAACAAACTCTGTTGGCATTCTTTTCCCTCCACCTTCTAAAAAAAGTAAGGAGGGTTTTTGGGTCTATGTGACTATAGTATATGTTCTGCATATGGAATGTAATCACATAGTTGAATTACCGAATTCAATAATTTCACATGTGCAGTAGCAGTCCCATATCCATTTCTGATTAGCAGATCTAATTTTGATAAGTTTGCCAGTGTCTGTGGAATTCTCCTGCAATAGCACAATATACATACATTAGCAGCTATTAAAATCAAACAGAACTTCCACTAGGAAGTTAAAGCTCCACCACAGGTAGATATATCTGCTATATCTGAGTATTTTACATTCCAGTACTTAATAGTTTGTCTAATGGGGCAAACTTGAGGTTTTAAAACTAGGAATTCTCTGAACCTCACATTTATCCTACACTGTCTTATAACTTCTTAATCAATCTGTAAGAGATCCTCTCAACTTGATGGTTCAACAAAAGATTCTCCTTTAAAATTGTTAGTCCTCAATGAAATGCCTCAGTATCACTCCAGCAAAATTTCCAACAAGTTCAAGGAAACTTGACACTCACGACGGAAGGCAAACTAAAACAAAATAAGTAGCTTCCGTATTAGGTACACACATTTATTTATAACCTAGAAATTCATTGTTTTCAATTTCTAGATATCATCAATCCTTCACCACTTAAACACACCAGAGTTGTAACACCAGTCAAGATTCTCACTCGTGTTGTGTGCCTACACCACATCCAGGGTTGGCATACCGTTGCAGTTGAATCAGAGTTCTGAGGGCAATATAGGTTCATGATAGCACTGCATGATATTTAACTAAGTGGATGTAATCCAGCAAAAAGAAAAACTTGCCCAAATAAAAGCTTTCATGATAGCACTGCATGATATTTAACATAAGTGGATGTAATCCAGCAAAAAAAAAAAAAGATACTCACCCAAATATAAGCTTAGCAGCCAAGAACGCCGGGTTTGCAGTTCCAAACCACTCGAAATTCCATAGACCTTCCAAATAGGGAGACCTGGAGAGCTAAAAACACAAGTTAATAACATATCAAGAAGCTTGAACAAAGAAATTGCTCAGTCGGATTTTAAACACCTTACGTTGTAGGTCGTGGTGTTGGATTAAGTCTCTCAAGGGCAACGATCCTCTCGTTCACATCAATGCCTTGTACCTCTGTTGTCCTTCCAGCGACCACTGCCTCAAAACCTCCAGCATCTTTCAACTATTGTAGAATGAAAAACACACACAAGTGCTTAGAGGACTAATTCTAAGTACTCCCAATATAAAAATGATACTAAAACTATTTGGTGAGTCAATCATTTTCCACTTATAATTGCTTACGAAATTGTTTATTTGACATAGTTTGACTCGACACAAAGTTTCAAGAACAAGAGAGTTTTTGACATAGATAATAGATATGAATAAAATATTTGTAACAAATAATTTGTTTTTGTACAAACATGAGCCTAAATATGTATATACAGGGTTGTTTGGTAGGGTGTATAATAATAATGTTAAATAGAGTGTATTAATAATGCTTGCGTTAGTAATATTTGTATTAGTTATGCTTGCGCTAATTATGCAAAGATTATTCCTTATGAATTGTTTCGTTTGGCGTGTTAGAAATAATATGCATTGCATAATTTATCTTTAAAATATTTATTTACAAAAATACCCTTCACAAATATAGTGAAAAGATGTAAAAAAAGATTTTAAGGGACAACTAGGTCTTGCATGTAATTCCCTTGCATTGCGAATGTCTAGAAATCCATAATAGTGTCAACACACATGTTAATACATCATAGAATGCACAACTAATGAGCATAAAAAGTGTATCAAACAAGGCACTACTTATACACAATATTAATGCGCATTATTTTCGCTAATACATTCTAGCAAACGACACCTAACCCCTTGTTTGGATGGTTGTTATCCATTGTATTGTATTGTTAGTTTAAGTACAAAGTTTATTTTGATTGTTACTTAAATTTCATTATATCGTATCGTTTAATTCCATCGTTAGGTAATGACAAAACGACTCATCTTATATAACGATCGATTTGGTGTAGTTGCTTCGTTACTTTAATATCTTCTTCTCATTTTTACTTTATTTATTTCTTTAATAATTCTACTTTATCATTTACCCTATCTTTTCGTGAAATCCACCACATACTCTTCAATTTCTTGTAGATTTATCATTCAAATTATGGATGTATGACATTATATAACGACGAAGAACAATACAATCTATCCAAACATTATAGTCATTGAAAAAACACAATATAATACAATACAGTACAACACAATACAATACATTAATCATCCAAACAAAGTGTAAAGTAAACTAGTTTATAAATGACTAACACCCACCATTAACTTGCTAATAAATTTCATTTAGATACTCGAATGAGACACCGGCTCAAATTTTGAAAAAGCTTTTTCCTTTTTGCAGTTTCTCAAGCATCCATTACATAAATAAGTTAAAACACATAAAATATGTCACCTCAGTCAGTTTAACTACTTACAAATTACCAAAAAATTATGCTATTTAGCTAGGTCAAATTATCTGTTACTTGTGTCTACTTATTTTATACTATCCTCCGTAAAAACTCGTAACTCCGCCACTGAAAATTCATCACATTTTGACAACATTTTCTCAGTTAGTAAGCAAAATATAGTAACTTTAAGAATCACAATCATACTTTTTAGCCAGATGAAAGGGGGAAAAACCCCAAAACGGAAAATTGAGAAGGTATAGTAACTCACAGCAAGAAGTAGAGATTCTTTAGCTGAAAGCCTTTCCATTTCCTTAACAAATGGAGAAGAAGCTCCTAGTCCCGCAGTCTGCTCAGTCATAGCTCTGCAATCCCTCAATTTCTTCCGTACATTACGGTAATTCTCCGGGAAAATTGTGAGAGGAAGTAAAGAAGGGCAACGGAACGATGCCGGACAGACCTGCCGCCGGCATGAAAACGGCGGCGCCAAGTTTTGAGTTAACATCGCCATTGAATTTGGTTGGGGAAAATCTCTTCAATTTTTTTTTTAACTGAAATTCTTCCTCAGTCGCCTCTTATTGTTTCTGGTATTTCTCTTTTTGTTTAGAGGACCAAAGATGTAAATATAAATCACGCGAATTATATAAAACTCAAATTATATTTATGCACGATATTTTATATAAATTACATAAATTATATAAAATTTAAACTATAATTATAATAAGATATTTATCGCGAGTTCATAATTAATTAATATATATTTATTTATATACTTAATTTTTTCTTAAGCAAGAGTTTCAATTAGATGAACTAAATCAAACCTAAGATACTTAATAAGAAATAACAATGAAAGAACGTAAAATAAATATTACAAATAAATAAGTTATAATAAATATGATCTTATTAATTTTTGTTGACATATTTTATGTAATCTTGTTAATATCCTAAATAATTGTATTTTGATAGGAGTAAAGAAATATTTGAGTTTTAGAAGTTAAGTATATGTCTGTGTTCATACTTTATTGGAAAATATAAAAAACTCGAGAAAGTTGGAAAAATTCGAAAAACTCCGATTCTATTATTTTAATTTAATTTATAAATTTAATATAAAACAATTTAATTTGATATTTAAAAAATCTGAACCAACTCAATTTACGTAAGTCCCTAATTTTAACTAAAATTATTTTTTAAAAAAAGGATTGAACCAAACCACCACATTTTAATACTAATAAAAGACTAGAAACAGACACCTTTTTATTGATAGGACTACTCCATACCAAAAATATATTTAAATTATTAAATTATTATTGAGTATATTCTTATTACACAAGGATTGCCAATATTCAATAATGGTTTTGAAAGAAAAAAAAAATTATGTAACTAGACGAACATATTGTATATATTTATATTATATTATTATAGTTTAAAAAAAATATAATTTATAATTTTAATTAGGATTTCAAAAAAATACATAAAGTAATAATTAAAAGTTGAATAGTTATGAAATATAATAAAATAAAATAAAAAATAAAAAACTTTCTAATTTTAAATTAAAATATATAAAAATCTCTTTTAATTTTTTGACGTTAAACATGTTATATTAAAAATTTGCAAGGCTACAACACGTTAGAGCCTAGCGGTCTCATCAATGTTGATTTTGGAAGTAGAAATCAATTTATGAGGCCCTCACAAAAGAGAGGAAAAGGACAAAGAAATGTCATATATAACTAGACAAACGCCATCCAAAGAAAGGTGAAGATAGAAGCTCGAATATGAAGTTGATCAAATTAAATTTGTGATTAAATAATGATGAGATGTACCATTTACCAAATATCACATAATAGGAGCTGATCCACTTGACGAAAAAGTGCATATGAATGTTCCCCAAGAAGGATGACTAATTTGTAACGTAGATGAGGTGGAGCAATGCAAGAAGAAGTACCAATGGTTTTTGCATCAGAGATGGAGGAAACCTAGCATACGTTCAAAAACAAAAAAAATTGAGAATGATACAAATACAGAAGTTGAGATACTAACTATTGTAGAAGCTATCAAGTTTGTAACAATAAATATTTACATCATATCATCATCCAACGGTCATCAAAATATTCTTCACCTTCTAGCTCTTCGACTTCTTTAACATGCAGCACGCAGAGAGGAACTGATGCACGTATTAAAGAGGAGGCAAATTTATCATATTCTTGAACGACACTCGCTGCTTGGAGCAATTACAAGACAACTCAATCGATTTTCTTAACCACATAGGATCAATTATTAATGCAATGACTTATTACGTGACAATGAGAAGATTATTTTCATGTCCTAACAATAGCCCTCAAAAGATCAATTCGTTCAAGCACTCGTCATCTATTTTCATAGTTTAAATCTTTGACAACACGAAAAAACCATCACATCAAAACAAATATTATCGATAATTCTATTTTTGATACTATGTATTTAACAACTATATTTGATATTAACAATTCAAAATACTTAATTATACATACAATTTCTTATCTTATTGGTTTACAATTTATTTAACTTTTTCCAATTATTTGTTAAGGAACTATTATCTTTTGCTAAATTTCTACGTTAAATTAACAGTAAGAACTTTACTTCTAAGAAAAGAATTGTCAATTGTGTGTGTATAAAAAAGAAAACCTCCACTATAACTAACAACAATACTCCAAACATTTAATCACTTTAAAAAAAATCTATCACAAAAAAAACTTTAGTAATGTTATAAAAATGAATAGAATTCAATAATATTAATTATGATCATTTTAGTATATTTTTTTTAATAATGAATAAAATTCAATGACTACACATTAAATTAATGGTGGAGTCAGAATTTTTATGAAGAGGGTCTAAAATCTAAATGAATAAACAAACGAGAAAGCAAAGGGGCTCAACATTTTAGTCATATATAAATAATATAATTTTTCACTAAAGAGAGTTCGAATGAACCCCTGATAATTAGGCGCCTCCGCTCTTGCCTTAAGTAGGAGTTGTGAAAGACGTGTATTAAAGTAGAAGGTTAGTCGATAGTGGAGTGTTGACTTGCTTTTGGAGGTTTAGACATGCTGGTGTTTATTGTTGTACTAGCTAGTGGTATTATCGTAGTTCTTATTTTTTATATCTATTATCGTCTGTTGTTTATTGTGTTTCGATTATTGTATTGTTTTGTGATTATTTATTCCATTTTTGTACGTAGGCTTTGCACTGCTTTCCTTGTTAATATTTATGTTTTCTCCACTGTTTTCTTCTTTTTTGTACTCGAATTTAGTGCATTTGAGCTCAGGTTCTTCCAAAAATATTCTTTCTATCTCTACAAGATAATAAAAAAATTTGTGTATATTTTATTCTCTCCAAACCACACTTACGTAATTACACTAAATATATTATTATTGACCATATTATATCATTAAAATATAAAATCAAAGAAATCTTCAATCAAGGTGGGGAAGAAAAACAAATTAAATTAACAAATAGAACCCAATTTAATCATCATTTTTTTGACACTTGAAGTTGATGGTCAACATAAAATTTACACCATATAAGCTTTATAATGACCCCTTTGAATATTAAAAACAAACAAACAAAAATTTTGGAATTTAAGGTGTATATATACTTGATTGATTGACTCTTTCATGATCATTTTTAACCACCAACAAGAAGATTAATGGGAATAATTACTTTGAAAAAGAGAGAGGAATAGTCGATATCAGCAAAGATAAATTTAGAATTTAAATTTTATTCTATATCAACTTTCAAATATATAGAGAATTTAGGACATGAACCGATAAGTTAGGCTTAGGAATCTGGCCCTATATCATTATAACTTTATAAATACAAGAAGCTGGCATGATAAATGCGAATTCAATACTCTTAACCTGAATTTTATATATTCTTTGAGAAATTCAATAAATATGTAGATAAAACAAAATTATTTGAATTAATTCGTATTTGATTGGACCTTAAAAAGCTCTTGAATTACAAAAAAAGTGGAAAAGGATATTACATATATGTGTTGTATAAATATAAAAAATGTTGTTTAAAGGGCAATTAAAGGCCAAATTTGAAAGTGACAACCATATAGCTATAAAGATTCATTTTTCTCACATGAATTGTCTAACAATTTTTTAAAATTTTTTTTTTTAATTTTCCCCACAATTATATAGCTATGCACGTCTAAACATTATTGCTCAATAAAGAATTGCCATTTTCTTTTGTAATTAATCATTATTTTAATTTAATATGCCAGATCATAAAAAGATGTAATCTTTTTACTTTTTTTGTTAGAACTAATTTTTATAGGCTTTTGTCCTCCAAATTAAATATTGTAAACGAATAAATAAAATAAATAAATTCAGTAAAAATTGAGTTGAATTGAGTCTTGATCTGTTATATAATTCATTACTCAATTCATTTTGACTCAAATAAATTTTGATTGGATTGAATTTTGACTCATTTGTTATCTTGACTCATTATGATTTGTTCAAATTTGATCCAACTCATTCAATTGTCACCCCTAATATATATATAATATACTGATTTTAGATTCTGAATTAGTTTTAATGAAGCATCAAAATCAATATTATAAAAAAAAAACTAAACTATGTTGATCGATCAAGAATATATCAATTTCCTAAATCGACTAGCTACATCTAGGTGTCCCTAGCTAAGTAATAATCAAGACTTGATTGTGACTTTGTGAGTTGTATTACAATTACACCTTAGATGAACTTATTAATATCAAATTTAGCTCATGGAAATATAATGTATCATATTGTATCATCCCCCAACATATCAAAATTAGCTGTCACTCTAAGATGTAAAGATTGATACATAAAATAATTTTTTATTGCATTGATAAAGTAAAGCAGACGAGATTTTAGCTATTTGCATCAAACTCAAACTTCCTTCCTGCATCCCCTCACCCCCAGAAGCACACACTAAATAAGAGGTAATTTTTGATAGGCGACGTGTTCAATCAAACGGTGATTTTCTCTCAAACTACTGATTCCATACTACCCCCTATACTCTGAAAATCCATAACCACAATTGCTACGAGAATATCGTTTAGTTGGTTTAAACAACCTCGATTAATCCTATCTTTCTTCGAGAAAAATCAATATGATCTTTATAAAGTTCCTTTTCCGAATGAAATTCAATGGGATCCAGAGAGCTCATGTCTGTCTATATATATATATATATACATAGAAACACACATAAATTGAAATATATATAAATAATATTAATTGAAAATTTAATTTTCAATTATATGTGAGTGGACATCCACCCCACACGTGAGGAAAAGAGGCCGACATGATCTCTTGAAGGTGGTAGGGACCACTATTCTTTGCTGGCAAGGGTCCACCTACCAATTCTTAGGAGGAGTTTTTTTTTAAAAAAATTTATGAATTTAATTTAATAAAATAATTTACATATAAATTATTGTTTCCCATTATAGAAGGTCTCGTAAAAGTATTTTGAAAATCATATCATGACAAAATTTCATTAATCAATAGAAGCGAAAAATTAAAAAAATGTTTAATTCTTATTGAGTGATCATGGTGCCGCTATAAATATTGTTTTCCAGATCATTACAAATAATTTCGTAAAATTTTTGAATGAAAAGTCTTCGAAAATTATATCATCAAAACTTTCATTGGATAACACACATGAAATTTTTTTAAAAACCGTCTGATTCAATAACATACTCAGCGAAATCTCATAAGTGGAGTATGAGAGAGTAAAAGATATACAGGCTTTAACACTATCTTATAAAGATAGTGAGATTATTTTCGCAAAACCCTCGTCTAAAAAATATCAAACCCTAAAGTAAAAAATACTAAATATAAAAAAAAATAAAAAATAAATAAAACATCGATATTCATATCTATTTCACCATAACCATCATAATTATAATTATTCAATATTTTATATTTTATAAAAATAATCGATCGAATCGTCTCGATTTTCGAGCATCCCTACATTCCTTTTCCTAATCGACCCCCACAACGTGTCATTATTATCCTCACCTACCCCACGATGTTATTGACAGTTAAAATTACAAGAGTTATAAAAAAAAAAAAAATAATTAAAATACTATATTATGAAAAAAATTAAAAATGCTGGGGTCACCCTTCACATGTCCAATTTACCCTTTTGTCAACACTAATTGTGGACAATTATGTCCCATGTATTATGTCTAAATAAAGAAAATAAAATGTTTATATGATTATAATTTTTTTTTTAAATTTGTGACATTTTTCTTGCTATGAAAACTTTGATTAATTGTAAAATAAAAAAATAACACAACAATAATATAGTTTGCGGAATTGAATTCCACAAGTGGGATTTTGAGAGGGTAAAATGTACGTTGACTTTATCACTATCTTATAGAGATAGAGAAATTGTTTCTGAAAGACCCTCGTCTAAAAAATATCAGCCCCCAAAGCAAAACTAGATATGAAAAAAAAATGACTAAAGTAGAAAACAACTGATATTATATAAATACAATAAAATAACAAATAAAATACGAACAATAATAACGCAAGATATAAAAACACGACTAATTCTACTATATTGTAAAATAGTATAGTATCATTCTTTTTATGAATGAGCTAACAAGAAAATAATGTCACATAAATCGAAAATAAAAGAAGTAACATATTTCAACGAATTTAAACTTTCAAAATTAATCACCAAATACTTCCGTGTTTAAAAAAAGATTAGTTTGCATGACATGTTTAATACCACGAGATTGAAGCATTTAATCTTAGTTTAAGTCTTATTTATTTTACTTTATCAGACAAATAAATTGAAACAGATTAAATTACGGGATTGGTTTGGTATTAAGTGAAAATGTTAGGGGTAAATGTGTCCTAACATGAAATAGATGAAGGAAAAAGTCAGCCAGCTTATTTCCACCATGAATATGATGGTGTCATGAGGTCCACTCACTTGCTGATATAATGATAACCAACGAACGAATTGTTCCTCAACAGAAATTGAAATTTTGAGGCTCATTTTAAGCTCAATTTTTCATTTCTTCTTAACATACACTTTCTCCTTTTCAAAAACAAGGACGTGGGTTGCTTGAATCTTGAGTTCATTAAAGGTATAAACTTTACTTTTGATTGTTTTTTTTCTCATGCTCAATACATGTTTGTGGATATTCCTTAAGAAAGGTTGATACTTTGGTGAAAGAATTTTGTGGGGGGCATTTATTTGGGTTGCTCTTTTGATTTGGTGGTGTATGTGATTTAATAAGCTTGCTCATTTTCAATCAATGTATGTGGATGTTTCTTAATAAAGATTGATACTTTGGTGAAAAAAAATTTTGGGGGTCATTTCTTTTGATTTGGTGGTGTATGTGATTTAACAATCATGCTCATTCTCAATCAATGTTTGTGGATGTGTCTGAATAAAGGTTGATAATTTGGTGAAAGAATTTTGTGGGGGTCATTTTTTTGGATTGATCTTTTGATTTGGTGGTGCATGTGATTTAAAAATATTTCTCATTTTCAATCAATGTTTGTGGATGTTTCTTAAGAAAGATAATTTGGTGAAAGAATTTTGTGGTAGTCATTTCTTTGGATTGATTTTTGAATGATGGGTGTATGTGATTTTAAGATCTTTCTTATTCTCAATCAATCATTGTGGATGTTTCTTAATAAAGGTTGATAATTTGGAGAAAGAATTTTGTGGTTTCTGGACCTATATTGTTCGGACTCTTTTAAAACGTCAACTGTGTGTGTCAGATCCTCCAAAAGTAGATCATTTTTGGAGGATCCGACATGCGTAAAGCAACATTTTTGGAGAGTCCAATCACCATTTTCCTCTCTTTAGAGTTTGGATTGATCTTTTGATTTGGTAGTGTATGTTATTTTTTAAAAAAAAATCATTCTCAATCAATTTTTGTGGACATTGCCCAATAAAGATTGATAATTTGGAGAAAGAATTTTGTGGTTTCCTCCTGTGTTGTTCGGACTCTTTAAAAATGTTGAAGAGTCTGTATTAGATCCTCCAAAAGTAGTGCATTTTTGGAGGATCCGACACGGATTGGCAGCATTTTTGGAGAGTCCAAGCAACATTTTCCTCTGTTTGGATTGATCATTGATTTGGTTTGCGTATGTGGTGATTTTCATCTTTTTTGTTTGTTGATTTATTCTGCTGGAAATGGATGGTAGTTTTACTGTTGAAGGTGGATTCTTGGATCTGCAAATGGATACGTTCCATTACTGTGAACTGTCAAAAGATAGATATGATTTTATTTAATTGCTTTTTGGTTTGTTTTTTCTTTTTTCATTCTTTTTGGTAGATCTATTTTCTTTCAATCTGTTCTTTTAAAGATATACAATTGATTAAGCATGCACCTCAATTGGCATTTCTGTTGTTTTGTATTATTCAAATGAAATTTAATCATATTTATATCATATGATTTAATCCGATCATATTGCACGAGATCTTAGATGTTGAAGAACCATGTTGCTTTTAAGAGATAATTGAAAGAGCTTACCTGCATTTGTTGCTATTGTGCTGTGTATTAGGATTTTCTCGCTTATTGTGGTGTTTGAGCTTCAATATTACACAAGATCTTTCTACATTTTTGTTTAGTAACGTAGATATATCATCTATCTTATTCCAGAACACATAAAAGATGGCAGAAGGTGAGGATATTCAGCCTCTTGTCTGTGACAATGGAACAGGAATGGTTAAGGTAACTACGATATTTCACTGATTTCTCCTGATCTTGTGGTCTCATTAAAGATGGCATTGGTCTTATTTGATCTGATATACTGACTGTTGATCTTGTCTTGAAATTGTTAGGCTGGATTTGCTGGAGATGATGCTCCAAGGGCTGTCTTCCCTAGCATTGTGGGACGTCCTCGTCACACTGGTGTGATGGTTGGCATGGGTCAGAAAGATGCCTATGTTGGTGATGAGGCTCAATCCAAAAGGGGTATTTTGACCTTGAAGTATCCAATTGAACACGGTATTGTTAGCAACTGGGATGACATGGAGAAGATTTGGCATCATACTTTTTACAATGAACTTCGTGTGGCTCCAGAGGAACACCCAGTTCTTCTCACAGAAGCTCCTCTTAACCCAAAAGCCAATCGAGAGAAGATGACTCAGATCATGTTTGAAACCTTCAACACCCCTGCCATGTATGTTGCCATTCAGGCCGTTCTTTCCCTCTATGCCAGTGGACGTACAACTGGTAAGCTCTGCCTTCACTCAACCATTTACAAATGTTTTTGTTAAATGCTTGAAACCAGCTTCTCTACTGTAGTGTTAGATCAGTTATTGGTTGAAACGTTGTGTTGAGTCCTGTTTATTAGTTAGAGAACGGAATTAGCGAAAACAAATTATTAAGTTAGTTGTGTTCCTCAATTTAAAATCACGCGTGTGACTGTGGAGTGTGCTTTTTGATCCCAGGAATTGTGCTTGACTCTGGAGATGGTGTTAGCCACACAGTTCCCATCTATGAAGGTTATGCCCTTCCACACGCAATCCTGCGTCTTGACCTGGCAGGGCGTGATCTCACAGATCACCTCATGAAGATTCTCACAGAACGAGGTTACTCTTTCACCACCACAGCCGAGCGGGAAATTGTTAGGGATGTTAAGGAGAAATTATCTTACATTGCTCTTGACTATGAACAAGAACTTGAAACTGCAAAGACCAGCTCATCCGTGGAGAAGAGCTATGAGCTTCCTGATGGACAGGTTATCACCATTGGTGCTGAGCGATTCCGTTGTCCAGAAGTGCTGTTCCAACCATCAATGATCGGAATGGAAGCTTCTGGTATTCATGAAACCACATACAATTCCATCATGAAGTGTGACGTTGATATCAGGAAGGATCTGTATGGAAACATCGTCCTCAGTGGTGGTACCACAATGTTCCCTGGCATTGCTGATAGGATGAGCAAGGAAATTACAGCATTAGCTCCAAGTAGCATGAAGATCAAGGTTGTTGCTCCCCCTGAGAGGAAGTACAGTGTCTGGATCGGAGGATCTATTTTGGCCTCCCTCAGCACATTCCAGCAGGTACGTAAAATCTGCAGGAAAATCTATTTATTTTTGTAGTCTGCTTCATTTCAAAGTTGCATATCTTAAAGCTTATTCACTATCTTCATAAGTAGTAGATTACTCTAGCATAAAAACGAATTCACTTAGGTAACTTTACTATGGTTTACAAATGCAAATTACTCTAGCATAAACACTACTTCGCTTAGGTAACTTTACTATGGTTTAGAAATGCAAATTATTTGAGAGCAAATGCTGACCAGTACTTTCTATGCTAAATGCTGAGCTTCTTTCAATGGAATGTGATGAAAAATTGTCAAGGATGCGCAAGATATTTACTCACGAGATTTCTTTTTTCATGAGTACAGATGTGGATAGCTAAGGCAGAGTACGACGAATCTGGACCTTCAATCGTTCACAGGAAATGCTTCTAAATACAGCACGTCGAGAAAGAGATAACTGAAGAAATATACAAACTTGCATTTCCAGAGACAGCACCCTTCGATTGGTGGCATATATATGCTTCTCATTTGTATTTCCTTTTGATTTATTTTTGTTTCTATCCCTTTATCTAAGTCAATCTCAAATATTTGGTCATTGGTATGAAGAGAGGAAAAAAAAAGTAAGCAGTTCATGTTAAAAGTCAATTTACCATTAATATTCTTATGTAGAAGATTTGTATTTCAAAAATGTTGTGATTTGGATTTTATGGATAAAGAGCTTTGTTGATTCATTTTTATATATTTTTTTGGTCTCAATTGAGCATTGTAATTATTGAGTGATTCTAGAAATCATTAGAACTTGGATTTTGTTCTAATGAGCAACAAAGATAAAAATTTAATACATCATATTTGAGGGTTTCCCGGAAATAACCTCTCTATCTCTATGAGGTAGTGGTAAGGTTTGCGTACATTTTATCCTCTCCAGACTCCACTTGTGAGATTTCACTGGGTATGTTGTTGTTGTTTATATTTGAAGCCAAAAATTAAACATTATCACCTAATTTTATATTTTCTAAATTCTTGAAAGTTCTAGAATTCTGTGAGATTTTATTGATCCAAGAATACAGGTTATTTAATAATTCTTCTTTGGGGTTCTTCTTAATAGACCCCTTTATGGTGTAAAAGAACAAAATTTACTCAAGTCTCTTCTTGTTCAGTTTATTGATGCTTATTGTAATTGTTCTTTAGGCTTGCTCTTAATAGACCACTTTGAGATGAGTAGAAAGAATGAAATTTTAGTGTATAAGTTGTGGTTTGGTTGAATTCATTGACTCCCTTACCTGAAGGATGATTTCTTGTTTCATGCATCGTTTGGAGTGCACCCAAGGGCGTGACCTAGTGGTCAATGAAGTGGTTGAAAGTCATGCGGTCTAAGGTTCAAATTCCAGTGAAGATAGAAATACTAGGTGATTCTTCCCATCTGTGTGGGACGTGGCAGGTATCCTGTGGAATTAGTCGAGGTGTACGAAAACTGGTTTGGACACTACGGTCATAAAAAACATATAGTCATTTACTAGGTTAAAAGGGTAGATAGACAATTGATATAACAGTCCAAGAAGACATGGACTAATACTTCTTTGCTTTATATTCCTTTCTATTTCATCCACATTCTAATTGTTTTTGTCTTCAGTTTCTCACCAATTGTGGTTCTTTTCGATTAATAGAAGCAATTTTTGAAACTCAAACATGAACATCTTAGAACTCTTTGATAGGTATGACAAAACCAGGTGCCACTGGTTTATCTTACTCATAGTTTCGGTGAGATGAGTTTTGATGTCGTATTTAAGAAATAAAGGCATAGATGATTTCTCAGAGTCTTATTTAGTTGTATGCTTTATTTTTTTCAAACTTCATCCTCTTTTGAGAATGAGGTGTTAAGCTTGAGCTCGATGAGGTAGTGGTAAGGTCTGCATATTTTGATCTTAGTGATTGATAGTGAAATTCTCACTTCTTTGTGGTTTTGGTAGCATATTTAGCTGTCTTTATTGCAATGCTGCTGCTTTTGTTTTCTGTTTTTACTTGTAAAGTTGATTATGGCATTATGTACAACTGTGGAAAAAGTTGATTATGTCACTGTCTAAACAGAAAATTTACAATGCAGACAACGTACACTCGGAAGAAGGAACCTGCCCTTCCCCACCACATACACAAAAAGAAAAAAAGAAAATTGATAGTCATGCCTTGCTTTTGTGAATTTACAAGTATCTTTTGCCCCCTAAAGAGTCAGCTACTTTGACAAAGCACTTCAAGTTTGATAAATGAGCAATAGCTTTTGTGAACTTTATTAAGGTTCCTCAAAACTCTTCAGTCATCTGCCACTGAGTACTGTAATTGGTGTAAGTTGGCCTTCTTGGAGAGAGTCACCTGCTTCGTTAGACGATGGAGCTCTGGCTGGCCATACAAATGCAGGTTTCTCAGTGGGGATATTTGGTAGAACTGATTCCCCTGTAAGAATCTGCAAAGCAGTTTTCATGCTTGGCCTTTCATAAGGATTTGGATGACAACAAGCCAATCCTAATATTAACACACATTCAGCTTGTTCTTCATCAAAATCTCTATCCAATCTGACATCTATGGCATCAATGATCCTTCCAATCTTGTACAGGTCCCATACATATTCAATGACTCCGTTACTATAATTATTCTCCTCATGTGGTTGTCCAGGTTTTCGACCGCAAGCAACTTCAAGAACTAGCACTCCAAATGCAAAGACGTCTGTTTCAACTGTGGCTCGGCCTATATGGAAACTCTCTGGTGCCATATAGCCTATTGTTCCAGCAACCTCTTTTGTTGAATGATGCGTCTTTCCATTCACTTGAACTGTCCTAGCCAATCCGAAATCTCCTAGCCGAGCATTGAGTTCTGAGTCAAGCATGATGTTGCTGGCTTTTATGTCTCTGTGAAGTACTCTTTTCTGACACCCATTGTGCAGATAATCCAGTGCTTGAGCAATCCCACAGATGATGCCATACCTTCTTTCCCAGTTGAGTCTCAACCGTTCTCTGATTTCTCTGTTTTCTTCGCTAAATATCAACTTGTCTAGGCTCCCATTTGGCATGAACTCATAGACCACAAGGAGTTCATTGCTCTCATAACACCATCCTATCAATTTGACGAGGTTCTTGTGGTGCAGATTGCCTATGGTTGTGACTTCTGCTATGAGATCTTTTGCCCGTTGACTTGAATCGTTAAAGAATCTCTTCACAGCCACCTCTTTATGATCAGCTAACAACCCTTTGAAGACTACTCCACATCCTCCTCTTCCAAGAATGTTTTTGGGATCAAAGTTTTCCGTTGCTCGTTTCAAGTCCTTCAGCTGGAATCTCTGAGGTGCAGTAGCTGAATTCTGAATCTGAATCTCTATATTTTCAGATTGGTGTAACACTTGCATCCTCTTCTTTTTTCTCCTCCAAGTGAAATAAACAAGAACCCCACCTAAGAACATAATCAGAACTGATATTACTGGTATCAAGATCCACAACCATAACAGGCTAACTTCATTTTTATTCCCAATCTCTCTGCTTGTAAAATTCCATGCTTTTATGCAGTTCAGCTGATTATATATCCCAGTAGAGGCTGAAAATCCCACGAAAACATCCTCGGGGAGATAGCTAGAAAGATCAAGATGCATGGAAATGATGGGATTTCTCTCATTGTCTCCTGTTTGATTACTCATGAATGTGTAAACCTTCAAGAACTTGGATTCTCCATCATACCGGATGCTTGCTATAACATCAACAGCTCGTGAAAGGTTAACACCACGATCAGTCAACGAGACTTGATTGACAGAGTTGATGCTGTTTATGTCGATGCCAACATGATTATCATCAAGATCATCAAGGTAACTTTTCCTTGTGTCAAACTCAACTGCAAATATGCTGCTTGACGAAGATCCATTAGTACTAGCATTCACAATTCCAAGCCACTGTCCATCACTGTTATCCGGGATTGAGTTAGGACCACTTTCTTTAGTCAATATGAAAGCCAATCCTTCACCCCATGGATCACTTTGAGGTGTGATATTGATCACAAACGTTGAATTAAACGATACTGTGATGTTTTTCTTTCTGTTCCATAGATTCAAAGGCTGTGAATACCATATTCTTCCAGACAAATTGCTGATGGAAGTACCACGAGCATCGCCAGTTACCTGGATAGCATCAAAGGCTATGTAGGAATGCTCGGTAGTGATGAAATCCTTTTCGTTTTGCTTCGTGAAATTTTGGTAGCTGAAACTCAGACAATCCACTCTAAGAACTGAAAATACTTCCAAGAAAAGTATAAGTATGATCAAAAGATGATAATACATGTCAACATATAACAAAAGCTATGGTTTTTTTGCCTCAAGAGGGGGAAATGTGGTAGAGTTTCTCCATTTTATGGAGAAAGTTTCCAAGTGATTTGATCAAAATGTTTGACTTGAAATAAGGAAGCAACTTCCTTGGTGTTTCCACTGTTTTTTTAAATCTTATATGCTTCTTATTGTTCTGCATGTTTGTTTTTATTTTTGTCATATCGAGGACCTTAGATAGAAAGGAGCGGAGGTCGTGTATCAGGGTAGAAGGTTAATAGGCTAGGATGATGTCTGGCCTTGTAATATAGTAGGTTAGTAGGATTAGTTGTGTCTTTATATCTTGTGTTGCTATTGTCCGTCCATCTTATATTTGTTACTTTTATTGTTTTTATATATTATCATTTGCTTTCCACTTTATATCTAGTATCTTCTGCTCGAAAACAATCTCTGTATCTTTATGAGGTAGTGGTAAGGTCTGCGTACATTTTGCCTTCCCCAGACCTCACTTGTGGGATTCTACTAGATATGTTGTTGTTGACTTGTTTGTCAAGTAACATTCTTCCAAAGAGAGAGAAGTTGATTATTAGTGGCATCCCAGAAAACGTAAAAACATCCTAATCGAAATATGACTTTTAAATTCAATTTTGAATTAGTAGATGCCGCCAAATGGAGTTATGATGTCATACACAAAAAGAAGGAGACTCAATGACAACGACAAATAGAGATTTCTTCTATATTTTTCTTAATCCGCCAACAAGATCTATACATCTAGAGAGATCATGTACATTTCGCTTTTTTCCTTTTACATTTTATGTGATGGTATTATAAGCGAAACTTGCAAATGGATGCTATTTGTGGAAGTTTTTCATATTATAAGTGTGAGCTCGATTCTTATGATTTCATCTCCCTTTGTTCTTACCCTTCCAAACCCGCCAATACAATGCAATTACTTTTTTTTTTAAAAAAGACATGCACTTTAATTGATTGATTTAGTGTAAATATCGAGTGTAAATAAGTATTTGTCCAACCAAAAGGGTTGACTACTGAAGATTTGAATGGTGAATAATTGAGATTTTAGCTTGAGAAAAGCCAAATTGATGATTTCATCATATATAACAAATCAAGAAGACTAACACATTTTCAATTATATATTTTACATCAATACTAGGATAAGGCTCCACGTGTTTCTGATATTATTATTGGCGGAGTCAGAATTTTTACTAAGGAGGTCCAAAATATAAAAAGTAAACACACGAAGAAGTTAAAAAGGATTCGACATCTACTGTATATATGTAAAAAAATATTTTAACTATGTATAAATGATGTAATTTTCCGACAAAGGGGGTTCAACCCCCTCGGCTATTGCTAGCTCCGTCCCTAGGTATTATTACTTTTGAGAATCATTAGTTTAATTAATACCAAAGGAAAGTCTACGATCGTTATCCTTTGAGTATGCGTAGAATACAATCCCTACTCTGATGCAATAGCTCACAAAACACACATGAGAGATAATTCGCACTAGACAAGCCCGATCTGATCCACAAGGCAAACCCTTTGCTTTTACTCGCAAGAAATTGCAACCTCCAACATAAAAGTCCCAAACTCAAACTGAGCCACCCTAAACAATACTTTCTAAGAAAAAACAACATATTCAGTATAGTTCCACAGTACGTAACATTAGAACCCTCAACTTGAGAAGATCTAAGAGAAAGGTTTAGTAAATACATATAAGCTAAACTCCTTTTGTCATGATACTAACATACATTCCTTTTCAACTGTGGAATTAGTTGCCAATAGCTAAAAGTTAAAAGACAAAAATAATCTTTTGAGTCAGTGTTTCAGAACCATACGTTATACTTTTAAAACATTATCAGAAACCTCCAGTAACTTTAATAATATTGTCAACTTGTGGTAAGGATACTGAAATTGTAGAGATAATTCAAGTACTATGAGGTACATGCACAAGTACTATGAAGACTATATTGACTTGCCACAGGCATATTACTTTTGAAAATCACCACTTATTCTACTGCGTTTACAAACCGTAGGTTTATCTCGCGTTGCCTCTGAACCGAGCATCTAGTGTTTACACCAAACTATATGACCACACACATTGTTCTTATTCAGTCCTTAACTATGTGAGAGAACACTTCACTCGGGCAGCTGAATCAAGTTTCTTTCTTTTCAAGTTGGCTGTTGAGGAACTCGAGCACTGATAGTCGCTGCAAGAAGACACAGGACCAAATCAGGTCTGCCGGATTAAAGAAGTACACCAGTGAAGTATAAAGATGAATTAAGAGGATAGATGAGTATTACCCGTTGTTCAAGGCTAGCTTCTTCGGGTTTTAGTTTAAGGGATTGCAGTAACTTTATGCCTTCTTGAAATCCTTCAACTGCAGCATCCTCATCCCCGAGAGTTCGATCAATATCAGCAACTTTGGCTAAGGAAATGGCCACATCGACTACCTGGAGCAACGGAAGAGAACTATATGAAGCAGGAGAGGCCAATGTTTGAGTTTCAACAAAAGGAAAGTGGGACGGGCTAAACGAAAAAGGCAGCCCGGCAAGCAAAGCATCCCCCAGTAGTAGGGTTCGGGGTAGAGCTGCACCCCAAGAAGTGTGATGTAGGACAAATGAACATGAAAATCCGTGCATGTATAAGTTACTTAAAAGTTAGCTGTACTCTTTTGATTTGAGCATAGTGGATGTATAAGTTGCCAAAATTCAGCTTAATTTTATTTAAAAAACAAATGTCTTCCCATAAGATGACAGCAGAAGTCTTCTCTGTATGAGCATGCCAGCATTATACGTATTGACTGTGGTCCAAGATCCAAAAATAGCAATTTCAAAAGTTTCTTCAAGCAGACGGATCAAGGCTTTTTAAAAAAAAGAGAATTTTTTTTTTGTTTTGTAACCAAAATCTCCAGAGAGCCGGCTGGTTTGTTTTGTAACCATAAAATCCCCAGAGGGCCAGCCAGTTGCGCATGGTTCGAAACTGGGTGGATAATAGCCAGCTCCTCTACCTTTCTCCACTTACGCAAAAGGTTTTCATTTGTGGCACATTCATACCTATGACGTGCGCCTAACCAGCTAACCCACACACAAAGCTTTAGGCAAAAGTAGAGATGACAAAATGGGTTATCGCGGGTAAAAGGTTGATCCATCACCCCTCAGCACCAGAAACCATCAGCAACATCTTCGATGTTCAAATAAATAAGGGTAAAATGTGGAACTCATCAGCGTTAAAACACAAGATGAAAAATAATGAGAAATTTCCATGTGGCAAGGATGCTACATATTCGGGGCAAGGAGAAGATTTAATTCTTTTGGATATCAAGATGCTACATGCCACAGGTTCTTTGACAGGACTGTTGCCATAAATTTATTTACTTCCAACAAATAGCAATGCCAATAGTGAAGTTCATCAGATTAGGAAAGGTACACAGACCTGAGATGGCACAGACTGTTGCTTCATGGCATTGCGGCGAACATCCAACGCCTGAAAATAATGTGATCTTGCAGCTTGCAGATCACCATCATAGTATTTAAGATCTCCAATTTTGTTTAGTGAAACAGAAAGTGTATGCGTGATCTGCAAAGAATTTTTTAAGGAATTAAGCAAACAACACTCCGATATGAAAAGATATGATTTTTCATCATAAATTATAGCAAAATCAAATAAGATATACTGCTAAGTTGCCAAAAATATTTTGAGATACATATGTACATACAATACATGTGTTTGTATGTGCGTAACATAATTAACAGTTACCTCTAGATCATTTTTGGGTACTTCCGAAAGGAAACTGACACTCTCTTCAAAGTAAGCGACTGCAGATGCGGCATCTCCTGTTGCCCGACTACAGCATAGCTCAAGTTATTTCTTTTAACAAACTAAATATCCAAAACTTCTGTGATCATTTTTAAAAATAAATACTTAAAATCATTGATAACACTGATAAATGACTTGAGGGAATGACATATTGTTCATTCAAGAAGAGACTTTGATAGAGACACACCTGCAGTCACCAAGCATACCAAGAACTGCTCCAAGCTGTGAGCACAACTCTGATGTATTCCCCATTCTCTGGAGCTGTTCTCGGATGTCATCTGCACACATAGTAAATCTTGATTTTGCACTATCAATATTATTGGCACGAAAAGCCTGCAAGTTAAGCCAAAAGTTAGTGGAAACCCGGAAATGTCATTCACTAGCTAATCTCAGATTATACAAGAAAGAGAGATGGCAGGATGTATAAGCTAAGTCAGACTGAGAAATTGCGGACAATTTCTCAACCAGAGACTAGTGACACTTTTGGTAAACATACCCGCATGGCTTGTTGAACCAGGAAAGCTCCCCGCTCCAAAGACGCATCCTCGTATATAACAGTTTTCTTTTCCCCTACATCTTCTTGCTCATTATTAGACCTCTTAATCCTTGCATGCCCTTCAATAAAGCGATCAACAACATTCTGAAGATTCATGTCGGCCTCAATCTTTTCAATATCAGCACCACATAATGGACAGTCCTTAAAGCGGGAGAGACATGCCCTGTTTACCAAAAAGATGTGCTACTCAAAAATGTCCAGAAGAATCTTTATTTTACCCTTATTCTTGTTTTTAAAATGGGGGAGTGCCATATGTGGGAGTAGAAAGATCATAAAAGAGTTACTAATCTACACTTACTTGCAGAATACATGTGAACAGGGCACACATCTGCTGCTATCATAAAGAAGTGCCTGACATATCATGCAGCTAAAAGGACCCAGTTTAAATGCTTGAGAATCATAACCAAAGGGGCACTTTGGTGACACAGTCGCAGATTCTCCAGACTCTTGTTTAGCCTTGTTCTCTTGGACGGTCTGTTGTTTATTTTGGTTGTCATATCCAAAGGGGCACTTGGGCGCCACAGTTGCAAATTCTCCAGACTCTTGTTTAGGCTTGCTCTCCTGACCATCCTGTTGTTTACTTTGGTCGTCACAAGTTTTCTTAAGAGTTGAACCATATCCAAAGGGGCACTTAGGTGACACAGTTGCAGCTTCTCCAGACTCTTTTTTAGACTTGCTCTCCTGAGCCTGTTGTTTATTTTCGTCATAAGGTTTATTAAGAGTTGCATCATCGGGTCTGGAAGCTCCAGCAAAAGGGCAAACGGGGATCATCTTGATAAATTCCCTGTAAAGGGTACAAGTTACTCATATCTTTTGCTAAACAAAAAGAGATCTCAGACCAGACTACTACTGAAAAGCCACAAATCCACCAGTTCAACAAAGAAAATGCACATGATTCGTCAACAAAACTTTGCAGGAAACAGGAGAGGTGATGACTTAAGAGATTTATTCTGACCAAGAACTAGCTATTGCTTTTTATTCTGTATCAGTCTACATAATGTAGTTAACACGTAAAATCACATAAATTATTTAAAAGCTTCTCCTATCTTAAGTGTGCCATCTGGCTTCAATCAATGCAGACTCAATACTCTAGTAAAAAATTACAAAAGGCAAGGAGTGCAACCTCACACGGACGTTTCTAGCGTAATCCTCAATAGAGATAAACAATCTCTGCCCTCATTTGCCTATAACTCATATAGTTAGTACTTAAAAGTTCTCTCTTTTTCCTTTCTAAAAGTGTTATCTATTTTTACTTTTGATTCTTCACCTTGCCACCAAGGTGAAAACGGCTCTACTTTGTGATAACGAAATAATTCTATTTGCAGATTAAGTTTAAAGGGATATTGGATGTTAAAAGAATTATCTTTATTAACTCAAATTTAGACAACATACAATGACAATTATCCTAAAATTCCACAGAAATGGATCATCCATCAAACAAAGTAGGAACTTTAGCACGCAGTTTTGCTTGACAAAACTTAATATACTATTGTGCTAAAAATGTTAAGGCGAGAATTACTGGAAAAGAAAATCAATTCGCACTTTACAATCCAGTAAGCATCAAATTAAAATGCCATTTGAATCTATCAACAACATTCACCAATGGTTCTGAAACTAAAACTAGTATCAACAAACCACCACCACATCCCCATTATATTCCCACAAGTGGGGTATAGGGAGGACAGGTGTACGTAAACCTTACCCCTATCTTTGTGGGGTATAGAAGCTACTCCCAATAAACTCTCGTTTCAAGAAAATCGTTCGAAAAATTGGAATGCAACACTAAAAGCTGTAATGAAATTAATTATTGAAGAAAAAACAGTACTGACATTACAAAGATTAAACATAACCAAAACATAAACGAAACAACAGTAGTAATAAAATCGAAGCACAAGATAATAGATGCTCCAGACTAGAACCCCACTCTAATACCTACCCTAATCTCCAACCTCCATAAACTCCTATCTAGAATCATATCCTCGATGAGTTAAACATAGGATATCCTGTCTAATTACCGCTCCTCAATTCTTCCTCGATCTACCTTCAAACCTATCTATATGTAGGTACCAAACCCAAATAAGTGAAAAAAATAGTCAAAAAATCTATGCAGCCCTAAAAGTGTCGGTGTTTCTTCATAAATGGGTCATTTTCAGCTCAAAAATGGATCATTAGGGCATCAAAAACAAGCAATATATAGGGAAAAACAAGAATTAAAGTTGAATTTTTGAAGAAATCCAATCAAAATTGAAACAAAATCAGATTTTTCTTTACCTTGAGGGTTTTGCTTTGATCGAAGAGCTGAGTAAATCAGCTGATTTCAATAGAGTCTGCCACAATTTCTGATCAACGATAAGATAAATCGTTTTTCTTTATTCTACAAATTCCATTATTGTAAACCAGGTTATATATCCAGTTTTTTTTTTAATTATTATTATTATTATTATTATTTATTTATTTATTTATTTATTTATTTTATAAATTTTAAGAATCACAAGTCAGATTTGTAGGTATAATTTAATGGCAGGCCAATTTCCTTTTTTTTTTTTTTTGAAAAATAAAATTGAGTTGAGTATTTATATTAAAATTTGATTAAATTAGAATTCACAATTAAGAGGTTTTTTTATTTGAGGTAAAATAATATTTAACAAAAATAATTTCGTAATTAATAATAACATCGCTCAAATTCAAAACCTAACGATAATAAATTGAATAGGTAATGTTTCTTCGTAAATACTTTCTAATTCTTAGTCTGATTTGATCTAAATTTTCGAGAAGCTTTAGACATTTATTTATTTAAAGAATGGTGATTGTGGATCAATTTCGACGTAAAAAAAAGTATTTAGTTATTTTTAATGTGTGAGATGTATTAAATTTTTATTTTTTTTTCAAGAAAGATAAAGCATAATATTAAAACTTAGATATATTAGTTCTTAAAGGACTGCATTATATTCTTCAATAATTAATTATGTACTCCCTCTTTGGGTTACATTTCTTAAGAAGTTTTCCTTAATTGGAATATAAACAATAATGCATAATATTCTTATTTCATTTTAGTAGTTCATCAGGGGATTGACTACCTAATGAGGGTTCGATTTTCACTTTGTAAATTTTTTTTTCTATTTTTGGGCCCTTTTTTAAATTTTTTTAATTGTTATGATTATTAAAAATAATTAATCCTTTTAAAAAATTAAATTATTTATTTCACAATATGAATTAGTAGGTGGATGTACTTGAGTACGACTACGCCTCTTTAGCTACTAAGATGTTTCAGTTTGCTAAGTTTGAAAAGTCCAAAGAGCACAGACTAGCCACGGAGCTTGGATACGGTTTTTCGAGTGGAGATCCATGGATCAGAGACTGTATCTCCCCATGGCCTTTCGCCTCTGAAAGCGTCCTTCCTTCTCAATGTTGGGGCATCCGTGCGGGTGGAATATCATAGGATTTGAAACGACAACAACAAGAACATATTCAGGAGAATTCCACAAATGGGATCTGAAAAGGGTAAAATATACGCAGACCGTACCACTTTTATAGGATTTGAAAGGCCAACAAAAATGAAGGTCCCATTTGGGAAAACAATTCTTGCCTAAATATATATTGGTCAAGTTATCAATTCATGCAAGCTATAAGCTTATATAGCTATATATTGGTGACCCCATTATTTTACCATTTTTTATTTTTTATTTTTTTTGATGTTTACATATATGGGGTCCCATAAAATTATAGGATGCCATCATCTTACCTTCTATCCACAAAGGCAATTAATATTATTTGGTTGCTTGCAGCAAGAAAACAACTAGCTAGACATTTGAACTTTATATAACATGATGTCTTATTTTTAGAAATTTAAATAATGAAGAATTATAAGACTGAATTATCTGGGATGTCTGTGTCATAAGAAATTGCGGAGCCATTCATTAATAGTAATAGAACTCTGCGCAAAGTGAGAGAATAATTAAGCCATAATTCATTGATTGATTGTATCATTAATTATTTCTTTTTTTGGTACAAGGAATTTGAATGTTGCAGAAAATGAATGTGTGTAGTTATGATCATAGTACGATTGCATCGATTTGCAAATGGCAAGTTGAATGGTTTGGTTCTACCTAGTGGCTCAAATCCGCGTACTTCCCTTGGCATGCAAGAACATTTTTAGGTACTCAGCTTCGAAACAACCCATAGGCTAATTAGGAAAATGATCACATTCGCTAGAAGATGCAAATAGCATATTTTAAGAATAAAATGTTAGAAAAGACATTTTGAGATAGTTTGAACATGCTTTTTGTCGACTTACAGTTACAGATGCACTACTTCGTTCCATATGTGTGAAACTACAAATACATTAACTGTCTTGAAGGATCCACATAAGGACTTGATTATGAGTATCCACCACCATGAACAACAACAATATATATTCAATGTAATCTCTAAATATATCTACAATATCGTCAAAAGATAGTTTTATAAGACTGTATACACATAACACACTATTCTTTCAAGTCAAAAACCCCACCAAGACAAAGTACAATTGGACTAGGTCTATAAAACATTGTCATATTGTTATATGGTTAATCTTTCCTCAAATTAATTATTTCAACCTAGGTCAAAAATCGAGTTATTATCAAACACTTCTATATTTTGACGACTTTATTTTAGATCTTCAACATGCGCTTTTCATGCGCGATAAGAGATCAATTTGAGAAGTCAAAAATGTTTATTTTTCATAATACTTATTATTTTTTTTAAAAAAAAAGTTTTTCATTCAATATTTAATATTTACATTAGATCTCGACTATTCCGAATTCGTGCTGATCCAAAACCTCATGTTCATTTCCTTCCAAGGCAGGTGGAGACAAAAAAAAAGTTTTTTAAATTGTGGGACATATATCACATAAGATGCAACTGAGTGGTTTAAGAAAACACATGCATAATTTTTTATAACATGATGACAAATATTTTGAAAAAAAACAGACGTTTTTAGTTGTCATATAGAGATTAAATATTTTATAAATTTAACATCCTACCTTAACTTTAATTAGTAAGTTATAATATAAAGAATATTTCCAACACTATTAGAGATTATTTGTAAACCACTTTATAATATTAATTGTTTATGTAGCTTAATTACTATGAAAATACAATATAGGATAAGGGTGATGTTTATTTTCCCAGTAAATAGAAGTTGTGGTGATATGTTGTATAATCGTTCATCAAAATAATAATTGATAATCATAGTAGTAATATTTTTCTATATAAATGTATAATATATATAATTAGTGTATAATTTTTGTACATTGATTAACAAGTGTATTTATTTTTTACCAAATGGCCTTATAAGATCCTCTTTTAGTCGTTTCAAATGTGAGAATTTTGATTTTTCGATTTTAAGTATTATGATACTATCTATAAGTATAAAATAACTAAAAAGCTGATTAGTCATTCAACTATCAGTCGTTTCTTTTTCTTATATAAGCTTCTACCATCTACTCAATTAAATGTGTTTTAATACATATATAGATTGTCATAGTTTATACTGAAAAATGGAATACAATTGATAGTTGAGATATGAATTTTTCACAAAAAGCGTTACTTCAAATGTGTTTTTGACAATTATCTCTTTGCTTATTCGAAATTCATGACTTCCAAGTTCCAACATTGCATTAGTATCCTACTCCTATAAAGTCCAGTGAAAATTTGAAATATCAAAAGATATATACAATAAACTACTTCAAGAATCAACTCGAATATCGGAATACTCGCTCCGTTTCAAAAAGAATGATCTACTCTCCATTTTGGTCTGTTTAAAAAAGAATGATCCATTTTCTTTTTGGGTAATACTTTGATTTTAAAATTTTATGTGGTATGTTTAAGGTCACAAGATTAAATGGTGTTTTGTTACATTTTAACATAATTTTAATTTAAAAGACGTCAACAACAACAACATACCCAGTAGAATCCCACAAGTGGGGTCTGGGGAGGGTAAGATGTACGCAGACCTTACCACTACCACATAGCGGTAGAGAGGCTGTTTCCTGGGAAATTTAAGACGTCAAGAATTAAAAATCTTCTTTCTTTTCTTAAATTTCGTGTCAAATCAAACTAGATAATTCTTTTTTAAACGATAGAGTATAATTTGTCCAAAACTCACATTGACCATATAGAATTAGTACAAAAGAATATTCATCACATGTGAGCAACTAACTATATGCACATTTCTTTCCTTTATTGATGACAGAATTATTGTTATTGTTTGTTGCTATTAATTAGGATTATTATTTTAATAACAATATGGAATCACAAATGTGGTGGCTAATTTGTCTCCAGCATAAACCTAAACTCAAGAATAGCTCCAAAAAGAGTAGAGAACAAAAAGAAAATTAAAGAATTAAAAAAATAAAAGCAAATGGACAAAATCCAACTAGCTATGTTACTCGAATTCTTGAACAATAATATATCGTTGCATAGCATTCTGGAGGATCTGACATGAGCGCTAACTATGACATCTAAGTACATGAAATAATACTGGATTAATATGAACTTCATTCGCTACTCCTCGTTCTTATTATCATTATCAACTATCATTATTGCAACTGCGTTCTCCGTTTGACCAAGTAGACTACTCAAAGATCTAGCTTTCACCATTCCAAGCTTCTTCATCTTCTTCTTCTTGTCGTCATCATCATCGTCGTCATCATCATCACCACCATAATATTCATAATCATTTGGCAAAGACTTCTCTTTTTTCCCTTCTCCTTTCTTCTTCTTCTTATTACTATTATTATTCATCGAATTTCGAACCGTATTGTTCATGCTTCTAAGTCTACCTTTACCCAAATGATGCTCACACAATGAGTATCCTACAAGGGTTTGTTGACAACATCTCCATCCTCTTCCATTAACACGACTACACCTTGATCCCTCTAATATAACACTTCCTCTTTTGTTCTTCTTGCTTATTACATGATCATGATCAACTTTATGATCACTATTTATATTTTCACCTCCTCGATAATGTTCTTCGTGTTCTTGCTCCTCCTCGTTACCATTTTCTTGTGGACATTTCTTGTTTGTCTTCGATTTCATCGTGTTCATATTGCTTCTGTTGTTGTTGTTATTGTTATTGTTGTGATAGTTGTCTCTTGATCTCTTTTTCAATGGAATTACCTTATGATCTTCTTCACACCATCTACCATCTACTATATATGTGCACATACACATTCAATATTATAGCATATGATAAAACAATATATATATATATACTACAAAATTGAATATATGAATCTTGATTTGTTTTATGTCGCTGAATTCTCCAAAAATATTGTTGCTCCGTGTGCTGAATACTCCAAATATCTTAACTTTTTATTTGTACTTTGGAGGCCTCAATCCATATGTGACGATATTTTTGGAGAGTCTAACCAAGCAACATAGGTGTTGGGATATATGAATCATAATTTCAGCTATGTTGCTCGAGCCTTCAAAAATATCGTTATACCATATCAAACAAACCTTAAAAAAACACTATCTTTAGAGAATCCAACACGTAATTTATTTATTTTTAAGAGTCGAAACAACAACATGGGATTAAGTTATGAAAAATTTACCTTGATTAGAAGAAGAAGAAGATGGTTGTGGTGTACTCAAAAAGCTTAATTTTTTCCTGAAGAAGCAAGAACAATAAGAACAAAGAAAAAAAAAAGTTTGTTAAATTCCCAAAATATATAAAAACTAAAGGTGCACAGTTCAAAATTCAGAATTTTCCCGTCTGATATTTTTTTAAAAAATTAAAATATAAATGGGGACCATTATAGAGAAAATAATTTAATTTTTTTTGAAAAAAAAATTGGATTAAGATGAGATGAGGAAATTGAATCATTGGATGAGAATAAAAACCTAAACAGTATTTTCTAGTTACAAATAATATTTTTTCTTGTTTTTCCTATTATTATTATTATTCACTTTAATTCATGAAATAAATAATTAAAATGAAACAATATATTCTTACTTGTTATCATTGCCAATATTATTACTAAAGATCTCTTTTTTCTCTTTCCATAATTTCTCTGCTTCATCTCCAACATCCTGCAAATTAAATCAAATTAAATTAAATTAAATCCAATCCAAAAATTAAATAAATATAATACTCATAGTAATACTATACATTCTGTTTTTTTAGTAGAGCGCTATTGAAAATAACTTTTTTATCTTTAGTCAGACCCCACTTATAAAATTACGCTAGTATTTTTGATTGTTGTAGTATCATGGGTGCAATTATACGAAGAATAATAATAATAATAATAATAGTAATAGTAAAATTTTGGAAGATGAATTAATTATTAATTAAAATTTAACTAACCTTTTGTTCCAGTTTTGCTGGAATATTATTATTGTTGCCACCAAAGAGAAGCCAACTGGTGGTTGGTTTGATTCCGGTGACCGGAGCCGGTTGATCAGACGGCTGTGGATGACTTAGATTTGGAAGATCAGAGGGTGGAGATTCGTTCTTGGTGTTTAGTTGCACCATAAGTGGGTTATTGAGTTGGGGATCTGAAGGAGGAGGAAAACGTTTTCTTATTCTCATTATTAATTTTAAAAAAATTGGAAAAAAATAAAATCTCCGACTTTCTAGTATGTGTAAATTTATTTATTTTTTGGTGAAAATAAAAAAAAGAGAGAGAGGGGATTTTTTTGAAGAGTTGATCTTGAAAGAAAAAAATTGAGAAGAATTTTGTGTTTTCTCTCTCTTAAAGTTTTTGGGGTTGTTTCTCTCTCTAACTTTTATTTGTTGCACCACACAAAGAGAGACTATAGGAGACCACTAAGATAGTATAAAGAAAAGAGATGGTATAAGAAGTGGCACACGTGTGAAGGGGTTTGTAGATGGTGAGTAGTGGCACGTGTGAAGGTGTGTGTGTGAGAGAGAAGGTACAAAATTGAGGGGGGGGGGGGGGGGGGGTTCTCGTGTTGTCTCGGGGATCTGAATAAATTTGAATTGATCTTACCAGCATTGATTTCTTGATATCGAGACTCTACTCTAGACTATCATAGTATCAAGAGAAGGAGGAGCTTTATTGCAGAATGCAGAGTTTATATTTTGTGAGCGATGTTTTCAATAAGGTTTTAGTTGATTAAATTTTTATTTGTGCTTTACATGATCTTATTTTTACGTTTGATACGCTTAGTAAGTTTACTCAATTAGATTTGGATTGGCATATTGTTATTGGTGCATTGTGGAGCCTATTTTTAAGGGTCGCATGCTCAAAAGAGAATTTACTTGATTAAATTTGAATTTGTACATCATAGACTCCATTTTTTGGGGTGACAGTCTCAATGGGGATTTACCCGAATGAAGTTGGATTCGCACTTGGGAGGGATAAATTTTGGATGTGTTGCTCTCAATAGAATTTACCTTATTATATTGAAGTTTTGTATCGCAAAATCTATTTCAGAGTATTTATCCGATTAAATTTGAATATAAACATTGCAGAGACTCAATTCTAAAAGTGGCGCTATCAATAGGATTAAATACTTCATTATCAAGAACTCAAGCCTGAAATTTCTTAACAAAAAAATAAAAGGTGTCAAGATGCTTTGCTCATGAAAACCCAAAGATTAGCCGTCTAACCAATTAAATTAAGAATTTTTTTTATTTAAATATATACTATCCTTCCATTAGTGATAGTGTTTAAATGAAAATAAAATTTAAGATAATAAATAAATTATACTATTAAGTATAACAATAAATGAAAATCCAAAGTTAAATTTTTTTTAAAACAAAAAATATATTTGGTAATAACTCATTGAATAATTAATTCAGATTTGTGTTGTGTAATAAAAGAATGAATTTCTTATAATTCTGAAAAGCTCGAATTCAAAAATTCTGATTGAAAACGAGAGAATCTTGGTCATTTCATCATAATCTTCGATGATACGAAATATGGTAGAATAAATGGACATCTTGCTGGAATATTAAAGTGAGGAATGGAAGGAAATGACATAATGTAGTAAGAAAAATGGAGGTGGATGACATATGAATTTATAATTTCTTCTTTTATACACAAATTCCTATATTTTTTTTTTTTGAAATTCCAGTACAATATACGATATTAGAAGTAGAGATTTTTCTCATCGTAAAAATCAATAGAAAATTTGTTTGATAAAATTGATTTTTCCATGCACTTTATTTTTATTAACTAGCCCATTGGAAAAAAAAATAAAAAACTTATGATGAGAAACATATTCTGATTGAAATACTTAAAAAAATTAATTATTTTGTATGAAAACACTTTTACTTTTTTTTTTTTTGCACTAATTATATTTATGTCACAGAAAACAGCTTCTCTACTTCTATACGAGGTAGTGGGAAGGTCTGCGTACATTTCTACCCTCCCCAGACCCCCCTTGTGGGATTCATTAGATATATTGTTGTTGTTATTATTATACTAATTATATTTGTGAAAATAACAATCGGACATTTTTCTATAGAAAACTTTAATAAGAAAAGAGCGATTTTTTTTGTAGTGATCCTAAGGAATCTTTGCACTCTAGCCCATTATTTATGTGTTTTAAGTAATTTATTAGATATATTTGAAATTCGCTCAATATATATTTGTAAACTCAACGTCCAACTCTTTTCAAGGGGTGGTTTTGGTTACTGATTAAAATTATGCAGATATTAATAATGAAAAATTAGTTATGCATGATTAATTATTCATGTATTAATTATTTAATCTTTTATTATAACCACCTATATTTTTCTTATGTGAGATTGTAAAATGATAAACAAACATAACACTATTATACTTGATATTAACAAAATAATTATTAACATGACATTAACTATTTTAATTTTAATATAGACATCATTAAAATAAGTAATAAAAAGGTATAAACATGATATTTTAACTATTTTAATTTCAATACATTAAATAATTTCCTTTTTAACACAAATGCCCCATTAATATTTTATTTAATTTTGTGTTTGGCAATGGATTTGGATTGAAGCCAGCTGCTTTTGTATTGGGCCTCTATAAATGGGCCCTCTTTAACATACAGAGGCTCTTGGTGAGCCCAACAAACAACAAAGCCCATATTCAGGACTTAAGAAGTCCAACTTTATTGGATGAATTAGATAAAAGGAAAAATTATGCGATTAAATAAAGATTTACTACTTAATTATGTATCATAGCTATAATTTTATATAATTACTGAATCGTCATTAATGTTTCATCCAAGCTACTTGGGGTTACGTTTAGAATTTGTATAATCATGCTCTCAATTGTATAAATTCAGAATTTGTTTGTATAAATCCAAAAATTCCTAATTGTATAAATTTAGATTTTTTATATGCTTACCCTAGCTTTGTATATAGTTATCATGTTGATACATTTAATTTGTATAAATTCTGAAAAATTCCTAAATGTATAAATCTGGATTTTGTATATGTTTACCCTAGCTTTATATATAGTTATCATGTTGATACATTTGATTTGTACAAATTCTGAAAAGTTTCTAAATGTATAAATACAAAATTTACATATACTTGTGTTGTTTGTATAGCAACAATGAATTATACAAATGGATTGTATATTGGCAGAGAATTATATAAACGAATATGCAAATAGTTGTCATAGCTATAGTTACAAAATGTATTTACCTAAACTATAGCTATTTCGGCCTGTTAAGTTTTAGGACTAAGTTATTATGAAAATTTCACACATAGATAAATAGTCCTAATTGCTACCTATATATGACATATATAAATGGGCTCTCTCCTGAGCCCAACAAACAACAAAGTATACAAATTCACAGTTTTGTATAGCATTTATATATTTCACTACACAATTCGTGCACAACATTTCTATGATTCGTTATACAAGTCGCAGTAGTGTTGGTATAGTTCACTATACAATTTTATTCGCGCACACCACTTGTATAGATCGCGCGAATTATATAAAATCAAATTGTATTCACGCACATCATTTGTATAAATCACGCGAATTACACAAAACTCAACCTGTAATTACAGCTAGATGTTTGTTGTGAGTCGTAATTAATTCAAATTATAACTATGTTCGCTAATTAACTAGTATATGTTTGATTATCCATGCAATTTTTCCTAAATGATACTAGTAATAGTTCATTTCATGGTTTCTTCATAATCCAATTTTTTATGCAATAGTAGTTTTCACTTGAAAGTCGATCTCAACTTACTTGAAATTGAGGTATAGTTTCTATTGCGATATGCTTATATATAACTTGATTTTGGCCCTTTTATTTTTGGTGTTGGAGTTTGTAAAAGGAATAGTAGAATGGAATTTCATAATTCCCTTTTAGTGCCTTTAATTATTATTATTATCTTAAGCAAAGGCTGATTAATTATAAGCCATTAATAATGTCCATTTTCTTCTTGTGTTTTGGGCTTATTTGTCCCTATTCTAATGATGAAATACTATCCTAGCATGAAATATTTATATATTATCTAAATTCTAAAGTGAAAATGACTTTTAATTTTTCTCACAAAAATAAAATAAATAAATAAATAAAAAGAACTTCATCATTGAGTAGACCACACGAGGAAAGGAGTAAACTTAAAGCAAAAATTGGTCAAACATTTCTCATTATTGCCTCTATGAAAAGGAAATAAAAAAAATAGAAATAAAAAAAATTATTCTCAATTAATATCAAAAATTGTTTTCAATCATGCACCCACAATAGAAATGATTATAGGGTTTTTTCATGCATCAATTATAACAAGAATATGATCATGTAGGTAGGCCATGTTTGTTAATTGGTTTGATCAAATATTATGTAAAATTATAGTCCTCTTGAAAATTACTTGTTTGGTTTTAGGATTGATTGAATGATGACCATTCAAATTGCCAATCAACTTATTACTTATTAGGGTTAGTTTGGTTATTCAGGTTAGACGACTAGTAGGGGTAGGATGATGTCGGACCTTGTGATATAATAGGTTAGTAGAGGTTGTCATGTCGTTATATATATTGTGTTGTTGTTGTCCGTCATTTATTTTGTTACTTTTATTGTCTTTATAAATTTTCATTTGCTATCTGCTCTAATCGTTGCTTCATATCTAGTATTTTCTACTATTGGGGATGGTATTTTTGAGATGAGGGTCTTTTCGAAACAACTTCTCTATCTCTATGAGGTACTGGTAAGGTCTGCGTACATTTGACGCTCTCCAGATCCCACTTATGGAATTTCACTGGATATGTTGTCATTGTTATTGGTATATATAGGATAATTCGATACACGGGGCATGAAAAAGGATCAAATTATTGCAAGAAGTTGTTTTCACGAGCTTAAACATATGACCTCCTGATCAAATGATGATACTTTTACCAGTTACACCAAAACGAAAAAAAAACAATTAAACTTATACCAAATTATAAAATTGTCTATTTAATATAAAAGAGGAAATTATCTACCTTGATTATAATATGAACTTAAATATTAAGATAACCTAAATTTTGAACCAAACAAACCCTAAAGGTAGTCTTTGAAATCCTTTGAATAAATAAGTGTGCCTTCTCTTTTATCTCTCATAAGTTCAAAAAAATGGTGGGACTACTTGAAAGGGAAATATAAGTAGCAATAATAAAGAGTCAAAGATACTTATTACTAAGGGGTGTCAATTTCCAAAAAATAATTATTATATTTATGTATACATTATACATTACATAAAATAAATTATAATTTTTTCCATTGCTTGAAACAATGTTCTAATATAAATAATAATTTGTGACATGATACATAACCAAAAATCTAACACAAATTCAAATTTGGACTCACAAGACAAAGTGTAATATTAAGCTTACAATAATAATATATAAAGTGTAATTTTACGAGTGAAATTTTAAAAATTAAATTGACGTTGTCAATTTAAAAAAAATCTTCAAAGAAATCCTTCAATGAGGGATTTATTTGTTAGACATTTTCTCAAGATTTAAAATCAATTAATTCATATTTTTCGAATTAGAAGGACATATATAACTCTTTTGAGGATATTTGGGATGGAAGTGAGACTTAGGTGGAGGATAAGATGTGGAAAAAGTGATTGAAATGGTTCATACATATGAAGAAGAGATGCACGGATATTTTAGAGTAAAGATAGTGTTGTTGACTATAGATGATTTTAGGAGAGGTAGTATCGTAGAAATATTAACTAGGAAGAAGTGATTAGATAAGACATGGCACAATTTCAGCTTACCCGTGACGTAAATTTATATAAAAGAGTGTGGACACCAATTAGGATAGAAAGTAGCAGTATATGTCTTGTTATACGTCCAAACTGGCTAGTAGTCGTAGAATTGTTTTTGTAGTTTCTTTCAATTTTAGTTATTGTATGTTATTTCTTGCACCTAGATTATCATTTTTTTGTTATACTTATTATTATGTTATTAGCTGTTGTTTCTTGTATTTACGTTACATTTCTTTTTTTGAACTATTTTAAAAAAAAAAATTCCTCAACTTAAGTCTCTAAAAACTATCCTCTCTACCTCTAAGCTGATACGCTATTCTCTTCAAATCTCACCCTGTGGGACTATGAGCAAAATGATTTGGTAAATTTTGTTTTTTCAATAAAGTAGTCATTTAGTTAGGGAGAGATTAGATAAATCTTTATTGGATTAGTGAGGCAAAATGAAAAAGAAAGTAAAAAGAATCTAACTATCTTTGAATTATTTAACTAAGAGGAAAATTACTTTAGCATAATTGTCAACATTATTGTATGTTAAGATATGTGATAAAGCAATTGATTAATGTAATAATAATGAGAAATAGAGACTTTTTATAAGCAATTGAAAAAAGTGATGTTTTTGTGCTTACTAGAGAAAAGACATTCACCTCATTTTTAATGGAATAGAAGAAGGAAATTGTATTTTCCTTGAGAGACAAAATGATTAGTTAATTGTCATGCTCTTCTAATTCCTTTACTTAATCATTATGAGATTTACCTAATCATATATCTCACTTTTATGAACTTGGGATGCTGTTTAAATGTTGACAAATGAAGAGACAAATTAAAAGGCACTCAAAAAATTGTAAATACAATGTGATGATGATGATTATAGTGAATGTACTCTCAAACGATTATTTTCTCCATCTCATTTTATATGCGATATTGTTTAACTTAGATGATGTGTAAGAAAAAAAGACAAACTTTTGAAATTTATCGTTAAAAATCATTTGTAGATAAAGTTAAAAAGGTAATTATAGAGTTTAGTTATTTCTGATTCTAATAAGGTGACATTTTTGAATGGACGAACTAGTAAAGTGTTTGTTTATATTCATGATAATAGAATAATATTTACTTTTACAAGATTTGAAATTGCTAGTAGTACTACTATAATTATTTACTCTCAATTAGTCATTTATCGTATTAATGCTTTGGATTTAGCCCTTTATCATTCCATAAGAGAAGGCAATTATATTTAAATAATAGGTTTAAGGTGAAGGGTCAAATCGTTAACTCAAATACTTTAGGGTCAAACATGATGAAAGAAGAAAAAAGAGGTCCTTTTTTGGGGTGGGGTGGGGTGGGGGGTAAAGTGAGTCCGCTTTACATAAAGTAAAGGCTCTGAGCTCTGCTTCTTCGATTGATTGTTTGCATAGATAGGAGAAAGAAGCGAACCAACCCACTTATCTTGATCGGAAGAAGAAAGAAAGAGAATGGTGACTCCTTTCCTTACAGTCAAATGGCTTTCAATTCCTTTTGCCTAGGACATATTGTTGGAGAATAATGTTGGGCGACAGGGTGAGAGCCTTCCGTTGGCTACGCTTTTTAAGTGTCGATTCTTTCCTATTTAGATATAGAGATAGATCCATATAGAGATCTATCTCTTTCTATCGAGATGGGGGTAAAAGGAAAAAATCATTCTACAACATATTTGATACGAACATAATACATCTTTTTATAAACTTTTAAGTATTATTTTTTAATTTATGCTTATAAAGTGAAAAAAAATTCACTCTTGGAGTCATGCTTTATAGCAAGTTATGATTATAGAATTGAGATGCATGATTAAAGTAGTGAAAGAATGATTGACCATTTCTTTTCTGACCATATATAACAAAAATAAAAAAAGATTAAAATAATTAATAATTTGCATATAATATTTATTTTGAAATTTGATTTATTTAAATTTATATTGCGTAAAATTAATTTTAAAAAAATTATATTCAATAATTAAATTCTTTTTTTTTACTGAAAGTGAAAGAATCCTATTTATCTCAAGATCACCGATTCAATATTGTATTTACTTCTATACGTTTGAGAAAAGTTTTCGAAAAGAAAAACTTGAAATAATGATTTCTCTTTTAATACTTTTCTGGTCTATCATTTTCATAGAATAACGATTACTTACTACTTTTTAAATTTAAATTTGAAAAGAAATTACTATAAGGTTTCAAATTACACGTAAAACTTTTAAAAAAAAATTAAGAATAGTGACTACATTTTCAATTAAAATGGCTGAAAATTTGTTATTTGTAAGTTTTAGGTGAAATTCTATGAGTATGTGTTAGAAAATTTATTAAATATGTGTAAAACATTAATGTAATTGACATAAAATTTGAATTCATAAAGTTTGAATTCTCAATTTATCACGATATATAATAAATTTGAGACTAAAAAGTAAAACACATAAGGATCATTTGCGCTGCAAAACCATTATAAAATTCTTGAATAATCAGTAAATATTCTTCTTCTGTCTTATTTTAAGTGACATTTTTTTTTTCCTAGTTCGTCCAAAAAAGAATGTCATCTTATTTAAAATTTGAAAGAATTTAACTTTAAATTTTTTCTTTTATCCTTAACGATATAATTTTCAACCACACAAATATCTATTGATGAATTTACACTACAAGTTTTAAAAATCTTCATTTTTTTTCTAAAACATCGTGTCGTGTCAAGTCAAATAATAATATATAAAAATGGAACAAAAGGAGTAACAAATTAGGGGGACGCTTTGGACCGGTCCAATAGTGTAAATCTTAATAACTCAGTTAATTAATATTTAAAAAAATATTATCTTGTCAGCGTGGATCCGGCTCTCCACCTTATAATCTAGGCTCATTTCTTTTTTCCTTACCCCTAATTTTTATTGTTTTTATAAAGGAAAAAAAAATCATCAAAGCAATAATTTATACATAGTTAAAATTATTTTTTTTAATCTATATATAGCAGATGTCGAATCTCCTTCAACTAATTCATGTGCTTGCCTTTTCAAATTTTAAACCCTCTTAATTCAAATTCTGACTCTGTCGATGCCCCTGCGTCCATACCCCCAACCCCACCTTTTCATATTTAGCAATTATTTTCAATTATATACCAAATAATATTTTTACTTACACATTAAACATAATTAATTAAATAAATATCTCACTTATTTTTTTTTTAATTTTGCTTACACACACCTAATATACAAATGATTACTAATAAGTAATTTGTCTGCTGTGAATGATGCAACTATCCCCATCACAACTTAAGTATTTCAGTACATAATTATTTCTACACTTTATTATATATGTCATCTTTTTGGTGTAAAATTTTCTTTAAATAATTATTGCATGCGTCACTCACGTGACCACATTTATTAATTTTAAATTTGGAAATTTTTTATTTTTCACTTTTTTTTTTTGAATTACCAAATTGAAAAAAAATCATTGAGGAAAAGATTTCATTAATCATGAGTATCTCTAATTATTAATGTTCTTTCTATTATTGCATTTTCTTTTTTGATCTCTAGACATTTCATTCAAATGTGATTAACAATAAGATTATTATTATATATATGATTAATCAATCACAATACATTTTATTCTCTACTTTGGAGGGTTTTTTTTTTCTCTTTTCAAATTTTATATAATATTAGGTAATGATTAAATCTAAATTGCTAATTATGCTTAAAAAAATTAGGTGTGAAGATCTTAATGTAACATAACTTGTTACCATTGCATTACACAAAAAATTAATTAATTAATTACACCCCCTTTATTTATAATAATTTTCATTATTCCCGCCCCGTTCTCAAAAATTTCAAAAACTCCCTTCTTTCCATTCAGATACATTAATTCAATAATCTAGTTGTATTAATTTTGATTTTTAACTTATTTCTATGTTCAATATATCATACTTTAAACGTTACCCGCTGATACTTAAAAATTCTAATATTTGTATGCAAAATCGAATTAATGTATTCAGATTACTGAATTAATGTATTGGGATTACCATGTTCTTAGAGAAATTTCTATAAATTTAAAAAGGGTAGAAAAATGGTGATTAACTCTTAACCATTGCATTACTAAAATACAACTCTTTTCTCCTTTCTTTTTAAGAAAAATATTCCTTTTTAAGGTGATGAATTACAATTTGATCGCTCGACGACTATTATTCTTTATAATAATTTTAGAAAAAATTATAACTCAATTTCTTCATATTACATTATATTATATGGTATATTTTTATAAAAATATTTTATTATAACTTTTTTAAAAAAATCAAACAAATAATTTAACTTTGTGGATTGATAGAATTAATTTAATAATACATAGCAAATTGGAATAAAGTGTGGCGCCTCCCTAGTTTTGGCCCTTTAATTATAGGGGGCAAATTAAAAGCCTCTAATCAAAATTCTTTAAATTTCAAGAACTAACTTTGCACTTTTTGCTTAAATTTAGGCCAAATATTTGGCATAATTCATAAATAATTTAGATGCTTAATCATGAAAAAAATAAAATTTTAAAATCATTAATAGGGTATTATAATTCAATTATTTTAATTCTAATTTCATTACTATATTAGAAATATACTTAATTTATATAAATAATTTATTCAGAATTTACAGATTTAAAATTGTTATTTTCATTCCTCGAAGATGGTAATTTTTTATTTTTTTTTGTGAGTGGAGAAGAAAAAAGGGGATAGTTATTTTATATTTGTCCCATCCCTACTTAATTTCCAATAATTCCATCTATATTTCATATAATAAATATAACATATTGTTCCATTAAAATGTGCAACTTATCATTAAAGATTATGCATGAGTTCAATTATTGCAAAAATCCCAAAAGCATGACAAACATGACCTATACTCCTGCTCATGTGTATCTGTTTTTTCTTTTTTAATTATTATTATTATCGTTAAAAAAAATTAAAATAAACATTCGTTGATAGACTGTACTGAGATGATATGAGATGATTGAGATTCTTCTGTTATTAGAAGTTTCAGATTCGAGCTTTTGAAAATGTAAAAACTTATATTTGGAGAGTGTCGTCCATGAATAATGCGCCTTATAAAACATACATTTGAAGCTAATCGAACTCTGATACGAATACGAAAACGAAAAAAATTAATTTGGAGGGTCCTTCTTCAAATAATCAATCAGCCAAATCCCATGCGTTTTGTGGACCACCCCCCCCCCCCCCCCCTTTAAATCCCCCAAATTTTCTTGTTTTTCAATTCAAAATCCAATATAATTGAAATTACTCCCCTAGTGTTATATGGACCACTTTTTTTTTTACTGTACTTTTTACCCCTCAATAATTTTAACCATATTTGACCAATAGTAAAGTGAAAGAAGAAGAAAATTAACTCACACTTAATATTTACAAAATTTTGTCTAAATTAAATAAGACAAGCTCGTTATTATTATCTTAGGTCAGAACAAGTTGATATGATTCCCTTTCTACATACCCATGTTCCTCTTGCGCGACAATATATATATCGGTTGGGGGGAGGGGGTGGAAAGAACGAGATTTTTATTACTTTTGACATTTTGAGCCTCTAGTATGCAACTTGCACGATGAGTTATTAGTTCGACAGCAGGGGTAGAGCTATACTATCTTGAGAGGGTTTGGATCAGAAAATTTTACTATTTATAAATTGTTAAAATAATTTTTTATGTATATACAGTAGATGTCGAACCTCCTTCCATTAGTTTGTGAGTCTACTTCTTCAGATGTTGAACCCTCTCCATCACTATTTGACATTGGAGTAAATTCTTATCAATTTTATCATTGTGTATGGAATACGAGAGTCCTGATTAGCACATGAATAATTAAATGTGCTCATCGTATGAATTACGAATCATCCAATAATATTTCTAGTCAAATTTACGTTAGTAAATATATATATTAGACTTTTTTTTTACAAATATAACTAGTTGATTATGACAATACCTTATATGAAAGTGATCAAGCAAGATGACTTTTTAAAAAAAGAAATTAAAAAAAATAAATGTCAACAAAACTTTTAATCATTTAAGTCGTGATAATTGATAGCAAGTAATAATAAGAATATTTAACACTTCTAGAAAGTTTAATATCATTTTTTATTTTACTTTATTTTATTTTTGTTCTTAATAGCAAATTATGGTCTTAATTCCTTATTAAATCCGACCAAACTTTTAATTACCTTTTTAAATGTTATTTTCTTCGTCTCATTTTATTTTTATTTTTGTTCATTTCACGTTCGTTACTAAATAATAATAAATATAAAATATAATTTATTAAGTTACTATTATTAATTATTTTCTCTTAAATACCGTGTATTATTTTTTAATATTAAGACTACCGTAGGAAGTAATAATAAATTTTTTTTTGAAGTAAAATGATTATAAAATAATTTTTTAAATTAAAATTAGTTGACATAAATTTGTAAGCTATTTCCCGTGAATTTCACTCCTTTATTTGATTTTATTATTTCCCTCATAAAAAATATTATCATTAAAAATATTCAAAATAAAAAAGTAAACATATAGAAAATAAAATTTTAAAAATAGAATAAATTACATATCTTTTTCTTATTCATGATTAAGAAGACCATCTCAATAAAATGTATGTCTTAAGTCACAATCTTAATTAATTTATAATTTAGACCATCAATCAAAATAAAATGAAAAAAAATCAACACCATAGAAATTACTAATTATTAATTAATTAACGATAATTAAACAAATTTACTATATAAAATTTGTAAACAATGATGGTTTTAGCCTTTAATGATTGATCATTTAATCATCCTTAATTATGGCTACTTATTTTTTGGCCCCTACTATATATATTTATTTTTAAACGTGATTAATATTTGCAGCTTATATGTAATAATCGATATTAACAACGCTTATTACATTAATTATTTTTTTGGTTTTAATTAAGTCATAATATGTCACTTTTTATTTTATTTTATTTTATTATTTTGGTAGCCGTATAATTAAGCAGCAAATACAAAATTCATTAATGTGTTAGTCTATAATTAAACTCCTTATGCATAGGGAGAACGTCTCATAATTTATAACCATATATTAATTTCTTATTTTTGAAACTCAAAATTCAATATTTATTTTTTTAGTGGTGATGTCAATTTAATCATTTTTCATTGCTAATTGAATTTATGTTATATATGGATAAAAAATATTTGTAATTATAGTCAAACATTGCGGTAGAGAGGTAACGTTGTCTTGAGTTCAACTGTCACGAGAAAGGAGTCGTCTTTGGTAGAGAGTTTTTCTGCCAAAGAAATTAATCTTCGGTGTAATTCAACAACAACAATAACATAGCCAGTGAAATTCCACAAATGGTGTCTGGGGAGGGTAAAATATAGGTGGATTTTACCACTATCTCATAGAGATAGAGAGACTGTTTCCGAAAGACCCTCATCCAAAAAATATCATCCCAAAAAATAGAAAATACTAGATATGAAACCAAACGACTAGAATGAAAAGTAGATGATAATTTGTAAAGACAATAAAAGTAACAAATTGAATAACCTACTATATCACAAGACCAGATATTATCCTGCCTCTAATAGTCATCTAACCTTCTACCCTGATACGCAACCTCCACTCCTTTCTATCTAAGACCATCTCTAAAAGTTAAATTACGAAAGGATCAAGGATTGTCCAAGCTCATAACAAAAATCATGTTTTCGTCCCACAAACAGTGTGGGACGCCAACAACGTACCCCACCCTCCACATGTTCAACACTAGACACCTAGAATGTGAACAATGAATTGAAATAAGTCTGATTTTGATATCCAATCAAAGAAATACACATTGATTTAACTTAACTCTAAAAACTATCTCATCAATGAATCGTCAAGGACCATATAAGGAGTCGATTATTTGAGGAATAGCAATTAATAAATTAAAGTCAAACACATGCAACTAAAAAAAAAACTTTTAAGACGCATTTTTGGACTTCAAAAATGGCTTAATTAACTAGCTTGGTCCTTATGATAATCACACTTTTCATAATTGTATTAATATTTTTGTAAGCTACGTGGTCCTTGTTTTTACATGTAATAAATATGAATACGAAAAATTTATAGTTAATTTGATAATGAGAAATAAAATGCATAACAAATTTTACCGTACTACAAAACATATACCAAATGAAACTAATATTCAGTTCAGAATTTCGCAAATTATATTATAAAAGATATAACAAATCATGTTATACAGCATAATCTAATTCATACAGAACTTACGTCCAATAAAATAAAAAAATTTAGGTTCAATAATCACTCATTTATTAATTTACTTCATTTTAATGTGCCCAAATTCAAATTATTCCATCTATTTGAGACCTTTAATAATTTAACAAATAACGCTCAACAACTTACAAGTCCTAACATACAATTAAAGGGAGAATGATTTAAGTTATACTATACTATATATGGATAGTATAAGTAAATATACTATTTATAATATATATAAAAACTTATTTTATATTGTTAAGATAAGAGTTGCCAAAATAACAAGCATTAGTTATTTAGATAGAGACAAGTTATATAGGAAAAATTATCTAAATATATAATTTATTTTATTATATTTTTAAAAAAAAGTTATAAATTTTTTTTTACTCCCTTCGATCAGATACATCACTTTATGTGATGTGTTGAGATGTCAGATACATCATTTTGCGCAATGTATAGATCAGATACATCATCACTGATTACGTGATATCGGGATATCGAATACATTATTTTACACGAGTGCGTCGATCGAAAATAACTTAAAATACACCTAAATTTTAAATTTTATACACGCTCCTACTAGAAAGCGTCATAATTATAAACTCGTTGTATATTTATGTCGTCGTTTCACGTGCACTCTTAATTTAACTAATATTTGTCGGCCAATTTTAATTTTTTAAGAACATTTTCTTTTTCAATTACACATAATTTAATTTTAAATTCTTATTTAATATTTTATCAAACAATTATTATCATACAAACATTAAAGACTTATTCTAAATCATAAATTTCAAAGTTTTTATTTTCTTTTTAAAGTTATGCATGTAATTAAATAATGCTTCATTATTGGGACATAGAAGTAAATGAAAAAAACAATTAATTCTTTAAGAGCGTTTTGAGATTTTCTTCCTTTTTATCTAAATTTTTGCTATATAGTAATCAGAAGGTACATAATATTTAATCAGAGATTTTGAATTTGGGTTCTTAAATATAATATTTTTAAAATTAAAAATGTCACCCTAAAAAATAAGTTCTGCAATACAATAATATATCCAGTGAAATATCACAAGTGGGGTTTGGAGAGGGTAAAATGTACACAGACCTTACCACTACCTCATAGAGATAAAGAGGTCGTTGTTTCTGAAAGACCCTCGTCTAAAAAGTATAAAAGTTCTGCAATACACGAATCTAAATTTGAACATATTTTAATATAAATATCAAATACGAGATGAGAAAAAAGAAAAGTACACCTAGTAGAAATAGTATATTAAAAGAGGGATTGGACAATGCCTTCTTTTAAATTGACCAAGGTTCTCTCTTCTTCAACACAACTATTTCTCATTTCAAAAGCTTCTATTCTTTTTTCACTCCAAAAGTTTTTTTTTGGTTCTTTCAATATGGAGTTAGCTTTGAGCTTAGGAGGGGATAATACCCCAAAACCAATATCATTTCTTGAAAAATCATCATCTTCTTCTTCTTCTTTACATGAAAATAAGGTGAGCAAAGATGATTTAGGGTTTTGCATGGTTTTAGGAAAGTGCAATGAAGGTGAAGATGAAGTTGGAAGGAAAAAAAGATCAAGAAATCATCAAGAAATTATTAAGTCATCAATGGATCCATCACTTCAACTTGATCTCATCCCTTATTCTCCTAAAGTTTCTAAGAACACTTCTTCACAACTTTCCTTCCCTTGGCTCTCTAAAAATTGTGAGTATATTTTGTTGCTATGTTTGAATTGTAGAAGACATAATTAAGTAAATAAATATTTGTTCTCTTTTAACGATTTATGTTTTCTATGATTATTTTTCTTTGTCCCTTTCTAATGGGAGGTATTTATTTTTGTATCTGAAGTTTATTCAAGCACAAACTTCCTTTGTTTTGTTGATAATGATATTACTCCATTGATTAAAATTATTTATATTAATAGTTTAATGAATTTTAAACATTTTTAGTGGAATTTAACCTACCATAATACATAGGTCAGCTTACTATAATCATTGACAATTTTTTTAAAAAAAATTACTTATATAAATATTTGTTATATAGTCAATATGTTGAATTTAATTAAACTCTTGTTCTATATAGGGTTTAGAAACAAATTTTGCTAAGTTTGATAGATCCCTTTTTGGATAATATCAAACATAATTTATTTTACATTATCTTTAAATTTTTGTTGATTTAAGATCTCAAGTTGACATTTCGAATGACTTGGTGTTTGTTTTTCTTTAGAAAATTGTCATAAAAAGAAAGTATTGAAAAAATGTCGAAATAATAACACAAGTAAGGTTGAAATAGAATAGACCGTGAACTAGATAAAGATGTTATATCTGAAAGAAACGTATAGAACACTTTGTTGAAACATAATTATCAAACATTTTAATTATGTATATTAATTATTATAGAGCATGCTTTGAAAATGATGTAAATCTAATTTGATTAATTCTTTGAAATAGATGTCTTTAATTTTTTTTATAGTAATAACTTTTCATATTTCGAACTATTCAACAGTAGCTACTGAACCGGCCGGTTTAACCAATAGACCGGGTGGCGGCAAGGCGTTGGACATGAACCGGAGGCAGATAGTGGTGGTGGAGGAGGTTGAGGAAGGGGTGGCGCTTTCATCTCCGAAAAGTGAAATATCGAATTTTTCGATATTTAAAAATAGAAAATTAGTAAATATGAAGAGAGATGATCGCGATCGCGATGATAATCGATGGGGTAATAATATTAATAATTATTCTTATTCAAGAGGAAGTGATGAAGATTTAGATGCTTCAGCAAGAAAAAAACTTAGACTTACAAAAGAACAATCTGCTTTTCTTGAAGAAAGTTTCAAAGAGCACAACACTCTCAACCCTGTAAGTCAAACTTCTTAATCATTATTTTTCATGATTATTTTGACTTTTAAAATATTGATGTTTGACTTTTTCGAGGTATGAATTCACGTAAATTCAGTAATTTTCTTTTAGATGTAGACCTTATATACGTGGTTAGCTAGTCCTCATGGGTGTAGACCTTATATAATAAAGGGGTATATAATAGATCTTTATGATCTGATCTGATCCTTAGGGGTGTATTTAAGTTTATTTAGTCTAGTAGAGAGGTGTTTTTAATACTATCAATAGTTTGAGGATGAAACTAATAATTCGTGCCAAGTTTAGGGGGTGGTTTTAGTATTTGTCTCAAGTTTTTATTATGTACGGGATTCGGAAGAGGTCAGATCGTGAGGGTTTATTATATACAGTCTCATTCTACATTTTTGTAAGAGGTTATTTCTGCAATTCGAACTTGTGACCTACTAATCGCTCTATCGATCCCCTTTGAGATCTTACCTACTCTCTTCGTCCCATTTTAATTGTCATGATAAGGTTAGACACAATTGTTATGAAAAAAATTAGTTTAGAAATGTTGTTTGATTCATATATCCCTTATTAATAATTAAACTTGAAGAGACGTACTGAAAACAGTCTTGAACTTGACGCAAGTTATTAGTTTCACCTCTGAACTATTGATAGTCTTAAAAACATCCCTCCATTTGACTAACTAAACTAAAATACACCCTCGATGAGTGATATTATTTCACGATATTTTTTTAATTTTTTTTTTATTGTTCTGGATGATAAATGATTTTCTGAAATATGAAAAATTATAATTGCAGAAACAGAAGCTTGCTCTAGCAAAGCAGTTAAATCTTCGTCCAAGACAAGTGGAAGTTTGGTTCCAAAACAGAAGAGCAAGGTAAGCAATATAATTTTTAATTTATATAGTATATATAATATTATCAAATATGATGAAAACAAATTTAAAATTATGATTTTTATATATATATATATATATATATATATATGCAAAAGAAAAAGTATATGTATGATTAAGTAAATTCGAAAAGTGTACTTATAATTACTCGGTTTATTTTATTTTATATGATACATTTTCTTCTTTTACTGTCTCATATAGAATACCACATTTTTATATTTAGAAATAATTTAACGTCTAAAATTTACAATTTACCCTTAGCAAATGCAAGAATACCCATATAGATTAAGACCTTAGTTACACAGTTAAAAAATAAAGACCGAGGGACGGGGACCGGGCAATCATTTGATTACTTCATTGACATGTGCTAAGCACGACTAGGGTTTTCATGGTCCATGATAAACAACTTATCAATAATAGTAACGTAAATATGATCTTTAATAGTTCTTGTAAATGAGACGTTGATAAGGATTATTGAAGACCATAAATTCTAAAAATCATTATTTTTCATGATTATTTTGATTTCAACCTTGACTTTTAAAACGTTGATGTTTTATCATGAATTCACGTAAATTCAGTAATTTTTTGGTGTAGACATTATATATCTGGATAGCTACTTGGGCGCATTAAGTTTTTATGGTCTACGATAAATGACCTTAGATAGGAAGGAGTGGAGGTCGCGAATTAGAGTAGCAGGCTGATTGGTTGGTAGCAGGGGTAGGTATGATTGATGTATCTAGCTGTCGTATGTGTGTTGAAGTTATCGTATTTACATATTGACATGTGCTTTTTGTAAAGAGTTGTTATTTTATTTCGATTTCTAGTTCTATTTCTCCCTTTGTTCCCTTTCCCGCCCTTTGCTATATCTAGTTTATTCTGCTTATGAGTTGTTGAGTCCAGGATCCCCAGGAAACAACTCTCTACTTCTTACGAGGTAGTGGAAAGGTCTGCGTACATTTCTACTCTCCCCACACCCCACTTGTGGAATTTAACTGAGTTGTTGTCGTCGTTGGTAAATGACTTATCAATAATAGTAACGTAAACATGATCTTTAGTAGTTCTGGTGAATTTATGTGATTATTATTTTGAAAATTTCAGGACAAAATTGAAGCAAACAGAGGTAGATTGTGAATATTTAAAGAAATGTTGTGAGACATTGACAGAAGAAAATAAAAGGCTACACAAAGAGCTTCAAGAATTAAGAGCTTTAAAATCTTCACAACCATTTTACATGCAACTTCCTGCCACCACTCTCACTATGTGTCCGTCGTGTGAGCGCGTCGTTGCGACCACCACCACCACCTCTGCCACCACCGCGACTACAACAACCACCGCCACCAACACGGTGGCGCTTCACAATCATAAGTTGATAAGTTTAATGACTAAATGATGATCAAAATGTACAAATAATTGTTAGGATTTTGACTTAGGTGTTTTTTGTTGCATGTTATTTCTTATAACTAAATGATTTCTTTGTTTGTTTGTTTTTTTCTTTATTATAAAACTATACTTTAATTTGTAATGATGAATTTTAGAGCTTAGCTAGGCAAGAAGTTTGGGAGTAATTTAGAATGAGAAAAAACAATATTTATTGGTAGAAATTTTGATGTTTTAATTAGAGGAAAGAAATAAGTTGTTTTTCCTTAGTTTTGTTTGATGAATAATCCAAGTTAAGTGTTCTTTACTTCTTAGTCGAGGGTTTATCGAAAATTATACAGATAAGAATTAGATTTGCTTTTATGTTCTAATTTCTTTAGGCTTTATTTATAAGATTAAACTAAATATATTATTATTATTGTTAACTGTCATATATATATGGTGCGTACGATTATTTAAAAATACATTATACAACATAAATATTTCTTCAAGCTATATCATATATATGATATGATGATTTAAAAAATATTTACTCATAATCTTGATTTGAACCTCATTGCGCGTGATATGAAGAGATATTTATTGTTATGGGTAAATTAGACTTAATAGTGTGTAAAATTTTGTATACCATTAGCATTAGTAGGCAAATCTTGAATGTTAACTAGAATTTAAGTTATATACACCGTCTAGGAGGATATCTCACGAGGCATATTGCTTTAAAATTCTTATCTCTTAATTCAACTTTGAAATTTTTCACTTGTAGAATTTCACTGATATGTTGTTGTAATTCATCCTTAAAAAATAAAAGAAATATAGTATTCCTACCAAATTAAAATTGTGAAGTCTCTTCATCAGTCTTATTCTTACCATGCGCCTTGTATGCGTGTTTGAATCTAGAGAGACAATCACTTAGATGTTTTCCTAACCCAACCCGAGGACAAATCTAAACCGAAGAGGAGTCTGACGTACTTCCAACTAGCTAGGGTGGGAGCTCGGTTCATCTGAGTCCATTTCGACAGAAAAACATACTTCTTTTGTATAATTTTATATGATACTCTTTCCCTTTTAGTCTGTCGAAAAAAAGAATATCATCTTACTCTCATCGGAAACAATTTACCTTTAAAATTCTCATTTTACCTTTAATGAAATGATTCTCAGCCACACAAATTTGTAAAAATGGTTTTAGACCATAAATTTTTAAAATATTTTTTTTCTTAAACACCGTGCTAGTGCCACATAAAATGAGACGAAGAAAAGATTATTTATACATAATTGAAATTATTTTATATATATATAAATCCTGAACTCTCGTTATCTTCTTGATATGTGTAATTACTTCTTTATATTTTAAATCCCTTCGGTGAAAATCCTATCACTGGTTCCAAACACTCATCCAATGCTTATGTTCTTGTTGGAAACTTCAAACTATAGTGATGAAGGTCCATAAATAAATGCTATAGTAAAGAAAAATTAATATTAAGAGTACAGTAGGTATAACAAGTTACAGTAGTATTTATTATTACTTCACAAGATATTGCTTTCTAGCATAAATGTGACATCAACCTTATGCCATTGTTTGAAATCATGGAAATGTACACATTTATTAATTATCCCCACACCAAAGACAAAAAGAAGAAAAAATGATAGTACATAGTAGGAGCATGTTAATTAATTTCATATGTATTGATGGTGTAAAAAATAAATATTAAAGTCTAGTAGGAAAAATAACTGAGCAAGAACAATGGGTTGCGTATCTTTTTTATTCTTAGCAGTTGTTGTTGTTGCTACCAAGTGATTTTGCCCTAGATCTTCATCCGTTTTAATAAGAAAATTCGGATTGATGTGATGTTGTTATATTATTAATCTTGTGAATAATAGACATGTAAAGTGTGAGAACATCTGTAATTATACGATTTTAAACATGTAAAAGTTTTGAAATAGTGGTGAAACATAATCGAAGATTCAAATAAAGAGAAGTTTGTTGATTCCTCATGCGATTGTTTGAAATATATAGTTGTCTTATGAATTGTTGTTAGAAATGGTAGACTCTGCACGAAAGGATTTAGGTGAGGGAACATCTACCTCCTTTCCCAAGTTTGATAAATGGGAAATGCGCTAGATCTACCAGATAATCAAGTTGCACCGGAATATCTACGCTCCCGTATTAAAGAAGAGTTAAAGATACCTCTTTAATATCGAGCGAAAGACGACCCTTTCTGATACTATGTTTGACAACTTTATTCCCCTCTTAGCCTTAAATGAGGCAAAGGTGGATCCTGTAAAAGCTCTCCCAAAAAGAATAAATGAAGTTCAATTATTTCACTACAATAGAAGGGATCACATTCCCTTTAAATTCTCTTCGAAAAAGGAGTAAGGAAGACTCTCTATTGTCTAGAATGCACACGCGGACAAATTACCCAACGAATAATAGGTACCCACACTCTAGACAGAGTTAGTGAGCCATGTAACAGGCAACCATTTTGCGCGGTTCAGGGGGTGCTTGAGTCAACCGCCAACACTTGACAATGTCTTGACCCCCCATCCATTTTTTAGGCCAATTCCCCTTGCTTACCACCAAAAAATGAAATTCTTGCCGAAGTCGAGTTTGTCTATATTGTTTTACTATTATTAAGTTATTATTAGCTAGTCATAAATTGAATCAAAACAATCCAATTAAAACGAAATCGATGGTTCTTATTTAATTTGGATTTGTTTAATTTTAGAAAATTTTCAAATTTATTAAATTATATGATTTTGGTTTTAAAATGGCTCTAGGTAGCCAGATCTTCATATTAGTATATATTGGTTGGATCAATTATCTTCAGCTTGATGAGATCCAATATATATAGGCCCAATGGGCTAGTTTTTTAGGCCCATTTTTTATAAGGAAATATTAATTAGAAGGAAAAAAAAACTTCGGCAAGTATTGTTTAATAAATAATTACTGATTTTAGTGAAACATTTTATTTATTATTATGTATAGCAATACATAGCAATATTACAATGAATTCGCACTTGTATTAAAAACTAAATTATACATGCAATATACATATATATTATAAGTGTTTTAAAAAAATATATATTGTGCTTGTTTGATAAGAATTGACACAATATATGTATTAAAGTATATGATAAATATATTATCCATCAATAAATCTTGTATTATATATATTTTATAAATAGTCTGTATTATAAGTGTTCAACAAAAAAAATTGTTATTGCGATAAATGGTAAATATTTTCTTAATAATATATCTATGTAAATATTCCTTTTTTACACTATTATTTAGATTTTGTTTTAAAAATTATGGAGAAATTTTGTCGGTGGGAAAATATCCTTCTCGATTATGTTAGGCATTGTTCTAGTAATATTTGTTCATATATTTCTCAATCTTACTGATAAAAATATTAAACTATCATCTAACGTCTATAATAACTAAATAAAAACTAACTCATAATTTAACCGGTTCTCAAAAAATTTATAATTTACCAAAAGGAATCTTTAGATCGTGATTTAAAAGGTAAATAAATTGAGTAGACAAAATAAATTTTTATTAACTAAACGATTTTCCCCTCTTACAATTGTCAATATGAAGTATCACTCGTGACTAAGACGTTAAAATGCATGCTTTTTTTTTTTTTTGGGGGGGGGGGGGGGGGGGGCGGCGGTTTAATAAGAGATTTAGATTTTGAGTTTTCGAAATACAGAATCGTCTTTTTAAAAAATATTTTAACCTATATGAGATTTTTTAATGTGAATTCAAATTTAATTGGATTTCAATATGAATATCAGATATGTGATAGATAATCAAAAAAATATATATTGTAATAAAATTTGATGGTTGGTGGTAATCTGGTCATGGAAATGGTTAAAAAAATCAAATCGAACTGTAACTCGAGGGTTCCCAAACAACCTCTCTACTTCTACGAGGTAGTGGTAAGGTCTGCGTACATTCTATCCTTCCTAGAATCAATTTTAAAAAATCGATATTCGATTTGATTTTAAATTTTGAAAACCAATAATATAATCAATAGACAACTATTAAAAACACCCTCGAACTTGACACGAATTATTATTTTCGTTCCTAAACTTTTGACAGGCTTAAAAACACCCCTCAACTTGGCAAACTAAGCTTAAATACACTCTCGAATTTGGCACGAATTATTAGTTTCATCCCTAAACTATTGATAGGCTTAAAAACACCCTCAACTTGGTGAACTAAGCTTAAATACACCCCTGCCATGCCATATGGCATAACAAGTGAGTACAATTTATTTAAAGCGCGTAAAAGGTTAAAAAAAAAAGATAACCTTCTAGCTCCGCCCTAAAAATTACTCCCTCCGTCCCTATTTATATGACACCTTCAGATTTTGAAATTAAAATCGATCTATCTTTGACCGTAAAATTTTCATATATTTTTTTAAAAAAATTGAATTATCCATTATGAAATATAACACATTCTACGTAGTTTAGAAATACATAAATTTCATTTCAAAAAAATTAAAAATTTCATGTGCAAATTCTCGATTAAATTTAAACCGTTCGACTCTTGAAAAACAAAAAATGACATATATATTAAAACAAAGGGAGTATATGCAACTAATTTGCTTGTGAAAGTTTTCAAAATTAAATGAATCTTTAAAACTTATTTTATGCAATACGATATTGTGATTTATTCGGAAAATTAGAAATAATTAATATCTTTCAATTTAATAATTTTAAATTTAATAAAATAAAATTTAATATTAAAATTAAATTTTATACTATACTTGAATGATGATAAAATCTAAAGCATAAATTAACTAATATAAAGTACACAATTACACGCTAATCATCAAAAGCATCAAAAGATTAGTGTCACACTCAGCATTTAACCCCTTTAATTTAATCAAAAGGAATTAAAAAATATGTTATGTTTAATAAAGCTTGAACACATACACCTTTGACAAGATACAATAATGTTTAAATAAATTCACGATTTTCGACAAACATTATTATGGGTATCATAATCTAAAAGAATATAATAAATATAATATCTTAAATTATTTTAAAAAAATAATAAAATAATTAGTAAAGAATTTACACTTTTCAAGCTCTCAAGACTTGAAACATACTTCATAGCATGAGAGAATTATAATTAAACAACAAAATCCCCTTTTTTTAAGAGAAACTCCAACTCTCCGTCCGTACCAGTATAATCCTACAAGTGGAGTCGAGTCTAAAGAGGTTGATGTGCACACGTACGGAACCTTAGGCTATAATAATTTACTCTTTTCTTGGATTTTCTTAAGTTTTTTTTTTTTTTTGCATAGACTTGACTCATTATTTCAATGTACATGGACACCTTGTATATGTGTGTAAATTCTATGTTGCTCGTACTATTCAAAAATGTTATCATAGTCGTAGTCGTGTCAGATCCTCCAAAAAGGGACTACTTTTGAGGATCTGACGACATTTTTGAAGAGTCTGTGCGACATAGTGTTTGTTTTACTTACCTATGACTTTTTGGTGTTGTCTTACCAAAAGTTCAGCATATAACAGCTCATTCCAAGCATCAGGTACACCAGGGAGGCACCAATGGCTACAATCTTGATACCGCCATTGCGATTTTCTCTCCTTGAGTGTCAAATTCGGTTTCCTGTATATCGATGGATGACCGTCTTTTCTATAGTCTGTCATTCTTGTGATGTTGAGATACGAGACTGGAGTTTTCATCCCTTTGAAGACGTTTTCTAGTGCCATCATCTTGGATGGATACGGGGTCAAATATGTGTCGTTCTTTATCGGTTCTGTTTCACTGTCACATGCTCCGCCAGAATTCCATTGCCCGCCACTGTGGATTGTAGTAGTAACAAAGACCAATGGGCAGGTTATCATTGTAGTTTACGATGAATATTGATCAATTAGTCGCGAAGTAATATGTAATACTAATAAACTAGTACTAGTCTTGAACTACTCGGTAAAGAGCTAAAGCTATCGACAAGTTAATGTGATTTGGTTTTGAATTTCGTGTTATTACCTGAAATGAGAAGCAGAATAGCCTCTGAAGAGAACGAACGTCTTCTTGGGGTTTATATGAGCATCGACCCATTTTCCCCAGGTTGTTAGTGCTCTCTGAAAGGCCTCAAGAACGTTTAGTTCTTTGTGCACATGACTTCCTTCTTGATAATAGTCCTTCCTGAAACATTCAGCATTGTTCAATGTTAAAGTTTAATAAAGCATAAAAATACATGATTATGTATGTCGAAAAACACAAACAAATTTTACCCTAACGAAGTCTTCTCGTGAGTCCACCAGTGACCGGTGTTGAAGACTATGATATCTGCATCTTTATACTTATCAGCTGACTCTCCGATCAAATCAAGTCGAAGCGTTTCCTTCTTCCCTCCGTTTTTATCTGCAACTTCCCATTGTTGAACCAAGAAAGGAGACACAAAGAACTCCACTCTGCATTTATACTCCTGAAAATTTTACAGAAGAAAATACAACGATTAAACACATCGATGATGACTTCTAATAGTAGCAACAAATTCAGCTACATCAGATACTCACTTCGAATATAAACGAATACGAAGCTTCTGTCCTGAAATGGTGTCTTCCAAATTCTTCATAAACCTTCTTCTGATCTTTTACAGAGTTTTTAAGAATACAAATAAGGGATTCCCACATGTTCCTATTCAGAGAATCACCAACGAAAACGAGGCGCTTTCCTCTTAACAATTCCAGCATATGAGTGGCATTCAATCTGATAATAAGTTCCAAAAATGAACCATTAGAACAACTAAAAACTGAATGTTACTTATTGCAACAACTGATTTATATCCAAGTTTACTAATTCCCTCTATCAAGAAACAATACCACATATACCCTATGAATAACTGAATATACATAACATATACATTACACGTAGACATCTCAACTTGCAACTAAACACTCCAACTCGTTCCCATTGTGCCTCGTAGACACTGACGAGGTGTCTAGGTGATCATTTTGTAAGTTGAATAGTGTTTGACTGACACAGTGGAAACGAGTTGAGCTATTTACATGTGCATGTACAAAGTTGAAGTGTTCAAGTGCTATTGTTCTAACTTTATACAGAACATACCTGGGAAGACTACATGCTTTGGGTTTCCATTTCATCTTCAAGTAACCAGTATCAGGCCTGTCATTGAGAAAACAATTGAATTGCTCATCAATAAGAGAACAAGAACCAGGTTTATACAAAGGGTAAGATTCATCTGTCACCCAATTTCCATCAAAGAAATCACAATTCAACAAAGACTTAACCAATTCCTTCTCTGTAATTCCCTTTTCTCCATTCCCATTAGCACTTTTTTCCTCAGAAGAAGACTTTGGTGCTGATTTTTTCTCAATTTTGGTCTGATTGGGCTTAAAGATTCCAACTTTATCATCAAAATCTTTACTTTGAGTCTGATTTACAGTTGCTGCAGACTCAGGAACCTCAACTGAACTCTGATTTGCCTTCAAGAGTCCAACTTTATCATCAAAATCTTTACTTTGAGTCTGATTCAAAGTTTCTGCAGACTTAGGAACCTGAATTGTGCTCTCATTTGCCTTAAAGATTTCAACTTTATCATCAAAATCTTTACTTTCAGTCTGATTCTTCACAACTGATGAAGAATTTAAGGGGTTTTCCAAGACTCCAACTTTATCATTACTCTGAGTATAATTTGGAGTTTTTTCACCAAATGGTGCCTTTCCATCCAAATGGGGCTGCTCAAAATTGTCTTTTGAAGTTCTTGGAACAACAACACTAGCAGTAAGATCCTGAACTTGATGATGTGAAGATCTTGGAAAAAGATTAGAGAAAACAGAAGAAAACTGAGATCTATAAGAACCACCACTATCTTCTTCTTTACTTAAAGAAAAAATGTTAGCAAACCATGGTGAAGAAGAGTTAGGTGAAGGACTAAAAGCCATGAAAGTAGTAACAACAATGAAAACAAACACAAACCCATAAGCACAAGTTACAGTTCTTTTAGTCTTTAGAAGAGATAACTGAGTTTTCAAATCTGTAATCAGTGTTCCACCATTGATAGGTGCATATTTTGCTGTTTCTGCCATTGTTTTTCTGCTTCAAGCTCTATCAAGAAACAGTCTTTTTTGTTGTAAATCGAAGAGTAAAAGGATTTGTTGGGAGAGAAATTTTGAGATTTTGGCAATATTGGTGTGTGGCATATGAACTCTGTGTGTGTGTGTGTGTGTGTGTTTATGTGAGACAAATAGAGAAGAGTTGTAACACAAGTGTGTAACTGAAAAAATAAAAAATTAATTTAAGAAAAAGTTTGAAATAATTATTATTATCTTAACTTAATTACAAAACTTATCTCATTTAGAAAAAAAAAAAATCTTATCCCTCCTTAATAAAGTTTAGAGCTTACGAACAATAATATATCTAGTGAAATTCCATGAGTGAGTCTGAGAATTTCTGGCTCCAATTGGAGTTATCAAAATAAAAGAGGTTAAGAGGTTTTTTTTTTTTACCTTTTTTTTCTCTTTAATAAATTTAACGTAATGCGATAAAAATTTGAATTAACTCAACCCTAAAACGAATATCACATATAAAAAAATAAAAAGTATAATACTAATAATACATTATTATATTTACCAAATTAAACAAGAAGTTTACCATTAAATCATATTCCAGATATTTTAATTTATATGATATGATTTGATTTTGAGAGTCAAATAAGGAAAAAATTGATCCTAATTTATTTGTATGTCTTTTGAATGTTTTAGATGATTAATTCTTATGATTTCTAATTATTTTTTGTGTAATTTATGAATCTTTAAAAAAAAAAATTGATTGAATAAGCAATTAATTTTTTAAAAAAAATTATCATTACATACAAACTTCTTGTTGGGAAAAGTGAAAGTTAGAAACTATGTGAATGTTGTGTTTGCAGTTTGAGCAAAATGCCACTAGTTTTGAAATTAATTGCAAGAATGCCACTGCCGGTGCCGCCGGCTGTCCGTCAGAGAGAACTCCAAATCACTAAAAATTAGATGAAGATTAGCATTAATTAATTAGTTAATTAATTAAAAATAAATTAATAAATTACTCCAAATCATAGGATATGCTTCCACGTGGATATGCTGGAAGATTCTATTTAATATAAATATAAATCTACATGGTTTATATTTTGTAATTATTTGACGGTCAGGTCATGAACTTGTTTGAATTTCAAAATATTAAAAATATATATATATAAAATGTTATGATTAAAATTAAATTTGTTTGAATTTGTTATATTTATAAAATATTACATAAAATAATAATTATGTGATAAGTAGTATTATACTTATAATGATTTAAAGAATTTAAAGTGAGTCACTCAATATTCGATCGTTTATTTTAGAATCTGATGATATGAATTTGTGTCAGAAAATTTGATTAAAATATTTCCTATAAAAAATATTATATGTTCTCAAATTTCAAATTTAAAATTGATTGATGATTAAGAGAAAAGAACTAATCATTTCAGTCCAACTTCTAATCGACCAACAGTTACAAAATCATAGAATTACAAACATTTGAAAAATATGACTACGTCCACATAAGTTGAAAAAGGTTGATAATTCGTAAGAAGATTTTGGAATCATAAAAATATGGCAGTAAATGAAATTTTATAAAATTTCAAATCAAAATTTAATACGTTTCGAAGCTGGGGTGTTTTTAAGTCTATTAATAATTTAATAATGAAACTAATAATTCGTGTCAAGTTCAAGGGTGTATTTAAACTTACTTCACCAAGTTGAGGGGTGTTTTCAAGTCTATTAATAGTTTAAAGACGAAACTAATAATTCATGCCAAGTTCGAGGGTATATTTAAGCTTAGTTCACCAAGTTGAAGGGTGTTTTTAAGCCTATCAATAATTTAAAGACGAAATTAATAATTCGTGTCAAGTTCAAAGATATTTTTAGCACTTCCCTCAATTATAAAATTACAAACATCTGAAAAATATGACTATGTCCGTACAAGTTGAAAAAAGGTTGACCAAATTTCATTGTTCAAACTTCAACTTCAGTTCAAACAATATTGAAGTATTTCACAAATAGAATATACACAAATTCAATATATTAAAATTTTAAAAAAAATAATTATATTTTTACTAAATCATACTCAAATAACAATTATTTATTTAAATTATTATTTTTCATATATTTTCCATGCCATTATATTTCATTGTTATTAATTATTTTCTTAGTCGTATTCTCTTTTTTGTTAAAGGTTCATTATTAGATTAAAAATGATGAATAATTCTCTCAAGCTTAATTTTATTTATATTTTTTTCAAACTATTATGAAATACTTATCAAACTCTAGAATCTATCGAAAATAATTTTTTTATTTTTGTAAAATAAAAATAAAATTTGTATAATCAATCATTTGTTATTGACAAATCTAATCATCCAAAATCATTTCAATATAGATTTTTTTATTTTTATTTTTTAAAAAAAGATTTAATTAAAATGAAATTTTATTAAGGGCCAGCAAGGGAGTTGTCATTAATATTCTCCTTGTATGATGTGTCCCATGGGCACAAACTTTAATTAAATGCCACAATTTATTTTATTTTATTTTTTGAGTGGATTTAATGTTTGGTGCAAATTGTATAGGTTTTATTTGGCATATTTGTCGGTGCCAAAGCTATTTAATAATAGTGGCGAATCCAAAAATTTTATATCATGAATATTTAATTATTTTTAATTTGAAAATTATTTGACGTTTGCGAAATATAGAAATTATTGAAAAATTAATAAGATTTTTCTCTTGTTCATTTCGAATATTTGAAATATGAAGAAATAAACAGGCGCAAAATGATTAGTACATTCAAGCTTATAAAATATATATATTTATAAAATATCGTCTCAATTATAAGATGAATATAAATGGTATGATTTTTTAAACATCATCTTTTTTCGTAGTATATATATATAATATTTAATTTTTTAATTAAATATAAAATAACTTTCTATTTATATATAGATGATTGAACAAAAGTTACTGAATTTACGTATATTCAACTATAACACTTGAACCTATCATTCATGTCAAATTAACAATGCAAGTCTTGTGTCTTTTGTGTATAAATTTTAATTATCATTTAATTGTAATTAAGTGAAATTGTACAAAAACTTACACTTAATTAAATTTCTGAAAATAGCACTTAATTTCAATTAAAATCACATGATAAGAAGATATTGCTTATTAGGAAAAAATGGTAACAATGACAAAACAAGGACAAGTCATTATTTAATCCATTTAATTAAATTTATTCCACCTACTAATCAATAAAATTCTATCTAATTTTCTAGAAAACAAGAAAAAAAAATATGACACAAAAGAAATTTAAATATGTCATATTTTATCTCAATAATCATAACAACAACAACAATAACATATTGCATGTAATCACTGAAACAAATCTGATCACGAGGATAAGATATGCACAAATTCTATGTCTGTCTTTTTGGATTAAGAAAAAATCATATTTTTTAGCAAGGATCGAGACTTTTTGACCCATATTTAAATTTAATTGGATATGCAAGTATCGAATAACGAATGAGGAAGAAAATGAAAGATTTTCCAGCTTAAAAGAGAAAGAAAGATATTCTTTTCGATTTAATTTATTTATTTGATTTTATCTTGACATGAAATTTAAGAAAGTAAATTATACTTTTAAACCGCATGATCATAAACTAAAAATATATAAAATATATTAAAATGTACTCAAATTTTATTATCTTAAACGTGTTGTATAAAAAAGTTAGAATTATAAATAAAAGTATTTTTATAAATGAACTAATAAAAAGTAAAATAAGCAAATCAAAATAAAGTAATACCAAATATATAAAGAAATGGAAGCATGCATTGCCTTTTAGAGGTGTCAACATAGGCATGAACTGAACCACTTATCATGTGTGTCACCTTTTCACTTTTTCTTTCCTTTTTTTTTTTGGTGTTCGGGGCCTATATTGAAGTTCAGCTAATTTAAATTTGTACAATATAAGGTTTTTTCTAGAAAAAAACGCTTTCTATCAAGATTTTTTTCATATTCAGAACACGAACCTAAAATCTCTAATTAAAGAAAAAGCAATCGTATCCACTGTACTACTTTGCCTGGTGATGTGTCACCCTTTCACTTATATCATGGCAAGAGCACTTAGGTTATGAATATGATGACTAGGGAAGGACACATGCCTTTCAACTTCTTTCCTTTTCTAAATTTTTCTGTTTAATCTATGTTTGATATTTGCATTAGAGTTTACATTAAAAAATTTATACTAAGGGATAAAATATTTTTTAATAACGATAATTTCATATTACTTAAGAAAATTTGAATCCAAAATTTCTGATTAGATCTTATCAAATTTTAATTGAGTGAGTGTCATTCAATTTCAGTAGAGTGAGAAATGTAATTTTTAAAAATATATATATATATCCAGATCATTTTCTGAAAAATAATAGAAATAATTCGACAAAAGAGCTGATTTATCTAAAATTTATATTGAAGAAGTAGACAACAAAGTCGCTTTGGCCGAGTGGTTAAGGCGTGTGCCTGCTAAGTACATGGGGTTTCCCCGCGAGAGTTCGAATCTCTCAGGCGACGTAATTTTTTTGTATTTTTTTTAACGTTTTTGCGTGTATTGTAATTTTTTTCAAACTACGATCGTGAGATTATACTACGATAGTAGTGTGTGTACTATAGGATCATACCCTCGATTAATTTTATGATATATTTGTGTGATTAATTTTATGAAATAAGATAATCGTGACTTTATCTACTATCATAATTCTCAACCCACTTTATTTATATCATCTAATATGGGGTGTGTCCAATGCATATAAGATGCTATGTAGAACGATGTGTAGATCACAAATTGTCACGTAGGATGTCAAATGAGATGTGTACGTCTATTTGTTCAACTTTATACAGGTTAATATGTATACTTATGCAACCCCAAGACTGGAAAGCATAAATACTCTTCTGTTTGGATTTACTTATCAAATATTTTCTAATTTGATTTACAATTTTACTTGTCCATTTGGACAAATTAAGATGTAACAATTTTTTTATTAGAAAAATTATGGGATAAACAAACATATACTAGTTAATTAACTATAGTCTAAATTAATTACGACCCGCGACAAACATCTAACTGTAATTACAGTTTGAATTTTGTAGAATTTGTGCAATTTATATAAACATTGTGCACGATTATACAAAAATTATGCGCGATCAAATTGTTTAGCGATATATACAAGCACTGATAAATTATTCAAATGTCTGTATAGCGAAATATACAAACATTATACAAAAACTATGAATTGTATAACGAATTATATCAATATATATAAATGCTGCCTAAATTATACAAACACTATTATAATTATAATTACAAAATATAATTATCTAATTATAAAACATAATTAAGATATTTTTGAATAGCTATATATAAAAATTTTTCCTTTTTTTTCCTATTATACTCTTAATTTATTGTTATTAATAGTCGTTACAAATATGTTTTGAGTAAAATACAATTTGTAACTTTTAGTGAAAGCCCAGTTGACAAGTTCATTCCACCCAGCCTATGACCGCATGTTATGGTTCTCCTCAAAGTCGCTATTTCAAATCCTCAAGTAAATGCTAATATTAATCCAATGAAGAAACCCCATCACCTTAAACAGGATTCAAATCACCATATTGCTGTTCAAAAATTTGCCACCAAAACCAAAGCTTCATCATCCAAAACAACAACAGTTAAGCTGAAAAACAAGCAGAAACCAAAAGAGTCAAAACCCAACTCAGAATCTGAAGAAAACCTCCCAATACCTCAAATTAACACTACCCTTATAGCTTTCTTGGATAAATATCCAATCTTGACCCGGGATTTTTACCAAATTGATGCTCTTGATCTTGCCCCTCGTTTGCTTGGCAAGTTTCTTAGGAGGGATGATGTGGTTCTTCAGATAACTGAGGTTGTTAATGTTACTGGTGTTCTTGATTTAATGTGTTTTATGCTTCTTCAGTGTTCTGAGTTTATTGTTATTGGTGTTCTTGATTTAATGTGTGTGTGCTTCTTCATTGTTTTTGAAATTGGGTTATTTTGAATAATGGGGTTGTTGTTCTTGTTGTTAATTGTTTGATAGGTGGAAGCTTATAGGCCAAATGATTCAGCTTGTCATGGTAGATTTGGGAAAACAGCTAGGACTGCCCCTGTTGTAAGATTCTAAAATCTGCTATTTTTGTGTCATTTTGCTTTATATTAGTAGTGAATGCTGTGAAGAAGTGTGTGTTATGTTTTTAGTAGCAGACATAACTAATATTTACCATCGTTTCAATTTGTTTGTCTTACTTTCCTTTTTAGTCCGTTTAAAAAGAATGTCTTTTTTTCTTTTAAGCAACTCTTTAGTTCTAACTTTCTACATGACATGTTTGAGAAGATCATAAAAAAAAAAAGTCTTCTTTACTTTCTTAGGAGTAAACTCCATACCAAGTTAAAACCAACCAAACAAATTGAAATAGAGGGAGTAGAAAATGTGCCAACTCTGTATAAACTTAAGCTTTTAGATGATTGGTTTATTCAAGTTTGCTGGAGAACTAATTCAAAGTTGTAGTAAATAAAAACTGTTTAGGATTTGGTATTTGTTAGTTTACTTAGTTCATGTAGTTTCTGAATGAACGATTTTCCTTCAAAGTTTAATCTTTTTGCTATTTCTTTATTTTCTAATCTAAAATTTATGCATGATTATAGATGGGCTATACTCTATTGCATGAGTAGTTGTTCAGAAATTACTAAAGGGGATCGCTCTGCCCCTTATTAAGCTAGAGTTAGAGATATGATATGCAATGTCGACTGTCTGTCATGAAATATAATGTAATGCTATCACTTACCCAAAAAAATGTTGTTGTTGTCCTATGCTAGACATTGTTTAATTCGAACTTATAAATCGGTATTGGTATGTTTCTTCAGAGTTTCTAGAGACGGTAGGGTTGTAGTATAAGAAGAAACTTGATTGTTTTACGTTGTGATATAATGATATCAATCTCATAGATTTGGTCGTGAAGAAAACACTTATGATCTTACGTAATTTTTTGATTCTGAGTTGGACATATCCTTTGGTGAGCATAGTCAGTGACTTTCTTGTGTATTAGCTATTACCTTTTGGAGCCATGTGAAACATTTTCAGGTGCTGTTTGTAACTGAGCTATGTTCATTTGGTACTAGCATTGTGCTATGACATCGAGTAGCATGGGTATATTATAGATCATATTGGGCCGTGACTTATAGATTTTCTAATGATTTGTATTAATAGTTTGGTCCTGGTGGTCATGCATATGTCTACCTCTGTTACGGTCTCCACATGATGCTCAATGTAGTAGCAGACAAGGAAGAAGCTGGAGCAGCTGTCTTGATTCGTTCCTGCGCTCCCATCAGTGGTAAATTGAATTACATACTCCTACTTTACATGTTCTCTAATTTGCTTTGTTTTGCAGTTCAATATGTTCCATTTGATATCTTTAGTCCCACTGCAAGTGAATGAGTGCACTTCCCATAGTATCCGACTTTCTCTTAGTGATCTCTTCACTCTCCAAAGCGGCATTTCCATTTTGACCAAGATGATAGTATAGGGTAGTTAAATGCATCCATCGAAAAGTTAGCGGAGCAGCTATAGTTCTTTTCTGGTTCTTCTTAAATAATTAACTAAAACTTATCCGTTTTAACTGATATTATCAACCAATATCAAGATAGTTGGAGATATGGCGAGGGAAAAACACACCAGTATAAGTGTGAATATCCTGCGTACACCTTGATACTTCTACAAAAATCACTTGTAAGTAATCTAGAATATGATTCATGCGTTGAAGTTTCCGTGCTTGCATGATAAATGGACTTTGTTGAACGGAAAAAAAAAAAAAGTTGCATGCAAGATGGGAAACAAGGTATACAGAACACATTGGCATTGATGCACACTGCCCATTTATGATGATCTCTTTATCCCTTCTCTGAAACAAAAATGATCTTTTGTCTCAAGTCCTGCATTGTTGGACTAGTATATTAACTCTAACAAACAAAGCTGAAATGCTATTTTAGAGTTCTCTTTCAACAATTATGGAGTAAACTCTGCAGGTTTGGGTACTATTCAGCAGCGTCGGGGTTTAAAAACTGAGAAGCCTATTCTTCTTGCAGGTCCTGGAAAGGTAATTATGACTTTTCTTGGGCATAGAACTACGTTGCACTTTTAACGTCATTGTATTGATCAATCCATTCTTAAAAATTACAAAAAAATTAATTTGCTTTACTTGATTTAGATCCCATGTGGAAAGGGTTTCTCTTTGTCATAGGGAATTTAGCTTGAATGATATTTATTCTATTTGTTTCAGTGATGCTAATGTCTAGGTATATACTACTAGTACTTTTCTTCCAGGAAATCTGTGGAAGCATCTTTATGTATAAAAAAATTAAAACAAGTGTATCGAGCACAATTATGTTTTTCTAGAGTTATGCTGCATGTTTCATGGGTAGTCGAATATTGTGCCTAAACATGAAACCTCTGCTTATGACATGAGGATTCTTTACAAGCTCACAAAGAAAGATCAAGAGGAGAACCCTCGAATTGCTCCACCCTCATAGAGCCAAAATCTTTAGACTCTTCAATAACATACACCACATAATCAAATTTAGATGTTACAGATCGAAGGATCTTTTCTACCACAAGCATGCACATTGTCTATTCCCCCCGTATCTTCTTAATTGATTCATAAAAATCATCATTCTTGAACAGAAATCCGAAAATTCTAAGTCTTTCATTTTTAAACAAAATTAGTCCTTTGAGTTTGATGCTTTACCTTTTTACTTTATCAATTCCTTAGAGAATTTTTTTCTATAATTTCCTAAGCTTCCTTTGAGGTGGTTGTATTAGCCACCTTCTCAAACATGCCATCATCCGCGTATTGGTGAATAGAATGAGGGCTTGTTGATCCTTCTTTTATCTTTGCTAAGACATTTTTTTTCATTTTGAGGTAGAGCCTCCTCATTACCCGCTTTGCATGCCCTTTGTCTACAATCTCCCATGCATCTTCTGAACCAAGAATGGCTTCATTCGTAGCCATCAATTTTCATAATTCCTCTTTTGTGAGATAGGGGTACTGAAAAGAGTGGACTATTGTTTGTCATGGCTCTGATATCGTGCATTGGAAAATAATAATTTCACCCTGAAATAATATCCACGTTAATAACAAGAGCAATAGAATAACAATAACACTGAGGACTCATTTGGTAGGAGGGATAAGGGATAACTATCCCGAGATTAACTTTAGGTTGAGTTATCCCACATTTGGTTGGGATAATATCATGGGATAACTTATCCCAGGATTAGTAATTTCGAGATTATAGTGTTTTTCCTATCCCATGTTGAGGATGAGGTAACAATCTTGGGATAACTAATTCCGGAATAACTTTTTTCTAACCAAACAAGTCCTAAGTCTTTTAACGTGAAGAGATGTAATGCTTTAAAGGAGCAATAAAATACCATTATAGTGAGAAATATTACAACTTCGTAGTCTCAATAGACTACTACACTCAAAAGAAATAATTCTCTTTTATTAAGATTTCTCACTGTATCACCGTTCACACTCTCTATTTTCTCAATAGTGAGTGGATTACTCTTACTGCTCTATCCGTTTTGGTGTGTTTTGAACGAGAAAATTATTTTCTATTTATAGCAGATGAACCTAACCAATCATTTTGATTGGTTCTTTGCAGTCTGCAGAATTGCTCATCACCAAAACATGTTATGACCATTGTGATTTGCTTCTTTGCAACAAGTTGTCACTTTTTTATTTTATTTCAATGGCCTCAACAATAATAGCATGTAAAAGATGAAATATGTTTTCCATCTAAATTAGTAGATTTTGGACAAACAGTGATTTCTTCCCATCCGATGAAACCTTGGTGGTTAACCGGTACATGTTCTGGTGTGTGGGAGGTACCACAGAAACTGTTCCGAACACTACAGTTATAAAAGAAAACTTGGGAGGATTGTATTCATTACAGGCATTAAGTTCTTCAGTTCATTCTGCCACGAGCATTTATAGTTTCCGAGCTTGAGCTTTCTCAAGTATGAATAACCTTCCACTAGAAAATGAGCATTGTTCCAACTTTCAGTTGGTTGAAGTAACGGCACAATTGCCGTTAACACTCTATAAGCAATAAGCAGGTACAAGAAGGAAGCACTCAAACAAAATGGAGAGAAGAAGAGATAGAAGAAAATTTCATATCTAAATTATTTGTCCATCATCACCTCAAAACAATTTCTCCGATTACTTGGATATGCAACATTTTCCGCAAGAGAATAGAGATGATTTGCATTAATCGCGACCTTTTCATTTAAGATGGTAACAAGCTAAATAGTGTTATTTTGTGTCTCTGTGTAGGTTGGTCAGGCATTAGGACTATCAACAGAATGGTCTAGCCACGCTCTATACACTGCCGGTAAGCATTCTGTTGTTCCATATTTCGACTTTTAGCAACTAGTATATGCAACTCCCGCATACTCTTATGCATATGACAGGCGGTTTAGAACTCTTGGATGGGCCAGCACCAGAACATATACTTGTTGGTCCAAGAGTTGGTATAGAGTATGCTTTGCCAGAACATGTTAATGCACTGTGGAGATTTGCAATCGCGGGTTCTTCATGGATCAGTGCCCCGAAAAAGACTCTCAGACCTCTTTAACACATCACCGGACTCCATGAATCCGCCCCCCTCCCCCATCGGATGGCGTGGAGCAGAAATGTGAGAGGAAGACATTGAACTGTTGTGTATAAAATGTACAGGATTTATTCATCTTTTATTTTGTATTCAATGTTTTGTATGTATGCACTTAGGTAAAATTCACAAACTTCACTTTTCAGCCTTTATGTTTGAGGAATAGCCACTCTTATCTGTCAGGGAGTTTCAAATTTCACGAGTGAAACTAACTGTAGTTATTTTTCAAAGGAAGGGTGAAAAAGTAGTCAGTAAGCGCTATTTCATCTTTTATCAAGCTATCGTATTTTCAAGTTTTTGCTATTTTGAATCTTAAAATTTCATTTTATATGTTGTACTACAGGGCAATTTTGAGCCATTTTGATAACAACAAGGGTATATTTGAGATCAACTTTTAATGTTGTTCCATTCTACCTATTCTAGGGGTACTTTTGACCTTTTTTCGAAGAAAAATAAAGAAACGACTTTATTAAAAAAAAACTAGAATTGCTTAGGTAAAGTTCTAAAAATAATCGTAAGGTTTTTTTCCTATCCCTTTTTCTCTAATTTAGTAAAAAAAAATCCATGACCAGTGTGAAGCGATTGTTTGAACCACGTGGAAGGATAGTGTAAAAGAATTACTAGTTATTACTATTGTTGACTAGTAGAGATTTTTATAAAATTATACGTATTCGAAAATTTGTAAATACAAATATTTATTTATACACAAAAAAACATAATGTGATCGATATTCTGATATCTTGTTTACAAATTATATTGGGAGAATTTTGATATTTTTCACAATTTGTGAAATTTAAATTTTGAATTGCATAAAATTTAAATTTCAAATTAATATAATTTCAAATCACAGAAAAAGATGGTCCTGTATTCTGATGGTTGGGCTATCAATTCATTGATTTGTCTCTGTGTGACATATAGCATGTCTTTATATGACATCTTTATATATATATATTTCTCGGACTCTTCAAAATTGTCAATAAATGCATGTTAGATTCGCCAAAAATAGCCGGAGAACTCGACACTAATATGCCATTAAAAGTGAAGAGTTTGCGCTAACTTATATTAAACATATACAGATAAATGTGTCTTTTAAGTGTTTGTGTTTGGTTGTTTATTGTTTATTTAAAATAAAATAAAACAACAAATATGTTAAAAAGCTCTTTTTTTTGTATTTTTATTTTTTGTATTTTTATATTTTTATTTTCTAATTTAATTTCATTTGGATTTTTGTTGTAAAAAGAATCTATTTGGTTTAAATTAGTTCAGAGTTCTACCTACCTCATCTACCCAAATAGAAAAAATACAAGAGGGAATATAAAGAATTGCAGACCAAGTCCCCACTCAATAATTAATTGTCTAATTTTTTATTTTTTATTTTGATTTTGTCTTTTCCAAAGTTAGGGAAATAAATAAAAAAACTATATAAATGGATATTTATTGGTAGAGAATATATTTTACTAATAGAGAAATCAGAATTTTTAATTCAAGAGGATTCAAACATATTATATATATACATTATTAAATAATAATAAAAAAAATTGTTGTAACCTAAATATATAATAACAGAGTGGCGAAGCCATAATTTTCACGTGAATATAGGGGTACTTTCCCCATCATATTTTAGTCACGTGAATATTGATCTGAAATGAATTTACATGGAGTAATATAATCAGTAAGAATTCATATAACCAATTAATAAATATAGTATTCAAACTATAAAGAAGTAAACACATGAAAAGTCCAAGTAATTCAACATCTATATACCCGAACTTTCTTTTTAGTCCATTGATATCAGTGGCAGAGCCAGTATTTTCTTTAAGAGGGTTCAAAATTTTAAGAAGTAGACACACGAACTAACCAAAGGCGGCACGATATCTATTATATACATAATAAAAATTATTTGTATCATATATAAATAAAATAATAATCTCTCTGTCCCATTTTATGCGATATCCATTCCTTTTTAGTCCATCCCAAAAAAAAATATCACCTTGCTCTAATTGGAAACAATATCTAACAAAGTTAAACCACAAGTTTTCAAAGTCTTTTCTTTTTCTTAAATACCGTGCCAAGTCAAAGTATACCTACCATATGAAATGGGACAGAGGGAGTATAATTTTTTGTCGAAGGGGTTTCAGATGAATTACCTTGTTACTATGTGGTGCCGTTGATTCTAATTTGCTTGAAACTGAGACGTAGTTATTGTTATTATAATAGTAGTCTTTCCACTATATACTAAGTCAAAATGATCTTATGGACTTGTATCAGTGTATAAGTCTTTCTTTTTTATTTTGCGTAATATTAACGTCGTTTACTCTCTTTGATTTTCTAGTCTTCTACAGAGACCATAGACTTAAAACACTTCATTTCAGAGTCAAATTTTTTGGCTATTTAAGTTGTCTAAAGTTGAAGTTTATCATCTAATGGCTCCTGTTAATGGTGGCTCATGCCCAAATTTTCCAAGATTTGACACAAAAAAGACACATGATGAGCCAAATTTTACATGTATTGATGAGAAGTTTCAAAAGTGTTCAATCCATGGTGTCCATGAGTTGCTTGAGTGTCCAATTTGCAAAAAGTCTATGATTCCTCCATTTTACCAGGTAATTTACTCTTTATTTGTATTCTTGTTGTATACGTATGATGTAAATAGTTATGTTGCTAGTACTCTTCAAGAATACCGCCTTTCTGAAGGATCAGATAGTTATGTTGCTAGTACTCTTCAAGAATATCGCCTTTTTGAAGGATCAGATACAGTTGTGACAACATTTTTTAATTTGAAGAGTCTAAACAACATATAGCTTGATAATAAAACTCTTTATAGTGTTATTTTCTTAAAGGTGGTGGTGTTCGGGCCAGGTTGTTGCTCTGCTACGTTTGGCCCGTTGTAGTCTACCTTTGGAAGGTGGGATTTGGTGATCCGAAATTGACTTGGTTTTGCCAAAAGGCATCATCTCTAAAAGCTCGGCTCACGAGGCGTCCCTCTTGTAGTTGGGTTCCAAACCCCGACTCGCGCTTGTGACATGCTATGTGGGGGAGTGCCAAGCATCAGTTGGTGGATCACGGTATTGTGCACACCTCCCCACCAACATACATATCGAGTAACTCTGCCACCAATACTTAGGCAGATGGAAAAATATCACCAATCGATTTTTTTTGTCATTGTAAGAATTTTAACCGCGTCTCTCATGGTTTTCACCTAAAAAGAAGGAACAGAACACCTTCATTTACAAACATATTTTGCAGATAAATAACCAAAATTGCATTTTATATTTGAATCTTTTTCCTTACATTCATTATATATTGTATGTTTGTAGTGTCCAAATGGTCATACACTATGCACAAACTGCAAAATTGGAGCACAGAATTGCTGTCCAACTTGCCAAGTTGAACTTGGAAATATAAGGTGTTTAGCCTTGGAGAAAGTAGCAGAGTCACTGGAATTGCCCTGCAGACATCAAAATCATGGCTGTCACAAGATATTACCTTACTATCGAAAGCTCAAACACGAAAGACGTTGCAAATATAGGCCATATCACTGTCCTTACGGTGGATCAGAGTGCTCGAAAAAGGGGGACATTCCAACACTTATATTGCATCTCAAGGAGGATCACAAAGTTGATATGCATACAGGATGCACGTTCAATCATCGATATGTTAAGTCGAATGTACAAGAAGTTGAGAATGCAATATGGATGCTCACAGTAAGTCCTTTTGCTGATTTTAACAGCTACTTTTGGTCATATTTTCTGTTGTTGACAAGCTCGGACACTCAAAGAAATCTGTTGGATAGACGAATTCACAATGGTTCCCTGATTGCAGAATGTACATATTTCACTCAATGCAGGTTTTTGACTGTTTTGGAAGACAATTCGTCTTGCATTTTGAGGCGTTTTCACTAGGTATGACACCGGTTTACATGGCATTTCTACGCTTTATGGGCGAGGACAATGAGGCCAAAATGTTCAACTATAGCCTAGAAGTTGGTGGTTTTGGCCGTAAGTTGACATGGCAAGGTGTTCCTAGGAGTATACGCGACAGCCATAGAAGAGTCCGCGAATGTCAAGATGGACTGATCATTCCGAGAAGCTTAGCAATTTTCTTCTCTGGTGGGAACGGAGAAGAGCTCACGTTGAAGGTCATAGGTCGTATATGGAAGGAGCATCCAAATAATCAACGCGCCTAGGCAATTGTATAGTGTCGACTCTTCAGAACTCTCAAGTATATCATAGTCAGCCTCATGATCACTCATGAAGATAACGGATGTGTTTGGTACGAGGGAAAACGTTTTCCCTCGTACCAAACACAACCAACATGTAAGTTGGAATTCATACTCCAGTTTGAATGAAATAAAGTTGATTGATTCATTGATATCCAGCTTGGGAGATTTCATCAATTTGTTCATGAAAAATATTTCATTCTAACCTTTTCATTACTGTCTAAAAGTTGAACTTGTGGAAGAACTTAGCTAGTTGTAATATCAAGCAATAGTTTCTCTTTAAAACTGCGCGAATAAGCAACATAGCTATAGTTTGAATTAATTACGACTCGCGACAAATATGTAGCCGTAATTACAGTTTGAGTTTTGTATAATTCGCGCGATTTGTACAAACGTTGTGTGCAATTATACAGAAGTTGTGCGCGAATCAAATTTTGTACCGAAATCTACAAACAGTGTGAATTGTATAGCAAATTATACTGACGTTGCACAAGAATTGTATAGCGAAATATGCAACGCTATACAAAAACGGTGAATTAAACAAATGTATACAAATGATGCGCTAATTATATAAACGCTGCTATAACTATAGTTACGAAATCTAATTACTCAAACTATAGATATAAAACATAAATAGGCTTTACATGTTTGTCATTTACGAAATTTGCTCCAAGAAAAATGGTCAATTTCCAAGTACCAATAAAGGGTCAATTTAGTCCTTACCCCTCCCTTGACAACTCACAAAAAAAAAAAATATGAACCTCGATATTAACTAGTTAGACCTCTTTATAATAACATTTTACTATACTAGTCAAAATTTTTTTTTTTGAATGATTTTTCCTGTTATATTAAATTATATGTTTTCTATAATAGGAATATTTTGAGATAGCAACCAAAAATATTCGAACAAATGACGCTATTGTAGAGAGATTCGACGGTTCATATATTTGGTATGGTTGAAGTTAGGGGTAACTGGTAAAGTTTGCGCGTACACTATCTTCCTCCGACTTCACATCTGAAATTATACTGAATTTATTGTGGTATATTTGAATATTAGAAAAATTGAAGTCATAATAATTGTAACTAGAAGGACGTGCAAAGAGAAGGGAGTCACGTAGACTAATATAATATTTAGTGGTTTAAAGAGTCAATGCGACTTTCCCGTTTAAAACAGAAAAAATCCATTGACACAAAGAAAAAGAAAAGAATAGAAATTTATCAAAATAGAAAAAAAAACACAAAAAAAAAGAAGAAAAAAAATATCTACCTTAATTCTTCCATGATTGATTAAGATTTTTGGTATTTAACATCTCTCATATTTAGCAATTTAATATTGTATTTCATTGTGATTCAATTCTTCGTAAAAAAAAATTATTCTGAATTTTCTTGTTTAAATTTCTGACTCTGTTGCTGATCATGTTGTTGTGATGAATTCGCGTGTAGTCATCTAGTATAAATATGTTTGGTTCAAAGAGATAAAGCACAATATTGTTCTTATTTTCATTGTTTTGAATTTTTAGTGCTTAATTCCTTTTCATGATTATCGAGGCGAAGCCAGGTAGGGTCAATGAACCCTTTTCGACGGAAAATTATATTTTTTATATAAGTTAAAGTGATCTATAATGGACGTTAAATCTTCTTTGACTTTTTCATATTTTAAACCCTCCTCTGCCATTGTTGTCAAACATGTGTATTGTTTCTTCATAAGTTGTTTTTGTCTCCTTTTATTGTTGTTGAAAAGTGCAATTTAATTAAATATTTTTTACATTTTTCTTAGGAAAAAACAAAAATTATATGGAGTGATAAAAGCAGCATTTGGAAGAGAGATTGAACAACAAAAATGTCGTGCTGTGGAGGTGGAGAAGACGACGTTCACAGCGGCGGTCTGCCGCCTAACCAAACTACAGCCCCTCCTACAGCCGGCAATCCCTACGCTGGTGGTACGCTCTTACTCCGAAATTATTTTTACCAATACTCGATATTTATTTCAAATCAATAAGTACAAAAACACGCGTCTTGTATATAAACTTTTGAACGTTCTATCATGGTTGAGTAACATGTATTCTTAGTTTAGTGCCAAAAATATTTTTTAACCGGTAAAATTGCTGCCATGTGACCAAGAGGTCACGGGTTTAAGTTTTGGAAATAGCCTCTGACAGAAATGCAAGCTAAGGCTGTGTACAATAGACCTTTGTGGTCGGGTCCTTTCTTGAAACCTGCATAGCGTGAGGTTTAGTGCACCAACTTGTGGTCCGACCCTTCCCCGAAACCTGCCCATGGCGGGAGCTTTGGCTAACACATGAAAATTGCAAAACTAGTGCTCTTATTTTGTATATTGAAACATGACATTTTTGGTTTTGTAGCTAATGATAGAGCAGAGCCAAGGGGTGGTACAAGAAATGGAACTCCTCAGAAAGTTTTACCAATCGAGATACCGGTTTTCCCCTTAGACGAGCTGAATAAATTGACCGGAAACTTTGGTCAGAAAGCGTTGATCGGAGAGGGATCCTATGGACGCGTATTTTTAGCTAAATTAAGGGATGGACAGCAAGCCGCGATCAAAAAGTTGGATACTAGTTCTTCACCAGAACCAGATTCCGACTTTACAGCACAGGTGAAGTGACAGAGCTAGAAATTTCAATAAAGGGTGTCCAAAAGTATGATATATATGTATAGATAGTAACTTTTGACCTATATTCACAGTGTAACTGTGTTCAGTCTATAAACAATTTGGTGTTTTTGTTTCCTGGTATGCAGTTATCAATGGTTTCAAGGCTTAAGCATGAACATTTTGTGACTCTTATGGGGTATTGTCTAGAAGCAAACAATAGAATCTTGATATATGAGTTTGCAGCTATGGGTTCTCTACATGATGTATTACATGGTATGTCAAATCGTTACGTTAAAATTGCTTCTGAGCTTCACTAATAGGACATCCTATTGCAGCATTTTAGTTGATTGTTGGATGTTTTTATTGTAGGTAGGAAAGGTGTCCAAGGCGCGGAGCCTGGTCCAGTTCTTACCTGGATTCAGAGAGTAAAAGTTGCTTATGGTGCAGCAAAAGGCCTCGAATACTTACATGAAAAGATTCAGCCTCCAATCGTTCATCGTGATATCAGATCCAGCAATGTACTTCTCTTTGATGATTTTACAGCAAAAATTGCTGATTTCAACTTGACAAACCAGACTTCTGACACAGCAGCTCGTCTGCATTCAACTAGAGTTTTGGGGACATTTGGCTACCACGCTCCAGAGTAAGCCCTGCATTCCAGTGTAGTTCCACATAGTGGGGTCTGAGGATTGAGGGTAGAGTGTACGTACACTTTACTCCTACCTCAGATGTAGAGAGACTGTTTTCGATAGATACACCAAAAAGGAAGTTTAGTATTTACAAGAACCATGATATATAACTAATATAAAGACCATACTATTGTTCAGGTATGCGATGACAGGACAGATAACACAGAAAAGCGATGTCTATAGTTTTGGAGTCGTTCTGCTGGAACTCCTGACGGGAAGAAAGCCAGTAGATCATACAATGCCCAAAGGACAACAGAGTCTTGTCACTTGGGTAAGGTTCTTACCTTTTACCTCTTTGTTATTGAACCTATTTATAGCACCAGTCAGCTGAAATTTTCTGCAGGCAACTCCAAGATTGAGTGAAGACAAAGTGAAGCAATGTGTCGATCCAAAGCTAAATAATGACTATCCAGCAAAAGCAATTGCTAAGGTTTTTTCCACTGCTCTTTGCTACTGGCAATGTGATTCTTTTGACGCTATCAGTATATTTTAACTGGTTATGACAGGGTTCGGGTTTCTCTAGGGTAGTTGAACCCTTTGTACTTTGGATAACCCTTTAAATCTTAACTATCTTTGACATCATGTTATCTTCCTCTAATTGTTATAGCTTTTGTGTATATATTCCTCTCAGATGGCAGCAGTTGCAGCACTTTGTGTTCAATATGAGGCAGATTTTCGACCAAATATGACGATAGTTGTCAAGGCACTGCAACCACTTCTCACTGCAAAACCAGCAGGACCTGAGTCTAATACATAGGACATTGTCAGCTTTTAAAACAAGCAAAACTGATGCTTTTGGAGTAACAACTATGGTCTTAATAGTAGCAAAAGAACTAAGGTTATGCAATCTGAATCCAGTATGGTTCGACATATCATGGAAGAAGTATGAGGTTTTTGGGTATAAGCTTAAATTCCCAATACTAGGTTATTTTGTGATATATGGCTATGCATACCAATGATTTTACTTATTGGGAATTTGAACATTGAGAGCAATATATTGACGATTCGAATGAAAAGCAATTGTAAGTCTATCGATGAAGTTACGTTCTTTAAGTTATGACATAAAAACAAGAAAATCTATGAATAGGTGCACAGAATCAAGAACAACAACATGCCCAATGAAATCCCACAAGTGGGGTCTGGGGAAGGTAAAATGTACGAGACCTTACCGCTACCTCATAGAGTTAGAGAGGTTGTTTCGGAAAGACCCTAATGCGCAGAATAAGTAGTAATAGATAATTCTGCACTTCAATTTAGAACAACAAGTTCAATGAAAGTCTCCATTCATATTGTAAACAAAATTTATAAATTAAAAACAAAGAGTCTGATGTGACACCAAAAAAACTAATCGTCTTTGAACTTCACAAAAGCTCGTAAACGATCACTAGCTCATAAACAGAGTAAGATTAATAGCCCCCCTTCAAATCATTGACCACATCATATGGTATGGGGGTAACCGTCTCCAATGTAGCGCCTTCAACCATGAATCCTGGTTTGGGTCCTAAAGGTTGTCTTTTTGTGCTGATGACCTCTCCTCTAGCCTTGGCCTCAGCCTTTAGCTGGTCGTTCTTCTTGATTCTTTCTTTGACTTCTTCGGTGCATCGGGAAGCCTGAACATGTTCAATCCTAACATGGATCCTCTTCCTTAGAATACGATTACGAACCTGAGATCCAGAGAACAAGCAAGAAAACGGTTAACAGGCATCCCACGCATTAGTGTAAGAGAAGAGAACCAACAACAAATATCCAATACCATCTCACGATCCATCAGACTTTCACATAAAGATATACTCAAAGCTACATAACGGAAAAAAGATGATGCAAATTCATCATTTCAACCAAGAAACATTAGCATGCCTTTTAATAATTCAGTTATATAATGAAAAGCTTCAGTTATGTAGACTCTATGAAGCTTTCATTTTTCGAGATGTAACGATACCATTGATAACATTTTAATCTATGAGTTCATAAACTTCAGTTTACTGTTCCATTTCAAAACATCTATTAACTCTCTCTGATTCTTTGATATGAACCAATCAGAAAACCTCATATTCCACCATTAAAAATATAATTCAGCATCCGTTATCCATGCAGCATTCCACAAACAAAGCTTGAGGATTTAGGCTAGTGCGTACTACTACACAGCTCTCTCCATTCATGGATTTTACTAGGAAATAGAAATGCTATTCACTTCCAGGCTCTGAAAGCTCTGAATCAGCTCAAATCTAATTCATTCATATAAATTCACCTATTCTATAATTAACTCCTTTGAAAAGAAAACCATACGTAGGAAGCAAATCAACAATTTGAAGGATATTTCAAGCTACAAATCAACAATTTGAAGAGCAAATGAATTGATTCATTCAATTTCAAATTGAAAAATTATCAGATATACATGTGTGTGAAATAAGGAGAGATAGAGGACCTGCTTGTTAACTTCGACACCGACGGCGCGTTTGGTGACGTTCCAGATACGTCCAGTACGGCCGTGATAGAATTTATGCGGCATTCCCTTGTGAATTGCACCGTTCACTTTGACATCAACATAATCACCGATTTTGAAGGTCCTCAGGTAGGTTGAAAGGGGAATTGTACCCTTCTTTCTGAATGCACGAGAAAATGAATCTCGCGTACGAGACCTCAATCCGTGACCGGCCGGCATTTTCCTCCGCCTTTCTCCGGTGAGAGTGTGTGTGTGTGTGTAAGACTGTGTGTGCGAGAAAGAAGCGACTGAAACCCTACTAAGCTTATCAAAGAGATGAATGTATATGAGAGGATTTAGGGCTTTCGATGGGTTGGGCCGGATTATATATGGGCTTTACTCGTTTAGCCCAATTACTATTTTCACTAATTGGGCTTCATCGGGTTGGGTCTCAGTAATGGGTTGCTCTCACAACTTTCACGCAGATTTACAAAAAGAGCAAATTTCATAAATGACAAACATATAAAACCTAATTATACTTTACAGTTATAGTTTAGATAATTACATTTCGTAACTATAGTTATCGCAACGTTTGAGTAATTTGCTCAGTATTTGTATACTTTTGTATAATTCACAGTTTTTGTACAGCGTTTGTATACTTCTCTATACAGTTCGTGCACAACAGTATAATTCATTATACAATTCACAGTGTTTGTATATTTCGCTACACAATTTGATTTGCGCACAACCTTTGTATACTCGTGCACAACGTTTGTATAAATCGGGCGAATTATACAAAACTCAAACTGTAATTACAGCTAGATGTTTGTCACGAGCCGTAATTAACTTAAATTATAGCTACGTGAGCTAATTAACTTGTATATGTTTGCTTATCCGCTTAATTTTGTCTTACAAAATTGCCCCCTTTTAGGTTATCATTTGTGGTGGTTTTTAATTTTCGTACTCAATATTTTATTTTATTTTCTTTTGTGGCTCGTTTAGTGAAAATTTGTGGGGAACAAAATATCCTTATCTAGTCAAACCTAATTCACTCGGCATAAATTTAGAAAACTTTTGCCTCATTTGGTATAAGTTTTGTAGGAATTAAGTAACAAGGTAAGTTGTGTATTATTTTTTAGAATTTGTTGTAGCGTTCGAAAACTGGAGTACTTATTCTTGTTTGGGGATATGGTCTTTTTTCATTTAGAGAAAAATAATTTGATAGCTAATAACTTGTGGGGTGATTATGATAATATAAAATTTATGCGCCGCAAGTTGTTTTTTATTTCGGTATCATGGTTATTTTCGATCACTTATATATTATTTAAAGTGTTGAAGGGAGAAAACTAAATACCACAAATTTGAAAGGATAAAAATTTAATACCATCCCGAAATAAGGGCATTTGTGCGAGTGACCCTTTCAGATTTTGTTTTCCTTGTTTTTGTAAGTTATACAAATATAATTTTTGAGAAATTACTGTTCTGAATAATGTTAGCTTCGCATCTAATATTACAAACAAATATTAGACAACTATCTAAGACTTACAATTACTTACAAATTAATAGCATTTACCCCATAAGTTTTAAATTATTCAAAATAATCTTAATGTGATCTAAAATATCTATAAATTGCAAGAAATCAAAAAATAAATTATTTACTAAAAGTAAAAACATTTTTAACTTCTTCTTGGGTACAATGTGTGGTCCTAAATCCAAATTTTTAAATTATTTGTTCTTTTTTTTTTCCCTTTTTATCTTTTTTTTTTATACTACATAGATCCATGTCCTTACATGCATTTCAATTTATGTCCTAACATGTTGCATTTACTAATGGACCCATTTGATAGTTGTGGTGGTTATGATAATTAGACTCAACTTAATGTTAATTGGTATAACATGATTAAAATATGTTTTTATACATTTTAGAAATTTAAAATTTGCAAAAATATAATGAAACCCTAAAAAAGCTGGTCCAAACGAAGGAAGTGTCATTAATTGTTTTATGTACATGCATTGATTATATTGAAAGCAATATATGTAGGTACAATCAACATGGGTGGTAGGTGCGATGATTGAGATCGCTTCATTTTCTTCACCAAAGTTCTTCAAATAAGGTTCAATTTCATCAATGCTAGCTTGACCTAAATTTGAAACCAATTATTATATGTTTCTTCCTTGTTGTTGCCCTTTTAATATCTTTTATCAATTGGAAAGATAAAGTGGTGTTACATTTCTCTCCTAAAATAGAGAAACAAAATAGCTTTTTTAGACTACTACCTACATGATTTTAAGGACACTAGATGATGTGCATGTTTTAAAGCTCTCTATGGGAAAAGGAAAATATTATATTCTTCATTTTAATTCATGTGATATTATTTGACTGATACAAGAAATCTACTAACTTTAAGCTGTAAAAGTATGGAGAGCGAACAAAACTAAATACTTTGATAATTTATTTATAATGAAAACGATGAGTGTTAGTCTTTGATGTATGCGGATCAGGGATTTCGTCTCAACATCGAATGTGAAAATTTAATGTAGTCAAATTCAAACAGGAAAGCAGATACTGGTCTGAATGAACTGTATAAAATAGACAATGAATATATATTTATCGAATTTGAAAAAGAGTTTTTATAATTATGATATATTGTAAATTAAATCTTCTTAAATGTTTATATGACTTTAAATCATCTCATCAAAGATAAGATGAAGTTTTTAAAATTGAAGTATTTCTAAATATCGAAATATGCTATTTACTTAACAACAAACTAAAGACAGAAAAAATGTGTTATATAAATTGAAACATGACAAAAGAGAGTACTTGTTATTATGATTTTATTCAACCAAATTATTTAATTGGTCCATAATTAGAGCAAATGATCAATATTTCGATCAAGATTTAAACTCCACACGTTCAATATCATTAAATTCATCGATATATATTTTTTAAAGTCATGAACTCATATCTACTAAATTATTACAAATATATAATAATCTTGGTGATTTTTTTTCCACATAATGTTCAACATCAAATGTACTATATTTAGATAAGCCCCAATACCATAACATAGGATCCTAGAAGCTGAGAGAGACTTCCAATACATCTTATGGCTTAAAATTTATGTGAATTTCTATACACATAATTTTGTGTTAGCAACTACTCTTTTTCTTATTTTTCATGTGATGTTTGGTATCTATATATATATATATATATATATTCGGGGTTGGCTAACCAAATTTAAATTTAGACCTTGTTAGATCCTGACCTAAAAGCCTCTGATTAAGAGCGGGAGCTAACTAGGAATCCCAATCATCGTCTTACTATAATCCATATTGATCGCTAGCAAGTACTAACTTGTCTATAAATATCATTTGATTACTTCTAAATATATATTGATAGTGTATATAACTTAATTTCAAAATTAATTATTCCAAAGCTTTAATAGCGTGGAATAACCCGTTATTAATATGTGCTGATTGAACATAATTAACAAATAATAATTGCAACATGGACACCTTTTACTATTATAAAAACAATTATTACTCTTTTGGTCTCAATTTGTTTGTCTTTAATTTGACTTGACATCAAATTTAAGAAATTAAATAAAACTTTGAAGTCTTATTATAGCCTTAAACTAAGATATAATGTATCAAAATGCTCTTTAATTTTATGTCTTAAACATATCAGTACATGTGATGTTTTAACTTAAAGAATTGCGAAAAAACAAATAAGAAGGAAAGATCGATGACTTCTTTTCTAAACAGAACAAAAATAATCAAACAAACAAATTAAAACAGAGACGATACTATAACTTGGATTAATTGTCTTTACAAGTGTAGATCTAAACTCACATGATCTTGATGGACTCCTTCCTTCAATTCATACCCAAATCTACTTATAGAAATTGAGCTATTTGTGTTAATCTTCTTCAAATCTCTATTAACATTATACATTGGCCTAACAAAATTAGGAGAATAAGAATTACTAGTAATACTATGATGAACATGAGCTGAAGGTGGTACTCTCCATAACCCTGCCAATGACCGATGATTTTCACTTATATCGCGACTAATTTGTTGTGAATAATAATGGTTGTGACCGTTATTATTCACATGATGAAATCCACTAGTAGTACTAGCGATACTGGCACTAGTACTACTAGTATACAACGCTGAATTAAAATAAGCGTTGTACTGATATTTTGCATATTGAGCTCTTTTAGCATGTTGGCGTTCTCTTTTGTGGGCGTTTTGGTGTCCACCTAGGGCTTGTGATGTTGGGAAGTTCCTGCAGCAATATTGACATTCAAATTTTCTGTTATTGCTAATAATGTCTCCATTTTCTCCAATACTATCATGATCTACATGTCGAACAGTAGTAGTACCTAGTAATTCTTTGCCAAAAAGCCTAATGGCGCGGGCGTTTTCTTTTGTTGGCCTCATGAAGGGGAGTTGGGAAAATGACTCAACATTCATGAAATCTTGAGTTTCTCTATTTGTTGTCCTCTCCATGGATGGATTTTTGTGTAAAAGATATGGTGTATTAGAGAGAAAAGGGATAAAGAAAAAAGGGTTTAGAGGAGATGATATATAATGGTGAAGCACAAGGTAAGTATATATTATATGTTGTGTATATTTTTGTGGGGGTGGGACTATGAAGGAAGTGGTCAGGTGTATTAATTTGGAACTGACTTTTCAATACATTAATATTTGTGTTCATGATAACCAGACAATATGCCAATCACATATCTTGGAGAAATCTAATTCTAGAAGTGATATTAATTGATGCTAGGGTTTCCAAACTAAAGGCTAGTGAAAAATGGATCTATGTATTTATTGGATATTTCTAATGTGTTAGGCATTCGGGTTGAATCAGACTCAAGATTCATAAAAAATTTAATCATGTTATTATAATAAAAGAACTCGTTGTGCTATGTAACGCCAATATCTTTGCTATGACAAGAACTAACGAGGGGGGTTGGGGTTATCTGGATTGAAGTCGTGATCAAACATGACGTTAAGAAAGGGTTTTCCCTGTAACAATTCATCTTTAGATAGAAGTTCCATATTGACAAAAAAAAACACAGGAGAGATGCTTGGTATATAAGTAAACAGACCTTACCTACTAGTGACGCATTTTAAAGCCGTGCGGGCCTAAGCATAAAACGAATAATATCACTAACATTCCCACTGCAAATCAGTGGGAGATTCGTGTTATAGATTGTGATTTTCTCATTCATTTCCCACCGAACCAACTTATCAGGAAAATGCATGGTGAAAAATCGATTTTCACTGAAATAGTTGGAGATCTCCTAATTTTTTTATATGAAAATATCATTATTTTTTCTTTTTCTTCTCGATTCAATCAAAATATATATCTATAGTAATAACCACGAAACATTTTTCAATAGAAAATTAGCCACTTTTTAATAGTGATGTCTTAATAAATAATCAAAAGTTTTGCTATCACTTATATATATATAATTTATTGTTGACATTGATAGTTGGGAATAAATTATAATTATGAGTAATAATTTTAGTTACTCTTAAGAACTAACTTGGAACTAGGTGATACCCCTTAAGTGAATTAATTTTTTTTTATTCATTTATAATGATTCTAATTTCTTGGGACCAAACTTTGTGTTAAATTAATAGCCAACCTGCATATTTCTCTTGTGTGGGTCTATATGAATATAGCAGGACCAGGTACTTATAGTTGGTGATGTTTATTTATTATTAATATTGTCTACTTTCTTGTCTTTTTTTCACCAAGATGCATGGTCCCTTAGATATCAAAAACAATGAAAAAAAATAAAATAGGACTATATAATATAATATATATAATTTCCCACGTAAGAAAATCAACAACACACTATATTATCTTATCTTGTATTCAACTTGACACGTGAGAAAGACGTAACTATAACTGATATGATGAATATAGGTTGACTAGGTGAAAATGATCTCTTATAACACTTACAAATTCAATAGAAGAAAAATGACCTATTTTAGATCTCTTGTGTGGAAAAACAAAAAAACTCTTATAAAAAGAACGTAAAACTGAAAATAGGTTTGTAAAAACAACCACCAACACAAAATTTTGCATCCTCTTGTGTGGGAAAACAAAAAAACTCTTATAAAAATGACGTAAAACTGAAAATAAGTTTGTAAAAACAACCACTCGTGTTTGGTACAACATTTGCATTTTGGTGCATTCTTCTTTCTTTCCTTGGTCTTTCGTTCCATCATATTCCTAATAGCTTATCCAATTACAACGTATTAACCGCTAAGCACCTTTCTTTTATCAAATTTGGGGAATCTTGAACGCGAAAAAGGATACAATGAATTCGAAAGAATTGAACGAGGAGCAGTATGAGGTGAAAATCTCATGTATGGTTCTGTAGAGTGGCAGTAAGGGTGACTTATTTGTCAACTTTTTCACTATCACCCAAAAAAACCAAACTCTGCCTTACGTAAAGTTGCAAAAGTACGATTAACCTCTGGATTTGAAATCACTGCTTATGTACCCAGTGGATGGACAAAGTACGTACCATATCAAAATCAAAATTGGTATCGCAATTTTGGTGCTATAAATATTTTAGTATTTGGTATTGTATTCGATATTTATAAAAGAAAAACTAAAATAATATCGAATATGATACCAAAATACATACTTACATATACATATTATTATTGTTATGTATTATTATTATATACATATCATATTGTGCAATGATATACATATAACTTGAATTGGAAAAATAGTTATCCTTAACTTTCCAAATTAAATATGTTTTGTTATGAAATCTCTTGTAGCTATACTAATTTAAGGGAAATTAATCTTAGTCTTTCCAATCATCTTGGTATCCAAAATATAATTTATTAGTCCGATTAATTTATATTCGCACCATGTAAAACATATTCATAGAAGAAGCATTACTAGAGATTTTCACACTCCAAAAACTCGAATTAGGAAAAATTACGTGGATAAGTAAATATATACTAGTTAATTAGCTAACATAGCTATAGTTCAAATTTAATTATGGCTCGCAGCAAACATCTAGCTGTAATTACGATTTGAGTTTTGTATAATTCGCTCGATTTATACAAACGTTGTGCGCGATCATACAAAAGTTGTGCACGAATCAACTTGTATACTGAAACATACAAACACAGTGAATTGCATAGCGAACTATACAAACACTGTGTATGATTTGTATAGCGAAATACACAAATGTTATACAAAAACTGCGAATTGTATAGTGAATCATACAAAGTGTATACAAATGATGCGCGAATTATACAAACGTTGCTATAACTATAGTTATGAAATGTAATTATCTAAACTACATCAATAGAGCATAATTAAACTTTATATTTTTGTTATTTATAAAATTTTCTCAATTTTAAATCTCTAAAAATATATAATAGATGTTAAACATCGTTTTGGCATATATATATATATATATATTATACTTATGGTAGTTGCAAATTAAGGACAATCACATGAATTATATGTTCCCTCCATTTAATTTATTTCACTTCATGTCACTGCTAAAGTGGTCCTCTTTCTTATTTGATTTTAATATTAGATGTTGACTTAAGAGACAATATAACACATATGGTAGATGAATTCAATTGATTTTCCAGTCCCCCCCACTCTGAATATATTTGTACAATTCTAGCTAGGATTTGACTTTTATATAAATCAATTAATAACATCAAAATGTAATCATTAATTTATGGTTGTTATGTATTGTATCGTACTGTATTGTTTCAATTAATACAATATTTGAATAGATTGTATTGTTCTCTGTCGTTACATAATGTCATACACCCATAAGTTGAATGATAAATCTACAAGAAATTGTAGGATATGTGGTAGATACTATGAAAAGACAGGGTAAGTGATAAAATAGAATTATTAAATAATAAAGAATGTCAAAAATGAGAAGAACATATTAAAGTAACGATGCAATCACGCCAAATCGGTCGTTCCACAAAATGATTCTTTTCGTCGTAACTAACGATGGATTTAAACGATACAATACAATGAAATTTAAGTAACAATCAAAATAATTATTTATATAAACTAATAATACAATACAATATAACAGATAACAACCATCCAAACAAGGGGTAAAGAATAATTCAAATTTTAAATATATGATCTTTAGATCCAAATTATCTTTCTAGAAGAATTATGTTAAATAGTCATCCATTCAACTGATTAAATTAAAAATAATCAGTGAAAATATAATATATGTGATCATATATAAAATCAAAATATAATTTATATATACCAACCAAAAAATACGAGGAATAAATTTATGTGGCTATTTGATTATGAAGACCCTTTGCATAATATATTTTTCCAAATATAGATAGGAATTTGAACTAGAAAAAGAATAAGACATAAGATGAAATTCCTTGCACTTTGTGGGACTTTACTTCTTTTCTTTATAAAAAATGTTTTTGGTCATATATAATGGTCCCTCCCATTTCTCCTAAAAAGTATATGTATTATTGTCACTCAATTTGAATTTTGAGCCTTTTTTTCCTTATAACAATCAAATAATATCTAAATAAGATAACTAGCTATCACATATTAAATTATACTACTAATAATGTACTTCTTTCGTCTATTTTTACTGGTCTCTTATTGACTTTGTACAAAGATTAAGAAGTAGTAAATGATAGGGATAGTTTTACTAAATTACCCTTTGAATATAATAAATATATATAATGTCGTGAAAAATGTAATAGGAAAATAACTATAATTAATGATTAAGGTAAATTAGGAACTAAGTATAAAATTAACTCTTGATTTCATAAACTGAACAAGTATTGTTGGACATCCAAAAAATAGTATAGTGGACAAGTAAAGATGAACGGAGAGAGTACATATTTTTTCTTACTATCAATGAAAATGTATATAACTTGAATTCATTAATATTATTACTTATTTTTTATTATTTTTGTTGTATCCTCTTTTACAATTCACTTCCTCCACATATTATTGAACTCTTGACTAGTTCTTCATATAAGGTGAGGCCCCCTTGATAGTCATGGCTAACAAAAATGAATTGGAGGTTCATAAATATGGTGACAAAAGTACATTAGATTGAAGCTAAAACTATAAATAAGACAACTAAGTTTCCTAACAAAAAAAGTACAATCTTTTAATTTAGTCTTCATGCTTCTTGCTTCTCTAATACCTATCATATTTTGCTATTGGATAGTTAAATTAACATAAAAAATTATTAATATTTTAAGATATATTTCTAAATAATATTAATATAAAAGGAACTGCAATTGATAATATATTTTTTATATGGTTTTTGAATATCATGTGACCAGGAGGTCACGGGTTCAAATCTTGAAAATAGTATCGAACAGAAATGCAAGGTAAGGCTACGTACAATACACCCTTGTGGTCGATATTTTTTTTTCTCCAAAAGCTCATTAATGGTGGTTAAGGTGTCTTATCCTTGTCCTTGTTCATTAATCATAGTAGGCTAGTTGGTCCTTGGTTTTTAGCTTCATTCTTAATTGTTGAAGAAAATCTATTGTATGACTTAAAAGACTCATGTTATGTTTTAAAAGTTAGAGCTATTATTATATATAGAACCATTTACACCTTCCAATTAAACTTCTATTTACGTCTAGGGACGCAAGGGGCTCATTCGAATCTATCTAGCTAAAAAATAGCACTGATATATATAAGATGATTTATTTTATTATATATAAATGTTGAATTCTATTGATTTCTTTGTACATTAATTATTTATATATATTTTAATTTTTTTCAAGTTAAAATTCTGACTTCGCCACTGCTTCTCCCCTCCTCCATGATATTTCAATGTATCTTGTATATGGCATGAGTTTCTCTTTTACCAATTGATGTACATTTTTAGACAATCAATATACTTCATCATGTGATAACTAATAGTAGGTTACACATATTGCTAATCATTGATCTTGTTTTAATTAATCTCTCCTACACACACACAAAAAAAAAAAACATAGTAAAGAAAAGCAAAGCACCATTGTTCCGTGTTGTATTGTAATATATTGTTTTAACAAATCTGATATTTGAATGGATTCTATCGTTTTTCTTTATAGTTATATGATTCAGATATTAGCAAATTGAAGGATATCGGGTAAAATTATGTTATAAAAAGGTAGGATAAAGAATAAATATATTAAACTATTACATACAGAGCAAATACAAAATGAGAAGAAAAAAAAGATAACGACGCGATCAACAACATAAAAATAATCATCTAACAAGCTCTAATTATTCCAAAATTGTTTATAGGGATAATTAAAAAATATAATTATGCAAAGTTTTGACATTTTTGTCAAAAAAAAATGGCTTAAAAAGAAAATGCGTCTGCCGGGAGTCGAACCCGGGTCTATTGCTTGGAAGGCAATTATCCTAACCGTTGGACTACAGACGCTTATTGAAATGTTGATCAATATATTAATATTTGACTGCTAATGAAAAAAGGTTTTTTTTATAGTCTCTCTTGAAGAATCTTTGTTTTTAGACACAAAAAAATTCCTATTAGTAAGTTAGTTTTAGAAATATTGACACAAACATTTTACCTCTTTCTGGTACGTTTCAATAATTTTTATCAGAGATAAAAGTATCGGTGATTTCTCTCATATTCGTTTTAGCTTTGATAAATAAAGTTACTTAATACTTGTTGTTAGTGAAAAATGACATGTATCCAATAGAATTAACCGAAGAGTGGAGCAAACTGATGATCCGACAATTTAACCCCACCACTTAGGCAGTATTTAACATATCTTTCTGCTCAACATTGTCACACTCTTTCTTCTTGTACATTATACCTTGACTTTGTTACACACAAATGAATAATTTATTAATTGATAACAAGAAATAAAGTTGTCTTTGTGTAGAGTGTAATAAGAGTAATATTGAATATGATGTGTTAGTAATTTCGAGATTATTTATATATGTCGGAAGTGGTTATACTGGGATTATCCTTTATCGACAAGTATATTAAGGACAATTTTGTCTTTGGCCATACTTATTCATGGATTAATAACTCTTGTATTGAACTATTTGTAAATACATCCTATAAATATTGAATAAAGTGTATAAATAATACATGAACTAATTATATAAAGTGTTCATTTCTTGTCATTCTGCTTCTATATGCGATACTTAGGTCGAAGAGTAAGGTCTGCATTCACTCTGCTCTCCCAAGACCCCATTTGTGATACTGTTATTTGCATTTTCGTGTTGTAGATCCTCAATGCTGACATATTCAAGAACCTCAAACAAGTCCATGGGAAATCTTACCATACTTTCATGTTGAGTAAGTTGTCCTTTGTGTGGTTGGAAATGTTTTGTGAAACTCATCTTGGTTGACACAAAGAGAGTAATGTTGTCTTTGACATGTTTTATACAGGCAATTATCCTAGTACTTTGATGCGTTTGAGCATATGTGGACATTATGGAAAGCATTTTATCCTAGAATGATGTCGTTATATTTATGTTGGATCTTCTAAAAGTGCATTAATGTATTTTTAAAGGATTCAGTTTTATATATCTTGATTAATTCCACAGGTACTTGCTACTTCCCATCAACTCAGTAACTTTGTCCAATAAAACTTAGACAAGATAGAAAGAAATCACCTAGTATTTTTGACCTGTATATATGTAGATGTATCTAAATTACAACCCCAACCCACCCTAAAACGGATCCACCACTTAACTCGACCCGAATCTATTCCATGATGGGCTTTAAAGGAAGAAATATTAAATTAATATGTTGATTATTATTTCACCAAGCGTCTGTAGTCCAACGGTTAGGATAATTGCCTTCCAAGCAATAGACCCGGGTTCGACTCCCGGCAGACGCATGATTATCTTTTTATAGTTTAATTTGTTGCATGATACACTCCATGGCAACGAGTTTTATATGTTGAATCTCCTTCTTTTAGTTTAATATATGTTGGATATATACACACCTTAATAGGGGTGAAGTTATGGGCGAAATAACATTTGTACGTTATAAGTTGAATCCGTTTGGCTTCTTCATGTATTTTCTTCTTTATATTTTGAATTACATTAAGGCTCCACCGTTAATAGCCAGATAATCCTTGATCCTCGTGCGCACAATAGTTTCCTAGTATGAGTCTTCTACATACACAAACAAGCAAGCCACTTCCTAGGCCTTAGTAGCCAAAGATAACATGCTTCATCATTTCTTTCGTAAATATGGGCCTATCTTGTGTTAATAGTCATGGTGTTTGGACCAATTTACACGATCATTGTCCATCGAAGCTATGGGCAAAATAACATTTGTACATTATAAATTGAATTTGTATGGCTTGTTCATTTATTTTCGTTTTTATATGTCGGATCGTCTTCCTGTAATATGTTGCATATGTACACACCCTAGACCACATGCTAAATAGGGTGTAGTTATGCACAAAATAACATTTGTATATTTTAAGTTGAAAATTTATTTGGCTTCTTCATGTGTTTTTTTTTCTTTATATTTTGAATCGCGTTAAGGCTCCACCATTGATAGCCAGATAATCCTCAATCCTCGTGCCCACTATGGTTTCCCAGTATGAGTCTTCTACATACACAAACAAGCAAGCAACTTAGTAACCAAAGATAACATGCTTCATCATTTCTTTGTAAATATGGGCCTATCTTGTTTTAATGGTCATGGTGTTTGGACCAACTTACACGATCTCTGACCATCAAAGCTAGGATAAATAAGAAGAATTACCGAGTATTTTTGGCTCTTCTGAAATTTAAATCTGAAACTTTATTACTCTCAACCACTTCATTAACCGCTAGGCTACATTTTTGAATGTTTGGATTTGATTTTGTATACGCTAGAAATGTTAGAAATTTGGGCTATAATAAGGGTCCACAGAGCAGCCTACCTTAATTCCATATGGGCCCAAAACCAATATTGATCTGGATCTGGCCTAAGATTAGTAGGTGGCCCATTATATCCTAGGCCGGTAAAGCCCTTTTCAGAGGGCGGTCGACATCTGTAGGCCTCGTGTACTAGTAGTCGTAGTATTGCTCCAGTAAGTTTTTCCTTTTTTGGGTTTCTTGTATTATGATTAGTTATCGACTTATCGTATAACTTTATCGTAGTAAGAGGATTTTTCAAAAAGAGCAAAACATTTGAAATATAATAAGATAAAAAAATAACTGAAATAGTTGTAGTTTACTAAAATTATGATTTATAACTACATATTATAGGAGAGACGCGAGCGAGATCGAGAGAGAGGCGAATTGTATATGTATATTTGTCAATTGTATGTGTATATCTATCAAATAATTATATATGTGTAACTAATATATGTATATATTTGTATATCTGGCAAGCGAGATTGGGAGAGAGATGAGAGAGGCAAGCGAGATCGAGAGAGGGAGGAGGGAGGCAAGTGAGAGAGGAAAGAGTGGAGAGAGGCGAACTATGTATGTATATCTGTCAAATAATTGTATATGTGTAACTGGTATACATATATATTTGTATATCTAGCAAGAGATTAGAGATAGAGAGATGAGAGAGGCGAGAGAGATGAAGAGAGGAGAGAGAAAATATCAATAAAACCTTCACTACAGCTATAAATTGTATTTTTTAAAACTATAATTGTATAATGTAAATACATATAATATGTTTGTCTAGATACATATTTTACCCCTGTAATAACCATTCAAAAGCCTTTATTGTGCTGCAACTTTCGACTACACTGAATATGTTGTTGTTGTTAGCAGAACTCGTGAGTTTTGATAAAAATCTTATATTTCGCGGATAATATTTACTCTCATAAACCAAAATCTTTATTTTGCCCCTTTTAACGAAATCAAATATTATCTTCTTTTATCACATTGATCAACAAGCAATTCAACTTTTGGTTGCTTTTATGAGTCACTTGAAGAGAATCTTAAAAATTAAGAATGTCACAATGAAATGACTAATTTCAAAATATGCTTTTATCTCAAATTTTATGTCTAGTCAAATTAGTAACACGTAAATTAAAATTAAAAAATTAGTAATTTAAGAATTAAAAAGTAAACGTTTTGATACCAAAGTCTTGAATTATGCAAAATTATCATTCGTCAAAAAATTGTCTCGATATTCAGTATATGTCAGATGTAGAGCTTGCCTATATATTTGGCAGAAGTTAGTAGTTTTAGCTCAAAACCCTAAATTGTGTGTAAAAACATATTGAATATGTACTCCAAGTTCTAAAATAATATATCAAAAATCGAATAAACTAAGATTTAGAACTAATAAACTCAAAATTCTAACACTGTCCTTGCTCGTTTCCTGTCTCCTTATGGACTAACTACAATAGTTAAACGAAAATTTTAAATCATTTACAAAGTTTATCACATACGACCCTTTTAGCTAATAATTGAAATAGCTAGACAACTTTCTTATATAATTTAAAATAAAAATATGGATTTTATTATTGTTTACTCTTTAGATTATGGACCATTAATTTGTATCCCCATTACTTTTTTAAAAAAAAATGTTTATTAAATTGGAAAATGTGTTACACATTGACATTGTACTTCCTACATATCCAATAATATTGGACAAATCTATATCAATATAAGGACTTTAAATATACCTTTAATTAGTGTTGAAAAATAAGTGCACTTTTTGGCTGGTCATTGACATTGGGGTCTCAAATCACTTGGCAAAAATTAACTTCTTGGAATAATTTTCAAGTATTAATTTCTTGTAACTAGAAAAAAATATATTCAAAAATATAGTTCTAATAATAGACACTAATAGAGAGATCTTATTAATTGTTTAATTCAATAAGTTTGATTAATGACCCCTTTTATATAATTTTGAATTTTATAATGAAAATACGAAAATATAAGAAAGGAGTAAAAACTCCTCTTCATTGAAAAAATGAAGAAAAGTCCTTTTGTTAGAAATAAAAAAAGAACTTCTCTAAAAATATTCTAATTCTAGAATCAAAATGGTGCGCGGAATGAGTGGGATCTCGAGCTCAGAAATATATGGACGCAAATTTTATCACTATCTCATAGAGATAGAGAGGTTGTTTCTAGAAGACCCCCGTCTTAAAAATATCAGTCTCCAAAAGCAGAATATACTAAATATGAAAAAAAAAGACTACAGTAGAAAGCAAATGATAATATATAAATACAATAAAATAACAAAATAAAAGACGAACAACAACAGTACAAGATATTTCCTTTTACTAAATCATATAATTAAAATAATATTTGTAATGGACTAAAACAAATCTTTGAGCAATGCTATTAATTTATTTATATTTTTGAAAAATAAATAAATGTAAGCTGTTCAAAATAGACTTTCTTGTCAATTGTCACTATCATTTTTTTCTTATAAAATTTGTCCATTTTCTCAATTAGTGTATGTCATTCTTTTGATTTTTCTTGAGAAGTGGAGAATGACTTATATCTTGTAACGTTTTGGGTGATATTACAAGTGACATTTTCTACATAAGGCAACAGTAATCTTCCTCAAGGATGGTGCTAGCTTGTTAAAATTACGATTCATATCTATATATTATAAGAGAGAGGCAGGCGAGATCGCAAGAGAGAGGAGAGAGGAGAGCGAGATAAAGAGAGAGTTGAGAGAGACGAATTGTATATGTATATTTGTCAAATTGTATGTGTATATTTGTGAAATAATTGTATATGTGTAACTGATACTGGCAAGCAAGATTGGAAGAGGCAGGAGAGAGGCGAGCGAGAGAGGGTAGATATGCGAATTATATATGTATATCTGTTGAATTGAATATGTATATCTGTCAAATAATTGTGTATATATATATATATACAATTGATATACATATATATTTGTATGTCTGACAAGACATTGCAAAGAGAGAGAGCAGAGAGGCGAGAGAGAGGAAGAAAGGAGAGACAAAATTGAATAAAATCTTATCTATAATTATAAATTATAATTTTTTTCAAACTATAGTGTTATAATGTAAATACATATCAAATGTTTGTCTAGTTACTTAATTTACCCTGTTAGTGTTTTTTTGATTAATTCATGTATTTAGTTATTTCATATTATAAATTTTTTAATAAAAATTTTGATTTCATCGCTGATAATAGAGTATATGATACTAGTAATAGAAAGAAGGATATATATAATAATAACTTTAAAGTTGTATCCATTGAGACTAAAAATAATGTTGATTGATTTTAATAAATCATAGTTGTGGCAATGGTGAAATCCTATAAACATTAAAAAATATGACTTACATCATAACAACAACAACAACATACCCAGTGAAATTCCACAAGTGGGGTCTGGGGAGGGTAAGATGTACGCAGACCTTACCACTACCACACAGGTAGAGAGGCTGTTTCCTGAAAACCCTCATCACAAAAACCCATCAGCAGAATACGCTAGATATGATAAACAGGCAATAAAGAGAAGAACACATGATAATACGTAGATACAGGAGAGTAACATATAAAGACAGATAAATAACATATAAAGGCAGACAATTACCGCTCCTTCCTATCTACCCTATTATCCTACTACTCTAATTCTCGACCTCCACTCCTTCCTGTCTAAGGTCATGTCCTTGGTGAGATCAAGTTTCACCATATCATATCTAATCACCTCCCCCCAATACTTTTTTGGTCTACCTCTACCCCTCCTAGTAGTTCCCAAATCTAGCCTCTCACACCTTCTAACAGGGGCATCGGTACTCCTTCTCTGTACATGCCCAAACCATCGCAGTCTCGCTTCCCTCATCTTGTCAGCTACAGGGGCCACCTCTAGCTTCTCCCGAATGACCTCGTTCCTAATCTTATCGCTCCTGGTGTGACCACACATCCATCTTAACATCCTCATTTCAGCGACCTGCATCTTCTGAACATGTACATTTTTTATTGGCCAACACTCCACCCCATACAACAAAGATGGTCTAACCACCATTCTGTAGAACTTACCTTTGAGTTTAGGTGGTATCTTCTTATCACACAATACTCCAGAGGCCAACCTCCACTTTGTCCAAGCTGCCCCAATACGATGAGTGACATCATCGTCAATATCCCCACTGCTCTGGATGATAGACCTAAGATACTTAAAGCTTTCCTTCTTGGGGATAAGGTGAGCTGCCAGTCTCACACCAATGTCTGCTTCATCCCTCGCAACACTGAATTTGCACTCCAAGTATTCTGTTTTGGTCCTGCTCAGTTTGAATCCTTTAGTCTCCAAAGCGTGTCTCCAAACCTCCAACCTATCATTAACTCTGGTCCGGGTCTCATCAATCAGTACTATGTCATCTGCAAACAACATACACCATGGGACTTCCTCCTGGATAGATCGCGTCAGCTCATCCATCACCAAGGCAAATAAAAAAGGGCTCAACATAGACCCTTGATGAAGTCCCATCTGAACAGGAAAATATTCAGAGTCTCCTCCCACCGTTCTTACCCGAGTTATGGCCCCATCATACATGTCCTTTATCGCTCTAATATATGCCATTGGAACGCCTTTCATCTCCAAACACCTCCATAGGACATCCCTTGGGACTTTGTCATAGGCCTTCTCAAGATCAATGAACACCATATGAAGGTCCTTCTTACTTTCCCTGTATTTCTCCACTAATCTCCGAACAAGGTGGATCGCTTCAGTAGTCGACCGTCCTGGCATGAATCCAAACTGGTTTTCTGAGATAGAAACTACTTTTCTCACCCTCATCTCCACCACTCTCTCCCATGCCTTCATAGTATGACTCAACAACTTGATACCCCTATAGTTATTACAGTTTTGAATATCACCTTTGTTCTTATACAGTGGAACCATTGTGCTCCTCCTCCATTCATCCGGCATCTTGGCCGTCTTCATGATAGTATTGAACAGTCTAGTCAGCCACTCTATGCCATCCTTAACCATACTCTTCCAAAAATCTATCGGAATCTCATCCGGTCCGAGTGCACTCCCTCTCTTCATCCTACTAATAGCCCTTCTAACCTCCTCAACTCTAAACCGCCTGCAATAACCAAAGTCTCGGTGACTTTCGGAATGTGCCAGCTTGCCCAACTCAATATTACTATCTCCTTTTTCATTTAAGAGTTTATGAAAGTAAGCTTGCCACCTTTGTTTAATGGAAGTCACATCCACTAACACCTCACCCTTCTCATCCTTGATGCACTTCACTTGATCCAAATCGCGAGCTATGACTTACATCATGTAAATTATATTTAATTATTAAGTCAATGTCAAATCAACCCCTTTAACATTTAAGGGTTGAGAAATAATATCCCTCCATATGTTGATAGAGAGTGATACCTCTTCCACATCTCTTTTTTATCCTTTGAGAACAAAATTTATATATATATATATAACAATAGTCATAAGAGTCCGTGTCAGCACAAATTCCATATATATTATTTTTTGTTTAAATTTATGTGATATTGATAAATTTTTTATACATATATTTTAGATTGTTAATTATTGTGACTTATAACATATTTTATGTTATTTTTAAATGATATATGTTGCTTATTTTGTTCTAATTTATATTGTACATATAAAATTTTGAGAGTCAATTAAATTTTTATTTATTTTTTAAATATGTTAAATTAGTAATAGCAGAACGTTTAAGAAAAAAATAATTAATTAGGGGCAATTTTGTAAGTTCATAGCTACATCAGCAGGAGAAATAACTAATAAAAGGGACATTAATAAAATCAAACAAATGAATCAAACACATCAATCGACAGCAAAAACTAAAATAAATATATCGACCATAAGACACTTATATATATAATAGTAATTACCATTATTTGTTTCCCACAAGAAACGTTTGGAAAAATACTTATTTTACTATGTTGTAGTTGTTTATATTTAGGTCATGGACTAGAGTTTTAGGATGATAACTAACTAATTAATTGGTTAATGAATTAATAAGCATTTTTAATGAGTGGACTCGATTTAATAATGTTTTTCAACAAGCTAAAAGAAAAAAGATTTAGGGGAATTTTAGAGTCTAGAAGGTTTTGGATAAAGTAAAGTGACATTCATAAAACTTATGTCTCAAAATTAATAATATAATTTTCAATGAATAATCTAAACTTAAATGAATATGAATGAATCATATTTTCATAATCAATTTTATCATAACAAAAAGACAATAATTATTTTGTTTGACACTCCAATTTGAATTTCACAATTAATGAGGCATGTGCAAGTGTATCACAAGTCTAGTAGACATTCAAATTATTATCGTTAGGTATATTTTTTTTAGGGGTGGGGGTATAGGGGGCCACGTCAGGCAGATGTCGAACTTCCTTCGATGAAAATATCATTATTTATATGTGATTAAAAGTATTTTATATGTATATATATATAGTAGATGTTGACCCCCTTCAACTAGTATATATATCAACTTCTTCAAATTTTGAACTCTCTTAATAAAAATTTTGGCTCCGCCACTTGATTACGTAACCTTTTTGTATAGTTGCAAGTGTATAATAATATCCAAAATAGAAGAAATAAAGTAGTGTATAGTTTACTTTTGGAACAAGTGAAGTTTGGTATTATCTAAAAGACCTTAAAAAAAAAAAAGGAAGTGGTCCTATATATTTGTATTCTTCTAGAAACTTTTCTTCAAGCAAAAATACTCCTATGTATGTTTTAAATTAATAAAATTACCAAGAATTCAAAGGTTTATTGTTAACAAGGCATTATTCATGTGAAATAAATTCAAATTTTTTTGAATTGGATAATTATTAATAACTACCATCAATAAACTATTAAAAAAAGTTAATTATAATTCAATTTGCAATGATCATAAATTAAAAATTCATATATTTCAATAATTGATGTACAAGTGAAATTCCCCAACCATATGTTAGTTTAGAATTGAAAAAAGGTTCTATTAATGTCAACCCTAACTAATTATGTAATACATTTTAAAGTCAAAATTCCAAATATTTCTTCTAAGAAGGAAAATAAATGCATTGCTACTTATACTTTTTTGTCATAAAGTCAAAATAAAAAGTAGTTTAAGTAAAATAAATTTTTTAGTTCACTTCGATGAACTCAAAGAATGAAGCAAATCATACTATTGATACTGAATTATCATTTGATGCTTAATTATCACACGATTGAGACTGAAATACCGTTTGGTACTTAATTTGGTCAGATATTTGGTGTGGATATATATATATATAACTACTTTGACAATTTTATTTAAACTAAAAAAAATTAGTTGACATAAATTGCCATATCAAAAGCAACATTTGAACATGATGTCCAATTGGCCATGTTCATTTTCTCCATACGTAATTCTTACAACTATTATTTTAATTAATTTGGTATGTCAACTAACTACACTTGACTAGAGCAGGACTATGTTTGGACATAAAACATATGAAATTTGAATAAAGTAGGAATATTCGTGTAACAATCCAGCCCACTGGTGATATTGTTCGCTTTGGACCTAGGCATGCACGATTATAAAACGCGTCACTAGTAGATAAGACTTGTTTACTTATATACCCAACATCTCTCATGTGATTTGTCGATATGGGAGTTCTAATCTTAAGATGAGTTGTTACAGAAAGGTTAAGAATAAAGTTTTTTTATTAGATTCTATCGATATGAAACATTCCAAGAAAGTGGTGTATTCAGATATGTTTTAGACTTCGTTGAATCCTGATAGAGAATTGTCTGCAATACCTAAAAGAATATACAAACATAACTCTTGAAAGTTAGGAATCTTTCGTGCCTCAAAACTTTAAATTTCTCTTTAGTTCTTCTAACATATACATATTAAGTAAATTTTTAACCAAAATATAAAATTTGTATCAAAGTTATCAAATTCTGCCGAACTCGATTATTATTAATTATTATTAGAACTATAGATCTTTTCCTATCCATCAATTTGTTTAAGTCCTTGTCCTTCACAAGAAATATGTGGAACTTCAATAAGGAATGAAACACGATTAAAAGGAATTATCAATTGGTCATAAAGTTTAACAATTCGTTAGGTTTTTGTCAAATCCAACACTCAAAAAGTTTAAAATTGATGTCCACTAATAAAATATTGATACAATAATATATAGTATGTAGAGTGCGCAGTTATGCTTCAGATGCTTCATCATAGAATAAATCGATTCAGTTTCCATTCTTTTACGGTGCACTTCGAAGGAAGCAGCCCTGGCCTCTGTCTGGCCGATCATTTCGCTGGCATTTCGCATTCACATGACCCCGTTATACTGCCGCTAGGGGATGTAGCTATAGATAGATTAGTCTTAGTGGATCGTTGGTTCTTGAATTTAATATCTTTTATCCAAAAAAAATCATATACTACATACGATAGAGATGATACATTATAAATATAAACATGAAGAGGAGGGCCTAGACATTAGTTTGATGTTCAGGGTGGAGTTAAAATTTTAAATTTATGAGTTTTGATTTCTAAAAAAAAAAAAGTTCACAAGATTATAAAGAAATTAGGTATAATATTAAATGAATCTTTTGACACAAATATAAAAATCAGGTTAAAGTATTTATATTTCAACAAACTAATAAATGATAGTCTAGCTTTTACATCTATCGGTGTCTAAAATGAATCAAATCCATTGGTACATCTTATATTATTGGTGTGGCACACATTTAATTTTTAGGCTAAGCATGAAATGATATCTATAAAAATCAATCCATGCAAATTAGGGGACCATTCAATATTTATTTGAATAGATAAAACATGTAGTAGGATATATGTTGATTAGTCATGCATCTTAAATTAAATAGGCTCCACCAAATATAGCAAAAGGGACCCTAGTTGGCTTTCATAATTATAGAAAAAAAAATCGTTCGTACAATCATTTAAAAATATCTTAATTATGTTTTATAATTATAGTTTGAGTAATTGTATTTTGCGACTATAGTTATAACAATATTTGTATAATTTGCGCAATATTTATAGACGTCTGTATAATTCACAGTTTTTGAATAGCGTTTGTATATTTTGTTATACGATTCATGCACAATGTTTGTATAGTTTGCTACACAATTTGATTCGCGCATAATGTTTGTGCAAATCACGCGAATTATACAAAACTCAAATTGTAATTACAGCTAGATATTTGTTGCGAACCATAATTAATTCAAACTATAACTGTGTTAGTTAATTAACTAGTATATATTTACTCTGCCGTGTAATTTTTCCAAATAAGGATGTTATCCATATTTTAATTCGACTTACACATCATAATTAATGTTGGAGTTGACCAAGAATCCTACAACACCACTAATTACATTTTTTATACGTCAAAATTAGAGATTTCTACGTTTTACACCTTTAGTGTGTGTATATTCTTATCCTTTCTTTTTTTTTTACTCAAAGATTTGTTATTATTATTTTTAATTTTGAGGTTCTTAAAATGAAAAGAACAGAAATACAATTATTGACATATATAGGACTGAATTGTCATTTGTCGAAGTCTTAGATGTACAGAGTGTCAATTGGAAAAAGATATGGGACCAATGATAAAAGAGGCAATTCGAATTAATTGAAGAAAATGACATGCAAAATAATCTAATTAATTAGCATTTAAAATCATTTATTTGTAGTTTTACTTGGATAAATCCAAATAAAATTGTTGACTAAGTCTCTTCATGATAATTTTTTAAAAGAAAAACGAAATGATCAATCCAAATCCAATAGAAGCAAAATGAAAATTCTATTTTGACTATTAATTTGAAGTATTATAAGACACTTCAACACATCAGGATCATTTCGCACTTTCATTATTCGCAGATGATATAGTACTGATCAATGTATAAAACGTGTGATGAAATTAATAATAGATTGAAAGTTTGGATAGACATTTTAGAATCTAAAGGTTTCAGTCTTTCGAGTTAAACAAGTCTAAAATATAGTAGGTGAAGTACAAGTTCAGCAGCATAACCTACATTAAAGAGGTGAAATAGAAGATCGATGTGCATACCATACCTAAGAGGAATGATTTAAAGTATCTTTGATCCACAAACTAAGATAATTGTGGATAATGTCGCATATCGAAGTAGGTTAGTGAAATAGAGGCTAGCGTTTGTGGTATTATATGCTAATAATATGTTACCGAGGCTTAAAGGTGAGAGTCCATACACAATTGTGGTTAGACCTACATTGTTGTATTGGACAGAGTGTTGATTAGTCAATAACAAACGTTTTTAGAAGATGAAAGTAGCAAATATGAGGATGACGAAAATATTTTTGGACATACTAGGAGAGATTAAATTAGGTTATATATGATAAGGTGACGATGACCTTCATGGTGGACAAAAAGAGAGAAACGAGGTTAAGATGGTTCAGACATGCAAAGAGAAAGTGTGTGAATACATCGGGTTTTATGATAGGTAGAGGCCAGGTACATATGCCGAAGAAAGACTTACGAAAATTAAAATGATAAGACAAGACATAATGCATCTTCAACTTACTGAAGACATAATCTTATGTAAAAAAATATATGATCGAAAATTAGGATAAAAAGATATAAAGTATAAATAGTCAAGTGTTATCGTACTCTCACGTGGAAAAGCAAGGGAATAGTCTCATCTTCTCATCTTCTACTTAATAGTGCTCATGTGGTACCTCCTTCTTCATTTTTTACTACGACGTATTGCTTTATTTATCTTGCTAATTTATTATCATTATTTTTTCTTAAGGTTTTTTTTTTATCACACTTTTTTTGTCAAAATTTTATCAAAATAATCTCTCTATTCTACAAAATAATTAATAAGATCTGTGTATATTTTGTTCTCCGCACTCTCCACTAATGGACTTACACTAATATGTTAATATGTCACTGATAGATTTTCCTCCTTTTTATTTTATTTTTTGTATAAAAGAAGTATAGTTTTTTTATTTCATTTATATTTGAGGGTCTAAGCCAGCCAGCTAAGAAGATGGAGACTGTTCCAAAGAGAAAATTAAAGAATTAAAGATATTACACTAAAATGTATATTACCATAAATTCAGCATTTAATTAAATAAGGAAAAATCTCAATTGAAAATATTAGTGAATTATTTTACTCCTCTAGCTATGAGAAGGATATCATTTTTCTTTTGAGACGCAATAATTAATTTGTGTTTTTTTTTCCTATTTTAATTTTTTTTGTTTGAAAAAGAAAAGGGAAGAAAATATATCATCAGCCTTTGTCTTTTTTATTATTTATTTCTGCTTGTGTTTTTCAAATTTGTCATTTATTTTTTGTGAGACATATGCTCCATGATTTCTTTTCAATTACCATTTAAGGATATGAGGAAATGAAGAAAAATATCCTAAGACAAAAAATAGTGGATATATAAGGAAATAAATTTTAGACTTTAGTGATGTATTTTAAACTTGGCTTGGAGACACGTCTTGGAGTCCAAAGGATTCAAACTGAGCAAGACCAAAACAGAATACTTGAAGTGTAAATTCAGTGTTGCGAGGAATGAAGCAGACATTGATGTGAGGCTCGCCACTCAATCTATCCCCAAGAGGGAAAACTTTAAGTATCTGGGGTCCATCATCCAGAGTAGTGGTATTGTGTGACAAGAAGATACCACCTAAACTCAAAGGTAAGTTTTACAAAATGGTGGTTAGACCATCTTTGCTGCATGGGGTGAAGTGTTGGTCAATAAAAAATGTACATGTTCAGAAGATGCATGTCGCAGGGATGAGGATGTTGAGATGGATGTGTGGTCACACAAGGAGGGATAAGATTAGGAATGAGACCATTCAGGAGAAGCTAGAGGTGGCCCGGTGGCTGATAAAATGAGGGAAGTAAGACTGCGATGGTCTAGAGATGTGCAGAGACGGAGTACCGATGTTCCTGTTAGGAGGTGCAAGAGGTTGGTTTTGGGAGTTGCACGGAGGGGTAGAGATAGACCGAAGAAGTATTGGGGGGGAGGTGTACAGACAAGATATGGTGAAACTGGATCTCACCGAGGACATGACCTTAGATAGAAAGGAGTGGTGGTCGCGAAATAGATTAGCAGGGTAGTTAGTTGGTAAGGTTAGGTGGATGTCTGGTCTTGAGGTATAGTAAGGTAGCAGGAGTAGGCGTGTTTTATATCATGTGTTGTCACTATCTGTCGTATGTGTGTTACATATTGACATGTGTTTTTCGTTAATAGTCGCTATTTCTGTTCCCTTTCATTTCCTTTTTGTCATATCTAGCTTATTCTGCTTATGGGTTTTTGAGACGAGGGTTCCCCAGGAAACAACCTCTCTACTTCTATGAGGTAGTGGTAAGGTCTGCGTACATTCTATCCTCCCCAGACCCGACTTGTAGGATTCCACTGGGTATGTTATTGTTGTAGTGATGTATTTTAAAATTGTATGCCTTCCGTTCATTTTTAGTTGTCAAAATGATACAGTTATTAAGAAAAAAATTATTGATATAGTAAATTTATCATTTTATCCCTATTAATTGATAGAGTCCACTCATTATATTTTTCTAAGTCGTTAACTAAATGACAATAAATTAAGGGTATATTAGCAAAAAAATTTATCCTACATCGATTCGTCAAAAATGACAAGTAAAAGTCAAAATCGAATTAGAAAAGTCTTGACAACTAAAAATGAACGGAGGAAGTACTGTTTTAGATTCCAAGCTAATACTCCCTCTTGTCCCTTTTATATGTCATCTTTTGTGATTACACTTGCATTAAAAAAGAAATGACTTTACTATTTTGCCCTTATTTAATGTACATTAATTGTTTTTTTAGTTCTTCTAGTTGGTCAAATATATCTTTTCAAAGTTCATTAACTATCAAGGGTAAAATAGGAAGAATAATATCATTTATGTATTGATTTTATAAAATGACATATATTAGAATCATCTATATATATTTAGAACGACATATAAAAGGGATTACAGAGAGTAATGTAAACACTGTCATCAAGTCTAAAAACTCGAGTTCTATGTAAACTTGTAATATCGCTTATAAAACTCATTGTTTTCCTTTATTTATGAGATTAATATGAAAATCTGCATGTTCGTCCCAATTTTAAAAGCTTATCAGCCGATAAATCTATCAATTTTTTTTTTGTAAATCACTCTGATTATCTTGACCTGATGGAATCACAATAATAATTCATTAAAATTATCAAATAATTCAAAATTTTATCTTAATATTAAATATATCCTCCTTATTGAATCGTATATGATGTACATTCAAATTAGTCAGATTAATAAATACCAATTATTAAATTCACACATAAAACTAGTTAATGTTTGGATGACTCAAAAAAGAATTTTTAAAAAAAATAAGTGAGTGCTTGACTTTGATTACAAAAATCCAGCAACTTTCCAAGTCATCATATTCCTAATTTCACCACAAAGCAACTCAACTGGACATTGTTCAGTTCAATGAATCACGTTACAACCAAACGTGTCACTATCTTATCCTTTTTTCTCCTCAATAATTTTATTCGAAATTTATCTATAATAATAACAATAACATATTTAGTAAATAATCATCGATACTATAAAAAATAAGCAACGCTCATGAAGCTTCGACGGAAAGGAAAGGCTTGCTAGGCCGTATGCCCATGGGTGCAGGATTCTTAAAAAATGTTCTGACTGATTCGTAGACCTGGGACCTTGGCTTAGTAATGATTTGGTCCTTAGTAATGATTGAAGGGAAGATCTTCAAGCTTTCTCCGCCAGCAACTGGCCTTATAAAGCTCGCTAAGTTTCATTTCTCTCTCCCCTTCTCAGCTATGAATATTCATTCAGAAATGAATGCCGCAGACCTGACTCTTATCTTAAAATAGAAATATTGTGTTCATTCAAACTTTATGTATACAATAATAATAACATACTCAGTGAAATAAGTACGAAGAGAAGAATGTAGGCCATAACTTACGTTAAAACTTCGATATATTAAAAAAAATAAATATTATATACTAAAATGGTGGTGGTCTTATCTTGTGGAAAAAGCAAGTAAGACAGAATTTTCTTTTTTTAAAAAAAGAGTAGCACATGGGGTTTCATCATTAGGGACTTAATTAATTCTACAGAATAAAGAGGATTTAATATAATGTGATAGAAGGTCTATCATAAAACTATTCCATGAGATAATTATCAAGCAATCAAACTTTAACTCGAATATTAAAACTAAAAATAAGGATATTTCAAATATTTAATTAGTCAAAATATCTGACAGATAAATAATAATATAGTTGATGGAATCCCATAAGTAGATTTGTGAAGAGTAAAATGTACGTTGATCTTACTGCTACCTCATAGAGATAGAGAGACTATTTTCGAAAGACCGTCATGTCAAAAATATCAGGCCCCACAGCAAGAAGATACTAAATATGAAAAAAAAAATAAACAACTAAGGTGGAAAGCAAATGATAAAATATAAATTTAATAAGGATATTTCAAATATTTAATTGGTCTAAATATCTGACAGATAAATAATAATATATTCAGTGGAATCCCACAAGCGGGATATGGGAAGGGTAAAATGTACGCTGATCTTACCGTTACCTCATAGACATACAAAAGTTATTTTCGAAAAATCCTCATCTCAAAGCTATCAGGCCCCACAGCCAAAAGATACCAAAAAAAAAAAACCACTAAGGTGGAAAGCAAATGATAAAATATAAATTTAATAAAAGTAACAAATATCAAACGGACTATAATAATACAAGATGATATAGAAATACGACTAGTCCTACTAACCTACTATAACGCTAGATCATACATCATCCTACCCCTAATAATCTATTAATCTTCTTCCTTAATACATAACCTCTGCCCTTTTATAAATGATAAATATAAATATCATTTGTAACAAAAATAATAGTAGATAAAGACTTTTTATTATGTCAAATTATAATGTTCCTACATGAGATTGATCTTAATGATTCTATGTACAACTTGCAATACTTTCTCTCATTGCAACTTGTTTTTGTCCAAAACCTATAGCTTCAAACAAATTAATCATTTGTTTCAATTTTTAATTTATATGATTATTATATTTTTATATTTAATAAATAATGTACACTCACCTAAATATTTATCATTATCACTTATATTAAATCATATATTTTTAATTTTTTACTATATTTTTAAATTTTATATTAAATTAAACTAACTCACATAAAACAGGACGAAGTATACTATTTAATTTTCATTGCAACTTGTCTAGTATATGTCCAAAACCAATGATTCCAAACAAATATTTTGTCTATTTTACCCTCCTTAATTCTAATTTTGCAATCTAGGACACTTTAGTAACCCCCTACCCATAGATAAAAGGGGGAAAAAGTGTTTTTGTCAAACAATGGGCCCTAAAAACTTAGATTAAAAAAGTGAAGCAATAAATATAATTTTATGATGAGTAGTTGTAATTTTGTAAATAAGTGGGTTCCTCCAAACATCACATCCAAATAATTTAAGATAATCCAAGCATAGGTAAGATACAATCTTTATGGAACAAAAAAAGATAAGATAAATGACTAGGTCTATTGTTATAACAATAAAAAAATCATGGTAATGTTTCTAGAAAGTTTATAATGGATCTTAATATTTTTTAATTTTTTTTTAATACCTATTAGTTATTTTTAAATTAATTAATTCTATAAACTTTTGAGATATTTATAAATAGATCAAGACATCAGATATTATTTGATATTAAATACATCGAAAGAGGTTTGAATTATTCTAAATGTAAAAATACGTTATTAACAATACTTGAATCACGAAAAAAGTTCAAGCGAAAAAAATAAAATACTTCCTTTTCACATTTAAGTTCAATAATAATATTAAATTCTGTAATAAAAATATTAAATAGAATTTGATTTATATTCAACTAATTGTGACAAAAACAATAATAATCAAAATCAATTTAATATTTTTAGAAATAAGAATAATATCTATTAATTGCATTAAAATTTCAAAATACATAATATTGATTTATTTAACAAATAAAACATTATAAAACCAAAATTAAATATCAACAAATACATTATCTTTTAAAATAAGACTTTTGAATCTAAATATAAATTTCATTAAAAATCAAAAATAAATATCGAACTTCGAACAAAATACAAAAAAAAAATAAAGAGGAATTGCATGAACTTAAATTAGTAGTATAGTCAAATATGGTCCACATATATCACAAGTTGATAAAATGAAAATAGGAAAATCATTCATTGATTTATTTTTTTATTTTTTTTCTTTTTTTGTGATTTTTGATTGATTTCACTTTGTGTGGATAAGTTTAGTTTAGTTTTTATTTATTTATTTATTTTATTTTAAGATAACAATCACACAGCATGGGAAACCTATACACCTTTTTAATGATAATTATTTTGTCAAGTCACCTTCAAATAATCAACCTACAAATTGTATCCAACCACTCAACATATTTTTATTTTTATTTTTTATTTTACTAATTTTAAGGAACCTCATATTCAAAATTTACTAAATCAATTAATTCAGAATTATGTCATTTATAATTTTTTGAAAAATAAAAACTATACACTCTCAAACTAGCTAATATTTGAATAATCATTGAAAAATGTTTATCTCTTGATTGGAAAACATAATGATAATCATATAAATTTCAAATTTAAACAAGTGAATGTGTACAATATTGTTATAAATTTTAAAATTCATTATAATATTATAAATTTTGAAATTTTTTCGAAAAATAATCATTCTATGATATGAAAATATAATGACAACCATATTAGTTTTAAATTTAAATAAGTGAATTTTCAAAATGATACTATATATATGTTAAAATTCATGAAAATATCATATATATTTGAATCTTGTCTCATTTGACAAGGAAAATCTTTCTATCATTATTTTTTTCATTTTTCAAATTTAAATCAAACACTTTTTATTAATTAATATATATATATATATAGTGTCACATACCTTGACGGTAGGGTTATTCACGGATTGGTTTAGGTCGGTTATTAGAAAAAATTAAAACTCAATCAACTTAATTTTTTAATTCTCAAAATCAAACCAAGCCAATTATAATATGCATTTTAAAGGTTCGATTGTTATCGATTTCAGTGTGATTTGATTCAGTTATCCGATTATAAATCAAAAAAAAAAAACAATAATACATTTAAAACAGAGAAAAAATAATAACAATCCATTCAAAACGAAAAAATAGGTAGAATGATTAATATTATAGAATTTCCAATCACTACATTTCACTATGAATAAAGTTTCAAAATTTATTATTTGGCCTAAACGGAAGAGATAGTAACATTTCCAATCACCCTAAGAATTGTCATGGGCATCTATATACATATATATAATCAATAAGATAAATATTCTCGTCTTGAGAATTTGTGCTTTCATAAATAGATTATAAAATAAAATTTGATGAAAACGTATATAAGATCTTTAAAATTATTTTTATGAATAATGTGTTATGCATGTGTAATTAAAAAATATACGTATATAATTTATCGATTCGATTTGGTTATTTCTTTTTCTTTTTTTGTCAAACAAACCAAACTCAAACTAAACACTATCCGTCTTTAAAAAACTAAAATCAAACTAAACTAAACTCAAATAAAATCAATTTAATTCGATTTTTCAATTTGAATCTGTTGTTATCCAAACCATGAACACTTACGGTGAGATTCTCTTTTTTTTTTCTCTCACAGACAGAAGTGGGACCCACGTGGGCCATAGATTCTCCTGGGGATAATAGAGATGCTGACTAGGAATTATGAATTCGGGTTATTAGTAACCAAATAAAGTTTATCTGCCACGTGGCAGGCATTTTTCCTAAAAAAATAAAAATAAAGATAGGGTATTTAATTATACATATATTTTTTGATATAATTAGCATATATTATAATTTTTTGAATAATCCCAATCGAATTAATTGAATTTTCAATTCATGCGAGGAAGAGGAAACTCGGAAGGTAATTTAAGATAAGAATTAAATTATTATCGATGAAGTTTAGATAATCAATTAATTAATTATTCTGTCTGTCAATGTGACGTCTTTTTTTATTTATTAAAAAAAATTTATCTTACTTTAATTAAAAATAATTTAACTTTAATTTTTTTATTTTTTATAAAATGATTTTCAGTCACACAATATCTTAGAATTACTTTAGATCATAAATTTCTAAAGTTATTTTTATTTTAAATAGCGTGTGAAATCGAAAAGTGTAAGTATCATTTTTTACATTTTATTTTTTTTATATTTTTTACATTAATATGGATTGTTGAGACGACGGTTACCAAGAAATAATCTCTCTACTTCTATGAGATAATAAGATCTGCGTACATTCCATCCTTCTCAAACCGCACTTATGAGATTTCACTGAATATATTAATAATGGGGCCTACTTTTAGCTAAGAGCAACCCCTTTACTTATTCTTTTTCTCCAAATGTCCATTGAATTTTTCTTTTCTTTCTTTCCTTCTTTTGTATGTATTTGGCAAAATGTCTTTTCACTATTATATTCCTCTAGATAAATATATAGGTTAAGTTAGTGTACACTCAACCTCACCATAACATCCATATGTCCTCTTTTTGCATATCTATACCATTCACAATGACTACTATGGTCGGTTGGCTGACAACGTGTTATCATAAGATAATTAATTTTGGAATAAGTTAGTTTAAGATAAGTTATTTTACTATGTATGTTGGATAATTTATCCTATTATTAAGATGAAAATGGTGAGATAAATAGTCAAAGATTGACTTATACCTCCAACTAAACATGAGATGAAATAATTCTAAATTTTATACCGAGATTATTTTAACTCATACTTCACACCAAACGACAAAAAAAAAACATATTTTACACTCCTACTGTTGTATTTTAACTTAATTTGTGAGGCGATGTACACTTATTAAAACACAATATTCAAAGATAAAATTTAAATCATACTTTTCTCTATTGCCCTTTATGAAATCATAAATATATAGTGTAATTTATTATAACAGCCTAGTTTGCTAGTGATATTATCCGCTTTGAACCTGGACCCGCTAGAAATGTGGTGTTTGAAAAATACTCCATCTAGCCTATTTTAGTTATCGGGATAAGACTTGACACAATTTTGAATAAAAATTTAATAAGGGGTGTAATTTAACTATTATAATCCTATTAAACTGATTGATATTTTTTGAATTTCTAGTAATAGAGTTTTTCACATTTAATTTTAATTTAATTACTCATAATAGAATTGAAAATATGACTAATTATGTTTTATTGTTTAAATTAATAATTAATTCGAGATAATTATTTTAATATATTTTTAAACTTTATCTTTTTCACATGTTGGATATTATTTAACTATAATTTTCTAATCATTATATTATGTCAAAATCAATATAAATTGAATTTGATATGATTCGATTTTCCTCTTCCCAACTATAATTTTATTTAATTTTGATTTTGATTCTATTATTCTATCTTTATTAATTTATGAACATTCCCATTAGAGATTCACAAACAAGTTAATCTTTTAAATGTTGAATTATTCAAGTAAATATAATTAGATGTATTAATTTCTTAAGTTGCACTAGACATAATCATTGTGTTTTTACTTTGTTGATTAAAGGACAAAAAGGATAAGTAGAAGAAGAATCGAGTCTTCTTTTTTAAATTAGTCATTAAAAATAAAAAGGAATACTAGTTAAAGTAACAAAAAAGAAAAAAAAAATTATCACCTCTAAATTCTAATTAATTTAATTAATATCTTGACAAAACACATTCCCACACTCTTTAAATATAAGGCCTCAAGTATTCTTGGAAAAATTTGAGAAAATTTGGTGAAAAAAATGGAGTGAGGTGTTTGGCTAAAAAATTTGGAAAATTTTAAAATACCAGAAAAAAATAGTATTTGAGAACTTCGGAGATATTTTGAGAAGTTTTGAATATTTAAAAATTATCTCAAATTTTTATATTTTATAAAAAAAATATATCTATCATTTATTAATTCAAACTAAATATTCATCTATCAATTTACTCCATTACATTGGAAAGAAATTGTTCGTAGAATGTAGAAAGATTTTATAAAAGAATAGTTTGTTACTATAACTTTTAGAAATGGACAGTTTATTTGTGAAAATGTATGTATAGCCAAAAATGAATCACCCCTCAAATTGGGTCAAGTTATAACTTGTTCAAGTTGACTCGACAGTTATAAAATAGTTTGAGTGGGAAACATTAGAAAAACGAACAATTTATTTTTAATGCAATTAATGTATTGATCTTACCCATATTGTTATTTTGTTATTGTTGATTGTTATCAATTATGATGTGAGGTTATTTTTTTTAACTTATGGATACAAATTATATTCTTTAAAATAGCCAAATATTCTTGGGAAAACTTGAGGTCAAACGCATAGTGCAACTTCAGCAAGACTTGCCAAAAAATATTTGGAAACTTTGGAGCCAAATGCTTACTAAGTCTATTTTATTCAAATATTCGAGATAACATTAATTTTAATACATGATATAATATTTTATATTTAAATTTTTTACATATTTCTGCATATATTTATCAAACGTTCATTACATAAATAAGTTAATCATACAAAAAATCTCACCTCATGCAACTCTAGTACTTTACAATTTATTAAGACTAATAAGTTTCATAAGACTAATAAGTTTCATTAAAAGAAAAGAGACATCATTTAATTAATTACTTAACTAATTTAAATGGATAATTAGATTGTGTGGCTAATATGTATATGATATTCAATGGATTATTTTATCCTGCGGACGCGCCTATTATACGTTTACGTCAATATCAAGATTTTTAATCTATGATTGACACGTGTAATGATCTTAGAGCATCAAGCGTAAGATATCATCTTCACGTCTTACTATAAATGGGAAGGTAAAATCCCCAAATTTCTTCATCACTCAAAAGAAAATCTTCTAGAATTCAAAATGAATCAAAATGAGCTCACTGAATTGCTTCCGGGTCTACCCGAGGAAATTGCCCTGGAGTGTTTGACCCGGTTGCACTATTCTACCCACAGAGTTGCTTCTCGAGTTTGCCGGAGATGGTGCCGGATTCTTCAAAGCAAAGCGTTCTATTACCACCGGAAACAAACGGGTTATACCCATAAAGCCGCTTGTTTAGTACAAGCTTTACCAGCTCCGGTTGAATCTAAACCCACCGGACAACCCAGGTACGCGATTTCAGTTTTCGATTTAGTATCCGGGATTTGGGATCGGGTTGACCCGATTATGAAATACCCAGATGGGTTACCGATGTTTTGTCAAATTGCGAGTACGGAAGGAAAGCTTATTGTTATGGGTGGATGGAATCCATCGAGCTGGGATCCAATTAAGGACGTGTTTGTTTACGATTTCATGAATCGTAGATGGACTCAGTGTAAGGATATGCCGGAAGCTCGGTCGTTTTTCGCTATGGCAGCTGCCGGAGGACGAGTTTACATCGCCGGCGGTCACGATGAGAGCAAAAACGCACTGAGCTCCGCTTGGGTTTTCGATATTGCTGAAAACGAGTGGACCGAGTTGCCCCGGATGAGCGAGGAGAGAGACGAGTGTGAAGGGGTGATAATCGGCTCGGATTTCTGTGTCGTAAGTGGTTACGACACGGAAACCCAAGGCCGATTCAAGAGCAGTGCTGAGTTATACGAACTCAGCACCGGACAGTGGAGACGAGTTGAGGATGCATGGCGGTCCAGCCAATGTCCTAGGGCCTGTGTAGGGGTGGGCAAAAATGGAAACTTAACTTGTTGGGCAGAATCCGACCCGAATGTCAAAGTCGGAGCATGTGGTGTGGATCTTGGTGATCGGACCTTGGTCACCGGGTCGGCCTATCAAGGAGCCCCGCATGGGTTCTTTTTCGTCGAAAACGACAAAAGAGAAGGGCAAAACAGTAAATTAACAAGAATTGATGTTCCTGATGAGTTCTCAGGATTTGTGCAATCTGGATGCTGTGTCGAGATCTAAAATCTCGAGTTCGAGTTTTCGAGAATAAAAAAACACACTCAATTCTCCCACGCACGAATTTAAATATAGTCGAAACTTAATGTGAATATAGAATGTACTATGTTTGGAGTATATAATATAGTAAAATATAGAAGCAATATTAGTAACACTACTAGTGCAATTTTCTTTTTGTATAATATTCTCTGTACTTTTTTTTCCACATTAAGAAAAAGTCAATTTGAGTAATGGTGATTTTCTTATAGCCATTATTAATATACGTATTCGCGCGATGCACGATTAATATTAACTAAAGTTTAGTGCAGTATATACTTAGTAAATGTTGTTTATTTCATTTTATTCAAAAAGTGTAGTGGAATATTATGTTATTTGAATAAAGTACAAAAAAGCTACTTGTGGAATATATGTTATTTGCCTGAATTTTTAATTTTTTTTTTCTTGAAAAAAATATGTATTTTTAGTTTTTTGACAATGACAATTAAGATATCAATATTTCATTCAAAATTTGATCAATTTTGACTTATAATTCTTGTAAAACAAAATTGCAAGTACAATCATAACGAATTGTTATAGTAAATATTTAGTTTTATAAAAGATAAAGATTATTATTTTATTCATCAAGATCGTTTTGGCTTGTCTTGAATCGAAAATACTTGATAGAGTAAGATGATGTCTTATCTTGTAATATAGTAGAATTGTAGGATTAGTCGTGTTATCATATATTATGTTGTTATTGATCGTCATTTATTTTGCTACTTATAATATATTTATAAGTTTTTAATTGATCGTCATTAGTATTTTCTGTCTTTGAGATAAATATATTTGAATGGGGTCTTTTCGAAACAGTTTCTATCTCTATGAGGTGGGGCTAATGTCTGCATATATTTTATTTTCTTCACACTTCACTTATGAGATTTTACTAAATATGTTATTGCTACTGCAATTATTATTAATAATGTAACCTTAAAATTCCTCTTCTTAAAATTTTAAAGAAAAATAAAAAAGATAATTGTAAACTAAAAATTCAAATTCTTATCAACATAAAATTTTGAATTTTTTTTTTAAAATTTAGAAAAATCATAGACATTGAATTTTCTAAAGTTGATCCAAAATTAAATTACGGACGTTTGTCGGGGCCAAGATATAAATGCCATAGCCACGTACATATAAAATTGGGTATGGAGGCCCCTCTATTTTATCCGTTTTAATTTATACGAGTTAATTTGACTTAATATAAAATTTTAAAAAAATATTAAAATTTATGATGTAATAAATAATTATAATAAATATTTTTAAAAATTAAATTATTTTTAAATATAAAATATTATTAAATAAAATATGTCATATAAATTGAGATCGAGAATTTGCATTTGCAATATATAGAAACTAAAGTGGATAAGAACAATGAGCTGTAAAAAATATTTTTCTTGTAAAAGACAATTAAGATATATGCAAAAATGTCCTCTCAAAGAATCAAGAGTTATTTTTATTTTATTTTAAAAAAAAACAATTTAGAAACAAAAGTAAAATAAAATGTCGGCCATGTTGTCCATTCATTATTGGACTACTTTATTAAAATTTAGAATTTTTTAAAAAAAGCAATCATTCCTATGTTCCCTCCTAACAAAGCAAACATTTAAATTTTTGATATTTAAAATTGACTAATTTAATTGAAATTCTAAGAATTTCATTATAGATTTCAATGGTCAAATTATACATATTAGGGATAATTGTGTTATTTTTCTATGATTTGATGCTTTCATGTTAGATATATGAATTTCGTGGTCGACAAGACGATCGAAAGTAAAATTACTATAAGCAATTTGGTGGCTATGGAAAGAGACAGAGAATCAGGATGGGGAAGCATTGAGAAAAGGTGATTAGTCAATGGTGATATATATATATATATATTATGTTTCAATGAGTATTTTATTTCGCAATTGCTATTATTTTGCTAAATCGATTTTCCTCACAAACCTCACATCATTAAGAGCATTCACACACCTTATATATAGAAGTTCTTCTTTTTCTTTTAATCATTAATACGAGATTTTATTCGCATATCCAACATAAACAGATATAAATATTGACTCTAAACCTAATAAGTCAAATGAATTACGATTAAAAACTTATCAAATTTAAATTTTAAATTCATCAATGGATAAATCATAATAAATTTTTGTGTGTTCCAAATGAACCGCCGTTTAAACAATGACTATTCTAAAAAAATTAGTCAAAAATGCAGAACTTTTAAATAATTTTGCTAAGAGAGGACCACATAATTAAAATTAGAAAAATTATTTCAAAGGAGTAATAATGGAATTTGGATTAATTAAATCAAAGTCATTCACCACCAGAATCAAAGTCAATATTAAAAATTTTAAAGAAAAAAGCACTTACTATATATTTGTATTTTTTATTTATTAAAAATAACTTACGATACACTCCTTTAGAAATAATTATTCCAAATTAGTTGTCAATTTAAACAATTAAAAAATAATTAGTCATTTTTTAACTCTATCCTTAATAATTAAATCATTAAATGTGAAAAATTTGAAAAATTTTATTACTACAATTTTCAAAAAATACTAACTATTTTAATAGAAATATATTAGTCAAATCGCATTCTTTATTAATTCTTTTTTGAAAAAAATTCTATTCTGACAATTAAAATAGAATGACAGAAATAATATAAAAGCATAAATAGATTAATAAGAAGTGACAACTTGATTAAACCAATCATTATCTTATCATGTACACAAGATCAATCTTTGCATTAGGAAACAAAGAAACTGAAAGTGCAATCAAGAACTTAATTTTTCTTGAAATAGATTTATTTGAACTTCGAATTTAAAATATATGTTACTATGAAAAAAGTAAAAATAGGTACATATATACATAACAGAAGTACTATCACCAAAGGATGTAGTGCAGTAGATGGGGTTGTTCCACTCTTAACCAGGGGTCTCGAGTTCGAGCTTTGGGTATGAAAAAACTCTTGGTAGGGAGTGCTTCCCCCCGAATGGAGCCCTATACGGCACGAATCCAAGATAGTTGAGTTCCAACGTAGGTACCAGACATCGAATGAAAAAAAGAAGAAGAAAATTATTGATTCTAAATTCTGAATTTGCCGCTATTGTATTGACCTACCAATTTTGTCCAACAAGGGAAGTCCAAGCACAATAAGCACAAACAAGTTTTTGAGAAATGTATACATACACAGCAAATGATAAACTCATTAAGGTCAAATCCTTCCAATCACCCTTTTGCTTAGGACTCAAATTATCCTTCAAACCTTTTCCAAATTTTCCCACACCAAATATAAGTTTTGGAAATACACCCTTGTTGATTTGCTTCTCCCCCTTTTCGCTTTCGAGATTTCTTGATTCGCGACTTTGACAAGAAGTTATTAACACTGAAAATGATCGCGGACTAATACATTTTGTATGACATTCTTGAATAACAGAAATAATTCTTCTGCAGTTGAACGAATTACTCAATGAGACTGAAGCCATGAAAGAAACTCTTTATTTTTGTTAAAATTTTTTTGTGTCTTTGGGATATTTTAGATGAACATTTCAATGGGGTTTTGAGAGGATGAATTATTTAGTTTGGATTTGATGATTTAGGGAGAGTGTGACATAAAGTGGTTAGCCCCACAATTTTTGGAAAAAAGGATAAAAGGTTAAAGTGTCCAACTCAAAACAATAGGGTGGAAGAAAATATCTCTCAATAAACAAACCATTTTGTGCCTTAGGTTTTCCTTTTGGGAAAATAGAAATGTGTGGATAAGGTTTTAGGCATTTGGTAGAAAAATCAAAGTTGAAACTTGCAAGTGTATAATTGCATAGCATTAGGTTCATGGCATAGCCATACCTGCTTTCCTTCGTTTCAAAATGAATATCACTTTAGCTAAAAAAAAAAAAAAAACTCAAAATATTTCCCGTCTTAGAGAAAGACAAAATTTTATATGTTTTTATAACTATACTATATTTATTAAATAAAAATGATTTATTAAACTACACATTGTAGTTATTGATTTCTCAATGGATGTATTCTTTGTTAAATTGATATTTATTATTTGTCTAAAGGAAAACTTGTAACAATTCATCTTAAGATAATGAGTTCTACATTGGCAAAACACGGGAGAGATGTTGAGTATATAAGTAAACAAGTCTTATCCACTAGTGATGAGTTTTAAAGCCGTGCGGGTCTAGGTCCAAAGCGGACAATATCACTAGCGGGCTGGGTATTATAGATCGATGGTATCAGAGTCACTCCTGTGTCAGCCTTGTCGATGTGGGACCAGAGTTCAACTGACTTTAAATTAACCTTCGTGAGGTGGGGCAAACTTCATGCGGACCTAGGGTCAAAGCGGACAATATTATGGCTTGGGTCGTTTAAAAAAAATTGTACATATATGGAGTATTTTGTTTAAACAAAAATGCTTCTAGAAGAATAAAATAAATATTGGACCACTTTCTTTTTAGGCTTTTGAAAATAATAACAAATTTCTTTTTCTTCAAAAAGCAAAATAAAATTCTCTAAAATTATTAAACTTAAAATCTACGCATATACTAGACTTGTGACACACTTGTACATGTGACTTCTTTACGTGTTAGTCGTTACATTAATCGTAAAATTCAAAATGTGTATAAAACAAAAAATAAATACGTATATATTATTTCGTCACTAGTGATGTTTGTTTGTAAAATATTAAATAACATTTAATAAGTCATCATAAATAGATATCATAAAATTTTGAGTTTGAATAAAATCGATCATACATATTTTATAATTTTTATTTCGTGTTCTATATATATATAGGAAAACTCATAGAATATACAAAAATTGAGATAATATTAATTTTTTATTACGATTCATAAATTAAAATAAAAACAAAAGTGATTCATTACTAATATATCCACAAAAATTTGAGCCTAAATATAGTTAGTCAGACATATTTTCGATATTTATGGACTAATACAAATGAAAAAATAAGATAATTTTAATTCATATTTTGGAACTCATAAACTTTTAAAAAGTGACGTTTGCCCTTAGAAAACTATGAGTACCATTTACTAGGTTATACGAATGAACCCACAAAATTTGAGCTCTGACAAAGTCGGCTAGATATATTTTTGAAAAAATGCATGAATTAACACACATGATTGGTTGAAATAATTATAAATTCATATTTATACTCCGAAAAGCAACGTCTGCCCTTACTAAACTATGAGAATCAATTACTAAATCCGAAAAATTTGAGTTCAAACAAAATTGATCACGTATTCCGAAAAAATATGGACTGATACATATAAAAAGTTGATATAATCCAAAATTTGTGTTTTGACACCCATAAATAATTCAAAAAAAGTAATATCTGTTCTTGAAAAATTATGAGTACCATTTATTAGATCCTCATGAATTGATCCAAAAAATTCAAGCTCAAATAAAGCTGATTAGATATATTTGAAAAATTCATGGATATTAATACGCGAAAAATAAAATAATTCTGAATTCATATTTCGTAATCAATAAACTGACGTTTCTAGTGCAAAACAAATAACAATGATGGACTAGGGTTACTATTTTCTTGCATCACAATTAAATATCTAATTCGTGACAAAGAAAATTCGTCAGCATTGTAACGATTAATGACAAGTTGTGATTGCGTGTGCTCGGATGTCAATGGAACGGTTCAATCAGTTATGTTAAAAAAAAATATATCATTTAATTTTTTTTTAGGTATTTTATAATGTTTAACTAAAATAATTTATTTTAAATCATCCTAATCATATCGATTTCTCTTCTGTGTAGGACGACTCGGTTAATTTTTTATTTTTAAGTATCATATCAAAAGACACTATCATTAAAATATTTTTCATAAGTGTGGTTTTGAAGAAATACTTCAATTCTTCATAAAAAAAAAGTCAAGAACGTAAAACCTTGTTGCCGTATTATTTGATCTAAAATTTTACATAAGAGTGTTTGCATAGATTTTGTCATATTGTTTGATGGAGTATCTATTATAGTATCTTTTAGATTTAAATTTAATTAATTAAAAGCTAATTAAAGGGCAAAGCCCCAAATTCGTCTAGTTACTAGATACCTAGGACCTAGATTATATTTATATTTAAAAAATATTACTTCCTCCATTTAAAAAAAAATAACCTCCTTTTCTCTAATTTGAACGGCTCAAAATATTTTTTTTTCAAAAAAAAAAAAAATCAGTAAAACTAATATTTCTTCCCTTTCTATTTATTTGTTGTACTTTCATTTTAAGTCTGTTTTAAAAATAATATTCTTTTTTCTTTTTCTAATATTTTTTTATTTTATCTTTCCATATGACATGTTTAAGATAAAAAAAGTAATGAGCATTTTAATACATTTGACATATCTTTAAGTATCTTTTTTACTATGAGAATCCATTACTAGGCTGTCACGAATGAATTCATAAAATTTAAGCTCCAATAAAGTTGGTCACATTTTTCAAAAAATTCATAGAGTAACACACAGGAAAAGCTGATATGATCCTAAATTTTTATTTCGTGACCCAAGAATAATGACCTACTAGGGCTTACTCCTTTCTTTCATCACAATTAAATATCTAGTTTGTGACAAGGAAAATTCATCACCATTGTAACCATTTTTGACGATCAATGACTTAAGTCGTGATTACGTGCTTTCGATCTCCATCAGCAAAGAAAAATCCATAAGTATACTATTTACATTAGAAATAATATACGTCACGCTTGAAATCTTGTGATATGTCATGTAATACTATTTATATATATATTAAAAATAAAATACGTCATAATTGAAATCTTGTAATATGTCATATAAAAGTATTCGAAACGATAAGAGAGGGATTTAAATACATAAATCATTATTATATTTGGCAATTTGCTAAAAACAAAAAAGGGGTGATAATTATTTTTAAGTTTTTTGTCATTAAACTAAAAATAAAATTAAAACAAGAATAGACTTTCAATTTTAGACTGCTTGATTAATTAATTTAATTATACAACATAATAATTTATGTTTTTGAATGTTTGTCTAAGTCACATGTATGTATATTTTTTTTTAATTCTAAATAGTTAGATAATATAATTATTACTATAATTATTACTGACATTATATATTGTCTTGGTGGGCTGTGTTGTTAGTTGTTACTTTCTGAATAATTATAAAAATATATTTTACTAATTGTGATTAGGTAAAAAATGTCACTTTTGTATCATCATTCTAAATACTTTAAAAAAAAAATCTTTTAAGACTAATTGACGAGCAAAATATGAGTCCTTTCTTTCGTGATGAACTGTTGGCTCCGATTCTATATTTTGTTTCTATGAATCGAGAAGAAAGGAGGTTCAGTGGGAAGAGAAGTGTACGAATAACATGCGCTAGATGACAAAATAGTGACGAGAAAAAGAAAAAGGCTAAAATGGGAAAATATTTACCCATAGACTTTGTTAATTAACTAAATAATGAAAGTGCAAGTATATGGATTAAATTTCTGCTTGAAAATGACAAGTTTAATTTGAACGGCTCAAAATATTTTTTTTTAAACACACCTTGTGCATAGTAAGAGTTTTAGTGCATCAGACTTGTCTTTTTTATTTTTTGTGATTCAAAAACTTTTTTTACCTTTTAAAACTTCGTTCCAAAGTGGAAATATACTCGTTTGAATTCTCATGCTCAAATATACGATTTTATAGTCCATTTTCATTTTTGGAATTATACTAAATAGATTATCCGAAAGGTTACTAGGCCGGGCCATTAGGTCCAAGCAAGTCTAGTACCAGGACTTCATAGCTGACAGTACCCATTCCACCCATATTACAACAAACATACTAGGTGAAATTCTACAAATGAATTTTGGAGAGGGTAAAATATACGCAAACTTTACCATTACCTCATAGAGATAGAGAGATTGTAATTTCAACGTATAGGATCTTCTTTTTTGGATTTTTTGTAATATTTATTCAAATTACAAATTGGATAGAAGTATCATTTCCTATATTTTTCTTAATCAGATCTGTTATCCTTTCTTGATTATTATTTCCAAGAATTTATGATTTGAGACCCCAGTGTCAATGGCCGCAATTTTCAACACTAATTAAAGTTATTGATATATACCCCAGTAATAATGAATAAATATTTTCCATGCAGCAAGTATAATGTGATATGACACGTTGTTAGTTTTAATTTAATGCACTTTTAAAAGAAAATAAAATAAATAACAATAACATACCAGTGAAATCCCAAATGAGATCTGAAAAGAGTAGAATGTACAAAAACCTTACTACTACCTCATAGAGAGAGGTTGTTTTCGAAAACCCTCGTCTTAAAAATCAAGCTCCATAAGCAGAAGATAACAGATATGGAAAAAAAGGGAACAGAAAAGGAAAACGACTAATTATGAAAAGCAAATGATAGTATATAAATATTATAAAAATAACAAATACAAGACGAATAATGACAACATAGGATATAAAGACATGACTAATCTTACTAACCTACTATATCACAAGGTCGGACATCAATCTACCCCTACTAGCCGCCTCTACTCTTTTATATCTAAAGTCATATTCTCAAAATTTCGCCATATTATCTGATCATCTCCCCACAATATTTCTTCGGCCAACCTCTACCTCTCCGTGTAACCTCTATATCTAATAAAAACAACAATTTTTCTTTTGATTTGCATAACTTCTAATTTTTCACGTTGTCAAAGTGTTGAACAATGAACGTTTTGTATCGTTAAAAATTTAAATAATGAAAATAGATGATCAAGTGCATAATTAAAATGAGCATAATAAATTAAATGCTTTAAAAGTAACCCAGAAAGTCTTAATCGCTCAATTGATTAACTACTTAAATTTTCACCTTATCTACAAATATTTTCAAGAATAATATTTTCTATTTACGTATCGACGCGAACACAAAAATAAGTAAAAACAGACTTATTTTCTGACTGCACCTCAAGTATTTTATCAAATAAATATTGAATAACTTTGTCTATCAAGACCGCATCACAAATCAAAAGATATATTTACAACAATTAACTGAAGCTACAGCAACGCATAATTTACAGAAAGAAGCTCTCATGTAAACCCTCCTCTCTTCCATCCCGGAAACAAAAGGCATTATACATAAACTGGAAAAACTTTCCAGACAAAACTGGGTGCAAACAATATGACCCTGCAAGATTATTTCTGGACCCCCCAACCCAACAGCAACAGCCAAACAAAGCAGAATTGTCTGGCATGTAGACAATGTTTAACCCAAACATCTTCTGGCAATCACAGATATCGCCATGCTTCCGAAAATATGAACAGATAGGCATTGGCACTGACATTGCCACTTGATTTGGCAGTTGATCAAAGACCAAGTTAACAGCTCTGAGAGCATCAGGGACAGAGAAAATTGACATTCAGTTCAGGGCATAATGAATGCGTTCTAGCAGTCGCACAACCTGATTAACAGTAATTGGAGCAGGAGATTGCTTTGAATTGAACATAATTGTGTTTTGTGCGCCAAGAGGTAATGCTAATACAGCTTCTTGTTGCATACTAGTAAGCTCCAAGAACTGAGCAAGCATATCACCATCAAGAGCTTTAGGTGCCCTAGCCTGTAATTTGAAATGCCAAAAGACCAGCACAAGAATGATCAGTGACAGTTTCAGGTGGATTTATAAACAGCAATATAAAAAACATAGCTCTCCAGTTTCTGCCTTGCAAAACTAAAGCGATTTGTCAAGGGAAAGAAGAACTACAGAGAGCAAGATTGAGGGACATATTCCACTGTTTACATCTCCTCTCTTTTTCCCCTGGTGTAATATGGTAAACCTATTCCAGCCGACCCCCGACTGAGCAGTCAACAATGGCCCTTTCCCACTTTTATTCTCTTGGTGGCTTGACCGTCATTACGCTTCAGTCTTTTGTTGGAATCGGCTACATGAATCCTCATTGACCATGTTATTCCAAAACATTATACAAAATACAAAATAAAAATAATAAAATATAAAAGGTACTAGAAGTTCTTCAGATCTATAACAAAAATTACATCTCTTACCGTGCTCCCACGACAACGGTATTCAGTATGGTCATTTCCCAATATAGGAGCAGTCAGCGGATGGATGACAAGCCTAGCCTGTACTGCTTCTAACAGATCATATTCCTCCCTATAAATAAGTAAATCTTTTCAAAGTTACTTCAACAATAACATTTTGCAGAGAAAATAGACGAAACAATTGAAAATACTACATTTATTTACTTAAAGACCTTCAACATTTGATCCGTGTTATGAATAATTCATTCCTAATAACAGATTAACATCTCCCTTTTATGGATAAAACAGAGTACCAATACACTCCAGAAACTACTTATGACCAATCCCCTTCCTATTTTACAATCCCTGATGCCTCTCCCATTTCTGCAGGGCAGGAGCGGGGTAAGAAGAAAAGAGACATCGGCTACAGTATTTAAGAGGGACTAATAACTCCTAAACAACTGTAAAGCAGGAAAATCCAACTTGGGATGTCTTATACTAGCTATTCAAGCGAAAAGTTGAATTCAATCAGTTTGAATCTCACAAAAGAACCAAGAGAAGTCCCGCTGGCATTCTAATACCGAGTAGAGTCAACATGCTGGGACATCTAAATATGCACGTATTAACTATTTAACATTTCAATGAAGAGAATTAGCTGATTTGAACTAAAGCAATCACCTATACGTTATTTATCTAATACTCGAACTTTAAAAGTTAGCAGCTCACACATCAGACTAAAAAAAGAAAAAAGATGCATGATAAACAGGTCAGAGTCGAAGAATGACCAAAGCGCATCCGATGCAAGATGGGCACTAAAATTTTCAGGTTACCTGAACAATAAATTTCACAGGATGTTGTAAGATACCTAGTAAGAGGAATGAAGATAATTATGCTCCCCAAAAGTGTACTCGCCATGATACTGTTTTGTGATATGTCACTGACATTGCTGGCAACTTGACAGCCCCTAAGTGCATCATCTGCTGGAAGTTTATAGGAGAATGACCCCTGCAAACAGATAAAATTGCTCAAATCAATTGAAGCTGCAACAACAGTAAGTCGAGGAAATGATGCTGCAGCATTTCATCAAACTTCACATCCCATTTCATCGAACTGCTAACAATCAGTGGGAATAAGCAAAACTTCAGAATAACCATTAAACCATTTACGATTTGATAAGCCAATATCAACAACTATTCCCTCCTTTTTATAGCAAAGGTGCTCGAGTGTTGATTTAATTTTAATTTAAATTTAAAAAATGCATATGTAAACAATTACTCCCTCGGTCCCATTTTATGTGGCATAAGTTGACTTGGCACAGTATTTAATAAAAAAAGAAAGACTTTTGAAACTTGTGATCTAAAATCATCTATAGATATTTGCTGATTGAAAATCATTTCATGAACAGCTTGCTTGGATGGTGGTTTTCCGTGGTATGGCATGGTATGGCATGGTTAGTAAGAGAATCACGTTTGTTTTGATTGTTTCTTTAATTACATGGTATGGCATGGTTTGATTTCATGATTTTGTAACCATGGAAATCTTTCTTTTGAAAACCATCAATTTGGTGGTATCCAATTGTTTTAATATTTTTTTTCCAATTATATTACTTAACTTTAAACAATTCTAATTTACCCTTCATTCTTTATTAAACTTTACCCTAATACATATCCTGCTTTCATAGTTGTATTACTCATTCTCCTCCACATCAACTTTAGAAGCTTGTCTTTCGCTTCCGATCTCCTCTCCCACGTTTCAGTTTATTTTTTTATTTTATTTTTTTGACAAATTTAGAATTTTTAATAACTAAGGGCATTTTCCTAAATTTATCAATTACGATAAAGTACCATACAATCAAACCAAACAACAAAATTATCATTAAAAAATAGCAAATGATAGTCTATCCAAAGATTGTATTATGTTGTACAGTACCGTACATTATGAAACCATGAGAAACCACCATCCAAAAAGAGGGCAAGGTTAACAGGGGAATTTTGAAATTAAGTTGTTTCTAAATTATGTGATTCATTTGGGGACGGACTAAAAAGGAAAGGGTGCCACATAAAATAGGACGGAGGAAGTATATTTATATTAAATTAATTGACTAAGTATTAAGAATTATCTGAATTAAAGTTGAATACTATTTAAGTAAAATATATTAAAGTTGAAAAGATAAATAAAGAATGAATCAGACAATTTGCTATTAGACAGAGTAGAAAAGATTTCCTCTCCATCTCCCTCAAGCATCAAATTCGGAACTGGGGAAATTGTTCATGCTTGTCTAAGCAGAACCTCACCCGCATCACCACTGGGCACTATATTTGTTCTTTCTCAGCTCGGGGCATCATCTAAGAGAATACATAAATGTTAAAATAGAGGATTATGTAACTGGTTCAGTGGTTCGTGACCTTGCAATGCAGTAAAGGGGATTTTTGTCTTTTAAGATCCCTCGACATATGACATTTCAGCTAACATCAATTTTCTGGTCTAGCACAAATTCCATGTGAGTTCACACCTGTGTTGGATTAGTCATCTTTTACATATTCTATATATCCATACTATCTACTTTATGGACCATATACACCATAAATGTCCATCTTGGCACCCAATCAGTATCTCCTATAGGAAAGCTCTCCTGCTTCCCAACAATAGGTATTATATATGGTCTGCTTAAATCAATTATACTACTTCATAAAGGCAACCAAGAAGAAGACTCAACGGAAGGTGCATTATAGGGCTTAAAAATTATCATCTTTGATAAGTAGATCTAAACCCATCATTCAAAACAGAAAAGCTCCAGCCAAATGCTTACCTTTCGAATTCTTATAGCTATCTCGCCCATGTAGAATGAACAGGTAAGAGCTAGATTACGTTCTGGACTGTTGGAACTATCTGCAAAACAAAGCCGAATTTGTAAAAAAAATTAAAATTAGAACAAGCAAAGCATTTGAATCAAAAATAGTTAGCAGATGAAGAAAAGGTTAGGCAAATTCTGTTGGATGGGGCATAGTGTTGTCTAGTTAAGAACTCTCATGTCCAGTAAATGGGAGTCGCAGAGATGAGGATGACAAGGTGGATGTGTAGGTATAACAAGAGAGATAAGTTCAGGAATGAAGATATCCGGACGAACAAGATAGGAGCGGCCTATGCGGTGGACAAGATGAGGGAGGCGAGACTGAAATGGTGGACATGAGAAGAGATGTCCAGATGCCCTATTAAGGAGGTGTGAGGTTTAAAAGAGGGAGTTGACAGGGGGTACAGGCAGGCCGAAGAAGTATTGGGGATAGATGACAACACAAGAAATGATGCAACTCCAACTTATCGAGGACATGACCTTAGATAGGAGGATATGGAGGTCCCGAATTAGGGTACAAGGTAGTTGAGGGTTGTCTCACTTCCCATGGCGAGGCTTGGTGGGTAGATAGTATTAGCATTATTCGTGTAGTTTCTTGTTCATCGATTGTTGCTACGCTTCTTTTGCCTAGTTTATCACATTATTCTGCTATGTACAATTTGTTACGCTGCTTCTATTATTTGATATGCCTAATTCTACCTCTGACTTGTTTCTCAAATTGTTTTGTTATGTGTTGCTTGAGCCGAGGATCTTTCTCAAATTGCCTGTATGATTTGTTATGCTTTTTCTATTATTTGATATGCCTTATTCTACATCTGACTTGTTTCTCAAATTACTTTGTTATGTGTTGCTTGAGCCGAGGGTCTTTCAAAAACAACATCTCTATCTCACAACAAGTAAAGTCTGCAAACTCTACCCTCTCCATACCCCACTGGGGAGAATATTGGTGTGGTGTAGTTTGTAGATGAAGATAAGTATGAGAAACAAGATGATGAGGACATGCATAAGAATCTCATACATAGATATTGTAAGTCGAATTTACCTTCCAAGTGACTCGGACATGATAAAATGGCTAGATTCCCCTTTCGATCCGAAACAGCAGCTGTGTTTCCATCCATAAGAGTGCAATCAGCAACTAACCTCTGGACAGGGTCACAGTAAACTTGATCTAGTTTTCTTGAATCCTGACCATAAGACAGAAGAAGATAGCTTGTAAGGCAACACGTTTCAGGATCTGCCGATGCAAGGAGGTGACATCTAATAAGTATTTTCATGTCCCCTGCAAACTACAAACTAGAGAAAGGAATTCCTGATTTCCCTCCACCTAATGGAAAGTAATGCCCAACAAAACACGAACAACCCAAGGAAACAGAGGTTTTAAAGTAAGATCAACTTGAGTTACTGACCTCTTGATACGAATAGAAGAGGACTCCATCACGACAATCACCAACAGCAATTCTAGTGAAGTATGCAGTAAGAGTCATGATCATGAACCGAGTTCTCCCTACTGCTAAGCGTCTGACTCTTTGGGCATTATCATTTGGAAAACCACAAACATAGAACTGCAAGGAGAATGAAAAAAGAAGAAACATAGTTTTAGTAAGAGGTAACACTTAACTTTGCAAGAACGTCCACAGGTGAGATTTATTTCCACTTACACAATTCGCCGCAGAGGCCAAGAAAAAACGATCAAGATACGGGCAGACTGCAAGCACCATCCCAGGCCAAGTGGTTGAATAACCTAATCTTAAGTGCCATGCTTCACTTTCCTCAAGCTTAATCCCATCACAGCTGTTATCATCAGGACTGCTACAGAGACTACTGCTAGACAGCTGTTCAGCGGCATATGCACCAATCTCACGGAAAGGTGAAGTCCGTTGAGAAGCTGACCCAGCCCTCGAAGAAAATGCAATTGATCCACTATCTGAATTTTGCATTTGCTCGAGGCAAAGAACTATTAGACGCCCCTTTGTACTGTCAAAAGTTATCTTTATCAAAACAAAAGATAAACACGCAATTCATGTATACACTTCAAACAAACAAAGACTTACCTAGAAAAGATATATTATAGGGAAAGAAAATAAAATCAATTAAAATAAACGTTTTGTGGATTTATGGAGGTAAAATGCTATAACCTTTTAGCTGATGGCACTAACCTTTCAGCTTCTCCAGTAGGCATTATAGCTGGACCAGAAGAGAGACCAGTTCCAACAACAAGAACTTGTTCGTTTCCAGCTTTTACCAACTCCATGCATTTTCCTATCTCCCCAGGCTCAAACTTGAAGGATGACAACACTGATCCACTGAGAGGATCTATGCAGCAGACATCAGATGAACATAAATCACTGAGATCAGTCCTTAACACAAGCAACAACCTGCTCTCACTATGATATAGAACCTTTCGAGGAGTGCCGCCAAAATGAAATTTCTGCACATTAAGCCGTTTACTAGGTACCATTTCCACCTAAGAAAAACAACAAAAAAGATGGCCATTATCAGGTGTACAAAGGCCAAGATCACTATATACAACTAAATGCACTCGACCTCCCTTTCTAAAGTTTGTTTTTCATTTATATTTTTTCGAGGGGTTGGGGTTGGGAGGCGGAAGGGGGGTGGGGGAGTGTTGAAGGTGAGATAGAGAAGTCGTCCAGAATCACTGGCAACATGAATAAAGTGATATTGAACATCGGCCATCAACCTGATATGAGGACAACAAGAAATCCACTGATCATACGGCTTGTACTTGCCTATCCAACATATAACATGCAAATGACAATTGCAACTAGGGGAGTGAGATGTCAATGTTGAGCTTTCTTATCAATATGATGTGGACTTTTTTCTTACCAAATGAAGACTGTTTTCAGCAACAAAGATAATTCCCTTGGGGCATTCAGCTGAACAGACTGGAGTAACATGTGTGGAAGGTGGAAACGATATTGAAGTATACGAGAGGCTATGCCTTGCAGTTTGCAATAGCCAGGGCCTATCGCTTAGAGTGATCACATCAGCATCAAGAGAATCATTTAATGGAATCAAAAAAACAGGAGTGATCCCAATCCGACGAGCTGCAACTAACTGCAGATAAACAGGACAATCCTTCATCTTATCCAATAAACTGGATGCTTGTGTAGGTTGAGTTCTAAAATTCTGAGATGCAAAAATTGAGGAACTAGTGCAATTAGCCGTACAAGAATTGTCAAAAGTCTGAAGGCCAGATGAGACTAGTGAGGAAACTGCTGAGATAGAAGGCCACTCAAATCTGAGTAGCATACCGTTCCTCAATCCTGAAAGAACATAAAGCCGATCGACGAGTACAAGTCTTACGTCTTGAGGGATGCATCCACTTACAGTTGTTCCAAGAGTGTTTGTTAATGTTATAGACCCTACAGCAAGAACACTCACGCCCTTATCAGAAGTAAATGATAGAACTTCTACAGAAGGCTTATGTGTACCGATAATGATGGTGTTACTGATGTCCAATCCCACCGGAAGAGAATCCAGAGGAATTCCATTTGTATTACTAGTTCTAGAGATAAAAGATGTTTGCTCAAGCCGTCTTTGGGGGATAGAGATGCAGGAAAGTTCATCTTGCAATTTCACATGTTGCATCGGGTATATTTCATAATGATGCACTGATATTGTCCTGATACCAAGAATGAATAAGAAACATGGACTGGAAGTTGCAACAACTATCAAATTAGGCCCAACAGCTCCCAGGCTTATTGTCATATTACCAGGGGACCACGACGTGAAAGTTGGTGATGACAAATCAATACCATCTGGATGTGCAGCAGCAATAGGTACACAGAGTCTCACAGCAGTCTGGTGGATTTGCACCAGCAGACCATCACCCACAAGACCACATGCCAACGTGCAAACATCAGGTTGGAAACCCATGAAGTCGGTTACATCAGAAAAGCTCACACCAACAGATAGCACCCTGGTCTCCTCGACAAAAGACAGTACAAGGAAAGCATGATAAGAGTCAGCAAGTTTCATTTTAACTGTCCAAGTTCCAGTAATACCCTGATAAATGGGAGAAGTTTTCAACAATTTCTCTACACTGATGCCACTACGTATAACTCGTAAAGATCCTTCAGGTGCCATCCCACAGCATGCAAACATTTGATCATGTTTCTCATCATGGTAATCCACAACCGACATATCCAATATTGGTGCGATATTTTGGATTGGACTTCTATAAACAAGTCTTCCCTCTTCAACTTTTAACACCATCCCATCACCCATCTCAACAATAACAGCCAAAAATCCACCTCTCAGCCACAAAAGTGCCTTGGCTGGTAGAGTCTTGTAAAGACAATCAGACAAAGATACTTTCAGGCCATCAGAATCAACTGAAAATTCAATCAAGAAAAGCTCTCCAGAGTCTGCACAGAATATCATTCTAGGATTATTCTCATTTCCAGGATTCCAACTCCATGAGCACACGAAATTCGAACCCGGTTTTACGTTGCTATCATCATCAATATTCATTGGGTCATTTTTATTCAAATCGCTGAGTTCTAGCAATGCAGATGCAGCAACACTATATATACCTTCTTCGTCTATAATATCAGGAATTCTAATAGTCTCTCGTACAAAATTCTGCTCCTCAACTGAAGGAGGTGTAAAATTTAAACTTATTCGATGAAGAAAACAAGGGTCATGAGGAACTTTAAAATCCATCACTACAGCATCCCCAGCACGAAATACTAGCAAGAGTCCATAAGAATGAGGAATTTCTACGATATGATGGGCTAGTGGTCCAAGTTCAGAATATTGATATATTACATAGAGCAAATGGTCCTCTATATTCCACTTTATCAACATGAGCTCACTCCTATATGATCTCCTCCTGCAGGGCCAATTTGAAATATCATATCAAGACTACCAAACCAGAAATTATAAGATGACGATACATAGGCAACCATAAAAGAAGAAAACCCACTTTGCATCATAAAGCCATTCTGACAATAACTTATGCTTTCAAACTTCATCCATCATTCATACCTATTGAGAAGAATGGCCAATACAGGATTGTAATCCTTATTTGATTCACAATCAACTTTTGAGATAAAGCACATGCTCCATATGGTACCAGAGATAGTGGTGAAACTACTGTCAGTCTCGATCTTCCCTTGCTTGTCAGTGGGATAAAAGATTCTCTAGTATCATTATTTAAAGAGTATCAGTAGAATAGAACATATTCAAGCGATTAAGTTGCATACATATCTAGAAGGAAACGTATGCACAACATTAACCTTGTCAATTATATCACTGCCAGCTGATGCAGAGCGGGAGAAAAGAGCCAAACTGTCTTCATATGCACTAGCAGCAATAAAACAGCCACTGCAAAGAGCAGAGAGAGAAATTACCAACAAGGACATCTAGATTCTCTAAGTAGTAGCTCAAGGTGACTAGTTTCGATTGTTAACAACCATCTAATTGGTTTCACCTGTCTATCTACGATACAACTTACGTGGGATCAACAGCTAACATCCTTCCAATTTGATTCATAGGATTTCCAGGAGACGAAAGTTGAACATGAGTAACAGCGAAAAACCTATATGAACAGTGCAAGGTAAGTTGTTAATGAAAAAGATCAGATTAAGAAAAATAACTGCTCATTTTATGGGTAACAAAATAAAAGAAAAACATCAACAACAACAACATACCCAGTGGAATCCCACAAGTGGGGTCTTGGGAGGGTCAAAATGTACGCATACCTTACCATTATCTCACAGAGATAGAGAGGTTGTTGCCGGAAGACCCTCAACTCAAAAATATCATCCCCAAAGGCAGAAAATACTAGATATGAAACAAAACAACTAGAGTAGAAAGCAAAAGATAATTCATAAAGATACTAAAAAGAAAAAAATAAATGACGAGCAATAACAAGACAATATAAAGACTCGATTACCTCTACTAACCTACTATATCTCAAGGCCAGACCAAATAAAAGAAAAAAGATGCAGTTGAAAAATTATTTAACCTGTGCATTTCATTGCAAAATCTGAGAACTGAAAGCTTCCCTGAATCTGAAATAACAACCAAGAGATCCCTGCCCAGAAGCTATTTAAAAGAAATAGTGAAAGGAAAATGTCATAAGTATAAAATCTTAGAAATAAAAGATAAATCGGAAAAAAAAGTGAGAGGGAAATGTCATAAGTACAGAATCTTAGAAATAAAAGATAAGTCAGAAAAACAATCTAAGACACCTGTGGGCTTCCAACACGAAACTTCTCATTCCAGGGAAGGACAGCTATATCTTTTATTATGCCAAATACAGGCTGCTCACAAATAGACTGCACAACTCCATCTTCATCTATAATCACCAACTCTATAGATGTTTCCTGCATCAAAATCCACTGTCATATCACACACTGAAACTTGCTAATTAAAACTGCAACCAAGTAGCTAACCTGCAACAGCATGTTGAAGCCCATATGCAAGGAATCCAATCAGATAAACAATTAAGCACGCAGCATACCTGTGCTATATAAGCATAGATACTATAACTCAAGCATCTAGAAATCAAGAGAGCATACCAGTGCTACTAACAAACATAATCTTAATAACATAAAAACATTGAACAACATATAAAGCCTAGTTGTCCCCGTTAGGCAGACAATAGAAACCAAACAAGTGAGTAATAACAGGAAAAAGTACCTCCTGCAGTTAGGCAGCACAAAACAGCTGCATGTAGGATTGACTTGACGTGAATACAAACAAGCTATTCTCAGTATCCACGACAAGCTATAGGTATTAATGTTTCTTTATTCAGTAATTATTAGCATTACATTTCACCAGGCCAGACAATCCTTTAATATAAAAAGTTTAAGTCTTCAAGCAAAAGAATATAGAGATTGGTACTTTTGAAATCAAGTTGATCTGAAGATATTGGGTTTTCTGGAGTAAAAACAAACAGTTCTTGCAAGAAGAACTCATAGTGTATGCATTTGTGCAACATCATGATAAAAAAATGTGCAGTATTTAGCACAGGCATATGTTATACAACTTATGGAGTATGTTTAGAGCCACAGCTTTAGAACATCATTCTAGAGAAATGGAATTCCAGTAGAAGCACATGCAGCACTCAATTATCTGCGCACATCATACCTCCTCATACCCCACTTGTGGGATTACAATGGATATGTAGTTCTTCTTGTTGTAATAATCAGAGATACTTTGATAAGATTAGAATGAGTTCTTTCATTCATGTCTTTAATCTTCGTATTTTTACTTCTGCATAATTTTCTTGTTTGTTCAACTGACCCGATTCGTATCAGAAACTTTATTCTTTAATTCGGCAACTATAAATTTTGCACGAATATTAGGGTTTTCATAAGATTTTGCAATTCTTGTGACAGAAACATTCAGTTTTTATCCCGATAGACCAACTCTGCTATTGATAAGAGTAAATAGATCTCACTCTTAATTCAAGGTTTTGCTTGCAAGCTCAACCTATATATAACTTGCATTCCCCCTCCCAATTTTCCAAGAGCGACAACAAAGTTATATAACCATAATGCATTAACTGGTCTTACCTGATAGGAATATGAGCAGAATTGCCATATCTCAAGAAATATATAGATGTTTACACTCTGGTGCTGATAAAGACGGTTTTTGGTTTGTGCACTGTTATTCAGACAATTTGATACCAGATCTCCTTCCACTGGTACTAATTCTCTAAATAATAGCAAGTTCAATTTGCATTTGATTCAACGCGCAGTGTATGAAGAATTTAAGCCACCAATATGCAGTGAGGTCAGGTTAAAGTCGGGTGATTAGATCAGTTCAATTGGAACTTGATCTTGTAGATTTCTCTTCCTATTGCTGGAATTGACGGGAGGGTAAGGTAATTCAATATGCAAATACCAAACTGGAAATTCCTCAAGTTACTAAAGGAAGTGATTTTCTGTTGATAAAGGTACATAGACTCTCTTAGCATCAAATATTTAGAGTTAGTTCTCTATTTTGGAAAAGCCCAATTTCTAATAGGTGGGCCAAAAATCATCGTGGGAGTAAACCAGTTTCATCTTTAAACAAAAACACTTGACCAACAAACTTTATCATCAAGTGAAGGAGACAAATCCCAAATAGAAAGCTTTAGGTATTATTGAAAATCAGGGAGCTTAGTGAGAATTGAGATAGTCAAAAACCTCTGAGGTAGGTCTCTGTGAGCGATATTTTGACAAACCAGCACCACTAGGTTACATTAAACAGAATAAAAGGACAGCCTAGTGCACCAAGCTTCTTCCATTACCGTCCTACCTTGCATTTCTATATGAGGTTGTTTCCACGATTTAAAATTAAAAAAAAATAACTACTTCTAGAGATTGAATATGTATGTGGAAAAAAAAAAAAGAAAGTCCCAGCATGTTATTACAAGATTCCTTAAAAACTTTGTACACAAACTTAAATTGTATTTCTTTTGACTTGAAACTGTGTTAATACAACCTTCTAGATACATCTATTCTACTTCTTCCCTCTAAATTATCCCACAAAGTAACTGGATCGTGGTTGAGTTGGTATAACATAAGAGTTTAAATCATTACACTTCCCTCTAAGAGATACAAACCTGCTCATAAGACATCAACACTTTCAAACATCAAAACAAGAAGAGAGTCTCAGAAAGAGATCTATAGGATTCATAAAATGGGAATAGTGGTACAGCAGCATTCCCATTATTGGCCATTGGTGCACCCACTTGCTTTAAATAGAAAAAAAGGGAGAAAAGACTACGGAAAGACCGACTGGAACCCCAAGAATAGTTGCATGAGCAAATAAAAGAAAAAATGGGCCATTTCTAGGTATATCAATCAACTATGATCAATCACAGAATAGTTGTTCCTTTCCTAAAGTCAATCCATATTTAAAGACAGTGTAAGTGGAAGCCTAACCTCCTCTTTGGAACCATCATCGTCATTCCATTACACAACACTTTCAAATACACTAGTCATTGATGGGATTTGTTATGAGATCAATGATCTCGATGAGATTGATATTCCAATCTTTCTTCTTAGAACGACCATTCAAATTATATTTAGACACACTCCAAATCCCAATGATTGATAAGAGTCCCTATCTAGATTAAGCAACTCCAGGTAACAGCTTTCAAGTCTGCTAAAGTTTTCAACAATACATAACTAGTTCCTTATCAGACTAATAAAACAACATACCCAATGTAATCCCACAAGTGTGAACTGTATGCAGGTTTATTACTACCTTGTAAAAGTAGATAAGCAATCTCCTATAGACCCTCAGCTCAAGTAAAGAATATCTAAAAAACAAGTGACCTAAGTAAATACAGTAGCAACAACAAATAACATAACAACGAGAGTAAATGTGATCATTTCTAGTCAAATAATGCATCAATTTCGTGTAGTTCGAACCAATTTCAATCCAATAATTCCAAAACATAACAATCACACATTGAAATTCACAACTAATCGGCAAAAATGAAGTTGAAAACCTTGTTACCTTGCCAAAGACGACGTCGTATGAAGTAGGAGATCGTATACGACCATAAACCACTTGGAGAACCACACTTCCTCTAAGAACAGTCTTAGCCAAATAAGAAGCGCCATGAGAAGCAGATGATCGGGACTTGCTGCTACCGGCAGAGGATGAAGACGATGATTCTTCCTCGGAAACCGCCATCTACGACCACGATTCGATTCAGTTTTTCCGATTTCTACTCAGAATTGGTGTAATCTTAAGAGAAAACTAGGGTTTATTGCATTTGAGTTGTTTCAGTACAAGTTTTTTGGGGGAAAGAATAGAACAGAAGAGAGGAGAAGAGAAGGTTTTGTGTAGCATTTTACATTTCCATGTGGCCTTTGCAGGAGAGACCAAATGGAGTAATTTTTAATTTTTGGTCTCTCATATTTTTTTTTTTTTTGGTTAAAACAAGAGAGAATTATATTATCGATTATGTTCGGGGGAGGGGATATATAAACGGGCCTTGTGGCTTGACGAAAAAAGTTTCTCCTTTGTCTGCTTTCAAAAATCTTAGTGGAACTTCCATACAAAAAACGTAATTTTCTTTCGTAAGCTTGACTCCCTTTTGCTAGCGAATCTGCCACTCGATTTGTCTCTCTATAGCTATGCTGCAAGGGGTGTGAGGGGAGGGAGGGAGGTCCATATGTCTGAGAAGCTCCTTACAATCAAAGATCATGTTAGTATAGCAAGGATGATGATTTTTTATAAGATTGATGAGTTTTTTGTGATCAGTGTTGATTTCCAGAGGAATAAGTCCCTTGTCTAATGCTATGTGTAGGCCTTGAATTAGTGTTAGGAGTTCTGCTTTAATGTGGTTACCCTTATGATGGTTGCTTATATGTCTTATTATCCAATCTCCCTGTTCGTTTTTAATTATTCCTCTTGTTCCACCTCTATTAATGCTTTCCTTGTAAGCTCCATCACTATTTAGTTTAAACCATTTTGCAGGGGGTAGCCATTTGATGCGCTTCAGTTTAGTGCGGTTTTTTGTTGGGAGGTGGATATCATTTAGTGAAAGGTATTCTATTGTATGAAAAAGGATTATTTTGATGCAAATGTTGCCTTTCTGATTTTTATGGATGTTTTTGTTCCTTTTTAGCCAAATACTCTACAAGAAGAATGGGAAGGCTTCGTTCCAGGTAACTGGGCTTGCTGGAAGATGTTTAGCAATTGAATGTATCTTAGCCAATTACCCTGTTAGTTCAGGATGATTTGGTCTATGCGATGGTTGCTAGCAAGGGTTCTCCATAGTTTTTGTACATTGTTACATTCCATGCAGATATGTTGTAGAGACTCTGTTCTATCACAAAGATGGCATAGGTCATTTGTTATTAAGCCTATTTTAAAGTTATTTCCTTATTGGGAGCCTACCATGTTGGCATAGTCAAACGAAGAATTTTATCTTATCAGGGCAATTTAGGGCCCATATCCCGTTATAGTTAGTTAATTGGGACGGGTTGGCATTATTAGTTAATAAATTGTATACTATAAAGTTGTAAGGGTACCTTTGGAACTTGGTTTTCCATGTTATTGTTTCCTTTTTGTTAGGGGTCATGTATGTGTTTGCGATTTGGTTTATGATGCTCTGTGGCAGTTCGAAGGAAATGTTTTGGAGGTTGATCTTATCCACTGATACTATTTTGCTAACTTTTAATGAAAAATCTTCAGCTCTCGGTGATCCTTGGATTTGGTCTCTTATAGTTCTTCCATTAGGCAACCATGTATTGAACCAAAAGGAGGTGGAATTTCCGTCTCTTAGGATCCATTCGATTTCTATTTTGCGTATGTTTCAGCCTATCATTAGATCTTTTCATATTTTGCCATGATGACTTGATGCACTAGAGTGGTTTGCTAGTTCACCCTCAATGGTATATTTTTGTAGTAGTAGGGAGGCCCATAGAGATGTTGAGTTAATTCGGGCTCTCCAGGCTAGTTTGGGTAGCAGGGCGGAGTGTCTCTCATCTAAGTTAAGATAGTACTTGCGTTGTATCTAGATTAATCTAAATTCACATCGCATAAAGTTTATTTTTTTAGGAAATGCTCTATTATTGAAGTTCGATTAATTTTGCGGATTTATTCGAAAATCATTTCAACTAAGCTGAATTTACATAGCATAGGACCTATTTTTAATATGTATATATTGTATTGTGTTTTGATTATCACACTATTATTATTTTTGCTTTCTTTTGGGAGACTATCCTGTATCTTTGTGACCCATTAAATTTTTTTCACTGTCTTTTTTCTTTTTTTTTTTTGGTATTTAGACTTGCTACTTGAGTTTTTTTTTAAATAACCTATCTATCTCCCTGAGTTAATAATAATGTCTACTTACATTTTACTCTCTTCATACCTCACTTGTATAATTTTACTAGTTCTGTTGTTAATATATTCCCTCGGTCCTATTTAGTTGTTAGGATAAGGTTTGACATATGGCAAAATCATATTCAATCCATCCAATTCATCCAACCTATTAAAGTTTGGGTGTGTTAATAAATTGCGTATTTATTAACTCAATCCATTTCAACCCAACTTATTTCACTCCATTAAAAATTAGGTCGATAGTTAATCCGGATTTACTGAGAGAAAACTTTTTAAACTATTTTAACTTTTTTTAATTTGACATATTCTATATAATCATAATAAAGAAAAATACAATTTTATTAGGTATTAAAATGTTGTAAAAGAACAAATAAAATAAGTAACACTTGATAAAAAATTAGTTGGGTTGGGTTAACTTTTGACCGGTTCTATAATCCATTACCCAACCTGTTTTGACCCAACCCATTTCAAATGAAGTAAATTCAAGTTAGGTTGGCCTTTTTATGTTGCCGCCATAGTTTGTAATTACTAATTACTTCCACGTGACACCCTACATCAAATATATTCTTATTATTCTCAAGTTATTTTGTTTTTATCCTTACTAACTTGTTAATCTTTAGGTTCATAAAAACTTTCATTATTATCTTTCGTTTTAAATATACTTTTTGATTGTGAGAAAAAATATATTTATGAAATGAAAAGGGTATAATTGGACATTTTTGGTTATATAGGGATATGTTTCAAAGTATATTTACAAACTGGTTTGATATTAGAAACTTGCCCCATTAAATATCTACACCAAATTAATATATGGGACACATATATATCTTAGGTACACAAATCTATCACTAGATGATAATTATAATTTAATGTCAAGGTTGAAATTTTTTGGGAAAGCTTGATTGAGTTGCAACATCTTATCAATCAAAAATAGTTGTCTCGTCGTATTATTCCGGATTATATTGAATTGAGGTTTTTTGAAAACAATATTTCTATCTCTACGATTTTACACTCTAAATCTTACTTGTGAAATTTTACTGAATATGCTATTGTTGTTGTTTGTATTGTTCTTAATCATTTTTTTTGACATCAAACATAATTGAATAAGGAGAGGCAAATAGACAAAGAACTTATACATTATATATGTTTTTTCAATTTTTAAGAATTGTCAAGAAAATAAGGAGCATGTATATTCAAGGAGCAAAATATAGCGACGGATCAAGAATTCATCAAGGACTTGAAATTTTTTTGAGTTCCCCTCTTTGTAATGATTGAACACCCACGAGTCGTACTGCGCTAGGTTTCATGCATTACTAAGACTTCTATGATAAATATCCTTTTGTGTTTCAACAACGCCTCGCTTCTTGTATGTTATTTTTTCTGTGATATGATTTTCGTGTATGTCGTTTGTGCAAAACAAAAGAGTATATTAAAAGGAAGAACTAGAAGAAAGAAAATGTAAAAATGCACCCTTCAGGGCGATTTTATGGTTTGGGTTTGAGATTTTCATTTTGGAGGTTTCAAGTTCAATAGTTTTTGCCAGCGAAAGCAAAATTTTTACCTTCTAGGTCGAGCTCATTGCATAGGAACTGAGATTTTACCTTATGCGCATCTAAATCATAGTACCAACGATTTTTTCTTGTCGTTAGAAAAAAAGATAAGAAATGAAGGCATTAGTTGTCCACTTCAAACTGAGCTTAATCGTTTGTGATACCATGCCGGTATCATATAAAACTGAGCTTAATCATTTGTGATACTCTGCCAATATATTTTCACCCAAACTAAATTCATACACACTTTATATACAACCTTTAATTATAAGCTTTAATCAAATGCCTCACTAGATCTTATAAAAATGGCTTGTTTGACCTTACTAAATAATCAATAACAATAATATATATTTATATAACCTTTAATCAAATGCCTCACTAGATCTTAAAAAAATGATTTGATATATTAAATAATCAATAACAATAACATATTCCATGTATTTTTATATATAAATTTTTTTAAAAAATAGTATTTCATTTTTATGCTACAAAAATAAATCTCGTTATATACTAAAATCGCTCCCACAAATAAATTACTACCATCTTATTTTATGTGACATTATTTCTAATCTCGTCTTAAAAAGAATATTATCATATTATATAATTAAAAATTATTTTAAATCATAAGTTTATGCAATCCTTTGCTTTTCATTAAACGATGTCATATAAAATGAATCGAGAGTAGCGTTTTTATTTTAAAAAAATACCTAAAAGTTTTACGTACGGAAAAAGTACGTTAGATCCTTTGTTCATTCCATGAGAGAAGAATTGATGACAGACAACAACTGTGTATTTTGCCGTTTTTGATGACTTTTATATTTATAATATTACATAATGTGTCAGTCGGTGCCGGTGGAATGTGGAAATTGCATGGAACTACCATAATAATAATAGTATAAATATAAATACTGCAGTAACTCAGTTAGCTGTACTGTGTACACCGTCAAGTCAACTTTCCGACGGGTGTGGTGCAGTAGATGAAGCTTCTCGAGATTTGGGTTAGAGTACATAAAAATCAAGTCGAAAATGTATTATTGGTTTATTGTTATTGTGTTGTTAGGTTAAGGGATTTTTTGCGAAAAAAATTATTGGATTGTCGATTTGGTTTTGATTTTGAATATTGAGATATTGGATAAATCGATAATCTATTAAGATTATAATAATTTACTTTTTATTTCTTTATAAATAAATACTCTAACCTCTATCCTAATTTATGTGACACTTTTTATTTTTGGAGAGTCAAATTAAATTTGATAAAAATTTTGCACATGGAATCTTTAAATTTTTTGAAATGAAATTTATATATTTCTGAACTACGTAAAAAGTATTATAAATGACAATAATTGATAAATCAAAATATTTTAAAAAAGTATATGAAATTGTTATGGCCAAGATTAGTTTGAATCTCGAAATGAAAGATGCTATATAAATTTGGACAGAGGGAGTATTAAATGTTAATATTTTAACATCAGTTGACATTATATTGATATTTGTAAGTATTTGCTTGGTTTCCAAAATATAAGCCTTCTGTTAAGGAAGTATATTAGAATATGAGATCAAATACTGGATATTGGTAAGTTTAGGTGTTCAACAAATATTTCAAAAATATGCTGTCATTTACAACTGATTTGCTTATTTTACTGTATCGTATTGTCTCATTGTATGAGCATTTTCTTATTGAATAAACCGAATATTGAATCGTTACGGACCAAAAATCTATAAAAGATATTTTACTGATTTGTTATTGATTTAGCATATTTAAAAATAAAAAAACTGATAAACTGAACCCATAGTACATAAAATCGAATCAAACTGAACGATGCACATCCTAAGTCTATGATTCGAGTTTTGAGTATGAATTTTTTTTTATAGGGAATACTTTCTCCCAAACAAATTTATGTGTGATACAAATTTAAAATAATCAAACTTTAATGCGTGTATCACATCAAATTGAAAACTAAAAAAAAAAAACAAAAAGGAAAAGGCCTCATCTCCACTAGTATAAGCTGGTGATCACCATCTTCTCCATTGCATTATATGGAGTTGGTGAAAAAAAGGCTATAATGACTAAATAACAACAACAACATACTCAGTTAAATTTCACAAGTAGGGTTTGGGAAGGGTAGAAATGTACGCAGATCTTTCCACTACTTCGTAAGAAGTAGAGAAACTGTTTTCTGGAGACCCTCGACTCAATGTTATAATGACTAAAGCAAAATAAAAATAATACTTAGTGAATAAACCATGTTGAAAATGCTATAATGACTAAAGTAAAGAAAACAACAATCAAGTTTTTCTTCATCTAAGTATAATTTAAGAAACAAATCTTAAATGGAAAAAAGAGTATCAAATTTATTTACATCGTAAATTTAAGTTTTGTCTCAGACCAAAACAAAAAAAATTTAAGTTTCATGTAATGATAGTTTAAACTACTTACATAATCAAATCCCTTAATAGATACATTACAAATAATTTAAAACTCAACATAAAATGTTTGCATCACATATTTTTTCCTCAAACAAGACAACTTCGGAGCCCTAAAATTCTCGCTCTGTGCAGGATTAGGGAAAGGGCCTACCAGAAGGGTCTATTGTATGCCATTTTATCTTGCACATAGCGGAATCGGGGAGCTTTACCTTGCATTTCTGCCTGAGCCTGTTTCCAAGGCTTGAACCATGACCTCCTGGTTACATGGTGACAACAACTTTACCAGTTACTCCAAGGCATCCTTATCTTTTCTTCGAGTGTCATATATATTCATTCAAAACTTAAGAAAATTTATGGAAAACAATTATTCTATAAAATCTTTTTACCCTCTTCCGAATTACACTAACATGTATATTATTCAGAAATAGTCCTTCAAGAAGGAAGATAAAATTTGCGTACATTTTATTCGAATTACACTTACATGTTGTATATTGGTTGGAAACTTCCTTTATGTGGTCAAGTAGAAGGACACATGGTTGTAAAGTACACTCACTATTTTATTCTACTGACACTTTTTTTTCTTCTTTTTTTCTGCCTATAAATATTGTCTTAATTGTTGGACTGAATAAGCACAGGACAGTCGATGTACATTTTTAGATCCCCCAAAATTCTTTCAATTCTTCAAAGCTCCATATTTTGCGCTCTTTCTCAAATTAGTCTCCATTTTCTCAACCATTTTTTTCCCTTCTTTTTCTGGTTTTTTTAAAAATCTTTCCTTTCTTTGTGATCCATCATTCCCATTTGCATTACAAGATTCAAGCTTTTTCTTTCAAAGGTGAAATTTTTTGTACCCTTTTCATGTTTTGTTCTATTATTTGTGTGTTACTTGGTTTGTTATTTCTAATAGGTGTCTCTTGCTTCATTGTGAATTCTGATGTGTTACTCCATTTGTCATTTTCAGAGGTATTGGTAGGTAAATATGTGTATCCTTTTCCTTTCTTTCTTGATTTTTTGTGAAAAAGATTGCATTTTTAGCATTCTGATCATTTGATGGGTTTTACGGAACCAGTCTCTTCTCTATCTCTATGAGGTAGTGGTAAGGTCTGCGTATGTTGTATGATTTCTTTGGGTATGTTGTTGTTGTTGATCATTTGATGGGATGTTGTCTTGTCATTTATACATTCTTTTGTTTCATGCTTTTTTCATCATATTCAATCTTCTATTTGTGTAGTGGATGTTCTGTTATCTTAAAACTGTTACATTCCTTGAGAAAAACACATATTTTCCATCATTGGTGTTCTGCATTTTGGTTTTCCGGAAACAACCTCTTTTATCTCTACGAGGTAGTGGTAAAGTTTGCGTATATTTTACCCTCTCAGACCCCAGACCCCAGACCCCACTTTTATGAGATTCTACTGGGTATGTTATTGTTGTTGTTTTGGTGTTCTGTATTTTTTTCTGATGATGGTGGTGCTCGAGCCAACTTGCACACGTGGACTATTTTATCGTGTACCTATTGTGTCAACATGTAATGCTGCAATTTGTTTACTTTTGATGAAAGGGGTGAATAATTTCTGATTATGCATTGGATTAAACCATTAGCACTAGGTAAAGAAAGTGGTTATCTGTCAAAATGTATGTAAAGAGAATTACTTTTCAAATGCTGTAGTTTTTCACCATGAAATTTTTGTCTGGGGACAAAATATTTTGGTGTTTATCTGTTGAAATGGATCTCAAAATTTTGCTTTTCGGACATTGTAGTTGCTTTCCAGGAACTTTATGTTTGGGAGCAAATATTGTTTTACCTTGAGGCATTCATGTTGAATCCATTCTTGTTAGCTAACATTCAAAAACTTATTCCGTCTTGACGATTAGCTTTGTTTTTTCATTCATTCACTCTAAGTTGGGTTGTAATCCATTTACATCTCTTGGAAATTATAATGTTATACCCTGTAGGCTTTCCTCTTGTTCTCTCTCGTTCGAGGGTATGCAAACTCTATGTTTCTTTGGTTACGTTTGCTTTTTTTTTTTTTGAGTATTAGTACCCTTCCGTTGGTAGTTTTTTTGATATACCAAGTACATAGAATAGTGTAAGTTTATTTTTATCGTCGTAAGAGTGTCAGCACCTGAAAAAGCATTGATGAAATTAGTGTCTGATGACATTGTCTTTACTTCTGCAGAGGTAATTTCTAATTTCTTGTTTTCGGGGAACATCTAGGACATCCTATAATTTTTTTGACAGGGATATGGGAATAACATATTCATGTCCTTTCGCCAATTTTGACGATTCAGAATCTAAATTCGAGTCTTATTTAGTGAGAAACCTGAGTTTTGGAAATGATGCTACGAAGAATGCTTTACCGCCAATTAATTTCAATGATCCTCAACAATCAAAAATGCAGAGGTCTTGCAGTTCTGGGAAGATGATCCTTGAAGGAACTCTTAGCTATAAAAGGAGGGAATTAGAGGCCAGGATTGGAATGACTGCATTTCATAATGAGGAGAAGATGATGAGCAGATCAAACAGCCTTATCAGTGAAGATATTTCTGAAGAAAAGCGTAGCCTGCTTAATGAAAATACTAAAACGATGCCATTGGTATGTCAGAAACAAAGAGATGAGGCTGCAGTGAAGTTGCAGAAAACGTATAAAAGTTTTCGTACTAGAAGACGTCTAGCGGATTGTGCTATTCTGGTTGAGCAGAGATGGTATAGTAGTTTAAACATTTATGAAGAGCAAACTTTTATGACATACATGTCATGATACTTCATGCCGTAATGCATATTCTGTTTGTAATTTACAGGTGGAAGGTATTGGATTCCGTTGAACTCAAGCATAGTTCTATATCGTTCTTTGACATTCAGAAACCCCAAACTGCTTTTTCTCGTTGGTCACGAGCTTTAACAAGAGCAGCTAAGGTATCAATTGATTTTACCATACCATTTACAAACTCCATTTCAGTATTTAAGTTGTGCTACACTTAGGAACTTTGTCTGTGTTGGTAGGTCGGTAAAGGTCTGTCGAAAGATGAAAAAGCCTGTAAGCTTGCTTTACAGCATTGGCTTGAAGCAGTAAGCACTCTTTTCCCACAAAGCTTAATAACAATGTCATGTATTCTCATTTTTTATGAGATTTTCATTGATTTACTTTCATGACTATGTAAACAGATAGATCCTCGACATCGCTATGGTCATAATCTTCAGTTCTATTATACCAAGTGGCTCCAAGCAGACAGCAAACAACCCTTCTTCTACTGGTGAGGTTTTCTTGGATCAACAAGTAATTCAAACAAACAACTTCACTTCAGTTTCAACCTCACTAAATAAGACGTATTTTCTCGAATGTTACAGGTTGGACATAGGTGAAGGTAAAGAAGTAAATCTTGAGAAGTGCCCTAGATCAAAACTTCATCAACAATGCATTAAGTATCTTGGTCCGGTAAGTTTTGTCTTCTTTCTGGCATGCGTTAAGGTTATTGTTTAACAGAAAAGGTGTTCAAACCTACGGTTGCTTATCCATTTATGATATGTATGCAAGAATCCACAAATGGATTTTAGATTCATTTTTGGATACTGTTACTAAAAACATAAGTTGTGCATAACTGGACTTTAGATACGCGTGTTATTCAATTAAAGTTTTTCGGTCCAATTTTGCGAGTAAATTGTTTGATATAGGTAATAACTAATAACATTTGCACCTGATGTGGAGAAGTTAATTTGTAATCTACTTAGCAAAATTTGAAAACAAGTAGTTGCACTTCTAAGGAGATTATATTTCTTTAGCTGAATGAGGTAAGACGAAATGTCAAGATACATGTTTTATGCAACTTACCAGTTTATGTATAATTACAGGTAGAGCGGGAGGCATATGAAGTTGTAATTGTGGGCGGAAAATTCATGTACAAGCAGAGCGGGAGGGTTCTTGATACGAGGGTAGGACCGGAAGAAGCCAAGTGGATCTTTGTGTTAAGTGTGTCGAAGGACTTATACATTGGGATGAAGCAAAAAGGCACTTTTCAGCATTCAAGTTTCTTAGCTGGAGGAGCTACATTATCTGCAGGCAGATTAGTGATAGAAGATGGTATTCTCAAGGTATATACATCCAGTAAAACGTTATAATTCTACTGAACCTGCGACAAGTTTTTTCTTAGATTTGGTTTCAATGACTTCAAACCTCTTTGCATAATCTAGGCTGTCTGGCCACACAGCGGGCATTATCTCCCAACAAGGCAGAATTTCGAAGAATTTATGACATATCTTGAACAACACAACATTGATGTCACTATTATTCAGGTGGGATACGACATTTCTCTTCTTCCTGTTCCCACATACAGGATGCAACATTTCTCGTAAATGATCAAAACTTAAGTATAAGCAAAGACACACTTTATAATCACAGTAGAAGTTTTCTTTCAAATGAATTTAGTGTTTGAGACGTGCGTAAGAGCTTTTGTGCAAGAGAAGAAGCCGTCAATCTAATTAGGAAAATCTTCATGTAGATAACTACTCGGTTGTAACACTTACCGCATTACCTATCTGAGTTGATTAATTAGTCCTGGCTTAACTTGTTAACTTCACTCCTTGTTTTGCAGAAATCTGCGTGTGATGGGGAGGAGGTATCCTTTTGTAGAAATGGTGGTTTTGGCCTTCGTAACAGCTTATCTGCACCAGATTTTACCCAAACCAATGAAGAGAGCAACTTCAAATGTTCAGACAAGGAGAAGACTGATTCTACTACAAAATATTGCAAAGATGCAGAAAATCCAATTCCATTGCCAAGACCATCCCAAGGGTTAAAACCCAAAATTGTTATCGAAATACCACCAAGAGAAGACACATTTGAGTTATTCACTAAGGCTGGCCAGGCAGGAGGATCAAAAGACAACACACAGCCTTTGGATACTCCAGAAGGTGGATATGAAACAGCAGAAGAATATTTATCAGATACAGAAATTTCAGTTTCAAAGCAGAATTTATTCGACGATGAAGATGAAGAAGACTATGAAGACACTATCCCACCAGAAAAGATAATGAAGAGAATAGACACACATAGAAGAACACATTCATTCCAGTTAGCTCATCAATTATCTTGTAGATGGACAACTGGAGCTGGACCTCGAATCGGATGTATGAGGGACTATCCAGCAGAACTCCAATTTCGTGTTATGGAAGATGTGTGTTTGTCTCCAAGAAGTACACCATTGCTAACTCCACTAAAATCTGCTCGACCTCCTAGCATCTTTTCTATCGAAGCAACTGAAGGCAAAAGACGTCCTGCTTCTGAATCGTCGGTATTCTTTCAATCAATACCACCAGTAGATGAGATGCAAAAATATTGTGCTTAGTAGTTAGGAGGAACTAAATCATTCTTGCATTACTTTTTTTTGCTTTTTTTCAGATTTTTTCTTGATCATTCTTGACAAACTCCCATAGATTTGTCAAGGCAGGACACATTCATTCTTTACCCCCATTCTTTTGTAGATATATATAGAAAAAAAATAAAAATCAAACTGAAGTCTGTCAGTTCTTTATCAAAGAGAATCCTCCTCTATCTCTCTATTTCTACTTTGTTTCACCTTTAAGAATTCTTGATCCAAATACTGTTTATGTTCCCATCCAAACCGCCTTCAACGGAGAATTACACTATTTATACATGGTTAGAAGTATTTTTTATCTGTATATAATATATGTCGAATCCACTTTGACTTCTTTCTGTGTTACTGTGTTCACTTATTCATATTTTTAACTCCTTTAGTGAAAATCTTGGCTCTCCCACTAAGTGAAGCTAGTTCGCTACTGAGGCAAACAACATCCGTTTATAGCAACTTCAAACAAATGTTTCCCCCCTCTCTCTAACGGAACTGAAAGTCACTTGATGGTAAGAAAAGGGGTCTAAATTTGTATTGACTGATTTTTATGCCAAATAGAGTAGTAGTTCGTCAGAATTTGAAGTCATACTAGATTTAACTTGCAGATATTTTTATGTTATGATATGAAAATATAAATTTGTGATTCATAGTGCTTTCTATTGTCGAGCCTTATCACTCGTTATATGAGGATGGAGAATAGCACCGAAAGCTCAAAAATTACTAACTACACATTCTGTTTTACCTCTAAAGGAATTTTCATATATAACCACTCAAAAATACCTTAATTATGCTCCATAGTTATATTTTGGATAATTATATTTCGTAACTATAGTTATAGCAGTGTTTGTATAATTCACGCAACATTTGTATACGTTTGTATAATTCGCAGTTTTTGTATAATATTTATATATTTCGCTATATAATTCATGCACGACGTTTGTATAATTAGCTATACAATTCACAAATTTTTGTATATTTCACTATACAATTTGATTCACGCATAGTTTTTGTATAATAGCACACAACATTTGTATAAATAGCGCGAATTATACAAAACTCAAACTGTAATTAGAGCTAAATGTTTGCCACGAGCTGTAATTAATTCAAACTATAGTTATGTTAGCTAATTAACTCGTATATGTTTGTGTATCCGTAATTTTTCCTATTTTCCATTGGGTGTTTGTTATGAGGACCACATAGGCCCAAGCCCAATTTATTGATATAAAATAAAAAGGAAAATCCGAACCTATTTTCCTCGTCAAAATATTGTGAGCACTCCGCCGCTAGCTGTCTTCTTCTCCGGCGAATTCAGATTCTATTTCTTCTCCGGCGGAATCAAAGTGTATGTTTTTCCTTTCTTTAATTACACAACAATCCTTATATTTTTTCTGTTTTTGGCAAAAGAATTAAACGAGTATTAGGCTATAACATTGTGTTTGTTAAAAGTTTGTGTATTATTCTGTCGTTATGGTTTAGATTTTTTTTATCACGTTGATGCTATGAATTTGCTTCTATTTGTATACCAATGGATTATAAATGGTGGTCATATTTAATGCTGCGTATGAGAGAATTATGAAATTCTGCATTTAAGTTGATTTATTGTGTTGAGGTTGTGAGTGATGCCTTTAAGATGAGAAGAAATAGGATTTTGAATTTTAGTTGATTTTGATGATGTAAAAGAATGTCTATTGTTGTTTTTAGTGGATTTAGTGGATTTGCATATGCTTGCTTATTTTAAATGGTTTAGTTTTGGTGAATAATAGAAGCCTGGTACACAAACTTGTATGTTTTTTTTTCTTGCAAGTGTGATTGAGAAATTCGTTTCGAACGGACCACAGCCTTTGAAACTCGTGAATGATGGAAACTCGTGAAACTCGTGAATGATGGATGGTGGATGCGGCCCTCTATGTTTTTACACTTTGATACCAAAGTTAGTTTGCTTGCCGTAGGGCGAGATCTTATGACCTAGGACTCCACTCCCTAAATTTTTGCTAATTGAGCTAAAGGTACCCTTTTTTTATATATCTGATAAAAATGTTAGTGGTGAAGAGTCCACATAAAAGGCCTACGCATATAATTCTCGCTGTAGCTAGATTTTTGTGTAGTATGAAGAATCAAATACCCGCATAGGTCTGCTAAGGCAGTCTTCTGTTTCATTTTAGTACTATTAACTTTGAAAATGTAATAGATGAAAAAGGATTTAGAAGAATCAAAGGTCGGTTAATGATTATTTGAGGATTACAAACGCTAATCACACATGATTACATAACAATTGAGCTTAAGGGCGTTTTGTGAGTGCCTCAGCCCGAGGCTGAATTCCGAACGATCCATAATTCTGCCTTTTAAGAACTCAGTATATAACTAATAAATCTTAAAAGTGTGTGTTTAAAACAGCAAATTTGTATTTTGTTGTTTTATCTTTATCATATTTCTCAATCTGGAACTGACCCTTTGGGCCAACCATCGCCTCTTAAACTCTTGAATGATGAACCTGGTCCTCTTTGCTTTTACACTTGAATACCAAAGTTGGTTTGCTTGGTGTAGGGCTCGACCCTATGACCTAGGACTCTAAGACCCTAAAACTTTTCTAATTGAGGTAGACATGGCTTTTTTGTCTTTATATCTTATAAATGATAATAGTGGTGACTGTATGACCTGGACTCAAGTCCCTAAAGCCTTTGCTAATTGAGGCAAAGGTGGCTTTTTTGTTTTTTATGTCTTATAAACAATAATTGTGGTGAAAAATCCATATAAAATGCTTACTCATATCAACCTTTAGATTTTTGTGTAGTATGAAGAATCAAATACCCACATAGGTGTGCTGAGGCAGTCTAAAACTCTAAATCCATCTTGGCTGTAGCATAGTTATAACTTATAAGTTAGAAGTCTGATCTAAAGCAGGGATTATCATGCCAAAGTAATAATATGCCAGCTAAGTTATAAGTAAACAGTCGTGTGTGCAAAAGGAAAAAAAGGATCTTCTGTACTTGCATAACAATCTCAGCGCTGTAACACTGTTGAATGCTATTGTTTTGTTATCGCATCTCGAGGGATAGTAGTTGCAGAAGGTGCGTGACTTTGTTTTGATGTCTAAGGTTCTTCGTTAATGCTTATTTCTCTTTGAACTGGAAAATCTTTTTCTCCTATAGCTTCAAAGATTTTCAAAATCCTTTCTATCGGAAAGTTAAATTCGTGAGCTACTACTCACTTTTTCTTTACTGCATATAGTCTGCATTCTATTCTGTGCTCCGTCATGAATTGCTGGCGTTTTCTGCTGTTGCTTCATTTAATCTCTCTGTCATTTCCTCTGACCATCACTTCTTACAAATATGCTTATAGCATCTCCAGAATGGAATCTCAAATCAAGCACGCTATTGTGGTGAAAATCATGGGCCGCACAGGATCAAGAGGACAGGTGACTCAGGTTAGAGTCAAGTTCATGGATGACCAGAACCGGTTTATCATGAGAAACGTCAAGGGACCAATCAGAGAGGGAGACATTCTTACTCTGCTGGAATCCGAAAGGGAAGCTAGGAGGTTGCGTTGAGCGATTTATTTTCTAGATGGTCTTGATTACCTTGATACTATGATACCCTATTGTTCAGTATTTTCCAATAGTAAATGTTTGGTCTTTTGCTCTGTGATGACTGTTTGAGTAATTCTGTCTATTGCAAGTTATTGTTGAAAAATTTAAGGTATGACAACATTTGAAACAGATGTTTAGTCTTATCTTATAATTTATAATCATTTTAAGGATCTATTTAAGAAGATTTATGAATAATTCGAGAGAATATTATAGTTTTGTCCTTGAATTTTTAGGTGAGGGACAAAAAGCTTTTGAAATTGTAATAGATTTATGATTTCCTAGCAAAAGTGCAAATTTGGAGTTTTCTGGCAAAAGGATTGATGGAATCTTTGAATGTAACAAAAAAGAGAATTTTTTTGTCTGATTAATTTAGTTCCATCATTATCTCTTGGTTAATTTAAACAAACTAATTAGTACTAATCCAACTCCCCCCACCTCCCCACCCCCACACAAAAATAAAGCGCACTTCTTGACCAAGATAGCTTGTGTGCAGCTCGATTAATTTTACAAAATACCTACCGCTAATACATGTCGAGTTAATTTTACGAGATACCTGCCACTAATACATGTAGGAGTAATTCATGTGGAGCCACCTAGAACTACTTCCCCGAGTGAGACCCGAACAGGAGCGTGAACGTGAGATGCTAGCGAAATGATCTACCAGACAGATACTAGAACTGCTTCTTTCCCACCACGTCCTCTTTTATGCGTCAAAGATATAAACCGAGTACATAAAAACAAAACAAAAAACTAGATCGATCTATACTGTGGTGAAACATCTGAAATATAAATGCACACTCATACGATCTTTGCCTTCATCACGATTTGGACAGACGTTAATAAATCACCTCGTATTTTTTACTTCACGAGAATTTGAATCTCAAATTTCATTGAACACCATTAGACCATTAGTTTAACTAATAACTTAAAACCCTAAACTTTTAAAATTATAGTAGTATAATAGAATATGATTGCCCATCAAAAAGTGAAAAATTGGCATTATTAGGCTCAACAAAATTATAAAATTTTGGTGATGACAACACTTGAAAAAGATGTTTAATCTTCTCTATTAAATTAATAATAATAATTTCCTTGAGTATTTAGCTAAACAAGATTAACGAATAATTCTATGAGAATATTCCACTTTAATAATTAAATTTTGAAATTGTATATGATTATTATTTCCCAGAAAAAGTTCAAATTTGGCGTTTTCTGGCAAAATGATCAAATGGCATCTTTGAAATAACTCTATAAGATTATCACATGTTATATTTTATTAATTTTTGAAAAAAAAATCGGATAAATTAAAAACTATTTATAATAAATCACACTAAAACTCATCATTCTTCGTAACTTTTTGGATGCGTATAGGATAAATCCTACGAATTATATAAAAAAAATAAATCGTACTAATCATATCTGGTACAATAAACTTGACCGAGAAAATATGAAGAAGATTTCAACCATGCTCCTATTTTGGGATTAAAAAAAACCACTCATCAATGATTAACAAACAAAATCTACTAAGGAAATGTATCCATCTCAACAAGAAATTGACTCAAACTTTTGTATAAAAAGTCAAACCAACCATAGGGAAACAATAAAAAAAGGCTTTTAATTTGGTCTCAGCTGATGACATTTACGTTCTTCAACTTTGAATGAGCATAAAAAAGCATTTAAATTTGTACAGAGTTGAAGGCATACACCCCTATGTGGTTTGGGTTTCAGCCGATGATATTTACATTTTTCAACTTTAAATGTGTATCAGAAAGCATATAAACTTGTACAGAGTTGAACAAGCAGAGGCATGCGCCGATGGTATTTACATTTTTTCAACTTTGAATGTGCATTAAGAAGCATTTAAACTTGTACAGACTTGAACAAGTAGAGGCACGCACCCCTATGTGACGCCAGTTGCCAGATAGGACGTATAAAGTGTAAGTGCTTACTTGTGTAGGATATAAATATCATCTAAGACCAAGTTAAATGGCATGTTTATGTATTACGTCACAATATTTTCAGAAAGAAAAGGTCAACATTCTACAACATATACTTTCATTATTAAAATCTTCTTCCATTTGGACATTAAAAAAAGAAAGAAAGAAAGAATCAGAATATATCATCTACTACAAATCAAACACTACAAAACAACATAACATAAGACATTAACAAACTTTAAAACATTATAGATATCTCAAAATAACTTATATATAAACAGCAAACAAAAAGAACAAGAACAAGTAAACAACTTTCTTAATACTAGTTGAATTCCTCCTAAATCACTCTTTTCTTTTTTTGTTTCCACAATGGAAATCAACTTCCAAAAACAGCAGCAAACAGAAGGAATTTCAGTAAACAAAGCAATAAAATTCAAAGGGAGAAAAAGAAGCAAAGGGCCTAACAGTTTTGTTGGTGTAAGACAAAGGCCTTCAGGGAAATGGATTGCTGAGATTAAAGACACAACACAAAAGATAAGAATGTGGCTTGGAACTTATGAAACTGCTGAGGAAGCTGCTCGTGCTTACGATCAAGCTGCTGTTCTTCTTCGTGGATCAAACACACGAACCAACTTTCTAAATACTTGTGTTTCTCAAGATTCCCCTCTTGCTTCCAGGATTAGAAACCTTCTCAACATCAAGAAAATCGCAAAGGAAAAACGTCTGGATGACTTTGCTGATTCCACTAGTAGTACTAATTCTGTCCAAAGTAGTACTACTAGTGAACTAATTAGCAATTGTGATGATCTGATTTCAAGTGAAAATGCAAAAAGGAGCAATCTTTATGAAACAACACTGTCTTATGATCAAGAAATCATAAAAGAAAGTTGTCAGCTTTTCGACAGTAAATCCATTCAAAGTAGTACTACTAGTGTGACTAGTTCAAACACTAGCACTTGTGATGATCCAATTTCAAGTGAAAATGCAAAAAGGAGCAATCTTTATGCAACACTTTCTTACAACAACAACATAGCCAGTGTAATCCCACAAGTGAGGTCCGAAGAGGGTAGTGTGTACTCAAACATTACCCCTACCTTGGGAAGTAGAGAGACTGTTTCCGACAGAGAAACAGTACTTTCTTGTGATCAAGAAAGTCGTCAACTTTTCAACAGCAACTCTGTTCAAAGTAGTACTACTAGTGTGACTAGTTCAAACATCAGCAGTTATGATGATCCAATTTCAAGTGAAAATGTAAACTGGAGCCATCTTTACGAAACACTACTATCTTACAACAACAACATGGAGTCTGATCAGGAGGACAGTATGTACGCAGACATTACACCTATGTTGGAAGTTAGAGAAGTTGTTTCCGATAGAAAAACAGTACTTCCTTGTGATGAAGAAATCACACAGGAAAGTCAACTGTTTGATGATTTTAACACATACAAGCCTGATTTAGACATAAGCACATCATCATCATCATCATGTTCCTCTTGGGATTTCGAAGAATTGTTAGATATTCCATCCAAGATAGAGATGGGGTTGACAGAATTTGAAGTAATGAAAGTGGAAAGACAGATATCAGCATCACTTTATGCAGTGAATGGTGTTCAAGATTACATGGAAATTATCCATGAGTCTCTTTGGGATCATCATCCCCTTTCTTATTCTTGGTAATGTTCAAATTTTTGTTTACTTCTTCTTCTTTTCATATTTTATTTTTATGAAAGGAAATACCATTTGTGTGTTTAATGAGTAAAATATGTTATAATAAAGTATTTTATTCATTATTATTGGTCCAACAAAATGCAAATTTTATTGAAAAAATTAAGAAAAAATATATATCAGAGCCAGGTTTCGATCCTGGGACCTGTGGGTTATGGGCCCACCACGCTTCCGCTGCGCCACTCTGATTTGTTGATATTGCTTGTGCAAGACAGACAAAAAAACCAGTAGATATTCAGCTATAAATTCACCTGTTCTACTTAAAATATTTTAAGTTGCGCGAATTTTTGCATCTAGCAACTCAAACACACCTTTATTATGCTCCATAGCTATAATTTGAGTAATTACATTTCGTAACTATAGTTATAACCACGGTTATATAATTCACGCAACATTTGTATAATTCGTTATACGATTTGTATTTTTTTATAATGTTTGTATATTTCACTATAGTTTTCGTGCACAACGCTTATATAATTCATTGTACAATTCATAGTGTTTGTATATTTCACATTCAATTTGATTCGCACATAACTTTTGTATAACCACGCACGATGTTTATATCAATCACGCAAATTATACAAAATTCAATAATTACATCCAGATATTTAACGCAAGTCATAATTAATTCAAACTATAGCTATGTTAACTAATTAACTAGCGTTTGCTTATACGTGCAATTTTTCCAAAAAAAAAAAATTAATTTCACAGACAAATAGGCACAAGAAGTTTGAAGAGATTTGAATTTGTCATCCATTACAAATATTAATTTAGTTTATACAATATATTTTGGTCCATAAGAGGTCTTTTTGTAGGGTTTTCAGTAATTCACTTCAAATCATAAATGAAATGAGTTGATTTTAAACTTCTCTATCAAATTTTAGAAAGATAAGATAACATCACCAGTTACACTAAATTCCTCTTATGCAGGAGACATGAAAAAGAATGGTATCATCTGTAATCTTATCCTGTAGTTCTACGAGAGGCTTATCTATTGCAGAAAACAAAGTCGCACCTGAAAATCTGGAATTCAAAATATCACGTGCAAAATGTACGTAAACCTTACCACTACCTCATAGAGATAGAGAGGTTGTTTCCGAAAAACATCACGTGCACGTAGTTTTTCCTTTCAATCATATTGAAATACTAGCATCTGTAGCTAATATTACTGGGAATGACTCAAATGTCAATTATACTTGAGCCAATACTGATAGTTTAAACTGGCAACAAGCTACTGGGCGCAATCCATTTGACAATAGAATTGAGTGCACACACTTTAGAAGAAGTAGAGACATTAAAGAGATCAGAGTATCAGTATCTAAGATTTCGCCACAATTGTTACGAGATCTCTCTTATCGAAGTTCAACAGCAAAATAAAAGTTTGGCAACTACAGTATTATGATCTTATCCAAGTATTGCGGTAAGATGAGTTGTCGCGCAAGGAAGCGTCATGGGCTTTGTATTCCATGACATAGCCACCAGGAAGCTTCAAGTGTCGCTTGATTGAATCTCTCAATGCCATCACAGCCTAGCAAAGCCAAGACAATGCGAGCGTGTTTTACTTGTTTAGCCTAATATGGAATAAGTGGTGCGTAAGGGATACAATTAGCATACCTGCTGATCTGATGCATTACGATTCCACACGCTCAATATGTCTTCATTGAAACGAATGCTTAGAACTGCACCACATATGTTGTCACCATAATCCAGTTGATCACCTACCAAAGCAAGAACCTAGACAAGAAATCCATCACAGTTTCATAAGTTCAAAGGAACACAAACACAGTGAGAAAGCAGTGGGAGGCAATTGTAGATACATGGACTGTCAGTCCACATAATATTAACTCCATTTATTAGGAGTAAAGTCCATCAAAGTGGCTTACTACACCGGGCCTGCAAGTATCACCTAGGCATAGCACTGGAGTCTTGGCCAGGTGCACTTCACTTTAAAATATTTATTGCTAAATACTTTCTTCCCTTTTTCTTAAATAATGGGGATATTTGGTCCAGCTCGCCTGCACCCTCAACTAATTCCACAGGGTACCTCTACCTCCTACCCAGACAAGTACTGGGTAACTCGTCTACCAAGGCGTGGACAAATGGGAAAAAAAATTACTCACAATTGCCAAAATTTGCATCTGAAGTCACATCGACCTTATTTGGATGATGCCAAATCAGCAATTTTACCTTTTTGAGGATGAAAGGAGAATTTTATTACAACATTAGGGCCATGTGTGCATAACATATCATCCTTTTATTCTCCAAAAGGAAAATAATGATATGGAAAGTATCATAACTCCCCCTCCGGCAAAGCTTGGGAAACAAACATGATTATGACTTGTGAGGGTAGCCTGACAAATAATTTTGAAAGAGTTCACCAAATTGATGTTTAACTTGTCTAGTGATATAATCAAATTACGCTGGCCCCAAATGATGTACATTTGAGGATTAATATACTGACGTTTGATCATTATATATCTGGAAAAAATAACATCAACCCTACCTCCCAACATCTTCTCGAGTAAATTCACAATAAGAAATGCATATACTCCAAGATGAGGATACTTCAAACCGACTCAATTTTTTGGTTAGATACTGAGGATTTAATGCAGCATGAAAAATCCAGCTGGGTGATTACTGACAAAAAAAATGAAGAGGACCATCAATGCAACACCACATTTAGACAACAGATTAGAGGCTACTGATGTAAGTCTGGTCAGAGAAGTCACTTCATCTTCTAATGCTCTTCCTTCTTCTTCACTTTCTTTTATATGGTAGACCTGCTCCTTAAACCCCCAAATGGATAAGCAGTCTTTTCCAATGCCCCCTTGGTGAGGCCCCCTCAATGTCGGAAATAGAGAGTCGTTTTCACTAGACTATCCTCTTTTATCAGCTTCTAGTGATTTCTTGCTTATGGTAGGAAACCTGTGTGAGATTGTTTGCTAAGGGGCATCTCAGCATTCCTTGCATAAAACGGAATTAGAACTTCCTTTCTGTTTAGGTATTCATGTTCTATACTGTCTGAAGCTTACGATCTTAACTTCATCATGGCTACCAATAGATTGAGTTAAAAAATTATTTCTGCACTTAATGGTTTTATAGCCATAAAAGTCCAGTTAAGTTGACAGAAAACAACAATCACAGGTAGCTTGCTTACCAGGTCCTCCCAAAAACGTCCTGAGACAGCCTTTTTAAAACGAATTATCCACTTCCCACCATGGCAATTAGCAGCATCCTTCACAGACAAATATAATCAGAAATTTAAGTCAGGTAAGAGATATACATAGTTAAGGACATTAACAAAATTGAAGACACAGAAAAACAACAGTTAGAATGAGCACCAAAACTAACCTCCCACAATGGACGGATGCCCTCCTTGAAAAGATGCAAATCGGTTGGGCTGGGCAATGTTGATGGACGAGCCAAGTGGCAGTAGCAAACCCAAAAACTTTCAACCTTTGGATGATGAACACATCATAGTTTTAAAAGGCAGTCAAATTCACATAAAGACAAAATGACCAGAAAAATTGACTTACAGTACTAAAATCAACAATTTTCTTTATATTGTCCTCGTACGATGTTTGTGTTCGAACCCCAGGTGTCCGGCGAGTGTACCAGAAAACAAACTTGTTCTGATCATGACAATGAAGCTAAGTGAGTACCAGAAGCACAATACATAAAGAAAAAAAAGAAGCAAAAGATGAAAAGTAAACATGGCTAGAAAATAGTACTGTGTATATGGAACTACAAAGTCTGTCCCTAGCATATTTATTTTTCATGAAGAGTGGGAAAACATATTGGTATGCTGCAAGCATATCGTAGTCATCATGTGCGCATGCTCCAAGACATATCTGCAATTCTAAAATCCTCCTGGCCTGATTGGTAAAGTGATGAACATGTTTGTTTTGGCCATCTCCAAAGAAGAAATGCAGAAATTTGTAGGCACATCACAAGTTTGATTACCAATGTGGTGTTGATTGTTTTAAAAATAGTAGCTACTAGTAAAAATAAATGCAAGCATATTGAATCACAAAATACTACACGATCATCACACTCTACTATCGTTTTCAGGAAGTAAGCATCACTTATATGGGACATGTGATGCTCAAAATCTGTCTCTTCATACTCACGAGTCATGAGCACAGTTCCAATTCCTGAAGCTATTGTGTTTACTGAATCTATGGAGTATATTATGTATAAAGACAAGATATTGATGCAAAATTCTCTCAGAAACACTATGTCCAATCCTTATTACATGTTGTATTTCCTTTCTCCAGTAGGAAGTGTCCCACTAGTAGTTTCTACATTGTGTATCTAGTTATTTTACAGTTCAACAAGCCTCTGGATAAATTTTTATTCTTGCATGAATGTAATGGGGTCCTATAACCAGTTTTTTACTCCGTGACTTGAGAAAAATATATTTTTTATGATGACGGTGTCCGGGCCAACTTGCGTACACCACAACTATTCCACCAAAATACCAACTTAATATTATCTATTGTAGAACTCTCGAAAAATCAGCCACACATAATAGGGTTCAGCCCCATGGCACTAACCTAGAAATTTGAACTAACCTAGAAAATATTTTTTGAGAAATAGTCACAAATTGCACAAATACCCTAACAAAACATCGAGTATGAACAAAAAGCATACAAATTTGAACTCCATAAACCTAAAAGCTAAATATATTAAAATAGAGAACATTTACAGGATATAACTGCAAATCGCATCAAACAACCTACGTTTGAACGTCATGAACCTAAAAATCATTTGTTTTGCTGAAATAGCAGAAAAATAAATAAGTATAATCAAAATGAAACCTTGAGAGGATGCAATCCGGCTTTGAGGTCAGCAGCGATGCGTTCACGATCCTCGGCGGCTATTGATGGATCGATGATTACGGATTGATTGTTGTTCGTGTTCTTGTTATCCGATTCTTTCTTCTCCGGTGTCACTTCCATTTAGTTCCGGTGAATCTCCGGCGACAACTCTGGTGTCTAGTGTTTTCTGTAAGAGAGAATTTTTCAGAATGAAAATTGGAGAGGGATTGCAGACGACTGCGGCTCCTTCTTCTAGAAACGAATCGGGTTGACCCAAATGTTTGATGGTCCATTGGGCCAGTCGGGTCTACCCGTTACCGAACTAAATTGTTTGTTTGAAAATGATAGAAATGGTCCCTATATTTGGAAGATAAGTTCAATATAATCCTAAATTTTATTTAAACTGTTTTAATAAATTTAAAATTCAAAAATATATTAACATGGACTATTATGAATTAAAATTGCAAGGAATTCTTTAAGGAAATATCTCATTCTCACACTAATTAACAACAATAACATACAACAACAACATATCTGGTTATAGAAGTAGGGAGGTTGTTTCCTAGGAACCCTCGTCTCAACAACTCATAAGCAGAATAAACTAGATATGACGAAAAGGAACGGAAAAGAAAGAAATAGGAAAAACGACTACTAATAAAAAGCATATGATATTATGTAAATACGATAAATTTAACACATATAATACAGATAAAGATAACACATGATATACGGACTCGGCGAAATCTACTGCCCTATAATACCCCATGGCTAGGCATCAACCTAGCCCTGCTAACCTATTAATCTTCTACTCTAATTCGCGACCTCCACTCCTTCCTATCTAAAATCATGTCCTCGGTGAGATCAAGTCTCGCCATATCCTGTCTAATCACCTCTCCCCAATACTTCTTCGCTCTACCTCTACTTGTCCTAGTGACTCTTAAATCCAACCTCTCGCACCTCCTTACAGGAGCATTGGTATCTCTTCTCTGCACATGTCCAAAGTATCGCAGTCTCGCTTCCCTCATCTTGTCAGCCACCGGGGCCGCCTCTAGCTTCTCCCGAATGGTCTCATTCCTAATCTTATCCCTCCTTGTGTGCCCACATATCCATCTCAGCATCCTCATCTCTGCGACATGCATCTTCTGAACATGTGCATTTTTTATTGGCCAACACTCCACCCCATACAACAAAGATGGTCTAACCACCATTCTGTAAAACTTACCTTTGAGTTTAGGTGATATCTTCTTGTCACACAATACTCCAGAGGCAAGCCTACATTTAGACCATGCTGCCCCAATACGATGTGTGACATCATCATCGATATCGCCACTACTCTGGATGATGGACCCCGGATACTTAAAATTTTCCCTCTTGGGGATAGGTTGAGTGGCTAGCCTCACATCAATGTCTGTTTCATCCTCGCAACACTGAATAGATGAAGCAGACAATTAATATTATTTTCTTCAAATTAAAAATATGAAAAAGAAAGGGAGAATGCGTAAAATAAGACGCAACACCACTTAGCACAAATCGATGAAGTGGGGTGAATGAATAAAAGTGAGAAAAAAATTGTTTGCACTTGTAAAATAAGAAGATGTAAGTGGAATTGTTGAAATTGAAGTGTTTTTATAGGAATAGAGGAGTCATAAATAAAAAATGATAGGAAATAATATTTTATCATATTTAGAACAAAACCTTTCATCATATCATTAGGATTCATGATAAAATTAGAAGTATTTTTATTGAAATAGAAGAGTTTAAAAAAAAAAAGTTAAATTCACAAGCAAACTAATTATGGCTATATATCCTCAACCATAACATTTTTTTTTGTCAATGACGGATCAACCGACCTAAAACATGAGAAAGAAATATTTTGATTATTAAAATATGGATATTTTGACTATTTAAATAGTGGACTTTTGAATCCAAATCACGTAGAATTTAGTGATATTAATTAATAACATAATATGTTTAAAGTAGAAGTTTTATATAATTAAAATTTAAGTACAATAATCGAAGAAAAAAGGGTGAAAAACTATTTTGTTTAAAGATAAATTTTTTAATGAAGAGTAAAAAGTTCAAATAACATTTATAAAGTCGTTCGCGCTTAGATTAAAGTCTTATTCAACTTTCCTTCAATTATATTATTAGGTAGAAATTGCTAGCTAGATGGTCCCATACCACACATAATTCAACCATGTGTAATTGTGTTTTTACTTTTTCTCTTTTGTTCTATGTTTAGTAGTTGTTCTTTTCACTTCATGCCTCGTTGGCCTTTGCTGCCCCATACAAAATTACTTCTCCTAATAGCGGTGGATTCAAAGTTTTAATTAAAGATGCTTGAAAAATAAAGAAATAGCAGAGAATTTGATATCGAGATATATATTAATTTTCTGTCAAAGGGGTTCGAATGAAAGAGATAGTTATATTGTGTATTTTCAATCGCTAAAATTTGTTTCAGAGAAGCTAATATTTGTTTCTCAATAAATAGTAACATATATCAAATGAAATAATCGAGATATGTGCAAGCTGATTTGAACCGATGAGAATGACTATGTACTAATCCAAATTCATAATTGAGAGAAAATATCCAACAGCTGCCCCAACTAGATTAGCCACCTCCCTATATGTGGTCCCAATAAGGACCATTGTATTGATATTTTCATATATTGATAAGCTTCCACCTATTTACTATGAACTCCATATCACCATCATAACTAAACAAGAAGTTTCAATATTCACTCTCCAAAGAGCAAGAAGACATATTCCATATTGAGTGCCTTCTATGAATAGAAATCCCACATTACTCACCATCAAAGCCACTCTATTTGACTTGTTGATTCCCCAAACAATCAGAATTGTAACATTTAAAGATGTGATCTATTAGTCAATGAAGCAGTCGAAATTTGTTAGATCTTATATTTAAAGCATAGTAAAAGTAAAAATACTAGGTGAATTTAACCGTTTCTATTCGAGGTTTGATGGATCAAGTTAGTCTGTACTCCCTATTGGTAAGAGGTGCGACCTAACAGGGGCGAACCTACATGGATGTTAGGGGCTTATCTGAATTTTCTAAGTAAAAAATTACATTGTATATTAGGATGGACTTTATATTTTTCTGTACATATATTAATTTTTTGAATCATCTAAATCAAGGAGGAGAGATAGCCCAACAATACTAGTTTGCAGGTTCTATTATTTTATCTTTTCAAGCAATGAAATCTCATTGATGTGTTTGAGAACCAATAGAAGTAAAAACACTAGGCGAATTTTACTCACCTATCAAGGTCTTAATGTTGGTTGGTACTCTTGTATTGACAAAAGATAAACGTAAGATATAACACGTGAGTCTAACTTAACCTCAAAAGCTAGCTCAAAAAAAGAATTGCTCAAGTTAGACTACTAGTCCGGTACTATTCTAAAGGTGCACACAAACTAACCGGACACCAGAGTTATAAAAAAAGAATCAGGACTCTCCTGAATTCCAAACTATTTAACCTCTTCTACTCCAATTCCCCTTCTTTCATTGATTGAAAAGAAAAATGGATCTTCAAGAGTGGGAACTTCTTTCTGATAATGGACTTCTTGAAGTACTCCATGATGATAGAGACAATTTTTTGTCTAGGAAGTATGCTTCTGATTCCAAAAGAGTTCCAAATCAAGTGGTAATTCCACTATTAATTCAGCAAGAATCAAGTATACAAAAGCCCCAAGAAGATGATGAGGTTATTAAAGAAGTTATCTCCAAGGTTCCTGTTGAGGTAAGCATGTTGCCACCTAAGTATTTTTAGATAAAAAGACCAAAGTTTCAAACTTTGGGGCGTCGAATTATGTGATCATCTCATCTAAAAGTTTAATTATTGAAGAAAATGGTACTTTAATTACTTATATTGTATCTCAGCAGGAAGCAACTCTGGTGCAAGATGAGGAAGATAAAGTGTCACAAGTTTTCTTCAAGAAAATGAAGGAAAGTGAATTTGAAAACATGAAATTGGATTCACCCAAGTTCAGTAACAAGACTACTTCTTTGTCTCAAATTGATTCAATGAATTTCCCCTTTGAGGATAAAGTTGAAGTCTTGGAGGTTGATAAAGAGAGTGAGAACAAGAAAAAGGATATTAATGGGGAGAAGAATAATGGTGGAATTAACTTATGGAACTGGAGATTAACTGGACTTGGTGCTATTTGCTCCTTTGGGGTTGCAGCTGCTGCTATTACAATTTGCATCTTCATTGGAAATCACCAAAAACAGAAACAGCATAAGCAGAATCAGAAGCTTAAGTTCCAATTTTCAGATGACAAGGTCTGTCTAATTACGTCGCCATATTTATTCTTGCAATTATGTTTCGATATGTCTATCAAAAACAGTCTCCCTTTTTTTTCTGTACATCCTACCCTTTCTAGACCCCACTGGTGGGATTACGCGGGGTATGATGCTGTTGTAAGGTCTGTCTAAATTTCCATTAGTTTCAGTTTTCTGCTTTGAGTTCTTCTATTTTGGTGGATTTGATAGATCAAAGACCAAGTACTGGATCATTATCCTATCCACTATCACCTACAGAGATGTAATTGGAGGAATTTTCTTCATTAGATAAGTGATCAGGGAAGGGGAAAGGGGTATTTTTCTTGAATCTGAGGGGACTTCTCAAAGTTAGAATCTTTCTGCAGTGTGCTTCGTTTACTATTCTTTCGTTCTTTCTTCTTTTTATCATGTTATATGTCACAAAGCGGGAAGGGATATGGAGAGTGAAAGGCCAAACACTTCGCCCTATCAAAAATAAGCAACAACGAAATGAGAGTATGAGGTGTCTCAGACATCCTCATTTAGAAGGGGAGCTTTGGAGTAATGGGTAAAGTTGTTGCCATGTAAATCAGAGGTCACGGGTTCAGGTCTCGGAAATAGCCTCTAGCAGAATTACAAGGTAAGGTTGCGTACAATAGACTCTTGTGGTCGGATCCTTCCCCAAATCCTGTGCATAGTGGGAGTTTTAGTGCACTGGACTTGCCTTTTTAGGCATCCCCATTTAGAAAGAAGAAAGAAGGATTGAAGGTTTTGGACTTGTAGCTTTACTCGTCCCCCTTCATCCGGCAGTGCTTGTGTGTAGAGTGCACCACAAGGAAAAGACGTTTCAGGCTCTCAGCTTACCAACAAGCCGAGAGCTGCCATTTGAACCGAGACCTTTTAAGTCTCAGACTCCATGAACACCATTAAATTTATGAGCCTTGGTGATAAACTGGTAGTCACCCTTCTGTGTGAAATCCATAGTCAAATCAGTAGCGTATATAGTGAACGGTGTTAGTTGCACACCCTAAACCAGAACATTATACTTGGTATATAGATGAAAAACTACTTTGTTATGTATGTTAAATTTTGAAAACTAGCATTAGAAAAATCTCCAATTATCGTTCATTTTGATATGCCTAATGCATTTCACCTCATTATCTAACAAATTATTCTTGTGAAACTGCAGAAAATGAAGCAAGTAGTTCAGCAGCCTGCAACAAAATTGAATGAAGCAATTCATGGAGTAAGAGGATCAGTTCCTATAACGAAGAAACACATCACAGACGTTGAGGGATTACTTCTACGCTCCTTAGAGCAGATTCAAGACTGTCTATCAGTCTCTTGAATCGTTTTTACGTTCCATTAGCAATGGTGTGGATCAAACAACGGGTTTGCAGGTTCAACAGAACTCGCAACTACCTTGATATTTTAACCTTATATATGTGTTAAATGATAATAAGTGTAGGCAAATTTAGATCTCAACTTAGAACTCACGACGTCTAAATTGTAGATCCTAGTATCTAAACATATATTTGTATATACTGTATTCCAATGTCCCATGAGTTTGTAGTAATTAAGGTCAATTGTACTGAAAAACTGGAGTTTGGTTCAGAGATATACACAACTATTTGATTACATGGCTTTGGGTTTGTAGGTGCTTCCGTATGTGCTTGATTTCCATGTTGATTCAAGTTTTCTTTCGCAAATTAGCATCTTTTAGAAATAGCCTCTCGACCTTCACGAGGTTGGGATAATGTTTGTGTACACCCTATTCTACTTAGACCACACATGTGAGATTACACTGAGTATGTTGTTGTATTTAGAAAAGACTAGAATCACATATGATCTTATATGATCTTATATAACGGTATTTGACTATTTTGAAATTTGTGATCGTAAACATTCTGCCACATATAAAATTTATGTTCTATGCTAGCTACACTATAGAACTTTTACAGTGACAAACCATGTGCAGCAAATTAAGGCAACAACATATTCAACGTAATTTTACAAGTGAGGTCTAGGGAGGATAGGGTTTACACAAACCTTACTCCTATCCTACTACCTCATGGAGGTAGAGAGGGTGTCTCCAGAGAACCTCGGCTCAAGTGCAGCAAAACAAAGTAGTCATGAAAGTGGAAATACGACTGTGAAGTAAACACAACAAATAAGGAAAACACAACAAATAAGGAAAGCAGTACAGAGGTTCAGAGAAAAGAAAGAGGAAACCTTGATACTACGATAATCGAAACACAGTAAACAACAGCTGTAACCGATATCAAAACGAGAAACTTTCTTAATACAAAACTAAAGAATTCTACCGAATCCGCAGCTAAAACTCTAGCTCCCCTCTGTATCCCTTATAGGAGTTCCAAGAAAATCACACCAAAACTATCATAGTAGCATATTCTCTCATAATAAAAGAAATTGGACTACATTTACTCAAGGGCGGAGCTACCTTTTGATTAGACTCTGTATTTATTTGCGACTTCAGTTACTAAAACAAGCTATGGATTCAGTAACAAATCCACGAAAAAAAGTAAACTTCAAATCCTGGTTCTGCCTCATTCAAGTAGCAATAGGTGTGAATATTGAACATCTAATTCAGAACCAGAGAGAAATGGATTAGCCAGAGGGAAACAAAAGAAAGTCCAAAGACAGAAACTAAATCGACGAATTTGTTGAAAAGGGAAACAGAAAAGAAGATAAAGAATTTGATCACTGCTCAGTCTTTCTGTGTTGCTGATGCAACCTATGAATTGCCAAAAATCTGCAGATAAATTTGCAACATCCACCATCAGTAGACTGTTAAACACCATTCTTGTTTTTGTGTATCACAGCAGATAACTCTTCTTGCTGTGATGCCTTTGTCTTTGTGTATGTTGTCAGTGGAGTTTTATCTAACTTTTCCAACTTTATGATTCTGGTTTGGTCTTATTCCTTGAAGAAAATAACACCCCCACAGACTAATCAATTTAATTATTTACAGCAATTTGGAGTTTGTAGGCCAGGTGGATATCAGTGCTATTTACTTTTGGCAAACAAATATTTATTTTCTAATGACAGCATTTAGCATGTCATTCTTTATAATTTTTATGATTGAATCAGCCAAAAAAGTAGTAAGAGCCAGTAAATGCGTGACAAATCCTGGAAGTTGTTACTGTTTCACATCATTACAAGAAACTAAAGAATTTATTTTGACAATTGTAGTGTCCAGGCTGCCTCTCTACCTATGTGGTAGTGGTAAGGTCTGCGTACATCTTATCCTCCCCAGACCCCACTTGTGGGATTTCACTGGGTATGTTGTTGTTGTTGTAGTGTCCAGACTAGCTTGTGTGAATCTAGATTGACGAGGGTGTTCCAGAAATAACCTTTTTATCTCTATGAGGTAGTGGTCGCGTACATTTTACCCTCTCCAGACCCCACTTGTGGGATTTCACTGGGTATATTGTTGTTCCTTCTGTGAATCTAGATTTGGACATATGAGTAGAACTCAACTAGTTTTTTTTATTCTCGAAATACTTCATTGACCACTAAGTCATCCCCAAGTGCTAAAGAATTGCTATAACGTAGTCAGCTTCCATTTTGGAATCGATTTATTTAATCCTAGTTAGCAGTTCCAGGTTCGTATCAAATCACCCGTAACAAGGTCATGATTTATTGTCCAGCATCAAGATGGTCAATAGCATGAAGATTGCTCACATAAGCAAAACAACATCTTTGACATTAATTCACTTCCAAGATGGATGAAAACACATCATTAAAGAACAAAAAAATAATCTTCCCTTCGGAAGTTAGCGCGAAAAGTAACAATGGTGATTGTCTACATGACATTCGAATTCTGAAGCTAAATAAGTTAGAAATGTGTAGTAAACAGATGAGATTTTAAGACGGCGATGTGTGTAACTAACTCTACAGTATATAGTTGTATCACATTTGACATCCTATGGAACTAGACACCAGATGAACATATATGTACCATCTCAAACTGATCATATCAGAAAAGGATGAGATCTTCTCTTGTTATCTGCAGCAAGCACGGTCACTAAGCTTCCAAAAAGCCTCTGTCCCCCAAATAAGAAACTACTTGCCCCGCCATCTCAGGTGGTGTAGGAACTACTCCGTCTTTTAGTTGTATTTCAATCTAAACAGAGAAGCAGAAGTATGGAACAAAAGTTATTACGAGAAACCGAAGGGAATTAACAATATCTTGAAAGCTTATAGCAGCAGCAGAAGTAATATAATACATACCTCACAATTCAAAGGTGGTTCATAAGGATCATCTATTCCAGTAAAACCTACAAAATGAGATGCTAAAATTTCCATAAAATTTTTGAGGTACATTTCAGTAATAAAAGTCAAAAGTTCGACTCAATTTGTCAGTCCTCTGATGAACATCGTCCACTTTGCGACTTACAACAGTTATAAAATAGTAATGCCATGAAGCATGGAAACAAGAATTACTCAAAAGGTTTACATGCAAAAATTTTAGCAGAACAGATGTTGAGAGTTGCAATTTATTATTTACAGTGTTGTAAATTTGTGTATCTAATAATTGAACAAAGTGACTTCGTGATTACTCGAGTTAATCATCATTTCTAGGAATCCAAATATTATACAGATGCGGAATAAATATAGGCTACACCACACCTTTGATTTTACCCTCACGAGCTAGCTTGTAGAGGCCTTTTGGATCTCTATCTTCACACAGTTGGAGAGGCATATTCATAAATACCTGGACAGTCACAAGAAAAGGAATGTTACATGATGCAAAAGATTTCTACAATGGATCAATGAGCATGAGACTTGCCTCAATGAACTTTTTATCTGGCAATAATGCACGGCAAGCATCACGATCCTTTCTGTAAGGAGATATCAAACTTGCAATGCAAATTAATCCAGCATCTGCAAAGAGATTTGCAACTTCCCCTGAACAAAATTCAATGGTAGTACAGAATCAGGAACAACAAAATATTTACCAATATGCCTCATACCAAAACCAAAAAATTATCTAGAATAATTTAAATATTTTCCGCAAGAAACTAAAAGGTTCCACTCAATCAGGTAGCAATGAAGTTATCCAGAGACGCGCAATTCCCATAGGCCATCAAAGCTATTCCTGCCAGTTGCAGAAAAACTAGGAATTCTTACAAGGAGATTCAAAAAGATGCAAGATTGTTATATCTAGAAGCTTCCTTAATGTTAAGGAGATTCAACAGTTTATATATGTAGAGAACAATTATATTCACCCTACATGAGTGTAAATTTCCAGATGAAAGGGGTTCAATTGGGAACGCCATTCATACCTTTAGCTCCGCCCACTTATTCCCTCTCCATTACTACATTTATATACTCCATTCCCATGTAAATCAAAATGGGGAGTAGACATGAATGGAAAGGTGGAAGTCCGACATCATCTTTTTTTATCTTTTCTTTATTTCATTGTTCCAAACCTCCTTTCTCTTCTCTTAAGTATTTACAAGTCGTTTGTAAACTTAAGAATTTGAAATAAGAAATTCTGGAGAGGCTAAAGACTATTCTTAAGTTCATCTACAGAGTCAAAGTTGAACATACTGTTTGCTGGAGTTGTCTCCAGAACTCTTCCACAAGCATCTCAAAATCTCACCGATAGACAATTTATGAACACACTAACCAGTCCTACGTATATTCTCAGTCCGGCTTTCTGGTGAGAATCCAAGATTCTTGTTCAGACCATGCCTCAGGTTGTCTCCATCAAGAACGTACGAAAGCTTACCCCTTGACTGCAATTCTCTACCTAGGGAACATGCAAGTGTGCTTTTTCCTGCAAAATTCAGATAACTTGAGAAACAATGGCAAATGCATGTTGAAAAAGTGAGCATCTAAAAGTTTTGAACCCCTTGGGGAAGAACAACATTTTCTCTTATGCCTCTAAACATTAGTACAAAACATATGAATTCGCTGCAGCTAATACAATAGGCAAATAATAAGCAATTGAACATTGATATCAACCTGATCCACTGAGACCTGTGATCCATACAACACATCCCCGTTGGTTAAGCAGTTTTTCCCTTTCCGCCTTCCCAACTGGATTTTCATGCCAAAATATGTTTGCAGGATTGCCCACAGTAGACATCAAGCAATAGTAACCTTTGACTTTCCTAGTTACACATGAAAATACCAGAAGTTATTAAGAGCACCATGCTAGGTCCTATGGGCAGTTAATCAGTTGATGTGTTGAAACAGCATTCTCATATATCGATTACTTCAGCGCAGATGAAAAGAATGAAGATTTGGGGAATGTAAGGATCGTTAGGGTTTAGAACACCCTCTTCTCTTCGGATCTTTGCAGTCTAATTCATAGCAGAAGAAATACCACTTAACATTTAACCTAAGCATGTTTTGATCCAATAAGGAGTACAATAGTCCTGTCTCCTTTCTTAGGAAATGCATTGACAAATCAAGTTAAATGCATAAGAGAAGGCGATCGCGAGGGTGCAACAACTAACATTACAAGATAGTCTAAAAATTTCTATCATCCATGTTAAATTAGGGTGTAAAAGTACTTTATTTATAAAATATGGTGGGAAAGAAGGTAGGAGTCTGGAGTCCTATCGTAGGACCTTGTTGGATCTAGTGATTATGGCCTCCAAAGGACAGATATTCAATAGATTGAAGAGAGCTGTCTTTGTTTACACCTCAGTACACGAAAGCCTACATGGAAATACCAATGTTACGCTTTAAGCCACACGATAAGTCGTGCAACGTAATGGTAAAACTCAAAAATCGAGTAAACAGTGAGATACATAGGTACCACTTATTCAAAATTCCAAAAGCTATTGGCCATTCATTCTTCATACCAATTTCTATCTGATGAAAGGTCATTTCAAGGTACAAAGCAGCAGCAACAACAACATACCCACTATAGTCCCTAAAGGTGGGGTCTTGGGAAGGTACAATATCTACAAACCTTACCCCTACCTCACGAAACTAGAGAGGTTATTTTCGACAGGCCCCTGCTTAGGTAACGCGTATTAAAGGATTTGAGAAATGCTCTCAATATATTCACTTTGTATACATTTTCCAATTCACATTTGTTACATTCAATTTCAAAGACAAGATACAACAATAACAATATACCCAGTGTGTTACATTTTCACAATTCACAAACAAAAAGTAAAAGTATCAATCAAATGTAGCTAACTTTTAGTTGCTAAATCCTAAGTTACATAGACTCTTCACGTTCGATGCCACACAAGTGTCAGATTCTACAAAATACAATTATTTTTTTGAGAATCTGACATGCTCTCGTTGACATTTTTGTTGAGTCCGAACAACATGGCTAAAACCCATTTAAAATTGGATTGATATACAACCCGAATTGACTCGAGAGAGATCTTGTCAAAATATTTTAAAAACACATTTTTTTAATTTGATATATTTTATATAACTATAATAAAGAAAAATGTAATTTAATTAAGTACTAAAATATTGAAAAAGAACAAATAAAATAAGTAAAACTTAGTAAAAGTTGAGTCGCGTTGGGTCTTTACCCGCTCTCTAACCCATTACCCAACCCAGTTTGATCCAAGCAAATTCAGGTAGAGTTGGGTCTTGACCCATTATAACCCGCTCAAATTTGACTCAACCCGTCCAATTGCCACCCCTACTTGAGATCTCTAGTAAAATGGGAATCTCATTCTCTTGGTGTTTCCATCAAAGATCAGACATTTCCACAAAACAAAAAATGCCCATCACAGTCAAAATCCAAAATTTCTTAATGCAAATGAAAAACTACCAAGAACCCATTTTTTTACTTGGAGAATAATAACAGAAAAAGTAAAACAAGAATGCAAATTTATACTGCCCCTCATTAAGAAATCAAACAATCTAAGAGATCTAAAAGAAAAAACAAAGAATATGGCCAGGAATATGATCATTTACCTGTTAAAGAAGAACCCAGAGAGCTGAAATCAAAGGGAAAAAAATTGAGCTGAAATCAAAGGGAAAAAAATTGAGCTGTAAAAATGCAGAAATGTGACTTTGGAATTGGGAGTTTATTTATTTTCTTCAATATTTATGATACAGATGAAAACTACAATGCTTCAATCTCTAAGCCGTTACTGACTGAGTTATATGTTGACACATGTCATGAAATCATAACTCGTTCAATGCTATCAAATTTATCGTCGGTATCGAGTTCGAATTATATAAACTTTAATCAATATTTTAAGATATAATTTTTTATATTAATATGAGAAGGATTGTAACTTATAACATTTTTTGAATGGTTTTTAAATCATCTAAATTTAATATCAAATTTGGTTTTTCATTTTAGCTTTGAAGTTTGATCAAATTGATCTTGAAAAATGAAAGAATGTTGAGTAAAATCTATCGTATTGTACTTTATTGTTTTGATGAATTCAATGCTTGGATAGATCGTATCGTTCTCCATCGTTACATAATATCATATATTCATAATTTGAATGATAGGCTTACAAGAAATTGTAAGATATGGAGCTACTTTGAATTAGTAGGGTAAATGATAACATAGAATTATTAACTAGTAAATAAAGATAAAATGAGGAAAAAAATTAAGGTAACGACGTGATCACACCAAATCGGTCATTAACACAATGGGTCTTTTCATTATTGTCTAGTGATGAATTTAAACGATACAATAAAGTTTAAGTAACAATCAAAACAGACATTGTATTTAGACTAATAATATAATATAATACGACAGGTGACAAACATCCAAACAAGGTGTAAATGAACCAAACAAACCTCAATCAAATGGATCTCAACTTTGTACAGGCCCAATGCAAGTTTAATACTCCTATAAAATGGGCTACTTAAGCTTGGGATTGACTGGGCTGACAAATACTCAGGCCCAAGTTAGCTCAATCACTGAAGATGAACACTGAATTATATAATATATATTAGGAAAATTACGTAACTAGGTAAATATATGATATGTATTTACATTATACCACTATAGTTTTGAAAAAAATTACAACTTATAGTCAATATATATATGTATACCAACTGCATATATACAATTATTTGACAGATATACATATTCAATTCGATAGATATACATCTACAATTCACCTCTCTGCTCTCTCGCTCGCCTCTCTCCTTCCTCTCTTCAATCTTGCTTGCTAGATATACAAATACATATGTATATTAATTACACATATACAATTATTTGACAGATATACACATACAATTTGACAAATATACATATACAATTTGCCTCTCTCCTTTCTCTGCCCTCTCTCACTCGCCTCTCTCCTTCCTCTCTCGAATGTCTCTCGCTTCTCTCCTATAATATGTAGCTACAAATTGTAATTTTAGCAAACTATATCTATTTTTGCCTTATTATGTTTTCAAGTGTTTCTCTTTTTGAAAATCCTCTATAATATTTTCATCAACAAAAATCACACAGGCTCGGACGAATCCAATAGTCTTATTTAGAATCCACATTTGTATGTATACTAGTTATAAGCGTTCGTGCTTGCACGGGCCAACATATATCATTTTTTTTTGTTTCGATTTATGATGCTGATAGATTTTTTATATATATATTTTTAAAATTTTTAAGTTGTTAATTATCAGACTTATAGTCTCTACATTTTATGTTACGCTCTCTTTCACAATTTATGTGGAATTGATGAAATTTCAAAAATCAAAAAAGTTAAATTAACCATTATTATGACCTATAGTATTTTTATATTATTCCAAATAATATATATATAGTTTTTGGCTTATTTATATTATATATTTTATAACAAATACTTTCTTTTTGATACAAATATAATCGTCGAAAAATATTAAAATAATTATTTAAATTTATTTGTTCAGTTTAAAAAGAAAGACCTAGTTTATGATTTTGTGTTTGTTTTATCCTAATTCTAGTATTTACACGACTTAGCTAAAAATATAATTTATTAAGGCTAATATTGTAAAATCATAGGTGAAGTATTTGAAGAAATATAAGCAAGCAGCTGATGTAAGCACGTCAATAAACAATTGGCTTTAAAAAATTAAAAAGGCCACGAAATATTTTTATGGAACCTATATGATAAAGGGATAAAAACAGACAGCTTAAGTGGACATGTTAATGGATAACTGTTTTTTTTTTTCACTCTTCTTATATAGTAAAATGTATGTACAAACTCATAAATGGATCCAATATTTGAAGATTGTTACATTCCACAATCTCAAATTAATATATAATAATAACTCAATTTACATTTAAGTATTTATAAATTATAGCACTCTATCTATGAACTAGCAAATACTTAATCCCAACTTGTCCTATTTGAACACTAAGTGCCAAAAAGAAAACACTTATATAACATAAAAATCATTCCATATTTTGTCTATGATATTTTTAAATATTAAAAAAAATTAATTGTTGTCCAATAATTAATAATATATGAATTTTATTCATGCATGGAATGGAGTTTTCTTGTCCATTTTCTACCTTATTTCTATTGGGGACATGATGATATAATTTAGTATATTTGGTTAGTTGTTCTTGTTTTTAACTTATTCTATTCCCCTTTTCTTTTGTATATATACATTAAAAAAAATATAAATTTAGGTTGCATTTGTATAAGAAAACAATATAATTAATTATTGGACTTGATTGGGCTTTAATGCATAGAATGTAAATTACTAAAAAAAAAATCACTATTTTCTCATTAAATTTGTCGCTGAAAAATATTTATCAGCTATTCTCATAGATATCTTAATCGCTCAATGAGAAAAGAAAAAATAATAGTATTTTTACATTAAAAAAAATATAATCAATTATTGGTCGCTTGAGTAATTCTTTGATCCTTCTTATGTATAGCGTTGTTTTTCACACGATGTTTAATATCTATTTAAAGTCTTGATTAATGTAAATTTCTTTTGTCATGTAATAGTTATTGAAGGAGAAAGAACTTCTTATCACGATTTGTTTTTCTAATTCGAAGTGATAACTGAGTAGGTTGGACCAAATTTGGGTGGATCATACAAATGGGTCAAATATCTAATTCAGTCCGTTGCTATGGTCAAAATGGATTGAACAATGAATTATAGAACGAGTCAAAACCCAACTCAATCCATTTGTTCTTTTACAATATTCTAAATTAGTACCTAATAAAAATATACATTTTTTTCTTTATTATGTCTATATAATAACAAATTTAAAAATATTTAAAAATATTTTGATAAAATTTCTCTTGAGTCAATTTGGATTATATATCAACCCAAATTTTAAAGAACTGAAATGGATTGAATAAAAATGAATTAAACTAATAAATAGACGAATCAATTACCGCCCAAACTTATAACAAATTAAATGAATTGAACTTTATTTTATCATCCCTGCTTCGAATGATTTGAACCCAATACTTTTAATTAAAATACATAATCTAGCAGTAGCAATTCTTGATGATCTACATTGTTTATTTATTTATTTATTTATTTTTCAATTATAGTCAAAGACAAAATGTATAAATGATGTTAATATTATGCTATGACGACCCCTACCTATTTGGTTAGTACGAGCTTAGGTATATAATTGATTATAGGGTGGATTTCAAAAATGCCTTTTTGGGGTTATGAAATTACAAGGCATTACCAACTTTATTTATATTACCAATTTTATACCAACTTTTATTAAAAAGTAGGAAAGAGAGTATTTTTTTTTATGATAAAGTTGATTAAAGTGTGATGTGATATGTGGTGAAAAGGAAGAATAAATTAATGATATTTAAAAGATTTAGAAATTGGTGTTGTTGATGGGTTTCTTGTTTATTTTTTATTTTTTTTATAATAATTGACAAAAAAGTAGTATGTTCTTCCCAATTGGAGAATAAAATTTTCAATTTATAAACGTAATGTAAAGCGTAAAATATTGGTATGCATCATGGTATGCAATTGGTTGGGATGCATCATGGTATTGTCATTTTTATGTTGGCATGTTATTTGGTATTTAGGATTGGCTTGTTGCATGGTTGCTGTTTTTTGGTATTTATATAGGTATTCGATTGGTATTTTTTTGGGAGTATGCAATTGGTATGTTGTTGTGGTTGAAATTTAAACAATGTTGCATTAATGGCTCATTTAATGAGCCGCCTGACCGCATTTAATACGGGTCAGATCAGCCGCCTGACCGCATTTAATGCGGGTCAGATCAGGCCATCAAAAAGGAAAAAAAAAAAAAGGAAAAATCATTATTTTAATGGAAAAGTCAAATTTTTGGATTTGGTAAAAATGTAAATTAATTGGTAAAAAAGTAAATAAATTGGTAAATGTAATTTAAGGGGGCAAAGTTGTATATTTTCTTAAAAGTTTTCTTGATTATATTATTAACGAGTATTTATATGTTATCTAGTAAATATGAGAGCGCGATATAGCGGAGAGTGGGGTTTGAAGGTGGCGAGGATGGATCAATGGTCGGGGGGAGGACATGCGAGTTTAAGTAGGTAGATAAGAGATAATGAATTTGCAATGTCATTAGTTATGTAATTTGTTTATCCTATTTTTATTAAAAATTTAAGCCATTTTCAACGAACTTATTTTTCTAGATAGAGATAATGAATTTGCAATGTCATTAGTTATGTAATTTGTTTATCCTATTTTTATTAAAAATTTAAGCTATTTTCAACGAACTTATTTTTCTAGGATCGATAATACATGACGAAAATATTTTCCTTCATACTAACACACCCTTCATCTTGACTTGTTATGCTTATACTCATATAGGTCTCATGTCTATTTACTCAATACTCCTTCTGTTCAGACTCACTCAATCTGAATTTTGATTAACATTTTAAGATGTATTTTTATCATATTGATATAAAAAGAAGCACAATTTGTATAACTTTTCATATAATCTTTAAATATTTAAATTTTTATTTTTTAAATATAAAATTAATATAATCTAATTTAACTTTTAAAGTTAATTAAATTGACCCTCGAAAAATATAATAGGCCGGAGGGAATAATTGAGAAAAAAGAAAAAGTTATATAATCAATGAATGGGAAGAAGATTAATATTCTCTTTTATCCATTAGTGTTGAATTAATTAACGTCAATATCAGACAAAAGTGATTACTTTAATATGATGAATATTAAAACCTTTTTATTCAAAAACAGAATGAATATTGAATTAAATAACAAACTCACATAATTAAAGTGGCAAAGATATGATTAAGACACCAAATTGTTTGGTATAAAGGTTAAATTTATGCTTAAATTAAGTTTCATTGTCGGAAGTAAATTTAAGTTAATATATTTTTTAATCAAACTTTGGAATATAAAAAGGGAGAAGATATATTAGAAAATTACACCAAATAATAAATATTTAATGGTTATCATCTATTTTAGCTATAATTTTGATTAATTATTGAATGCAGCTGCAGTTTGATGAATTTTGCTATTTGTATAATTCGATTCCTAATTATATAAATATAAAATTTGTATATGCTTATCCTAACTATTTGTATATAATTTGTTGATACAATTGATTCATATAAGAAAAATTCATAATTGTAGCTATTTGTGTACAACTTATTGTTACATTTGTTTTGTATAAGTTACGAAAAAACTGATAACTGTATATACAAAATTTATATATACTAACTGTGCTTATATATTGGCAGATAAAACATAAAACATAAATACCCATAACAAACAAACTTATAGATACGAAGCTTAATTAGACAAATTGTAGATCCGAAGCCTTATTAAGATTAATATATTTGCTACTTGTCCGTTCGAACTTTAAATTCTTTTATGGACTTTAGACTTAAAAAAATTCAAGCTGAAATTATTTACTTGTTAGAATTTTTAATATAATGAACGAGTAAAGGCGAACAGAGGATTAAATTATTTATTTTTTATGTTTATTTATCCTCCAACTTTTTAAAAATCTTTTTCATTTGTTGATTGATGATTTTTTTGGTCTTTAAGCTAATCTCTACCAACTAAATAATTTTGGGGGTGTCCCCACTTAAACCAACATAAAAAATCTTGCTTGATTTGCTCAATTTGATCCCTCACAATAATGTGTGGCTCTTTTCCTTTTATGTTATGTTTTAATTCATCTCTTGTCTGCAATTTAACTGTCGGTGACCCTAATTGTTCTTTACTAATGTCGATCGATGTATATGTATTTTATTATTGGAATAAAATATTGAATGTATATGTTAGTCGACATCAGTTGTTCTTGTAATTCTCATAGTGATTAGTTTCTTGTAATTCGATCTCATGGTCATTAGTTTCTTATAACTTGTATGAGTATTAGTTTTTTATAACTTATGTAATATCTGTCACATTTGGCGATCGACGGTATTGCCCTTTATTTAATCCATTGATTATATGAAAGACATCGTCACCTATATGTAATGGTGTGTCTTCCTTTGTGTTAGGCAAGACATAAAAATATGTGAAGTGTGAAAAAAATATTGTAGTGTGTAATTGTGAAAGAGAGAGTTGAGACAAAGAAAATATTCTAATTTAGGAGGTTCAAATTTTGAAGAAGTAGACAGATGAACTTGCCGAAGAGGGATTCGATGTCTACTTATATACATTATTTTAACCATGTATAAATAGTATAATTTTTCGTCGAATGGGATGAACCCCCTAACTAATGTAGGTGGATTTGCCCTTGTATAAAGGAGAGTATTTATATGTTGATGGAAGACGTTTTTATATGGAGCTTTGAACTCTTTAATTAATTCGGAGTTGTTTGAGTTAAACAACGTTATTAGGTTGTTGTATCTTGGATCGAAGGGATAAGTCAAGAGATATACTGCTAGATCGATGTAGATTATACCATAGTGGCTTGAATCTCCTTAAAGAGAGCGATATATCTACGCCTCAGCCTAAATGAATCATTTATTCTTTTTTTTTAATGATAATTTTTTACATATATTTGTGGTATATTACACCATCAATTACCACTAGACATGTTGTCTTTCTAAGTCTACGATTTATAGCTTTTAAGTCTACATGCACGCGTAATATATGTACACTAAATTAGTTTTTTTTTTTAAAAAAAAAAAAGGTTTTAAGAGATCTTAGGAGTTTTTTTTTTTTAATTTCACTATTTTATCCCTGGATAATAAGTTGGTATTATTATTCCACCTAGATAAGATATTAATTAGTAATTACTAATTTTAATATAATAGGTGATATATTAATACTTATTGTAGAATTCATGAATAAATGCATATGTATTTCACTTGTTGTCAATTAATGACCTACTAATTAAGTTAATTAAAATATCTATTTATACAATAAACTACTCCAATTAGTAACATAAATTATAATTCTAAATAAATTCTTTTCATTTATGGTATGGGAAATTACCATTATTGATATGACAAGTTACCCACCACTTTAAATCAAATTTATATACATATTGACTTTATGTCTTACAAATTTATTGTTATAACTATAGAAACTTTTGTAATTGTACTTGATTAAGTTAATTAGTGCTTAATAGTTTGACGATTAATATAATATAAACAATAACATACTCAGTGAAATTCCACAAGTGAGGTCTGAGGAGGGTAAAACGTACGCAGACCTTATTACTACCTCATAGAGATAAAAATATTATTTTCGAATTGACTAATATAATATATGCAATATAATTTTCTATACATACGTTATAATTAAAGACCACACAATCAAATTATATGGCTCCGTGATGCACATAAGCCTATTGAAGAGAGAAACTAAACGTATCCTATCGAGATTTTTTTTTTCATTCTCATAATTTAGACTATACTTATTCTATGTGAAACAAATTACTACGATAAACTTTTTATTAAATGTACATGAAAATTTCTATTAGCAACAAGTAACTATAAAGGAATACAATTACATCTATTTAAAAACTTCCATTATGGAGACTTATTAAAATCTCTCGATAGCCCCAAATGGAAGATTACCGATAAACCAGATGCTTCGTATTTCGTGTTAGGTATACAAATATAAGGCAAGAAAAATGTCACATGATCATATGCATGCAAAATACAGATGAGATATTTTTTTTCATAGAATTGAGGTCCCCTACCCATTCTTACATGTTGTTGTACTATTTTGGTAAGTAGTACATGCAAATTCTAGCTGGTTGGTTAATGAAATGAACCCCCCTAGTTTTAAATTTTGTGTCGAATTAAATTAAAACAAATAAATTAAAATAAAAAAATTTGGATAATTAATACTAAATGTACAAACTACTTAATAAATATATGACATGTATAGTCAGATATAATTAACTAAAATATCGAAATTCATGCATTATCATTTTGTGAGGAAAAAACTACAACAAAGTTACATTCATGACATTAAGTATATTATTACTCAAGATTAATTGGCAGATATACTGACTTAAGGGAGAGTGTTAAAGTATAAACTAATAATCTGAAGTCATTAAGGGTAATCCGATGGTTTAGCTTGTTTTGTTAATGAACTAATAGTCCAATGGTGAAGTAAATATTCTTGTGTGTGATAGTTAACCTAAGTCGCGTTCTTATTATTGGGGGTGGGACTTAACATCTGAATCGTAGGTAAAATGAGTTTTTACCTCATATTATAAAATTATATATTACTTAATTAAAGTACATGAAATATATGTATTTTGTCATGAAAATTGGTTAGTACTCTTAGCTGTAACTTGGAGGACCCCTACAAGTACAATTAATTTTGAATCTACCAAACAAGAAAACATATTTTTTTGGTAAGAAAAAAAATAAATTAATGAAAATGAAGGAACAGGAACTAAGGAATATCTTGAATATCAATGTTCATTAATTAATGGGGTCTTATTCATTTATAATTGTGCTGGTGAAAAAAGGTCCATTCATTTATGAACTCATTTTTTTGCCCTTTGACCATGATTAAACTTTTTTTTTTTTGTTTGTTTTTTACTTAGGTAGTTGTTCAATTTAATTAACCCCTTCGAGCAATAATAGTTGATCATTATTGACTTGACACAGTAAGATAGGCGGTTCCAGCATGGATGATAATTCCTTCGGAGGTCAACCTGCAGTGGAGCAACTCGCGAACCTTCTCCCAGCCTTGGCTGGTTAAGAAGCAGTAACTGATAAAGGTAATTTTACTAAATCATTCTTTGAATATAATAAATACAACATCCTGAAAAATGTATAATAGAAAAGTGATTATAATTAATGATAAGGATTTAGGAACTAAATGTAACATTATATATTGATTTCATAAAGTGAATAAATATTATTGGACGTCTATTTTTAGTATGGTGAACATGTAAAGATGGAGCGAGTAATAAAAATTATCGAGAAAAATAAAGGATAAAAAATAAATTATAGACATATGAATTTGCATTTGCAATCCTATCACAATTACTTATTTGATTTACTCATTTTGAACTCAAATTTTTATACTTAATTGTAAATGAAAACCTTATCATATATAAAATACATCAAAATCAAATTATTAAGTTCAGATAAACTCATAAAGTAACATTCAACATGTTCAATTCGCCTCCATTAATTCTTAACCAAACAAAAGAGATCGATATAACTCCATCATCCTAATCGAGGCTTTGCTTGACCTATATTCGTTTTGGTTGAAGACGAAAATTTAAAATTGAAATGTGTGCATGAAATACAAGACTTCGCTTAAGAAGTAATGCTTCGTCCTTTTAATTTGTTTGACCTATCTATCTTTCTTTTTAATAACAACTTTTTAATTTCAACTTTCATCGTGATATGCTTAAAATTTTACAAAATTAAATGATATTTTAATATATTTGACAGATCTTTACTTTTAGAGCACAAAAATTAATTTTTTCCCCTTAAATTTTGTGCTAAATTAAAACACAAGTGATGGACAACATCATTATACTTGCCCCCTACCATTTGAGATCTTAAAGAGATATACATATTGATGTCATGTACCATGCATGAATACAAAGCAATTTAACTCCATATGTAGTACCAATTAATGTACAATATTTTAGATCATTTATTAAATAATTATAAATTAAATTTTGAATAAACAAATCATCTAAATATAACAATTAATTAACCTATTATCAGGCTATCACAAATGATGAATGGCAACAATAGAAGCTTACATTTAAACAAGTGTATATCTTTTTTAATTTTCACAAAATCTAATCTAAAGTGATTTGTGAAGTGTTAGGCCCTTCAAAATATTGTTTGAATTTTTTGCCTTTCATTAAAAAATTCTGCTTTAGATAACATCATCTTTTCACCATTTTTCTTTAAATTATTATTTAATTATATTTATAATATTGACTTTTAAAATATATGAAAAGAAGTGATAAAATAAGAATTTCTAGCCGTGAAAAGACTCTTAAATCTTTCTTATTTGATAGAATTCTTCTTCTTCCTTATTTGAATAAGGAAAATCCTAATTTACTAAGGGTTCTAATTAGTGGTAGAACTGTATTAAGCTTTATAAATAAATAATTATTAAAATTATTTTTGTAGTGAATTATTTATTTTTGTATAAGTTCATTATTAATTTAATTATATGGGCAAAAAAATAGTTTAGCAAAGCGCGTACAACAAAACTAGTTTTAGAGGAAAGTATACGAGCAGACACATTATAGAACATAAGAGATATTTTACTTCTTTAATTAGGATTAATTAAAGTTAAATTGTTCTTATAAAAATGACGACGACACTTTTTTTCTAACAATTATTTTTACAAATATATAAATTATATATGTAGTCTAGGTAGTTTTATTTTATTTTTATCAAACTTAAGATATTTATTTAAATCTTCAAATATCTTAATAACTTCTTTATCAAATAATAATTTATTTTGTCTAGATTGAAATTTTTTTCCTTATATTTTATTGATGTAATATTTAATTACTATTTTAATTGAAGTAAATATTTATTGTGTTATATATTAACAAATTATATATATATATATATATATATATATATATATATATATATATATATATATATATATTCAAATATTTAAAAACTAATATAATCTTAATTATTCAAATGTGTTTTCAAATCCAAACGTTTTAATTTTTATTTTAAACCAATAAACTTGTTATATTAACGGGTAAAACGATTCAAAGAGTAAAAAATGCGAAACATCAGTTACGGTCCATCTAGGAAAAGTATAAAACCAAGCAATATTATGCACTAACAAAATAGAGAGCTTTGTTAAGTTTTGTGCCACTTATTCCAAGATTTTGGAATATGCACCACATCGATCTCTTTAAAATATTTCATAAGTTTTTAAATATCTTCACAAGTGATCTTAATCTCCCATGAAATCACATTTGTTTATAGTATCATATCCATCATATTTTTCGCAGCTGATAAGACTTACACCTTTGACCAACCTTTTTCTCTAGTATTTTTCAATTCTATATAAATTGCAATTGCTTCAACAATGATGACTTTTCCAACATATTGAATTAGGTTTTCAAAGGCGTGAAGCAGGTCATCACAACTATCCATAGCCGTCACACCAATGCTTGCCCTCTTCTTCTCCTTCTGTAAGTTATAATACCGTCTTGAAGGAGAAACAACAGGTTACTACAGCTAGTCATAGTTATATTTTTTGTTATCAATACAACTAGGTATATTTGAAAGAGAAATTGTAGGAGGCGAGTTATTTTCATATTCATGAAAATAAAAAGGAGCCTTATCAACATTGAAGCTTTTCGAATTTTTAGCCTTCCAAATTTTCCACATGATAAAAATACTTAATTTTAAAAGCTCGATAGAATTAGAATATTGATTAGTATAGTGAATTTATCATGCTACCATCTAGCAAAGTTCGTGGTATTTTTCAAATTAGGCTAGTTAATGGATAAATTTTTTAAACTAATTGAGCATAAGAATATCTAAGAAAACATGTGATCGATAATTTCACTTTCGATACCACAATCCATACATACTTCACAAATGTGCTTCATTCTTTTGGAGATAATTTGATTTATCAATAACACATTCTAAATACATTTCCAAATAAAATACTTAATCTTAATAGATCATAGTAAATTTCCAAAAACTTTAGAATAATTACTCACTTGTTCTTATTTAACCATTTCTCTTGCTAAATTATAACCAGATTTAACCTTATAATTATCAGATTTGGTATAGTATCAAATAATTTTATTTGTTGAGCCTATGGTTGAAATAGAAATGGATACTATCGCATTAATATCATCTGGGCAAAATTAATTTTAAAGATTTTGCAATATTCAAGTATAAGAATTTCGATCTATAACGTCATTTATTATTAACTTTTCATTTATTTGAGCATGATAAAGATTAGGTTTCACATCACGAGGCTTAGAAATCCACGAATTCGTCCAAACTTTAATGCTTTCTCTTGATCGTACCCTTCATCTAATACCTTTTTATAAAAGATTTCTACCCTAAATAGTAAATAATACTCTTTCATATCCAAGAGTTACATCATGGGCAAAAATTAAATGATTAATAGTAAGTCCACCTCTATGTTGCACTTTTACCATATGAGTATATAGACAACATACTCATTCAAATATAATGATTCTGTAAAAAATAGAAGTCTAAACGATGATCTATTTTTCATTTTAATCAGTTTTAAAAAGGATAATCTCTTTTTTTTTTAAAGTAATATTTTAGTTTTAATTTTTCACGTGGCATATTTAATATCATAAGATTAGAGGATATTTTGGTATGGTTGACATAATTTTACTTTACAACCACAAATTTAAAGGTTTTCCTTATTTTCTTAAATTTCGTGCTAAGTCAGGTCATTCTTTTTTACAAAACCCCTCCTCTCTTCTCCACACAGTGGCAGATTCGAGATTTTAACTCAGGAGTTCGAAATATAAAAGTATAAATGTGCGAATAAACTAACAAAATATGAATTCCAACGGAAATAGTAATACATAGTCTAATGTTATTTCATTACTTTTTTTTTGAAAAAAAAGTAAAATATTGAGTTGGGTTCCCCAAAGCCGAAATTAAATGAAAAAGAATAACTAACTTTATGACCATGAGGGTTAATTTACAAAGAGACCTGTCACTCTATTAAACTTTGTTTATTATATAGGGTTTCAAGTTTAATATATATACAAAAATATAAAAAATTTATAAATAATTTAATTTTTATCGAAGGGGGTTCGAATGAAAAACACCCACCCCTTCCCCGCCCAAGGTCCATCCCTGTCTCCACACCCCACCCCTACCTCCATCCCGCCAAAGGAAAAACACCCTGCGGCCTGCGGTTTCATTCTTCTATATATCTGTGTGTATATATCTATATATAATATATATATATACACACACTTTGTCTACCTGTTCTTTCACCATTCTTCTCTTTTCAAACCATAATTTCTTCAACAAAAAAAGATAAAAAAGAATTACAAAATCGAGCACAAAAATGGCAGCAGCTGCTATTTCTACCATGGAAGTTGACAAATTAACATGCGAAATCTTTTCCATTCTCGAAAACAAGTTCCTCTTTGGTTACGATAATGATCCAACACTTTCTCCTGCATGCACAGAAAATATTAATTTCTCCACCCCCTTCACCGGGAACAAAAATGTCGCCGCCGGAAAAATCAGAATTCTCTCTATTGACGGCGGTGGGTCCACTAATAGCATACTCGCCGCTAAATCTTTAGCCCATTTGGAAGCAACCCTTCGTCGGGAAACAGGAAAGAACAACACCCACATTGCCGATTTCTTCGATGTTGTCGCCGGCTCAGGCGCCGGCGGTATCCTCGCTAGTCTTCTATTCACTCGTGGGAAAGATGGGGTTCCACTTTTCACTGCAGAGGAAGCTCTCAAGTTCCTAATCGAGAACGGCCGGAAAATCTCCCGGTCTTCTTCAAATAGAGTTTTCCGACGTGTTTTCCGGCCACCGGTGAAGGTTTTCGGTAAAGTTTTCGGCGATTTAACTTTAAAGGAAACTGTAAAAGCAGTTTTAATCCCCTGCTACGACCTCACCACAGGATCACCGTTCCTGTTTTCGCGTGCTGATGCGTTGGAAATGGACGGTTGTGATTTTAAGCTGGCGGATGTATGTGGGGCCACAACGGCTGATCATGCGGTGGAAGTGAAATCAGTTGATGGAAGAAGAAAGATCACAGCCGTTGGTGGTGGGATCGCCATGAATAATCCAACGGCTGCTGCTATCACTCATGTTCTTAACAATAAACAAGAATTCCCCTTTGCTAATTCAGTTGAAGATTTGTTAGTAATTTCTTTGGGAAACGGAGAATCGGATTCCGGCAACGGAAAACTGACGTCATCGCCGGCGGCGTTAGTTAAGATTGCCGGAGATGGAGCTGCCGACATGGTAAGTAAACATTTTTTCTTTCATGCAAAATATGTTTATTTAATTAAATAAAAGTGATAATAATTACTTTCATTAGTATTATAATTATATAACATTGTCGGTGAAGTGATAAATATTCTTTATTTTAATCCATGCAGTTGATTTGAAATCGTTTTTGTTAGGGAGCAATGAGATTTACAATGCAAATTTTAACGAGGATTTTTCAAAAAGAGCAAACGCTTGAAACATAGTAAGACAAAAATAGTTATAATTTGCTAAAATTACGATTTATAGATACATACCATAGGAGAGAGGAAAGTGAAGCCGAGCGAGGCGAATTGTATATGTATATTTGTCAAATTATTTGTGTATATCTGTCAAATAATTGTATATGTGTGACTAATAAACATATGTATTTGTATATCTGACAAGCGAGATTGGGAGAGGGAGGAGAAAGGCGAGTGAGAGAGGGCAGAGAGGCGAATTGCATATGTATATTTATAGAATTTAATATGTATATTTGTCAAATAATTGTATATATGCAATTGGTATACATATGTCTTTGTATATCTGGCAAGAGATTGCAGAGAAAGAGAGATAGAAGAGAGAAAATAGCAACAAAACCCTAACTATAGCTATAAATTGTAATTTTTTCAAATTATAGTTTTATAATATATATATATATTTGCCTAATTACGCAATTTACCCCTAATCAGGTCCCAAGACGAGTAAATATTTTTTACACCATCAATTTACGCGGACTAATGTTTTTTGTTGCCCACAAATGCAGGTGGATCAAGCTGTATCAATGGCATTTGGAGAATTTAGGAAGAATAACTATGTTAGAGTACAAGGAAATGATATTACTGTGGAAAAACACCACAAGATAAATGATGAAAAAATGGGAAAATCAATAGTCATTGCTGAGGAAATGCTGAGGCAGAAAAATGTGGAATCCATACTATTTCAAGGGAAAAAATTAGTGGAAAAAACAAATTTGGATAAACTGGAAATATTTGCAGGTGAATTAATCAAGGAACAACAACTGAGGAAAAACAGCATATTATCCCCAGTTGTTCTCAAACAATCATCATCATCTCCTAGAACATCATCTGCAACAACATTATCGACTATTTCATCGTGTTAGTTAAGATCATGATCATATATTAGCTCGATTTTAGTTTAGATTAGTAAAGGCAATACGAGTTATGGGTTTGAAGCCAGCTCGCGATGAATAATCTTTGACATCCGAATTTGTGCTTAAGTTTTTTCTGTTAATTATTTTTGAAATTTTAGGTTGATTTTGTTGTAAAATGTATATTTAGATTATGAATCTTGATGAATGTGTGTATGTATTTTGTTGTTAATATTATGAATATATTGCTTGTTAAAGAAATGGTTAATGATCATTTCCTCTTCGTATCTATTTTGAAAATCGTTTTCTTGTACTGAGAATATATCAAATATAGTCTATCTAGTTCACGCAGGTAAAAGTTAAGTTTATGTACATCAATTCTTTTCCGAACTACACTAATGAAACTTGTACCAGATATATTGTTGTTATTGCTTATGACATTTGATCTAACAATTAAGCAACTTATCATTAACTGTAAATGATTCAAAGAAATGCATCACAGCTTGAAATTCAACCTTTATCGAATCACACTTTTATGCACCACATTCGACCAGGAGGTCATTGAATCAAGCTATGAAATAACCTCTAACATACAAGCTGCACGAGCCATCAGTGAGGTTATGAAATATCATTGAACGGGCTAAAATTCTAACCTAATGTCAGGACCTACGGTTCAAGGGTGCTGTGTCTTATACAATCCAAATTACAGGGTCAGACGCGAATAAACACATTGAGCCACCTATGTGGTTGAGCTCAAAGCCCAAGCACAATGAGAGCGATTTACCATTGAGCTAATAGCCCATCAATCTTTCTTTCTACCATACAATTTGATATGGATCTAGAAATCGATCTTTACCCATATCGAGGCATAAGAGAGCTTAGTGCATCGAGCTACCCAAATAGACCATGGCAATCAATTCGATGGATTATGATAAAAATACACTTTCCAATTTAAAGGTACAAATATTTTTCAGCAATCAACCATTTTTTAGCCATAATTGCCAAAACTAGAATAAACTAGCCAGCTTGTAGCAGCCAACATTAGCTCAGCAACTTCTAAAACTCTCGTTTAACTTTTCCCACTAGACAGTTGTACAGTACAACAAAACAAAGATTTTACATGAAGAATCATTCTTGACGACTCAACTCACTTTGGAGGCAATCCAACAAGACCAGCTGAATTCATCCTCCAAATCTCTCCAAAGATAAAAGTGACCAGGATTGTTGATCGTCAACAACTCAGCAGTTGATCTCAGCAGACAGTTCGACCATAGCAGATTGATGCGATGTAAAGATTTTTGGACCATTTTTCCTGCCAAATGAATGCAAGCAATTTGAATGTAAGAAAAGGAAAAAACGAAAAGAATACATTCATAATAAGATACGCAAACTGCAGTACACAAACTCCTGGCAAATGGAACTTCAATTATTATAAACATAGACACCAGTTTGGATGAGATAGAGGCACAGCCAAAAACAGCATGTCGTTATGATGCAATTTTATACAACTTCTACAGCATTCAAGAATTCAAATTCATTTAACTATTTAAACTCGAAACTTTGATGTGATTCTCTCTATCAACCAAATTTTTAGCCATTATTTCATATTTTCTCCCACGACTTATACAATAAACAAGCCAAACAAACATCCCAAATTCCGAATCCAGGGAAAGAAACGTCTTGTAAACGGAAGAGAGGGAATAAGTGGTATATTCTATCAAAACTTGTTTTGCAAGTATTCCACTTGAAAGATTTAAGGAAAATCAAGCAAACAGGAACATGCAAGGTTATGTAAAAGACTCGTCACCTTTACATGGGTGCTTGGGAAGGCAGATGTCCGCAAAGTCTCTTGAGTCTCATCAATCATTTTACGTCTTGGTATGCTCAAAATGAAAGCTGCTTGATCAGTGGTGGCAGCCATAGAAGTTATTCTAAAGCCACCTTCCCACCGTCGATGTATTCCTTCACTTGGATAAAGGAAGTCAAGCTCAACAACCTACAAAGTCACCTTCTTTAAGCCACAATTGTTGAGGAATTCAAGAAATTCAGTAAAGTGACAACTGAATGAAAATTACTTCACCTGTTCCGCATATCCAGCGTTTCGAGACATCACAACACCCCAGCGACTGCCAGCAGTGGTCATTGATGTTACATGGAAACCTTCTTTCCATTTTTTGTTTATCCACTTAAAAGGAAAAGATTCACTGACTTTGTAAGACTGTTGTGTATAAGGAGTTCCTGATTCATCAAGCAAAGAGAAATTAATAGATCGTTTATAAGACAATAAACAATAATCACAATCAGATTGATTTTTGTAGCAAGTGTATTCCTAGTAAACAATCTGCAGCGGATAATCTAGCAACAAAATGCAGCTCGGGAACAGAAAATACAAAAAAGATGGGTTACTCATAATAAACCAGAAATAGAACCATTCATACATTGCAGCTCCAACACCCTTTTAGCATGAGATGCTTGCATGCATTGATCTCATTCAGGTAATAGCATGCCTTTTCTCTTATCTGTTTGGCTTAGAAATCCCATGGGAGTTTCTCCAGAAAAAAGGATTTATGTAGTAGTGGGTTTTTCCTTGTACTAAGAGGCTCTCAGTGGATGCTCCTTTTTCTTATTCAGATAATTAGTTGCTGCACTTTTTGTTGTATGATGACGAGCCTTTATTTGCATTTTAAATACTATACCTAACTACAGCTATATAATAATTTCTTTTGAGAGCGTCAACATTAACTACAGGCTGAAAGTAGAAACATGCAATTCATAGCAAGCTAAGACCACCATATCCAAGAAATGAAACCAAGGTAGGAAATTTTGTCAAAAGAAGCTGCACACTAGACCAACAAGAACGAGATAGTGTCAGTGCTATAGGCAAGTGGTAAAAATAGGTAATATAATTCAGCGGCAGTTGCCTTGGCAAAACCAAAATGTTCTGAGGCAGCCATGACTAAAATACTTATACAGGCCAGCCATTAGCCTAGGCTCTCAACTTTATTCTTCTTTGTAACCAAGATATCCCTTACGAGTTAGCTTGTCCAACCCCAAGTGTAGGTTCAGAAGATGGGGGAGAATGCACCCACCTCACTACCCTTCTCCAACTTAAATACCATGCTTAGTGTCAGTGACAGGGTTTGAGGTTTGAATTCATGACATGCATCCATTCCATGCATCCCAAGATGTGTCCTTACCTATGTCCTTACCACTGAACTAATGCCTCCAGGCTAGTCTGTGGTATTAACTTTCCCTACTTTTTCAGCAGCTAACTAATGGAAAGTGTTGGTAAATTGCTATTTGGTATTCTAGATCTACCAGACTGCAACTCACATTCGAAAACATCTCATGGAAGTCTGAACTATGCAAAAGGTCTGAAAGACGAGTTAATCATCAGTTCTACCCTTACACAGGGCATATAAATCTACACTTAACAATGCATATAAGCAAGAGAACAAACCACATGAAAATCCCTATTGTTCAGTATTAGAACCACATGTCTATGCTAAAGTTTTATAGATCAAGTAGAGACTGAAACATATGGAACAAGTTACAGACTTGGAATTTAATCTGTTAATTAATACTTGGGATCACAGTAATGAATACAAGATCTATGGTTCCTCTGAACTTAAAGCTATATTCTCATAATCGCACAGTATATACCATATTCAATCTAATTATTATATGCCGGTTTTGTTAAAGCACAGACTCCTTATCACCAATAAAGTGACAATTTTCCACCAAAATAGAATGATGGAAACCATGTCATTCCATAAGGAGAAGTCCATCAATCGATCCTTCTGTAAACACCTCAAATTGTGAAACAATCAAATCATTTTTCATTTAATATCTAACCTTTGGACATAACAACCAAGGAACTTCCATTAGCCGCACCAGCTATTGAGCTGATGTAGTAGTTCTTTTCCCACTGTTCCATTATCCAATCCTGATAAAAACAGCAACAGAGTCGGACAACTGTTTGAGTATAACCCATGAAAAGAAAAATCACTGAATATGAAAGTGCAAGGTGATTGAGATGACAACCTTATGGAGGAAGACAGCTGAAAGCTCGTAAACCTGGGAAGAGAAACCAGTTCCTGCATCCATGATTAAAGCCCACAGATTGGCTGCTGAGGCCACACAGCTGATGTAAAGACCATCTTCATTTCCCTTGTCCACATGCTGCCTAAGCCTAGTGTCGGCAACATTATAGTGGTACCTATAAAATAAGCATGATACATTCTATCAGCAACTCACACTAATATATCACATGCATTAAGAAGATAATTTAACATGAATATCCATGTTCTGTGAAATAAATACTCAATTCATGAATAGTTCACGTAATCCAGAAAGTGAGATAACACTTGGAAGTCCTCATATGTAAACCTACCCAATCAAACAGTTTATACAAGAGTAGCCGGTCTAACCAGATTCTATTATATGATCCATTGAGAGATAGAAGGTAGGAAAAAAAGAGCTGAAGATATTCAAGGTGCACCGAAAAGGTTGCACACCAGGGTATTCACACTTCTAATATCCTTCTCTCACCTTAAGAGATAAAATGGCGGTAAAAAGAATAATCAGAAGTGTACCTAAAACATCCATGCAAATATAAGGAAGCAATTACATCTCCCAACTTTTTTTTTTTGTTTTTGAGAATGCATCTCCCAACATTTTTCTAAAGTTAATCCTGTCAAGCAAGAAGTATAACATGTCCAAACAAAAAGGGGAAAGACGCCTGAATTAAAGAGAGAATTATTTACAGGTCAAACTTCAAGAAAAATAAATTGACCAACAGAGATGCAGTGACCAACACATGAAATGATTCTCAAAGGTTTTCATAGGCCAGATCATCCAAAAATGACAAACCCAAGAATCATAAAATCGAGAAGCATACTTTTTTAAATGTTAGGGTCTAGGGAGGGTATACTGTACGGAGACCTTTGTAATATATACTGCATATGTGAGTAGTAAATCCAATTTGCATAGTAAAACTAGGTCCATCCTAAAAATATGTAACCTCTCAAAACCCTAATTTATATCCATTTGAGAAAGGATACAAGAATAAATGACATGAGGCAACAAGCAAGTCGATGTGAGCGTCTATTCCACATAAACAAATGACATGAGGCAACAAGCAAGTCAACATGAATGGCCATCCCATATAATTGTGAATCTAACAACTGGCACAGGCTCTTACAAAAGCCAAATTTATGACACACACCAAATAGGCATATCTGAGCTGTAATGTTATGGCAACTTGGACGCATAACTAATTAAATCATTAAAAGACTTAATTTGGAGATCTATAGTTTGACAGGTACTTTTCATAAGATCCAAGACAAAATAAAAGTCTAGCACTGAGGCACCTCTTTAAGGAAATATAATAATGACCAGACACTTTTTTTTTGGTTGAATTAAATGAATGACCAGACATGTGAAAACTCATTATCACACATTTTGTTTGTAGCAACTTACCTCTGCTTCATAGGACGTCGTGCATTATAAACAGAAATCCATTGTGTTGCTGGACTACCTAATCGTACTTTTTTCTTTGGTTGCTCATCTTCCTCCAAGTTTATTAGCAACCTTCCCCGCTTCTGCCCAACCTGATTAGACAAGAGGTAACTGGTGAGTGAGAAACCAAAATTGTCTTGCAAACACATCATGCATGAATACATAAGAACCTTGAGAGCTCCATCAATTCTGATTGGCCGTAGTGATGTGACTGGCTCAATAAGACTCTCAAAGAAAGAGATAAGCTTGGCATAATTTGGTTCCTCATCAAACTTCATATTTGTCACAGCCTCAAGGAACTGCTTAAATGGTGCCGGACAAAAACAACACATCAACTCTGGAGAAGTGGCCATTTTCTTCTTACAGACGAGAAAACTCTTGTTGTCACCCTATCACAAATCAAAACAAATACAAGGAAATGATAAAGCTTCGAAAGACCAAATTAGACCAGTAAAACAACTAACAGAAGCACGTACAACCAACCTGATAGCCTTGCCATGGTAACCTTCCCTTTATAAGAAATATTAATGTGTATGCAAGTGACTCAAGGTCGTCCCTTCTACTTCCAGTCCGACCCAAATGCGCATGCACACTTGCATATCTTATGGTGCCCCTGTCGACGCAAATATACAGGTCCATATTCAATGGGGTTGTTGAATTGTATGCCCAAGATTATCCAAGTTACATGCCATATAAACAAACCTGAATATATCTGGCCTCTGGTCATATTCAACATGCATACCAGATGCTGCATCTTTCCATCTAGATGCTGCATTAACCACATCATGAACAGACTAAACATTAACGTCGAATGAAAAAAAAAATGGTATTCTTTAAGTGTAATACATTAAACACTCCAATAAAAAAATATGAGTGGTACACAGAAAAGAAGATCATGATAATGCATCTTACCCAAACCGAGATCAATAAGATACAGCTTTTTCTCATCCGGACTTCCCGGCAGACCAAGTAAGAAATTTTCTGGCTTCACATCTCCATGCACGAACCTTAAAGTGAGGACAAAAAATCAGACATGAAAAAAATAGGTCATTATTGCTACACGACTCTTCAAGTTTAGAGTGTTAAAAGTGAAAGGATGAAATAACATATGTATTGCTATAAGAGATAACAGTTACCCCTTAAGGTGCAGCTTTTCAAGAATCGATATTGCCTCCACTGCAATACAGGCTACCATGTTCGGTGACATCCTGATGCAAGATTAACGATCAACAATTAGAAAGACATACAGGTTACAACATATGCATACCTGGGAAATTTTATATGTTATATGGTGCTATGTTCTGCATTCCTATGTGTGCCGGAAAATCAATGTAAATAGAACAAGTTGGCAACTTACGATTGGCCTAAAGAATTCCATACATCCCACAAGCTGGGTCCAAGCATGTCCATGACCTGAAAAAAGTTCCAGGAAATATCAGTAACATGAAAGTGATAAATTAAGAAATCCTTTTATAAAATGATGAAAACAAAATTTACCAAGATGTAGAAGTCTCCCTGCCGGCCCTTAAAATGAACCCATGGGATTCCATAGCATCCATTTAGGGTGCTGTCAAGAAAAAAAAAGTTCAGCATGGGATAACAAGTAAGAGATCTGAAGACTTTTAAAAAAAACACGAGATAGAATTCATGCTTGCTTACTTGTACACCTGCCACTCATAAGGAGGGCCATAGTTGCAACCTTTACTATTTCGATGCTCAAACTTTAATGCAACCTAGTGAGAATCATTATAGCTACATTAAGGTCCAATCAATTTCAGAAAGGCTCGTAAGAGATCCACTGTGTTATATAGGAAGTACCTCAACAGCGTCTGGTCCTGTTCTCTCAGTTCCCCCGCTTGTTCTTCGACCGACGTATACCTGCCCAAATCCACCCTTACCTAATTTTCTTTCCGTTTTATATACAGGAGAATTACCCACTTGCACCTGCATCCAGATACACAAACATTCTTTTAAGAACTCTATTTGCAAAAGAAATTTAGCCTACATGTTATCATTAATGATGTGGAGGTATTTCACTTTCCGGGAAGGATTAACTTTTAAGTTATTTGTCAATTCAAGTCATCCGTAAACATTTAAGAACCCAAATGTAAAGAAACTTGAGAGCAAACAGGAAGATACCCTATCCGGTACAGGAGTTGTGCCCGCTTCTTCTTCAACTCCCATTACTTTGTCTGCACTTCCACCACCATCCATGGCAATCTTTTTATCTGCACCGTCAACTCTATTGAAAGCTGGCTCAGCAACCCCGACAGGAGCAGCTTGAGGAAGAACCTCACACGGCGGCTCCGGGTCCAAATCTATCAACCTAATCCCCCTACCCCTACCAGCACCACTCGGTCTTCCACGTGTCGTCCCAGAAGGCCCTTTTCCTATAGCTGTTGCATTACCTCTTCCTCTTCCTCCACCACCTCTTCTTCTAGTTCTGTTCTGAGTAGGCAAGACCAAATTTTCCTCTTGTCCAACAGGTTGAGGGGCAGGCTGGAGATCACCTAGCCGTTTTGATCTCCTTGCTCCACTACGCAATTCTGGCATCGTCACCCATGCAAATCACACTCAACTCAGTTCACCCACCTTGCCTTGAAATCTGGAGTTAACACAACATAAGAACCAAAGAAACACAGAAACAGTATAACTATAAATGCAAGAATCCAGTATCATCAACAATGTAGACTTCAAATAGAAACCAATAAACAAAAATACAAGACACTCAGTCCAGGAAAGGCAACACCATCTAAGAAAAATCATAGTTTCCATGTATCAAACGCGATCTTACATTATTAATTCCCAAAATTCTGAAGTAAAGTTATAAACTTTTTACCCATAAAGGTTTCTACAATGAACAACACAAGAAGATTCATACTCCATACATATTAAAAAGGGACCAGATATGCAGATAAGGACATCTTTACAATCAGAAACGCCCACAAACAAGTGTAAAGTCTTCAAAAACTTCCGTTTTATTTCCAGACAAAGAAGTGACAGTGGAAGTATGTATACAGAAATTTAGGAAACAATCGTAAGGCTCCATTCAACAGAAATGAAAGCTTTAACCTTTTTTTACTCGATAAAAAGCGTTAACAACAAGAAACATCAGTGGCATAAATGAAACAAAATCAAACCAATCAAACAAAATAATCGGAAAAAAAGAAACAATCCCCAGATGGATCGTCTTCATCCCATCGCATATAACTCAACCGATCATCCAACAACCAACCAAAAATAACCATTCTTGGTACATTTCACAGAAACCAAGAACCCAATTAAAGGAACCCCAAATAAAAAATGGTACAAAAATCAAATCTTACCTCAAAAACAGCTAACCCCACAAGAATCGGTGAGAAAAGGAACCAAAAAAACCCAAGAAAATCGAAGCAAGAAAATGGGTTTTCACAGAATCGGCGATCAATCTCAGATCTTTCAAAGAAAAATCAAAGAACCCCACATGGGTAGTTGATGCAAAAGGGGGAAAATCTTATCAGGAGAAGAAGCTTGCTTTGGTGTTTAGCGTATATGGCGATAAGGGGCATGAGCTTGAATGAAGGATGAAGTAACGTTACATTCGGTGAGCAAAAAAAATGGATTTTTGGGAAAATTGGATTGAATGAAGGGAAATGAAAATGGAAAATAAGTAATAATGAGTGGGGGACTCTGTGTATGTGTGGGCTGTGCTGTATGTATTGTAATACCCTTTGTATTACCACTTTGGTACCTGTGCTAATTATCTTGATTATTGTGTAAACTAGTTTTACTACTAATTTGTCCTATTCACATTTAGGTTCGACTAAATTAGATTGACGTTCATTTCTAGGATAACATTATCGAACGGACTTTTACTTAGGAGCTTTTGATTGAAATTTTACTAAATTGGATTTGTTGTACATGAGTGATTGAGGTTTTTCTAAATCTGAATTGGTGCACCGCATGACTCGTTTATAGGGATAATGCTTTCAAAAGCATTTTTATTCTCATGGAGTCGAAGCGATTGGGGTCTTACTAAATTTGAATTCGTTTAATTTGGTGTCCGATATTCACATTTAGGTTCGATTAAACTAGCTTTATGCATTGCGGAATTTATTTCTAGGACAATGTTATCGACCAGACTTTTATTTAGGGGCTACTCATTGAGATCTTACTAAATTGGATTTGTGCGTCGGTAATTGAGGTTTTCCTAAATTTGAATTCATGCAACGCACGACTTATTTTTCGAGGTATTGCTCTTAAAGTAATTTTTTCATTCTCAAAGAGTCGAAGCGACTGGAGTCTTACTAAATTTGAATTCGTTTGTTGTAGAGCCCTTTACTAGGGTAATGTTTTTTAATAAGATATCTTTTCATTCTCAAAGGCTTGAATCGAGATCTCTAGTCAAAAGTCGAAAAACCTAAGACTATCTCACCGCACACATGTTGGTGTCTTTTTTATTATTAGTACTATTTAGTATTCGAAACGTATCCAACTAATGAAAATTTGCACCAAATAGGTCAAGTAAGGTTTTGTTTGTTAGAAAATTTTGAAGTGGAAACTTAAAATATTGATTTTTTGAAGTTGTGACTTTTGAAATTTGAAATTATGATTGAGCTTTATTTTGCTTGAAATTTTTGATGTTTTGTGAGCCAGCTTTCGAGAACTTAAAATTATTTAAAGATGAAATTTTGAGCCCAAATAAATTTTTGAAATATACTTCCAAAAGCTTTAGTAACATTTTAGCTAATTATATGTATCAGGTAACTTTATACATCCAAATGCCAACTCTCAAGAATTTGTATTTGCTAAAGTTATTTTATTTTTATATTTTTTAATCTTTTCTTGCAATGAATTGATAGGTCAGAGGCTGAACTCGGCCTCAAAGTTCAACTTAAAATTGCTAATCAATTCAACAATATGAGTAAATGGCAAATGTAATATTATATGCAATCAAGTGTGACGTGTCTCTTTCTTAGGAAAAAAATTATATTTGATAAGGTGAATAAAGACTCGTCCTATTTTAAATCATGTGTGAAATTATGAAGTGGAAAAATTCTGATTCAATGTCCTAAGCTCACAATGACAAATGTTGTTATGTCCTTGAAATGTGCTCGACTTTCCATCTTTCACGAAACTGAAAACATGTAAGAATGAATTTATCAATTAAAAAAAGACAATTGCTTTATTATTGTCGAACTTCACCTACTTTAAAGCGAGAAAAAAGATATTTTCTTAGTCTTTGTCCAACTCTTCTTCAAAGGAAATAATCTTTGATGAACTCTTGCCAACTTTTCATGATTTGTCATAAAAGAAAATGTTTTATTTTGTGTATCCAACAACTGAAAAGGTTCGTAAAAAAGAACATATAACATACCTGCCTCGTAAATATATCGAATCATGATTAAGTGAAATGTATTTTTTTTCTTGATTTGTTAATTGTTAAAATTGCTTATTTAGTTAAATATATGTAACAACAAATGTAGACAAGTATTTGTCAAATTATCTAGCATTTTTATATCGGTTGAAATTTAAATCTGAAATCTCACGAATCCTAACTCACTATGTCAACTACTATGTCACAAGAGCAATACATTAACTTAAACATGGAATGATATATGTACTAATTCAGTACAACAACATACCCAGTGAAATTTCATAAGTGGGGTCTGAGGAGGATAGTGTACGCAGACTTTATCATTACCTCATAGATACCGATTCGTAAATAAATTATTTTAAGCATGAAAGAAATTAGTTTAGCAAAAGTAGGCTCAATAAATCCTAAAGGACCTTAACCTAACCAATGTAATTTTTTAGGTTTGGGCTCTAAATTTTAGGTTTGGCTCTAAATTTAGGTTTGGTTCTTTCAAGCCAAAAATCTTTGTTTGTTTCCATTGACTTCTAGTATTATTTGGTTTTGGGTCCCATATTTCTCTTCTTCTTTTTTTAAATTTAAGTCCACACATTTTAAAATAATAATAATAATTAGTATTATTTGCAATTCCTGAATTAACTATATTTTTGTATAGCAGTGTGTGAGTGAACACATAATTTAAAAAAGAAAAAAAATACTTTAAAAATTTGTGAGGGAAAATAAGTTACATAATTTATGTATGTGTGTGTATATATATATATTATTTCATTTAAGAGTACAACAACAATAACATACCCAGTTGAATTCCACAAGTGAAGTCTGGAGAGGGTAGAATGTGCGCAGACTTTACCATTACCCTTGAAGTAAAGGGGTTGTTTCCTAGGAACCCTCGACTCAAAAACCCATAAGCAGGAGAAAAAGAAATAGAAATAGAAATAGAAATAAAAAGAGCGACTATATTATTCCATTGAAAGTAAATTAGTAAATTAAAATTTTAACTATTTATAAATAAAAATATATTATCTTTTCTCAAAACAGACTGCATGAGAAAATGTTATAATATAATACATAAGTTAAAGTAATGAAGAGTATTTTCATTTTTGTTTCAAAAGTGTGGATCTAGAGGAAACAATTAATTTGAATATATTTTTTTAATAAATAAATTATTCTTTTCTAAATTGTATTTTATTTAAGAGTTCTTTATCCAAAATTTCTTTATTTTATAATTTCAAAGTAGAAAACTTAAATTAATGATTGTAATTTGCACCATTATTATTGATTTTAAATTGTTTTGAATTCATTATTTGATTGATCTTAAGAATTCTTTAAAAATATTATTCATTTATTTTATTAATTATAATAAAAAATCTAAAAACTTATGAAGCTTCACTTTATATTTCGAAGCTTATGTCTTACTTCATATTAATACAAATATCTTTTATCAAACACTCGTTTTTTAAACACCGCTTCAAATTACTAACCTCATTTTTTTTTTAATAAATAAGTATTCTTTGCAAACTATTCAAGCACGACGAAATTGTCAAACATAGGCATTCATAATTCGGATTATTTATTAAAATTACTTGTGCATTTATTTTCATATCTCTTATATATAAAAAAAAAAACAAAAAACTTTTGTAATAAAATACATAAAATTACAACAAATTTAGAGCTACAAAACCAATGACACCAATTTTATACCAAAGCAAATTAGTTGTAGGTTTGGTCAACAATTCTATTCTTTTCAAATAACTTATATATATTCTCAGAAGATGAACTTACATGTCTCGAATGTAATTTCAAAATTAAACTCAAAACTATTGTATAAGTCTTAATAGCTTAGTCGATTGACTATTGAAACTTTCACCTTGCTAGCTGATTCTCTTGCCTTATAATCTCCTCCCCGTTTTCTCCTTCCCCTACCCCAATTCTACAACATTCACTAAGGTGGAAAATTGTCAACTCTCTGAGATACCAATGTTTTTCTACTTTGTTCAAATCAAAATTTCTAGAACTAGAATTTCCAATGGCATTAGACCCCCCAAAAGAACTTTATATATTTTTGTAGAAAGTAAAGGTGTATAAGTGTACAATTCTTTACTTTTCTAACATCTCTTTATGTTTTTTTGTTTGATACAATTTTTTTCTTCAACAAATGCTTTTCTAAGATTCTATGTCATTGATGACCTTATATAGTCAAGATAAATACATACATTACATCATTCACATATAGTTTCTTCAATTTGGATACTCAAATCTTAAAAAGAGGAATTTTTATATATAGTCTAGACTTGAAACTTAATATGATTAAATAATTATATTTTACATAATTACACAACATAACTTCAACTATGTGACGTGGAAAGGGAGGAAAGAGGCGAGTGAGATCGAGAGAGGGTTGCATATGCATATTTGTCAAATTATATATGTATATCTGTCACATAATTATATGTGTAACTAATATACATATGTATTTATATATCTGGCAGGCGAGAATGAGAGAGGGAGGAGAGAGGCGAGCGAGAGAGACAAATTATACATGTATATTTGTCGAATTGAATTATGTATATCTATTAAAATAATTGAGAGAGTTAGAGAGAAGAGAGAAAATAGCAACAAAATCCTAATTAGAGAGGAGAGAGAAAATAGCAATAAAATTCTAATTATAGCTATAAATTATAAGTTTTTTAAAAACTATAGTGTTATAATATAAATACATATCATATGTTTGCCTAGTTACGAAATTTTTCCATCTCAAAATCAATTTTTCTAGATAGCATCAAAAAAAAAAAAAAGAAAACAAAAGCTAACACTTGTACAACAAATCAAAATCAAGAAAGGTATTGAATTGTCTGGAACTATCTTTGCTGTGAGATCATCAACATCATATATAATCTAATAAGCATTTTTGAAGGAAAAGAAAAACTATATCAAACAAATTGATGTTTTGGAGATATCAATCAAGACATCTCAATTCCAGAATCAAACAAAGAAAAAGCTCATACGCAGAGTGACAGCATTTCCAATAACAAAGATTATATTTTATGTCTAACAAAACCAACTACAATACCAGTTGCTAAAAACAAGAATGCATTTGTAAACCCAGCGGCAACTGTGCCACAAATGCACCCCTCCTGAGAGATTACAATATGAGACAGGTTTCCTGTACCTGAATTTGTTTGAAACTTGTCAATAGCAATTACAATTTAGAAATGGTATCATAATTTCAAAAAAATGAAATAAAATAAAATGGGCATCCATGTCTATCGATATCATTTAAAGATCGGCTCTGCCTGGATATCTAGGGAAGGGAATGACATCCCGAATGTTTTCTATCCCGGTGGCAAACAGAATCATTCGCTCAAAGCCTAAACCAAAACCACTGTGTTTTACAGTACCATAGCGCCTCAGGTCCAGATACCACTCATAAGGCTCTAGTGGTAGACCCAATTCCAGTATTCTGCAGTTAAAGGGAAAATCTCATCAAAATTCCATCATTTATTCATTGTCATTACCTTAATTACTTCCATTTCATCTTAAGAACAAAGAATAGGCCAAACAAACAATAATCAGATTCTGGATTCCAACTAATAACCAGATTTATAATCTTGCTGTCCACTAGAAAGCATCTTTCTGTCATACCTTGATCTGAGGACCTCATAATCCTCTTCTCTTTGACTTCCTCCAATTAATTCTCCCACCTGCAGAGGAATGCAAAACATTTGTTTATGCAGCAGCAGACAAATTTACTCATGCTATTGAAATGGAAAATTGTAGCAGGGGTGCTGGAAGGGCCACTGCATGTAAGTGTATCTGTTCTTTGAAAAAAAATACAGCTGATTCTTTTGCTCTAATTAATTCCCCTGAAATGCTTAAGGCACGCAACCTGGTCAGTTGTATAATTCCTTTCACGATATCTGAAATGTGGCTTCATTGCATACAGCAACAGTGTTTTTTATTTACTTAGTAACCAAAAAAATTAGTGCAACAATGTTTTTGTGAGATCAAGAGATAGCAACTGATATGTTAGGACAATATTCAGGAAAAGCTTTTCGGAAACTTATTAGAAAAAGGTTTGTGAATAAAAATGTGTTTAGATAAAAATGTGGTCAAGCAGCTTTTTAAAAATCATGCAATATTTCTTGAGAAAAAACTCAAAACATTTTTCAGATGACCAATTACAAGATTTCAAAACATTTTCCAGACATTCAGCTCCCCTACTGATTCTCCAACAGGAGATCTCTAGTTGCCATTGATTTATCAAGCCTTTATCTAGACATTTATAAAGAGCAACCTGCTTGTGGGCAAGGAAACCTGTCTTTTAAGACTAGAAGGGTATTTCTTCCAGCATACCTTTGGTACAAGCAGATCCATGGCAGCAACTGTCTTCTTGTCTTCATTCACCTTCATGTAAAATGCTTTTATCCCTTTTGGGTAGTTGAACACAATAACAGGTGCCTTAAAATGCTCTTCGGTCAAATATCTAGAATCAAGGTGAATCATGAATCAGACTAGCTATATAAATACAGAGAGCAGACCCTGTAGGTAGACTCTGGAAAAAGAATACCTTTCATGTTCAGATGCTAAGTCAATCCCCCATTCTACTTTATTTTCAAATTTCTTCACTTTAGCTGCTGCCTCGAGAATATCTATGGCTTCTGTATAAGTTATCCGATGGCACTTCGATGAGGCAACCATCCTAAGTCTACTCAGAGCCTCTTTATCTACAAATTTAGTTATAAATTCCATGTCATCAAGGCAATGGTCAAGTAACCACTGACAAAGAAACTTCACATACGCCTCAGCACAATTCATATCATCCTGCCAAAGGAATACAAATTTTGAGTAGAGGAAACAGATAATGAAGAAATCTACCCAACAAGAACCCCTCCAGAAATTCTATGAGGGTGCTAGATGTAATGTCTGATATAACCTTTCTGCTTTATTGTTATTCATGTGCAGCTGATATTCATAAACTATTTGAACTTGAAACTTAATCAAGTAATAGACTGCAATTTTAACTTGAAACTTAATCAAGTAAGAGACTGTGATTTGAACTGGAAATGCAATCAAGTAAGAGAACGTGAGTTTAATTGATTCCTTGACTGGGTGAATCTTCTTGTTGCTATAAGTTACTTGTCCAAACATTTTGATCCAGAAATAGTATATATAGCAACATGGCACAATTACTATATGATACCTGGATATCAGCAAAAGCAATTTCAGGCTCCACCATCCAGAACTCTGCAAGATGCCGAGTAGTGTGGGACTGTTCAGCTCGAAAAGTTGGTCCAAAAGTATACACACTAGAAAGTGCACATGCATAGGTTTCAACTTGGAGTTGGCCAGACACTGTCAAGAAAGCTTGTCGTCCAAAGAAATCCTCAGAATAATCAATCTTTCCATCCTTTTTAGGAATACCAGCAGAGAGTCTATACCTTTCTCCCAATTTAGATCTCTCTTGCAACTTCAGGAGATTCTCTTTAGCTCTTTGTAGCTCAGCAACTGCAGCACTAATTTTCTTGTTGATGTCCGCAATATTGGCATCAGTTTTGTCCATGCTCGCCTTACTAGCTTTTAGCTGAGCAACTACCTCACCTTTCTCTTTGACAAGTTGCTCAGCAGCTTTAATGTCAGATTCTGAAGGAGCAGGATTCTCTTTCAGCTCCTTCTCCAATTTTTCAGCATCGCTTATCAAACTAGTAACTTGGAACATCTCACCAGCACCCTCACAATCACTTGTTGTGATGATTGGGGTATGGATATACAGAAACCCATTGTTTTGAAAGAATGTATGGGTGGCATAAGCTAAGGCATTACGGATTCTTGCAATGGCAGAAATCTGAAAATGAAAAATCCTGGATTACAATCAAACAATCTAGAGACAGATGCTAAAATCACACACCATTTAGTTTTTGTCAGCAAACAGATAGGAGTCAAAGCAATGCCTTTTTAATTCACTAGTCTCTCTTAGATGTTTCACAGAGGGAAAAACTAAGAACTACAAGAAAATGCATATTCTCAAAATATAAATTCCTCTTAGAAATAAAAAACAGAAGTTCCACAAACCAGTTAACAAATAAAAATAAACCCCCAACATTCATGTTAATCCAATGATTACATTTACTTTTAAGTGGTAAATATGGATTTATGTTGGAAAACAACCATTTGTTCAACCTACAAATAAACTATGTCCCAAACCCAAATTGGTTGATCCATCCAAATAAATTCTCTATACTGATTTCATTCCTCCTGGGTCCAAGATATGCCACCTCACATCTTAGAGAGAAGATGAAAACTAAATTACAAAGAATCTGAAAAACAGAGTCTAAACCCCAAGCATGACATGATCATTCCACCGAGTTCACCTCTTTTGTGCAAATAAGAGTTTAATAATGTGTGGGTGTGTTCAATTGCCCCAATGGCATGAGCCCAACAGTCAAATGAACTTAGAGTAAAAAATCTCGAGGGATGAATCCCAACAACAACGACGACACACCCAACGTAGTCCCACAAAGTTGAGTCTGGGGAGGTGTACACACAACAACAACAACACACCCAATGCAGTCCCACAATGTTGAGTCGAGGGAGGTGCACGCAGACCTTACCTTAACTCAGAGGTAGAGAGGCTGTTTCCTATAGGCCCTAGTCTCAAGAAAAAACAGTCCAAAAAAGAAGTAACGGAGCAGTCGAAACAGAGGATGAATTCCAGCAGAGGCAAACAAATGTGTAATTTATGTTTATATACCTAAGCTTGTACGCAGATTAACTAGTCGGTGTGTGTGATTGAGCTACATCATTGATCCGCAACTACAATAAATTATTTAGACATCAAAGACAGTCATAAAAATGAGATAGAGATCATTACAGTGTTCGTCCGGGAGCGAAGATGAACAACATCCCGTAAAAACTCGAGCGTCAATTTAGTCTTCGGCAATGGATACTTAGCAGCATCAACGGTACCCACAGATAAAACCTTCTGGACACGAAGCTCAACTTTCTGCTTCGCACCTTCAGGAGGCAGTTTCAGCTCACCTTCCACATGTACGCAAGTACCAGTAAGTACCAAATCACCAAGCTTATGAACTGAAGCATCTACAATTACTTGAAGATTCCCCGGACATGAACCGTCATTCACTTCGAGAAAAGCGAAGGAACCTTTGCCTTGTTCTCGTCCTGTTTTGACCCAACCACCGATTTTGACAACATTTCCGGCGAGTCCAGCTCCGCCGTCGGGACGGCCGACGATTGAACGGATCGGGACGCGTTGAGAGAATTTCGCCTCCTCTACGGCGTCGTTTAGGGTGAGTTTGTCCACCGGCGGCGAGGAATCGACTGACATTTCGGCGTTTTGGTTGCTCTGCGGCTGAGAGGACAGAAATGTGATTTGTTTGGCTTCAATAAACCCTAGGGACCTTTTGGTTAGTTATTCTAGTTGAAACGCACTGCCTATGTAAATATCTTCTTGGAAAAAAAAGGGAAATTTTTATAAATAGTCTGAAATTTAATATGGTCAAATAATTATATTTTACATAATTAAACGCATAATTTCGTTTATGTGATATGGAAGGGAGGAGAAATGTGAATTGTATGTGTGTATTTCTCAAATTGTATGTATATATTTGTCAAAACTTTTGTATATGTGTAACTAATATATATATGGATTGGTATATTTGGCAAGTGAGATTGGGAGAGGGAGGAGAGAGGCGAGCGAGAGAGGGCAGAGAGTGGAGAAAGTCAAATTGAATATGTATATTTGTCAAATTGACTATGTATATCTGTCAAATCAATTGTAAATATGCAGTTGGTATATATATGTAATTGTATATCTGACAAGAAATTGTAAAGAGAGATGAGAGAGAGGGGAAGAGAGGAAAGAAAAAATAGCACAAAATCCTAAGTATAGCTATAAATTGTAATTTTTTCAAATTATAATTGTACAATGTAAATACATATCATATATTTATCTAGTTACACTATTTTTCCCAATAAAAATCCAAAATTTGATTTTCTTTAAAAAAGGATAATTCGGTTTTCAAAAATATCACTATATTATTCTTTTACAAAATTAATTTGATATGATTTGATGATTTTATTTGATTTCGGTAGCTTACGGTATAGTAAATCAATAACTATGACTTTGGCGTTCAACTATATTACACTACTAATATTTTACACGCTTGAAATTATATGATAACAACAACATACCCAATAGAAGTTCATAAGTGAAGTCTAAAGAGGATAAAATCTGCGAAGAATAAAAGATTCACCTTAATGTGGAAAGTTTAGACAAAATCTTTTTTGTACTTAATTTTGTTAATGAAGTAAGTAATTTGGAAATTATTTTCCGTTTACTCCTCTTTCTGAGTTATGAATTATTTATCAAATTTTGGCAAAGTCAAATCCCACTGAATTTTTCTTGTCAAACACAGTTTTTCATTATAAAAATAAAACAATATACTTGCATCTAAAGGATGTGAAATGATGAAAATAACTACTATAATCAAAGATTTCGATTTCAACTATTGAATATGCTTGACATAACAAGTCAAGCGTGAGCACTTGAGGCCAGGTGGAGAGCTTTAGAGGATGCCCATTCACGAGTAGAAGTGGGAGCGCATTGCCCCTCGAATGTACCCAATCCAACATATGAAAAAAGTTCATAACTATAGAGCAAAGACTTTTTGACTACCATATTACTACAACACACTTCAATTTCCCTATATGGCTCGAGTTCAAGGTGCACTAGTCCATAAAGAAAGTTAAGTTACAGTTTAAGTGTTTACATTCAGTCTACTATTCTTTTCAGGATTTCATCCAGGATGGCTTCTCAGATGCTTTGCACCTGAGAAAACGAAATCCGAATGATCGATCCACCAAGGGATGTAGCATGTTGACACACCAGTGCCTCAGTTGCCTGCTCCTCGTTTTCGAAAAGGACAAGAGCTTGCTTCTTCCCATTCATTTCGAAAAGCTTTGTGTTCACAACGGGACCATGCTCCTCCAAATGAGCTCCTATCTCTTCTTCTGTCACATCCTGGGGCAAGCTTGACAGATGGATCATCTTGGTGGGGGAGCAACAGTACCTATAGTTTTTAGCAGCATTCCTGTTAAAACGATTGAGATTTGAGTTTGAGTAGTCACGCGTCTCTGGTCCAGTGATAATATTTGGGTGCTTCGAATAGTTGACTTCCAACCGCTGGCCAAATAACATGGCACCCTGTATCCAAAATATACCAGGAGAACTTAACAAACATGAATGAAGCAAAAGATATGCATGCGCTTTTATTCAGGTAAATTTGCTGCATTTATCATATGTTGAAGATTTGTATAACAACGCATTTGAAAATGAGTACATTCCAAACTCGATAAACAATGTATATCTACTAACCATCCTTCACTCGGTATAACTCATGTCATCCGGTAACTCATTGAAAATTCAGGAATCTACACGTAAGTGCAAATGCAAGGAATACGACACTTCAAAGTTCAAAAGTCAAGCTAGGAAAGAAAGGAGGGAGGATTGCAAAGTTATTAAGAAACATTTAATTTTTTTTTAATAACAAGGGAGACTCTAGTAATCTGATGCATGGTGTAAAGTATAGTTGTCTTAGCTACTTTTTTATCTTTGGAGTCATCAACCTCATGCTTTGATGAGGTAAATGATATTCTTAATCTGATAGGAACATCCCCAAATAGGCATAAGGCAGAGAAACATTATTACATGACTATACAGAGAGCAACCAAATGAAGTATTTTACTGATCAGATATGGAACATCCCCATAAAGAAAAAGTAGAAAAACATGACAATACAAACAACAATCAATCATATATGCTAATTAGACATGAGCTTTTATATTGTTTCCATTTTTCAACTGTGTACGAGCTTATGTGGCAGCAGCTTGATGCAAGCTTACACTTCAATAAAAACTTGTCAAAAGATTATATGGATAGAGGGTGGGAGTGGGAGTGGGGGGTGGGGGGTGAGAAGTTCTTTTACCCTGCCGGCTAAGATAAGAAAAGAAAATTTCGATGCTATGTGCAAATATTTGATGAAATTCTGAAATGCTTCAAATGGTATTTAGGTTGCTGAAACCTAATGAGGCAGAACAAACTAAATCCAAAATAAAAAAACAACAGAAGTAAAGAAATACGTATTCAACATGAATATCACAATTCAGACCTTCAAAAAGTGCACAGCCAGCTCTGCCTGGAAGCCATCACCCATCTGAACCAGAGCATGATCTGGTTTATTCCGTAAAAGTTTAATTCTGACAATGTTTCCATAAAGGGAGAACAGATTAAAAAGCTTGTCCTCGTCTATTCTCTGTAATAGGGAAAACCAATCAGAAGGAAAACATAAAGATAAGTCTGATAATCTCCATATCTTAATAAAACGGGAAGAATAAGAAAGAGATGTCTTCTGATATTCAACGAACAAGAAAAAGAATTAGAATCCTCGAATGATGGTACGAAGAAAGGAAATGAAAGGCTACAATATGGTTATGAGAGAAAGAATCTTACATCTGGATTTACATTAGATACAAGAACAGTACACCTTTCATTTGTCCCACTTATGCCAGGAGGCAAACCACTAGGAAAAGCAGCTGCAATGGCTGCAGCATTTCCAATCTATTCAAATGATAGCAAAGACGAACCCAACTTAGAGCTAGGGAAATTCGAGCATAAACATGAGAAAGCAACAGCACAATGTCGGGAAAAGAAGTGGTTAGTGTAGCATAAGAAGCTGCAACTACAGCTGCAGCGCCTGGATCTGATTGCACAGAGGGAAATAACCAAAAGATGCTAAAATACCACAAACTTGATGAGAGATGCACACCTGAGGAAATCCAACTGCACAAAACAAAGGGAAGAAACAGTTAACACAAAACCAGGAAAGTTTCACAATCACTATAATGAAATAGTGTTAAATTAAGCACCTCCACGAGGCCCAGAACCTTGCAAGGAGTACATGGCTCCTGCATCTCCATATCCTTGCTGTTATACAATGACAAAGCTTGAACTTAGTCCATACTGGCAAACTCTTAGAGCTACTAAAAACAGAAACAAAGGAAACTACTTGAGGAGATTTGCCCTTCTGCTCTGATGGTAGATTTGGGTTGGTGAAGTCCCTGTATGTATAGATAATGCACAACATAAATATTTCCTAACAACTGAAGAGAAAAAGCTTCTTTCGATATGTATAAGAGGGAAAAAGAGAAAGCACTAAATAAGTTACCTCGAGCGTTCATTGTTGTAGTTCACTTGCAATTCATCCAGGCTGAATCACAAAATCAGCCATGATGAATATACTTATCATCACATATAAAGGGGAAACGCAAAATACATCCATGCATACACAAAAACAGCATCATTTTACAGGGACTTAAAACCTTACTTGGAGAATTGTATGTCAAGCTGACAGCAGCCATCATATATATTACGCCCCTATTAAAAAAATTGCAAGCACTAAGCTTCATTGTCTAAGATAAATAAACAGCACAAAATGATCTTCTCTTTGACAAGCAACAGAAAGCAAACCTGGAGAGAGTTCCTAGCAGAAATAGCTGTCTGAGGTGATTGGTACTGAATTAAAGCTTGAAAACCTACAAAGTTCATAGCAAACAAGAAAAGATTATGCAGATATGGAGCAAAGACTGCAATTGTTATAATTAGAGTTTCAAATATGCTCCAGAAACAATTGCAGTAAGAAGCTAACTAGTTAATCCAAAATTTGAATCATATAACACGACAAAGAAGTGCGAGAGACTTCCATCCATGATCAAATTTCTAGCCAATCTTTGAATCCAGATTTATTTTTTTTTATGACAAGGGAAAGCTGAAGTCGCTACCCATTGGGTAAGCAAAGGGTAAAACTAACGGTCCTATGCAATAACTCGCAAACCACTAGCAAGCCTGGTGCGACGAGCTTGACCACATAAGGCAAACCCGTCGCTTTCGCTGGCAAGGGGTTTCGAACATGAGATCTCCAACATGGATGTCTCAAGTCCAAACCACTAGGTCACCCCGCAGAATGTCTTTATATCCAGAATTAGAAACAAATTAAGAAGAAATTAGAACATAGAGAGAGAAAACTTGAAGGTGCTGACCAGCCGACTTCTGAAATGTCACGATCTTCTCAACAATTCCATGAGGTGAAAAAACTTGATGCAGCACTTCCACAGTTATAGGATATAGCACGTGATGTATCGAAACTAAGAGAATTCGATTAGGCTGAGAGTCCAGAGAGCCGTTAGCAGAGCATCATAGAGACAGAAGTGAGAGAAGAGAAGAGAATGAACAGAGAGGAATAGATGAAGAAAAAGAGAAGGAACTATTGCAACAATATTTCATCTCAGCAAGCAGAAAACAAGTATAAAGACAGACCATAAAGCATGTGAAAAGCATGAAAAGCATAAAAAGTTAATAAATATTGACTTCTACATAACAAAAAGTGGGTTATTTCCTTTCATATGGTTCTGAGTCATTTCAAGCACAATGATTTCCCACATCTTTGTCTTTAGAGAAGAGTTACAAATAGGATCTCTCAAGTGCTCATTAGGTACCCACTAACATGAGCACTAATGTTGGTTCTCGATGCTTTAAGATAGCCACGTACATCAATTAAAGGATCTTGAGGAGATACCGAACCTGTTGTGGCTAAGGCAGGTCAATTGCTCTCTTTAACCTTCAATTAAAGGAAGAGCTAACCTTCATTAACCTGTCTTCTCTCTCAAGTTATCAAGACCATAGTTTCCTGGTCTATGAGACACAATCTTTCCATAACATGGACTCTGTTTTTCAATGAAAAAGATTGGTTTCTGGCAAAAACGTAACTTAGATCCACAATCAATCTGGAACTATGCAATCACCTATATTTACATTCTGCTTGCCTTTCTGTTCCCCTAAAAATTATACCTTTTGAGCACCTCCCCCAGCATTAAATAAGTTTCAGTGTCAGAAATTGTGAAAGAGAACAATCAGTTAAGACCTTATATCATTAACAATATAAGTGCCGGGCGCAGAACTGATGCTAGGTAGGCAAACATCCAAAAGGATAATTGATCTTCTCCATTCAGTGGAGATCACAAAATCTCAAATTTTCTCTTGACATCTCAATATGTCTATACATAGTGTCAGAACCATGTTCATGCACTTGTTATGAATTTGATATGGCGTTACTCCACTCATTTGAACACATATAAACGCACAATTCTGATGGCTCCATTTATGACAAGTGAAATCATTTATTAACGTATAGGCTTCACATAGTTATCTAGTTAATAAGGAATTGGAAGTGTACTGTGTACTACTTATTAGTGCTCCTGTACATTAACTAAATAACATAAGTCTTTCAAACATGTAATGAATCTATAAAGCATGTAGGGCTATAAGCAAACAAATTAAACTTGAAAAGTTTCTAGTTTAAAGTCAACCAGGGTGGACGTTTATGAGTGTGTCTCCCAGGGACACTATCAGTATTGAGTTCGACATACGTGATGCACAAAGCCACCTCCTATAAGACCCAAAAAAAAAAGAAAAGAACACAGACCTCATCTCCTCGCCCTTGTGAACTCTGATCCACAGTTGTCAGTTCTTGGTGAGATGAAAATTGTACATAAACATTTCTGCCCCTATGGACAGGCAAAATGAGCCATTAATCCAGGTTGAACAAAAAGACGTAGCAAAGTGTAGTCTCTAGAAAGCTTAGCAAGCACAGTAATTTGAAAAATTAATACATATCTTCAATTGGATTTTTTTTTTTTTTATAACCGAGAAATCTGTCTGTGGCCCGCCCTATGGACCAACCACAGCCTTCTAAACTCGGTGGATAATGGGCCCGCCCCTCTACCCTTCTCCACTTAAATACCAGGCTTCGCTTTACATGGTGTGGGGCTTGAACCTATGACCTCAGCCACAAATCCTCCACCCTTTGCCACTTGAGCTAGGCCTTGGGGGCATATCTTCAGTTGGATATACAAGTTATGTATTACAAGGTACCTAATGCTGGGCTGAACATTTGAATAGAATTGTATGGCATTTACAGCTGCAGCAATATCTTGCATTTGCAAGAGGGCCTGTACTTCCATAAGATGTAATTATTAAGAAACAGCAACTCACTCGAATAATTCTGCCCAACTAAAATAAATGTATAAAGAAGCACCTGATTTTTTGCCCTAAGCATTACAAGTTTGGTAATGACTCCAAAGGGCTGAAATAGCTGAAGCAAGTCATTCTGACAAACAACACAGGAACCATTACACCTATAGCATCACTTTCTTGCTTGTTATAATAGAGTGGAAAAGAGGACTAATACTTTAATAGTAGAAAGAATCCAAGCGAATGCAAAAGGACGGACTTGCTTACAGCGTAACGCTAACTGCTTCTCTTTTGGAAACTCAAGTATAAATACAGGTATGGTGGGAAATGAAATGCTGAGAGGCTAGAATAACAAACATAATCCAACCTTTAGAATGACTATAAGCAATTCGCAAACTTTCTACCTTCACCAACAGGTGCTAGAATAATCACTTCAAATAAAATGATCATTCTGGGAATTCTGGTACGAGAATTCTAAAGAATGGGAATGATAGCATCCATGGTGGCATTTCTCCATTACAGGACTTGGATGAAGTTTTGGAAGCTAAGGAGATCACAATGTCATTGCACATCAATGGGAGATCAACACGAAGCTTATTGCCAAAGAATGCGCCCATGAATTGGGGCGAAGAGTGTGCTGAGTGCTACATGTATTTCATGGTCTAAGCCAAAAAGGAGGCAGATTACGCTCCACATGGATCCTCAAAAGAGCTGAAAATCAAGCCCAAATTAGCATGTGTTTGGGTTCTCAAAAGTGTCACTTTTTTCCTTAGTTTGTTAGGTAGTTTTGAGAAGAAGTGCGACTTCAATTATTACATGCTTTCCTAGTAAGGTTACTGACTATTTTTATAAAAATAGAATTTGAATCTCATGGCGTTTGGCAGAGTGATACAAGTTTGGACCTATATATAAGGGTATATTTTTTGCTTTTTTTGGGAAACAACATTATTGATATTATTGAGAGTTATTTTGTTTACACCTTTTTGTATTGGCTTCTTAAAATCTATCCTACAAACTTAAAAAGATTTAGTCTAAGAGGTAAGCTTAATTCATATCTTGATATTAATGGTTCTTGCATGTTTGACCGACGAAGGTAATTAGTCTTATACTAAAAACTGTCTTTGATTGTTCAATTAGGGGTCTAGATCATTTTTCATCTAAATTCTTGAATTAAATCTACTGGTAACCATGACTAGACCTAATCAACTTATTTTGTCTACTACAATCTACAAGGAATCTAAGCAATTAATTTTAAGTTTCGGGATTTTATTCTCGAATTTCGGCTATCTTTAATTTTCTATATTTAGTCCTCATAATTTTGCTTCCAAACAATTCTTTTTTCTCTTTGGGTTCTTGATTCTCATTAGGGATGCTGGCACGTTGTGTGCTGCCCGTTCTAATCATTTATCACAAACTCTTTTAAATTTTCATTGTAGGAATGTGTTTTGTATATATTTCTTACATACACATCAGGTGCCCTGATAAGCCACGTATGTTTCATACTTACTCAAGGAGGAAGAGGCAAAGAAATATAGAATATCTGGAGGATTGAGCAGTTTCTAATAAATTACTCAAAGTTATTTCTAGGCAGTTTCTTACTTTTACCAGAAGTTATTTGTTCTTATCATAAATGTCATTTAGTTATAGACCATCCTATTATATATATATAATACATCTTAGTAATAATAGGGAGTGGTTGAAATCAACTATTGTATGCCTATAGATTGTTCATAGAGATATGAGATGTTTGTGTCTCCCTGTTATTAGTATAACTTCTATCGATTGATCCATTTTTTAACCTCTGTTTTGTGATTTACTGCTTCCACATCGGCAGCCAAAGCATTTATGCTTCCAATTTTAACGCTATAGTGGTCAATTTGATCATGATTCGATATGATAGGTTCACTGTGGGAAGCGTTGGTCCGTGTGTTAATCATCTATTGTATGTCGACAGATTGTTCAAAGAGATGAGATGCTTGTGTGTCTGTGTTATTAGTATAACTTATATCAATTGATCCATTTTTGAAAGTCTGGTTCTATTGTGCTCAGAACAATTTTAGTTAATTACATAAATGACCTCAGTCCTGTAGTAGCACAACACAATAAGTAAAATGTTAGAAGCACTCTGCTTTCAATGACCTCACCACGAGACAAATGAAGCTAGGAGAGTAATTTGAACATAGTAAAGCAAAATAAATCCACTTCACACATACTGAGAGCTCACAGATCACACATTTAACTCAGTAGAATATATGCCTATCTGAGAAATAAAGTGAAGAAGAGAAACCGCAATATATGGGAGGTAATTGGCTCGCAATCCAGATATCTACCTCTGAGATCTCGTGCCCCACGTTGCGAACATGAATGACCTTCGACCGCTCAGTCATTTTTTAACCTGAATCATTAAAACAATGAATAGCATTGAAATAAATAGGCCCCACAAACGCATAGCAAAGTCACATTATGCCTAAAATAATTAAGCATGTACAAGAAAAAAATTTAGTAACAATGGAACAGGGATTTAAGGAAAAGACTATCCCTATGAGAATTCAGAACGAAAGAATCTCTTAAGGCATTTTGACCACAAATATCACTTCCTAAAGAAAGTAATAGTCAGCAACAAGTAACAACACAACAGTCTATTGGGAAAACTAAAACTTTGTATCTCATTTTGTTAGTGTTGAAAATCAACAAGTAAGAAAGAAGGTAAATATGCAAGAAATTCAGCTATACCAAAAAGTGAAGCTATGGATGTTAATGAAAGAGTACATGTGACATGTTTACTGCCATTTGCACCCAACTCCTATAGCCTCAGTGTTATCAAAGGCGTGCTTTAAGTGCGTTTCAAGCCCTGAGAAAGGCTCAAAACATGGTGAGCATTTCGCCTCGCTTAATGTGCGCTTCAGCGTCGTCATCAAGGTTCTAAGGCAAACTTTTCTTTGCCAATGATCCTATTCTAAAGAAGCAATATTAAGCAATTGATATTTCACGTTTTTGTAATCCTTTTTCAATTTTTTTCATATATCTACTATTCATGCTTATAATTATTACACTTAGACTAAAACATATACTCATATTTCTATTTTTCCTCCTTTGCGCCTTTTTTCATTAAACCCACATTTTCTTTGTGTTTTGCGCTTAAAGCCCCAACTGATCATAGAGCTCTTTTGTGCTTTTTTTTTTTCGATAACACTGTATAGCTTAAACAGGTATGTTATGAGTTACGACTATTAAATCGTTATCAAAAGTTCTAATTTCTTTAGAAGAAACATGGAAAAAATTCAAATCATAGCTAGCACTAATTAGGTATCTTTAATAGTACACACGTATAAGTTGACAATCATTTTGAAATCCAAATAATTAAATGCAGTTTCTACGTATATTTCACTAATCAATTATGCCAATCGCTCAAACACTGTCCTAAACCCGAAGAGATACTCCCTCTATCCCATTTTATGTGGCAACCTTTCCTTTTTAGTCCATCCCAGAAAAAAGGTCACCTTACTATAGTTAGAAACAATTTAACTTCAAAATTTCTCTTTAACCGTTAATGAAGTGATTTTCAATCATACAAGTATCTGAGGAATGTTTTAGATCACAAGTTTCAAAAGACTTTCTTTTTTTTTTAAATATTGTGCCAAGCCAAACAGTGTCACATAAAATGGGACGAAGGGAGTATCATTAAACATACATCTACCACAAGTATCATGCTCTGAAGATCCATTCTGCATTAAATTCTTCAAAAACAATTTTTTAGGTTAATACCTTAAAACTGCACTTCCAAAACCCCTTTCCAGGAGTAAACAGTGACTCTTTAACACTTTTGGTCCCCTGATGTTCAAAAGTAAAAATACCACTTTATTTTTTTAACTTTCTCTAAGATGTTCATCCCTTTTAAGGATATATCATACTGCATCCAGGACCATTCCTTAGTTGCACCCTCAGGAGTCAAGCTTAGACCATCTATAGAACACTGAGATTTTCTATGCTTCATAAGTAGAGCAGAATGAATACATACATTCACCATCCAATAGCTGAAACAACCTCCTAACTATTGAAATTCCACTATAAACAGCATAATCACAAGAATCTAACTAATTTAGGATTAGTGTACTCGCATAGAAAAAAAAGGGAGCAGAAAAAGATAATCTTTATGACCGATTTCTTCGAGCATGAGTTTCGAGAGCTGTATGAACAAATGCTTCATTCCATCACTTATATGAAGAATTTCACACTTCAACAACTTCTACTCATCGCTTATCAGTATTCATCTTTCAAAAAGACTTGAGCTTTCTCTTTTCTTCTACTTATAGATGATAACAAACGAACTGAATCCTTAAACCCCCATCCTAATTCTGATTAAAAATGACATTTTTAAGCTATTAATTAAGTTCCTTAATCCTTACAACGAAACCAAAACATATCTAGAAAAATTACCCAAATGGTAATCATTAATAAGCACAAGTTACAGTGATTCTAATTCTTCAGTTCATAACCCCAGTTTAATTCAATAAGAGGTATAACAGTAGCAGAATTAGCATAAACACATCATAAATAAACTGAATTAAGATCTGACCTTCAGAAACAGAGAGGGAGAGAGAGAGAAAAAAAATTAGGGCTTAGAGTGACCCAATGGGATATTCCAGTTTCTGTTTAAAGGTGTTTCTTTCTTTTTTTTTCCTTTTTTGCTATATTTTTATTGACATAACTGCCCCTGGGAACAGAAATCCAGTGACATAACTACCCCCTTGTAAAGCATACATAAGATTAAAAAAAATTGAATTATAGTGAATTTCTTCAGTTCGATTTTATGTACTATTAATTCGATCTATTGATTTTTTATTTTAAATATGTTAAATTAGTGAGATATTTTTTATTGATTTTTAGTTCTTGGTGGTTTGATTTTCAGTTTACCCAATAAGAAAATACTTATAAAATAAATATATGATTTTTTTAATAATTTGATATAATACGATGAGATACAGTAAAACAAACAAATAATTGAGTACCTAAACTTAATAATGTGCAATATTTGACTTTATATTCTAATTTACTTTTCAACAGAAGAGTTATACATTGGAAATACAAGTAAATACATGACTTACAAATATTGATTTAGTATCAAATGATGTTAAGTTATTAATATTTAATATTTACGAAGGATAATGTAGTAAATTATTATAGTCTTAATGGGTTATTGATTTACCCAATACTAAAAATCGAAATCAAACCGATAACACAATAATTTTTTTTATAAAACCGATTAATTAACCCAATAACTCGATAATAATAACCCGATTAACTGATTTCCTAATGGCAGTCCAAAAACACAAGTTTTTAGCTATATTTTGTCTTGTTCTAATGCACTTCAATTGTGTCCATCTTTGATATTAATGGTCTACGCCTATTACATATGTTTTTTACTTTAGGGTTTGTTTTCGACTTGTGTAAATAATTTTAGAGATAACTTAAATGTTTTGATATTTTGAGGTTTGAATAGAGATGCAAGAAGATGTAAACAAGATCATGTTTGAGGTTCACGGACCGATTAGTATGCAAACACAGAGAAAGTTTAAAGAAAAATTAAAAAGTTATTCTATAAAGTCGACCTAGTACCACGTGCCAAGAGACGCGATATGCAATACAGTTAGCATGCTACTGTTGATTTTTGACTCTTTTAAGATTATTTTGATCTAAAAGCGTGAAAGAATGATATAAATAATCCAAAAGCAAGAATCAAAAGTTCATTGTAATGATTTATAGAATAATTTCTTCCTTTTTTATGTTTCCATTTTCCGTTATGAAATAGTTATATATGGGGTTTATGACAAACATGATTTATTGATGAATAATTTTGGATACTGATTCTTGTTTTATGCATTTAATTTGTCTATGAAATTGGAATTATATTGAGAATTTGTTCACTATTTTATTTAATTGAAAGGAAAATATTTAGCAAATAAAATTTTATAAATTTGTTTGGTTTGGATTGTGATTTCTTTTAAGTAATCGAAATAGTTTTTTGAGATCATAGGTTAGAGTAAGAATAGTCGAAAGACGTTCTCCCTTAAAATTTAAATGTTTTCTCTTCCGTATTTATATTCACTAGGTTGTATTATAGTTTATCATCTAAGTTTAGATTTAACCGTAGAAGAATCTAAATCTTAGAAATACTCGAATTAATTATTAAATTCGTAGAGTTAATTAAGATGTGAATAATTAAAATACTCTAATTGTTTTTATTTACATTAAGTTTAAAAATATTGGACTATTTTGAACTTTTTTGTTTCATATTGACCATTACGAGGGGTATATTAGGAAATTCATAAAGAATTAAGGACCTTTTAGGTTTCAGAAATTCTATTTAAGACTATGATAGGGTTATAGCTTAAGTCTTAAAACTACTTGATCTTATCTGAGCAGTGGGCGGCGGCGAAGACGGCGACGGTGAATGTGGCCGGCGGAGTTGGGAGGAGCTACCGCTCTATTTATTTAGGGTTTGTGGCGGCTCCGTTCATCTCTTTCTCGCCGGTCAATTTTCCGGAACCCCTTTTCCCTGCTTTACCGCGATGAAGACTGTCTGCCATCTGAGCCTATCAAATAAATCGGGGCGATGAGGGTTGGTGCGGACTTTCCCATAAAATCCAATAAAAAGTTCTTATTTTTATGTGTTATTTGCTCTAGTTCATGCATTTTTAAGTAATTTTGTTTCAAATTGTTGAAGAACGCAGATGTTCTAAGCTCAGAGGAAGATCCAGATTTCAAAAGGTTTTTATTTTTATGTGCTGTTTGTTTGAGTTATGCATTTCTCTTGGTTTTTTCTGTTATACTAGTATTTGAATCTAAGCTCTCGTTTGACCTTAGATTTTGAAATTGAAACTTGAAAATCTGTGTTTTTGAAGTTATTTTTGAAATTGAAACTTGAAAATCTGTGTCAGTGAAGTGATTTTTGGAATTCGAAGTTATGTTTAAACATGAATTTTACTCTGAAGAAAATTTGAAGTGTTTTGAGTAGAAGTCTGCTATAGCATCATAGCATTTTGTTCCTTTTTGTATTCATATCTGCATAAAATGTGAATTTGAACCTCTGTGAGCATTGTTGCTTCTTACTTGTGAACACCTGTTAATTTTATGTGGGGTTGTTCCTGTTTCGGAAGCATAGATTAAAACTTCTGCCAGTTTTAAACAGCGTGATGAATATATCATTTTTGCACCGCGCTACCTGTCTTCTGGTACAAACTTGTATCATCTGTGCAATGATATGTTAATCTGTGTTGTAAATGTATCACCTTCAAGTTGTGCAGCATAACATGATTAAAGATATGAATGACAATAACTTTGCCTCATTAGTACAGCTACATATATATGACAGCTCTAGGACATCTGAATTTGATAATGGTATGTGTTATGGGGGCGGCAGTTGGGGTGGAACTATCTTATTTTATCTCTGTTGTGTACAAGCCTAGCTAATTTTTCCTTTTAGCTTTGTTCTTGGTTGCTCATGCCTTCAAAGTGTCCAACTTTTGATATCTTTGATGTTTTTCGGGTTATCCTCCTTCCTCCTTCCTCATTTGAGACAGGGTAGCTAGTGGATGCCACAAATGACAGAATTATGCTCTTATTGCCCAGGAATTCGAAATTGAGTTCGAAGCTTTGGCAATTGCAGGTCATGGCTATATGCTGTGGACAGAAGGCCTCCTTTGCAGACACAAACTATGTCTTGACAACAAAAAACCACTGTAATATCCCATAGTCAGGTCGGGGAAGGGTGGATTGTAGTGTGAACGATGATATAGCTATGCCTCGATGCAAGCTAATTGAAGTGTGTTCAATATTGTTTTATTGAGGTGGATCTCTTCCTGGAAGTGGAGCTAATTGCTATTATATGTCTCTCACTCTGAATGTAATCAATGTCACTTGTAGCATTTGTTACATGTAACTGTGGAAGTTTTGCAATGGGAGTGGTATTTTTTCTGTTTGTCAATTGTGTCAAGGCTAAAGTCATCATTTTATCCTTCTTAGCTTTCAGTTTCAGTTTCTGAGAAGGGATCCTTCCTAGTTGATCCTTCCTAGTTTTCAGTTTCTGATAAGGGATCCTTCCTAGGACTCTCCTCTTTCCAAGTACACATGCAATTTATAGTAGCTCTATTATTTGTTGTTTTGAAGATTTTTCAGAAATATTCTCTTTATCGCGAGGCAGTGATAAGGTCTGATATAACTTAAGAGGACATATACAAAAAGACTATATAAACTATGTAGTTCCGCCAGCTACTGAAACTTTGGTTAGTGATATTCATAGTTTCGGTCGAATAAGAGACGAGATGAACATCATGGTGCAAATTCTAAACCACAATGCTTCTATTGTGTAGACTTAGCTAATGATAAGTATGATACAAATGACTTGGACCAAGGTAATTTGTATTTCATAACTCAATGTATTTCATGACTCAATGTAAACATACGCTTCAATACTATTAAATGGTTATAAAAATTTCAATACTAGACAATACCAGCTGTATCAAAAGAAAAACTACTTTTAAAAATCGCCACAATGCATAAATTCATATGCTGAAATTTAAATAAAAAGTAAATAAGAAGAGTAACGCATTAAATACAAATAATGAATGATAATAAAAATAAAAAAGAAATTACGTAATATATAAAATATTCAAAAATAGACGAAGCAGCTATTACTGATAAAAAAAAAAGTAAGTATAAATTAGGACATATTAATTAGTGTTCGTTTTTGTTTCAATCCGTTTGTGTTTCAACATTAAGCTTAACATAGTTATTGTAAATACAAAAATTTTCAAATATTCCAAAAATATATACTCATTATTTATTTTATAGACACTAGGTTCCATGTATAAACCTCATATGAACAAGGAAAGTTACTCTTTTTTCTCTATATTTTCTTACTCGAATCACAATTACATAGACATGTAAGTTTTTTTTATTAATAAGAAAAAATAAATTACTTACTTCCTTTTTTGTTTCTTTCAATGATAGTTGTAAACTATAAATAGACCCCTATTCTGTGTAGCATGGTCACATAAAACAAATTTTCTCTTATTTTTTCTAGTTGAATTAGTTAGATTGAATTTCGAATGTCTGGTTCGGAGGATATGAACGAAAATGATGGTCACTGGCGCGAAAAGGCCTCTTGGATTCTACTAGGCGCCTGTGCGCTGTTCATCCTGTTCGTTTATACTGTGGCGAGCCTCAAAAACAGGAATATCTCCAAAATGAATCAAGCAAATCATGATAATGATGAACCAAAAGAGGATAGTGATGAGGCTACATCTAAAGTGTAGAGGGGAACAAAAATATATATAGTTTTACTTTATCTTTTTAATATTTGACCTTTTTTATGTTTCTTCTTTTACAAAAGAGTGAGATAAATTACTGCTAGTTGTGTCTTATTTTTCTCCTTCAAATTTGCTTATTTAGGTCTAACTAGTTTAGTATACGTATTTTGTATGAATCAATTTAAAAATTATATATAAATAATAACGAGGCAAGTAGTTGTCGCCATCCTACATTGCCGCCACCATCGATATAGAGTTGGTAACAATTGCTAAGTCAATAGGACGCTTTAGGGTTGCAAACGTGACAATACATTAAAATTTGTTAAGAGGGTAAAATAGTTATTTGACATTTAAAATTTTTTGAATTCATGTTTTTAAGATAATTTAAATATAGATGAAGTTATGATTTTTATGTTCTCTTATAATTTTACGCGACGTTTATTCCTAGAAGGGATACTCATCTTCCGAGCTTACTACTTAAATCACAAAAGGCGCTTTTTTCCCTATCTATTCAATGCTCACTTATGAATACCCATCCTCTATATTTCACTTTTTAATTATTTATATTATATAAGGTCATTAATTAAATTTTAAGTGTTAGTTGTAATTATTTTCTGATGTAATAAAATCCTCAAAAGAAAATTTTGTAAGAATTTTTTTTAAAATTGATTTAGAAAAAGCTTTTGATTCACAAAAATGATCATTTATAACACAATTTTCTCTCCGCTTTAACCTTCAAATAAAACTCTCACCTACTATTTCTTAATGAAAAAATATTATACTTGTAACAGACATGAAAAATTACCACGTCTTTTGACAAAATCAGCAGGTGAAAAAGTAAATTTTAACAATTTTTGTTAGCATATGGCTACCAAAGACAAAGCTAACAAGGAGAATATCATCACAAAGTTTAGCAAAAGTGATCAAAATATGAGTGAGTGAAAGCTAAAGGAGATCAAGAATCAGGCTCCACTGGCAGCACTAACACCATGACCTGAAAACAAAAATAATATGATCAGTTAAATTATCAAGTAATGAAAACCAAAAATATTTATACATTTCTTACCAAATGTACGAATATGCCCAAAAAGTCACTGTAGAAACGCAAAATATGAATCCTGTACATATAAAAACTGTGAGGCTGAGGCTGGGGCTGGGGCTGACCGAGGTGGTAAACCACCTCCCGTGAGTACACAATCAAAAAGCCCATGCAGAGTATGATCACAAATATCACCTGCACAATTGAATTAAAAAATCATTAAAACAACAGTAACATACCCCGTGAAGTGGGATAGAATATACGCAGACCTCATAGTACTTAATATAGTCATACTAACCATAGCCAAATGAAGTAAGGTCCACAGGTGATGATCACTACCATGGTGGAAGAAGGAAGTATGGTGTGCTATAGCAAACCATACAATAAGCAATGGTACACAGAAGATGGAACTCCCTAGGAAAATCTTCTTAGAAGAATAGAGTGCCGCGCAAGCAAAACAAGCCAGGCAGAGCACAACTCCGATGACAACACATAGGAAGAAACTGCGCAAAACATATATAAAATTGATCTATAATATAATAGTACATGATCTTTTTCCATTATTTCAAAACAAAAAATGGATGAAATACGTACCGTGCATGGTATCCAATGACATGTGTGGAGAGGAAGCAAATGAATATTCCAGCCAGATACGATTCAGCTATGTAAAAACACCAATATCGAAGTATCTGCGGCCACACATGTGGTGTGCCTGGCAATGGCCCGTAGAGGGCGATAACAATGCAGACAAACAAGGCTAGTAACAAGGCTAAGCACCCTGTGGATGTGGACTCGAAGGATAATCCTCCAAGTCCAACAGCCACTGACGAAACCAAGAAGGTGGCATAAATCTGTATCGATAAACTTATTATTAGCATCATATGCAAAATGTACGAATGATTTAAATAATAAAGGGCTAATAGTACTCCACCAACATTAAGGATGGGCATTTGATTCTTCGATTTTGTTATAAAATTAGGTTCGATTCTTAACACCGAATCAAACTAATTCAATTTAATTCGATCTTTTCAACATTAATTCGATTTGATTCTGTATTTTTAAATCAATATTTTGATGCAAATAAAAGATAAAAATCAAAACCAAACCAATAGATAACAGGACACACTCTAAAATTCAAAACATTATGTTGAGAAGAATGGAAACAAACTAGCTTGATAATCAACATTAAGCACAGTTAGTTAGAGGTAATAAGGTGGAGTTAGTTACTAGTGACAGTTGTACACTAGCTGTGTAAATGTAATTGTATATATACATACACACGTGTAATAACAGAAAGGGTAGAAATGTAAAGAGGAAAGAATAAGAAGTCTCAATTCATTCTCTCAATTTCTCCCTTCCTCTTCTACTTCATTTCATCCAACTTCAGCTTCCTTTCAAGCTAACACATTGTAAGCTGACTACCTAGTTAGAACAACTATCATTGTTCGACCGTCTCTGTGAAATTGCACTGAACCATAACTAGCGATATTGCGGTTTTCCGAAATCCAAAAAACACGAACGACGAAGCACATAAACGAACATAGACATCAAACGGAGAAATCGAAAAGCTAAACTCGTTAGCTTGCGGTTTTCCGAAATAGAAAAAACATGAATAACGTACGCAGAACAGCTAAACTCGTTACCGGTTTTCCAAAATTGAAAAGCACGAACAACGAACACAGAAATCAACTAAAATCGCTACATTGCGGTTTTCCGAAATCAAAAAACACGAACATAGACATCAAACAAGCAGGAAGAAATCAAAAAACACATTACCTTCATTAAATGTGCGTAGATGAGATTATTGTAAGTACCTGCATCAGTGAGATGCTGGTACTTCCAACCTCGGCAGAAATAGGCTTCGACTTCGAATTCCATGATTTGTTTCTTCAAATTGAAAAGGAGAAAATGAAGAACGAAGATGATGAAGAATGTTTCATTTGGCGGGCGGAACGAAATATAAAGATGAGTCTGTTAACCATTTTTTTTACCGTGAAACAGAGCATCCTTTAATAATGTTTAATGTTTAATGTCTTAAGATTTCACATACAATTAGTGTTTGTTTATGATATTTGATAAAATTTCAAATCAAGATTTTTCAGTTTAAAAATTTTAATTTTGTATTTTTTTTTAAAAAAAAACTCATACTTTAAAATATTTAATTTATCGTAAGTGGTGGAATAGACACATATTTAATGTCTTTTTTACATGTCATTCTTCCAAGTTTGGACGGTGATTTGTCATGATTTCATAAGATATGGTATTATATGAATACGATATCATACATTGTTTGGATAGACTATATGAGTTGTTATTGTTTAATGATAATTTGTTTGTATGATAATGCAAAAATATCCTTAATTATTATTATTATAATTATTAAATTTATCAATATTTTTTTAATAATTTTTTAAAAATAAATACATAGAATCGAGTAGGAAAACATACAAGCTAATATATCTCCAATCTATACAAACAATACAAGAAAATAAAAAAGTAAGAACTTTTAAAAATCGAGTATAATTGAAAAAAAAATAAGAGAACCATGAGATACCACCAAATTGGTGATTTCAAAAAGTGGGGTTTTCATGCTTACAACAAAACCATACCATACCATATAATTAATGAACGCCGTTCTCCTAATAATCATACCATACCATATAATTAATAAAACAATCAAAATAAACGTCATTCTCGTAATAACCATACCATACTAGTGGTGGTATTTTTCTTACATGTCATTCTTAGGATGCATGTCCAAGTGTCACATTTTTTTCCTTGTATGTACATAATACTAATACTAATGTGCACTACACTATATTTGGTTGTTCTACATATTTGAAATTCAGTTTATACCGTCTTTATAAATTCCATATCAGACAACAAATAGAAGAGCTACTATAAATTGCATGTGGACTTGGAAGATGGAGAGTGTCATTTTAATCACTTCTAAGCAAATTTCATATTGTAAAAAGATCACTTCCATTGCAGAACTTCAACAATTACAAGTATGTAACTTCCATTGCAGAACTTCAACAATTACAACAACAAATACTACAGTGACATTGATTACATTCAGAGTGACAAACATATAATAAGAATTAGCAACTGTGCACAATCCATTTCCAGGAAGAGATCCACCTCAATAAAACAGTATTGAACAAACTTCAATTAGCTTGCATCGAGGCATAGCTGTATCATCGTTCATACTACAATTCACCCTTTCCCGACCTGACTATGGGATATTACAATGGTTCTTTTTTGTTGTCAAGACATAATTTGTGTCAGCAAAGGAAGGCCTTCTGTCCACGGTCTATAGCCATGACATAGTCTGAAGGCCTTCTGTCCACCGTTTATAGCCTTGACCTCCAACTGTCAAAGCTTCAAACTCAATTTCCAGTTCAAAGCGAAGAGCAAAATTCTGTCATTTGTGGCATCCATTGGCTACCCTGTCCCAAAGGAGGAAGTAGGATGACCCAAAAAACATCAAAGATACCAAAAGTTGGACACTTTTAAGGCATGATCAACCAAGTACAAAGCCATTGCCTCTTCCTCCTTTTACTACTAATCATAGAGTGGATTAAAAGGAAAAATTAGCTAGAGTTGCACATAACAGAGATAAAATAACATAGTTCCGCCCCCAATCCCAACCCCATAACACACCATATCAAATGTAGATGTCCTAGAGCTGTCATCTATATGCAGCTGTACTGCACAACTTGAAGGTGATACATTTACAACACAGATTAGCATATCATTGCATAGATTTTATGTGAGTATAGCGTAGTGCAAAAATGATACATTCATGACGCTGTTTAAAACTGGCAAATTAATCTACGCTTCCAAAACAGGAACAGTCCCACATACAAAAATTAGGAGGTGTTCACAAGTTAGAAGCAACTCTTCTCACTGACTCATAGAAATGCAGATACATTCAGATTTTATGCATATCTGAATACAAAAGGAACAAAATGCTCTGATGTTACCATTATCAAATTCAGGTATCCTAAAGCTGTCATATATATATACACAGCTGTACTAAGGAGGCAAAGTCGGTGTCTTCCATATCTTTAATCATGTTACATGCTGCACAATTTGAAGGTGATACATTTAGGAGACAGCTTAGCATATCATTGCATAGATGATACAAGTTTGTACGAGAAGAAAGGTAGGGCGGTGCAATCATAGAAATGCAGAAACATTCACATTTTATGCATATCTGAATACAAAAGGAACAAAACGCTCTGATGCTATAGCAGACTTCTACTCAGAAGTTCAAATTCAAATTTTTTCGAGTAAAATGATGTCCAAAACATAATTTCAAATTCTAAAAAAACAACTCAAATATTTCAAGGAGCTTCGATTCAAATACCAGTATAACAATCAAAATCAAGAGAAATGCACGAACTCAAGCAAATAACACATAAAAATCAAAACTTTATGAAATCTGAACTTAGAACATCCATGCTCTTCAACAATTTGAAACAAAATTACTAACTAGAGCAAATAACACATAAAAATAAAAACTTTTTTATTGGATTTTATGGGAAAGTCCGCACCAACCCTCATCGCTCCGATTTATTTGATTGGCTCAGATGGCAGACAGTCTTCAGGGGAAAGGGGTTCCGGAAAATTGACCGGCGAACGGAGTCTCCACGAACCCTGCATAAACAGAGCGGTAGCGTCCTCCCCAACTCGCCGGCCACATTCACCGTCGCCGTCTTCGCCGCCGTCCACTGCTCAGACAAGATCAAGTAGTTTTAAGTCTAAATTATAAACTTATTAAATAGATTTTCTGAAACCTAAAAGGTCCTTAGTTCTTTATGAATTTCCTAATATACCCCTCATAGTTGTCAATATGAAACAAAAAAGTTCAAAATAGTCCATTCTTTTTAACTTAAAATACATAATCAAATCATAGGAATTCAATAATTTATCAGAGTATTCCTAAGATTTTAATCTCAAGGAAAGAACAAAAAGAAATCCTAATGTAAATTTGACTTAAAGAAATCACAATCTAAATTTAATAAAAAGAAACATAAAAAAGTTCAAAAATTAAAAAGATAATGGAACTATATATAATTTTGTTCCCCTCTACGCATTAGAGGTAGCCTCTTTTGATTCATCATTATAATGATTTGCGGAGAAATATCTTCTTCTGTGGCTCTCCATGATATAAATGAAGAGGATCAACAGCGCAACGATGCCCAGTAGAACGCAAAGGGCTTTGTCATGCCATAAGTCATCAACGCTAGTATTCTTCAAACTAGACATTCGAAATTCAACTAAAAAAAATAAGAGAAAATTTATTTGTGTGACCATGGGACACGAGTATGGATCTATTTATAGTTTATAGCTATCATCATGCATGGAAAGAAACAAAAAAGTAAGTAAGTAATTTATTTTTCCTTATTAAGTGTCTTTAAAATTAAGAAATAATAAACGTGGAGAAGAATAAGAAAGGAACCATAAATAGAGTGGAAAAGAAAAATAATGAGTACAATTTTTTTATTTATTTAATTTTTTTGCTAAACGTTAATTTTATAATTTTATTGGAGTGATTTATATTAGGTTAGGTAACACGCATTAATGTAAACCTGTTCTAAACTAAAATAACATGGTGGATTCAACTTTTTGGAAGATTTAAAAATTTTAATATTTATGATAACAATATTAAGCTTGATCAATTTAAAATATATTTACAATTTATCGCAATCATATTATGTATTAAAAGTGAATTGTATATGTAATATATTGTATTATAATTATTTTTGATAAAAAATGCACTATATATTAAAAATGAATAATGCATGTAACATAAATGAATTACACTATGTATAAAAGATGTATTATAGGTGTTTTAAAATAAATTAAACTTATATTTTTGTTAAAAATCTGTATTATATATAAAAAGTGAATTATATATATGTTAAAATTGTATGGTAATAAATTCAACTAAATTTAGTGTTTTCAATACCAAAAAAAAAAAAGTTTGATCCGAAGAATTATTCAAATTTTAATAAATATTATATATAAACTTAATATTTTAAAAATATAATAAGTTCTACCATAAAAAATTTTCAACATAAAATTCGAATGATGGAAAAATAAATTAATTACTTCCTTTTTTGCTTCTTTCCATACATGATGATAGCTGTAAACTATAAATAGACTCCTACTCTGTGTACCATGATGGCACAAAATAAATTTTCTCTTATTTTTTCTCGTTCAATTTCGAATGTCTAGTTTGAAGGATATTAGCCCTGCAACGAATAATACAAAGTTAAACCATAATGATGATTTGCATAACAAATCCTTTTGGATTTTTATAGGGGTTGTTGTCGGATTGGTCTTGCTCTTTTATATCATCGATGGCTTCAAAAGAAGAAATTTCTCCAAAATCAATCGGGCAAATCATAGTAATGATGAATCAAAAGAGGACAGTGACGAGATTACCACTAAAGTTTAGAGGGAGGAGAAAAAATGAATACATAGTTCCAGTATCTTTTAAATTTTTTGTGTTTGTTCACTTTTTATTTATTCTTCTATTATGAGAGAGTGAGATAAATTAATGATAGTTGTGTTTTAGTTTTTGATGTCTAATTAAGTTATGATTTTTACGTTCTCCTATAATTTTTACATGATTTTTATTCTGTTTTAATATCATAATATGTTAAGAACAATATTGGATAGTGCTTTGAGGCTAGCTCTTGGGCTAAATATGAACTGAATGAAATTTTAAAAAATTTCTTTTAATTACCTAAGATCAATCCAAATAATGAATTAATTTGATTTGATTTGACTTTTTCGATTCGATTCGATTTGACTTGGTTAATTAGGCCCACCCATAAATTCAACAAAATACAGGTATACACAATTTTTTTATTTTTTATTTTTAAAAAAGACACAAGCTAAAGAAAGCAAAAAAGGTTTAGAATTTCGTTTCTAGTCAAACTTATTCATATAAATTAAAACCAAAGGAGAAATATTTTACATGTTTAATTCATATATTTAATAAGTATATCCATATTTTTTCAATAAATAACTAAGAGCTCTCTCCATGTTCCATTACCAGTTACACATTTTGTTTATAACCATCCATTCATCACTCCATGTATGGCAATGAAAAAAATAATTTTATTTGCTAGTTATTTTTCAAAAAAATTCGGATTAAATGAACATTAAACATGCATTTTATTTTACTTTTTAAAAAAAAGGTAAATTAACAAAAATATCAAATATATAGGGACATACATAAAAACTTAATTTTGTAAATATTCTTAAGCATGTACATATATTATAATATAACATCTTAAAGTATATATTCTTGCAATTTTTTTATGTCTTAATCTTATACCATAGTAATTTATGCATTTGTTTGTATCACAGATACATTGTACATGTCTCCCGTGATTTTTGTTAAGTGGATTTAAAATTTAAAGAAGTGAACACATTAACTAGTTTAAGTGTTCGATGTTCACTCTATATACGTAAAAAAGTAATTATAACCATATTTCAATAGTATAATTTTTCGCCGAACTCTCGCAGTAAGCTAGCTCCGCGATGGTCATAACAGAATAAATGAAATCTCTCTATTTTTAATTAAAAGTGTTGATTTTTCTCTTTTGATGGACTTTATATAATGAAGTGAATTTGTATTAGTCAAATCATTCAGATTATGAATTAATCAAGCTCGAATACCAGATAATTACTATAATATTTGTTTCTCTCTCTTTTTTAACGAAAAAGATTTTCAAGTATATTATCTTGCTTTAACTATCTTCAAAAAAGTCTAATAATTCATTTATTCAGGCTATTAAATCAGATATATCCATATTCATTTTGAAAAAGAATATTACACTTGGTAATACAAAAAATGTATCAAAAATATGTCCATCTAAATGCTCAAATTCTTCTTTTTATATTTTTTGAAAAGAAAAGATGCACATTCCATATTATTATTAAAAACAACATTTCAACATGTTATTTACTCTTATTATTATATCTTTCCTATATAAATAAATATTGATTATGGTTTGCTGTTTGGAGATAAAATAAAATTCAACATTAATGCCATGTTAGATATCCAGTCAATTTACTCTGCAACAGTGTGATACTGTCTGTTTTAGGCTAAACTCGCATGATTTTTCCTCACACCAGTAAGAGTTATATGGCTGTTCGTTTTGGGTCAAGTTTGCACGGTTTTTTCAAAAGGCAAGACATCATTAATAGTATCACTACACCTTATAGGTAACTTCCTTTCTTTTCAACTGTCAATGGGGGACTTTGTTTACTCGTCCAACTATTTGTTATAGCTGTTGTTCAAGTTTTATAGCATATGTATCTGAGCAGACTTGCTAAAATTTCTAACTCCGCATTTTCTACGCATGTTTACTTTTTATTTATATTCTTGCTAAAATTTCTAACTCCGCCATTGGCCATAATATTATTGTATTCTTCAGTGCTGCTAAAGAATCCCAAAATAGTACTTAGCATTTTGGTTCATGTTACATATTGGTTCCACACAGTTTAGTTGATTAGCTGGTGCAATTTTTAGGATAGTATTTGAATCTAAGCTCTCGTTTGACCTTAGATTTTGAAATTGAAACTTGAAAATCTGTGTTTTTGAAGTTATTTTTGAAATTGAAACTTGAAAATCTGTGTCAGTGAAGTGATTTTTGGAATTCGAAGTTATGTTTAAACATGAATTTTACTCTGAAGAAAATTTGAAGTGTTTTGAGTAGAAGTCTGCTATAGCATCATAGCATTTTGTTCCTTTTTGTATTCATATCTGCATAAAATCTGAATTTGAACCTCTGTGAGCATTGTTGCTTCTTACTTGTGAACACCTGTTAATTTTATGTGGGGTTGTTCCTGTTTCGGAAGTATAGATTAAAACTTCTGCCAGTTTCAAACAGCGTGATGAATATATCATTTTTGCACCGCGCTACCTGTCTTCTGGTACAAACTTGTATCATCTGTGCAATGATATGTTAATCTGTGTTGTAAATGTATCACCTTCAAGTTGTGCAGCATAACATGATTAAAGATATGAATGACAATAACTTTGCCTCATTAGTACAGCTACATATATATGACAGCTCTAGGACATCTGAATTTGATAATGGTATGTGTTATGGGGGCGGCAGTTGGGGTGGAACTATCTTATTTTATCTCTGTTGTATACAACCCTAGCTAATTTTTCCTTTTCATCTACTCTAGTATAAGCAGGCAATAGCTTCGTACTTGGTTGCTCATGCCTTCAAAGTGTCCAACTTTTGATATCTTTGATGTTTTTCGGGTTATCCTCCTTCCTCATTTGAGACAGGGTAGCTAGTGGATGCCACAAATGACAGAATTATGCTCTTATTGCCCAGGAACTAGAAATTGAGTTCGAAGCTTTGGCAATTGCAGGTCATGGCTATATGCTGTGGACAGAAGGCCTCCTTTGCAGACACAAACTATGTCTTGACAACAAAAAACCACTGTAATATCCCATAGTCAGGTCGGGGAAGGGTGGATTGTAGTATGAACGATGATATAGCTATGCCTCGATGCAATCTCTCACTCTGAATGTAATCAATGTCACTTGTAGCATTTGTTACATGTAATTGTGGAAGTTTTGTAATGGGAGTGGTATTTTTTCTGTTTGTCAATTGTGTCAAGGCTAAAGTCATCATTTTATCCTTCTTAGCTTTCAGTTTCAGTTTCTGAGAAGGGATCCTTCCTAGTTGATCCTTCCTAGTTTTCAGTTTCTGAGAAGGGATCCTTCCTAGTTCCAGTTTCTGAGAAGGGACTCTCCTCTTTCCTAGTACACATGCAATTTATAGTAGCTCTACTATTTGTTGTTTTGAAGGTTTTTCAGAAATATTCTCTTTTATCTCGAGGCAGTGATAAGATCTTATAAGGTCTGATATAACTTAAGAAGGCATATACATAAAGACCATATAAACTATATAGAAGTACACACTGTATTCCGCCAGCTACTGAAACTTTCGTTAGTGGTATTCATAGTTTCGGTCGAATAAGAGACGAGATGAACATCATGGTGCAAATTCTAAACAACAATGCTTCTATTGTGTAGACTTAGCTAATGATAAGTATGATACAAATGACTTGGACCAAGGTAATTTGTATTTCATGACTCAATGTAAATATAAGTTCAAAAAGATGATTCAAGTCAATTAGCTAGCTACTTATAAATTATCATAAACTTCGGTCCTAAATTCTCAATCACACTAATACAAAAGTTCAAAACATAGGCTTCAATACTATTAAATGGTTATAAAAATTTCAATACTAGACAATACCAGCTGTATCAAAAGAAAAACTACTTTTAAAAATCACCACAATGCATAAATTCATATGCTGAAATTTAAATAAAAAGTAAATAAGAAGAGTAACGCATTAAATACAAATAATGAATGATAATAAAAATAAAAAAGAAATTACGTAATATATAAAATATTCAAAAATAGACAAAGCAGCTACTACTGATAAAAAAAAAAGTAAGTATAAATTAGGACATATTAATTAGTGTTCGTTTTTGTTTCAATCCGTTTACAAATAGCTTTAACATAGTTATTGTAAGGGGATTTTTCACAAATATATAACTTTGAGCATAAAATTATACGCCCTATCGAACTCTTTGAAAAATATCATGTAAAAGAATTCGGTAGGGCGTGTAATTTTATGCCCAAAGTCGTATATTTATGTAAAAATTTCTTTATTTGTAAATACAAAAATTTTCAAATATTCCAAAAATATATACTCATTATTTATTTTATAGACACTTTGCGCCTAGGTTCCATGTATAAACCTCATATGAACAAGGAAAGTTACTCTTTTTTCTCTATATTTTCTTACTCGAATCACAATTACATAGACATGTAAGTTTTTTTTATTAATAAGAAAAAATAAATTACTTACTTCCTTTTTTGTTTCTTTCAATGATAGTTGTAAACTATAAATAGACCCCTATTCTGTGTAGCATGGTCACATAAAACAAATTTTCTCTTATTTTTTCTAGTTGAATTAGTTAGATTGAATTTCGAATGTCTGGTTCGGAGGATATGAACGAAAATGATGGTCACTGGCGCGAAAAAGCCTCTTGGATTCTACTAGGCGCCGGTGCGCTGTTCATCCTGTTCGTTTATACTGTGGCGAGCCTCAAAAACAGGAATTTGTCCAAAATGAATCAGGCAAATCATGATAATGATGAATCAAAAGAGGATAGTGATGAGGCTGCATCTAAAGTGTAGAGGGGAACAAAAATATATATAGTTTTACTTTATCTTTTTAATATTTGACCTTTTTTATGTTTCTTCTTTTACAAAAGAGTGAGATAAATTACTGCTAGTTGTGTCTTATTTTTCTCCTTCAAGTTTGCTTAACTAGTTTAGTATACGTATTTTGTACGTATCAATTTAAAAATTATATATAAATAATAACGAGGCGAGTAGTTGTCGCCATCCTACATTGCCGCCACCATCGATATAGAGTTGGTAACAATTGCTAAGTCAATAGGACGCTTTAGGTATTGCAAACGTGACAATACATTAAAATTTGTTAGGAGGGTAAAATAGTTATTTGACATTTAAAATTTTTGAATTCATGTTTTTAAGATAATTTAAATATAGATGAAGTTATGATTTTTATGTTCTCTTATATTCCTAGAAGGGATACTCATCTTCCAAGCTTACTACTTAAATCACAAAAGGCGTTTTTTTCACTATCTATTCAATGCTCACTTATGAATACCCATCCTCTATATTTCACTTTTTAATTATTTATATTATATAAGGTCATTAATTAAATTTTAAGTGTTGTAATTATTTTCTAATGTAATAAAATCCTCAAAAGAAAATTTTGTAAGAATTTTTTTTAAAATTGATTTAGAAAAAGCTTTTGATTCACAAAAATGATCATTTATAACACAATTTTCTCTCCGCTTTAACCTTCAAATAAAACTCTCACCTACTATTTCTTAATAAAAAAATATTATACTTGTAACAGACATGAAAAATTACCACGTCTTTTGACAAAATCAGCAGGTGAAAAAGTAAATTTTAACAATTTTTGTTAGCATATGGCTACCAAAGACAAAGCTAACAAGGAGAATATCATCACAAAGTTTAGCAAAAGTGATCAAAATATGAGTGAGTGAAAGCTAAAGGAGATCAAGAATCAGGCTCCACTGGCAGCACTAACACCATGACCTGAAAACATAAACAATATGATCAGTTAAATATCAAGTAATGAAAATCAAAAATATTTATACATTTCTTACCAAATGTACGAATATGCCCAAAAAGTCACTGTAGAAACGCAAAATATGAATCCTGTACATATAAAAACTGTGAGGCTGAGGCTGGGGCTGGGGCTGACCGAGGTGGTAAACCACCTCCCGTGAGTACACAATCAAAAAGCCCATGCAGAGTATGATCACAAATATCACCTGCACAATTGAATTAAAAAATCGTTAAAACAACAGTAACATACCGCGTGAAGTGGGATAGAATATACGCAGACCTCATAGTACTTAATATAGTCATACTAACCATAGCCAAATGAAGTAAGGTCCACAGGTGATGATCACTACCATGGTGGAAGAAGGAAGTATGGTGTGCTATAGCAAACCATACAATAAGCAATGGTACACAGAAGATGGAACTCCCTAGGAAAATCTTCTTAGAAGAATAGAGTGCCGCGCAAGTAAAACAAGCCAGGCAGAGCACAACTCCGATGACAACACATAGGAAGAAACTGCGCAAAACATAAAATTGATCTATAATATAATAGTACATGATCTTTTTCCCTTATTTCAAAACAAAAAATGGATGAAATACGTACCGTGCATGGTATCCAATGACATGTGTGGAGAGGAAGCAAATGAATATTCCAGCCAGATACGATTCAGCTATGTAAAAACACCAATATCGAAGTATCTGCGGCCACACATGTGGTGTGCCTGGCAATGGCCCGTAGAGGGCGATAACAATGCAGACAAACAAGGCTAGTAACAAGGCTAAGCACCCTGTGGATGTGGACTCGAAGGATAATCCTCCAAGTCCAACAGCCACTGACGAAACCAAGAAGGTGGCATAAATCTGTATCGATAAACTTATTATTAGCATCATATGCAAAATGTACGAATGATTTAAATAATAAAGGGCTAATTGTACTCCACCAACATTAAGGATGGGCATTTGATTCTTCGATTTTGTTATAAAATTAGGTTCGATTCTTGTACACTAGCTGTGTAAATGTAATTGTATATATACATACACACGTGTAATAACAGAAAGGGTAGAAATGTAAAGAGGAAAGAATAAGAAGTCTCAATTCATTCTCTCAATTTCTCCCTTCCTCTTCTACTTCATTTCATCCAACTTCAGCTTCCTTTCAAGCTAACACATTATAAGCTGACTACCTAGTTAGAACAACTATCATTGTGAAATTGCACTGAACCATAACTAGCGATATTGCGGTTTTCCAAAATCCAAAAAACACGAACAACGAAGCACTTAAACAAACGGAGAAATCGAAAAGCTAAACTCGTTAGCTTGCGGTTTTCCGAAATAGAAAAAACATGAATAACGTACGCAGAACAGCTAAACTCGTTACCGGTTTTCCAAAATTGAAAAGCACGAACAACGAACACAGAAATCAAAAAAATCAGCTAAAATCGCTACATTGCGGTTTTCCGAAATCGGCAAAACACGAAGGACGAAGCACATAAACGAACATAGACATCAAACAAGCAGTAAGAAATCAAAAAACTCATTACCTTCGTTAAATGCTTGTAAATGAGATTATTGTAAGTACCTGCATCAGTGAGATGCTGGTACTTCCAACCTCGGCAGAAATAGACTTCGAATTCCATGATTTGTTTCTTCAAATTGAAAAGGAGAAAATGAAGAACGAAGATGATGAAGAATGTTTCATTTGGCGGGCGGAACGAAATATAAAGATGAGTCTGTAAACCATTTTTTTTACCGTGAAACAGAGCATCCTTTAATAATGTTTAATGTTTAATGTCTTAAGATTTCACATACAATTAGTGTTTGTTTATGATAATTTGTTTGTATGATACTGCAAAAATGTCCTTAATTATTATTATTATAATTATTAAATTTATCAATATTTTTTTAAAAATAAATACATAGAATCGAGTAGGAAAACATACAAGCTAATATATCTACAATCTATACAAACAATACAAGAAAATAAAAAAGTAAGAACTTTTAAAAATCGAGTATAACTGAAAAAAATAATAAGAGAAACATGAGATACCACCAAATTGGTGATTTCAAAAAGTGGGGTTTTCATGCTTACAACAAAACCATACCATACCATATAATTAATGAACGTCGTTCTCCTAATAACCATATCATACCATATAATTAATAAAACAATTAAAATAAACGTCATTCTCGTAATAACCATACCATACTAGTGGTGGTATTTTTCTTACATGTCATTCTTAGGATGCATGTCCAAGTGTCACATTTTTTTCCTTGTATGTACATAATACTAATACTAATGTGCACTACACTATATTTGGTTGTTCTACATATTTGAAATTCAGTTTATACCGTCTTTATAAATTCCATATCAGACAGCAAATAGAAGAGCTACTATAAATTGCAAGTGGACTTGGAAGATGGAGAGTGTCATTTTAATCACTTCTAAGCAAATTTCATATTGTAAAAAGATCACATCCATTGCAGAACTTCAACAATTACAAGTATGTAACTTCCATTGCAGAACTTCAACAATTACAACAACAAATACTACAGTGACATTGATTACATTCAGAGTGACAAACATATAATAAGAATTAGCAACTGTGCACAATCCATTTCCAGGAAGAGATCCACCTCAATAAAACAGTATTGAACAAACTTCAATTAGCTTGCCATAGCTGTATCATCGTTCATACTATAATCCACCCTTTCCCGAACTGACTATGGGATATTACAGTGGGTTTTTTTTGTTGTCAAGACATAATTTGTGTCAGCAAAGGAAGGCCTTCTGTCCACGGCCTATAGCCATGACATAGTCTGTATCAGCAAAGGAAGGCCTTCTGTCCACCGTTTATAGCCTTGACCTCCAACTGCCAAAGCTTCAAACTCAATTTCCAGTTCAAAGCGAAGAGCAAAATTCTGTCATTTGTGGCATCCATTGGCTACCCTGTCCCAAAAGAGGAAGTAGGATGACCCAAAAAACATCAAAGATACCAAAAGTTGGACACTTTTAAGGCATGATCAACCAAGTACAAAGCCATTGCCTCTTCCTCCTTTTACTACTAATCATAGAGTGGATTAAAAGGAAAAATTAGCTAGAGTTGCACAACAGAGATAAAGTAACATAGTTCCACCCCCAATCCCAACCCCATAACACACCATATCAAATGTAGATGTCCTAGAGCTGTCATCTATATGCAGCAGTACTGCACAACTTGAAGGTGATACATTTACAACACAGATTAGCATATCATTGCATAGATTTTATGTGAGTATAGCGTAGTGCAAAAATGATACATTCATGACGCTGTTTAAAACTGGCAAATTAATCTATGCTTCCAAAACAGGAACAGTCCCACATACAAAAATTAGGAGGTGTTCACAAGTTAGAAACAACTCTTCTCACTGACTCATAGAAATGCAGAAACATTCAGATTTTATGCATATCTGAATACAAAAGGAACAAAATGCTTTGATGTTACCATTATCAAATTCAGGTATCCTAGAGCTGTCATATATATATATACACAGCTGTACTAAGGAGGCAACGTCGGTGTCTTCCATATCTTTAATCATGTTACATGCTGCACAATTTGAAGGTGATACATTTAGGATACATTTAGGAGACAGCTTAGCATATCATTGCATAGATGATACAAGTTTGTACGAGAAGAAAGGTAGGGCGGTGCAATCATAGAAATGCAGAAACATTCACATTTTATGCATATCTGAATACAAAAGGAACAAAACGCTCTGATGCTATAGCAGACTTCTACTCAGAAGTTCAAATTCAAATTTTTTCGAGTAAAATGATGTCCAAAACATAATTTCAAATTCTAAAAAAACAACTCAAATATTTCAAGGAGCTTCGATTCAAATACCAGTATAACAATCAAAATCAAGAGAAATGCACGAACTCAAGCAAATAACACATAAAAATCAAAACTTTATGAAATCTGAACTTAGAACATCCATGCTCTTCAACAATTTGAAACAAAATTACTAACTAGAGCAAATAACACATAAAAATAAAAACTTTTTTATTGGATTTTATGGGAAAGTCCGCACCAACCCTCATCGCTCCGATTTATTTGATTGGCTCAGATGGCAGACAGTCTTCAGGGGAAAGGGGTTCCGGAAAATTGACCGGCGAACGGAGTCTCCACGAACCCTGCATAAACAGAGCGGTAGCGTCCTCCCCAACTCGCCGGCCACATTCACCGTCGCCGTCTTCGCCGCCGTCCACTGCTCAGACAAGATCAAGTAGTTTTAAGTCTAAATTATAAACTTATTAAATAGATTTTCTGAAACCTAAAAGGTCCTTAGTTCTTTATGAATTTCCTAATATACCCCTCATAGTTGTCAATATGAAACAAAAAAGTTCAAAATAGTCCATTCTTTTTAACTTAAAATACATAATCAAATCATAGGAATTCAATAATTTATCAGAGTATTCCTAAGATTTTAATCTCAAGGAAAGAACAAAAAGAAATCCTAATGTAAATTTGACTTAAAGAAATCACAATCTAAATTTAATAAAAAGAAACATAAAAAAGTTCAAAAATTAAAAAGATAATGGAACTATATATAATTTTGTTCCCCTCTACGCATTAGAGGTAGCCTCTTTTGATTCATCATTATAATGATTTGCGGAGAAATATCTTCTTCTGTGGCTCTCCATGATATAAATGAAGAGGATCAACAGCGCAACGATGCCCAGTAGAACGCAAAGGGCTTTGTCATGCCATAAGTCATCAACGCTAGTATTCTTCAAACTAGACATTCGAAATTCAACTAAAAAAAATAAGAGAAAATTTATTTGTGTGACCATGGGACACGAGTATGGATCTATTTATAGTTTATAGCTATCATCATGCATGGAAAGAAACAAAAAAGTAAGTAAGTAATTTATTTTTCCTTATTAAGTGTCTTTAAAATTAAGAAATAATAAACGTGGAGAAGAATAAGAAAGGAACCATAAATAGAGTGGAAAAGAAAAATAATGAGTACAATTTTTTTATTTATTTAATTTTTTTGCTAAACGTTAATTTTATAATTTTATTGGAGTGATTTATATTAGGTTAGGTAACACGCATTAATGTAAACCTGTTCTAAACTAAAATAACATGGTGGATTCAACTTTTTGGAAGATTTAAAAATTTTAATATTTATGATAACAATATTAAGCTTGATCAATTTAAAATATATTTACAATTTATCGCAATCATATTATGTATTAAAAGTGAATTGTATATGTAATATATTGTATTATAATTATTTTTGATAAAAAATGCACTATATATTAAAAATGAATAATGCATGTAACATAAATGAATTACACTATGTATAAAAGATGTATTATAGGTGTTTTAAAATAAATTAAACTTATATTTTTGTTAAAAATCTGTATTATATATAAAAAGTGAATTATATATGTGTTAAAATTGTATGGTAATAAATTCAACTAAATTTAGTGTTTTCAATACCAAAAAAAAAAAAGTTTGATCCGAAGAATTATTCAAATTTTAATAAATATTATATATAAACTTAATATTTTAAAAATATAATAAGTTCTACCATAAAAAATTTTCAACATAAAATTCGAATGATGGAAAAATAAATTAATTACTTCCTTTTTTGCTTCTTTCCATACATGATGATAGCTGTAAACTATAAATAGACTCCTACTCTGTGTACCATGATGGCACAAAATAAATTTTCTCTTATTTTTTCTCGTTCAATTTCGAATGTCTAGTTTGAAGGATATTAGCCCTGCAACGAATAATACAAAGTTAAACCATAATGATGATTTGCATAACAAATCCTTTTGGATTTTTATAGGGGTTGTTGTCGGATTGGTCTTGCTCTTTTATATCATCGATGGCTTCAAAAGAAGAAATTTCTCCAAAATCAATCGGGCAAATCATAGTAATGATGAATCAAAAGAGGACAGTGACGAGATTACCACTAAAGTTTAGAGGGAGGAGAAAAAATGAATACATAGTTCCAGTATCTTTTAAATTTTTTGTGTTTGTTCACTTTTTATTTATTCTTCTATTATGAGAGAGTGAGATAAATTAATGATAGTTGTGTTTTAGTTTTTGATGTCTAATTAAGTTATGATTTTTACGTTCTCCTATAATTTTTACATGATTTTTATTCTGTTTTAATATCATAATATGTTAAGAACAATATTGGATAGTGCTTTGAGGCTAGCTCTTGGGCTAAATATGAACTGAATGAAATTTTAAAAAATTTCTTTTAATTACCTAAGATCAATCCAAATAATGAATTAATTTGATTTGATTTGACTTTTTCGATTCGATTCGATTTGACTTGGTTAATTAGGCCCACCCATAAATTCAACAAAATACAGGTATACACAATTTTTTTATTTTTTATTTTTAAAAAAGACACAAGCTAAAGAAAGCAAAAAAGGTTTAGAATTTCGTTTCTAGTCAAACTTTTTCATATAAATTAAAACCAAAGGAGAAATATTTTACATGTTTAATTCATATATTTAATAAGTATATCCATATTTTTTCAATAAATAACTAAGAGCTCTCTCCATGTTCCATTACCAGTTACACATTTTGTTTATAACCATCCATTCATCACTCCATGTATGGCAATGAAAAAAATAATTTTATTTGCTAGTTATTTTTCAAAAAAATTCGGATTAAATGAACATTAAACATGCATTTTATTTTATTTTTTTAAAAAAAGGAAAATTAACAAAAATATCAAATATATAGGGACATACATAAAAACTTAATTTTGTAAATATTCTTAAGCATGTACATATATTATAATATAACATCTTAAAGTATATATTCTTGCAATTTTTTTATGTGTTAATCTTATACCATAGTAATTTATGCATTGTTTGTATCACAGGTACATTGTACATGTCTCCCGTGATAAGTGTTTGTTAAGTGGATTTAAAATTTGAAGAAGTGAACACATTAACTAGTTTAAGTGTTTGATGTTCACTATATATACGTAAAAAAGTAATTATAACCATATTTCAATAGTATAATTTTTCGCCGAACTCACGCAGTAAGCTAGTTCCGCGATGGTCATAACAGAATAAATAAAATTTCTCTATTTTTAATTAAAAGTGTTGATTTTTCTCTTTTGATGGACTTTATATAATGAAGTGAATTTGTATTAGTCAAATCATTCAGATTATGAATTAATCAAGCTCGAATACCAGATAATTACTATAATATTTGTTCTCTCTCTCTTTTTTAACTAAAAAGATTTTCAAGTATATTATCTTGCTTTAACTATCTTCAAAAAAGTCTAATAATTCATTTATTCAGGCTATTAAATCAGATATATCCATATTCATTTTGAAAAAGAATATTACACTTGGTAATACAAAAAATGTATCAAAAATATGTCCATCTAAATGCTCAAATTCTTCTTTTTATATTTTTTGAAAAGAAAAGATGCACATTCCATATTATTATTAAAAACAACATTTTAACATGTTATTTACTCTTATTATTATATCTTTCCTATATAAATAAATATTGATTATGGTTTGCTGTTTGGAGATAAAATAAAATTCAAGAAAAATCCCATGTTAGATATCCAGTCAATTGAACTTTCCCCTTTCAATCATTAATTAGTGTGATACTGTCTATTTTGGGTTCGTTTTGGGTCAAGTTTGCACGGTATATTCAAAAGGCAAGACATCATTAATAGTATCACTACACCTTATATGCAGCTTCCTTTCTTTTCAACTGTCAATGGGGGACTTTGTTTACCCGCCCAACTGTTTGTTTATAGCTGTTGTTCAAGTTTTATAGCATATGTATCTGAACAGACTTCACTTTAGTGTTCTATTGGTTTGGATAAAATGATTTACACAGAAGCATACAATCAATTGTAAGCTAATATTAGATAATGATTTTGCTAGATGTATATATACTATATGTACTCCCGTTATTTTCTACGCATGTCTACTTTTTATTTATATTCTTGCTAAAATTTCTAACTCCGCCATTGGCTGTAATATTATTGTATTCTTTAGTGCTGCTAAAGAATCCCAAAATAGTACTTAGCATTTTGGTTCATGTTACATATTGGTTCCACACAGTTTAGTTGATTAGCTGGTGCAATTTTTAGGATAGTATGTATTAACATATGCTCTTTGCTGTGTGCATAATTGAATTTTGATAATGGCATAACACAGATTGTTAACAGAAATACACTTTGCCTCGAAAACGTTGATGTATATCGTTATGATTTACAGACATTTTTGTGGGTATGTTTGCGCTTCATTCACAAAACCAGTTCATTTACTATAGATTTTTGGCTTCCATGACTGTTGCCTTTTCTTGGAGATGCAATATAAAGGACAGTGGTAGTTCTCTAAGTACAGAAGTAGACTGGATCAGATGCTATTGTCTGATGATCTGGTTGATTATGCCAAGAATCAAATCCTACTCATCAGAGTGTGATCTTCATAGTCAGTCCAAGTCGATTTTTGTAATATGTCATCAAACTTATTGCTACTAAATCTACAACATCAAACACATATACGTTGCAGAATGTAGTGAGAATATAGTAGATAGAAGAACCAAGGAAGTGGCAAACTTCTTGAGCATGTTGATGACTTATTTCGAGACATCACATGGTGGTTGGAAAGTAGGCTTTCTTTCCGACACACACATCACCATTGGAGCCAGAATTTGAAGCTTATGAGTTCGGGATTCTAGTTCTTTTTAAGTTACTGATGGATTTCTAACTCTTGAAGCCCCTTGCCACCAATGTTTATGTTTAACATAAGTGGTTGTTACTTGTTTTAGTACTATGGTTTTTTTCTTAGCCTCTCATAAGGAAGGGAAGATTGTATTCTAACCTCTAACAGATTCTAGTTCTCTTTCTTTATCGCAGGTAAAACAGGATAGTAACGACTCCCTATCATACCCTCCTAGCTGAAGGCTATGTGGATGATCCAATAGATGTTTGTAAGCTAAATTAATAGATTTCTATGATATATATCTCTCGTCTTCATTGTTGGACTGTTGCTTTAGTAGCGGAGAAGCTCAATGTAAGCATCGATTTCAGGTTTATGCATCTCATGGGAGACAAAACTCTATAAGAAGTGGTGAGAACTATTTCATTTCTTAACTATTGTGCAATACAAGTGAAAATTAATCTTACGATAAAAATTGCATTTGAGACAAATAACTTTTGCCACTTTCTTATCAGGTGGCCACAAACTACAATTCCAACTTTTAAGATAGCGGCATTCCATCTTGTGGGAGGTTTTGCTCTATTAACATGTCGTGGGTTCTATTCCCACTCTAAATCGAGACTAAAAAATAATTTAGCATGAGCTATCGTAATAACTAGTTAAAATTACAATCTATAGCATATTTTATCAATAAATTACAAGAAATCTCTTCTTTTTCTTTTTCTTCTTCTCTTTCTCTTTCTTTTCTATTCTGTGGCGGGCATTTTTTTAATTCCCCTTTCTCTCTTCCCATTTAACTCATCATTTTTAATATTATATATTATTATAAATTTTATTATTATTATTTAAATAAATATAATACATTATCTAATAATATAAAATTAATTAAATCATACTGAAATATTTAAAATTCACACATAATACTTATAATATGTATTATTTACTGAATTTAAAAACATATTATAGTTATTTTTTATTATTTCTCTTATTAACGATGTTAAAATAATTGTTATATTAAAAATATATTACTTATATTCTCCACATGCATTAAAAAATATCTATATTACATATGAAGTACAAATTCAAAATGTATTACAATTGTAGTTTTTATTTATTTATTTATTTTTATTAACGGTGTCAAAAAATATTATATCTGAATTTTAAATATTTAAACAATATTAAAATTAGTTTATATGTTAATATATTAAAATTGTGTTAGTACATTATATATATATATTTACATAAAATAAATCTTCTAACTTAAAGAATAGTAAAAAAAATCATTTGCGTAATATTCAAGCTAAAATTAAATTTAAAATTAAAATAATTAATTAATATTTTCAAAAGAGAGAGAAAAAGAAAGAGTAGTAAAGAGAAATGTTCTCTTTCTCCTCCTCCTTCTCTTTGCTATTTTTGATAATAAAAGTATAATTATACTTGTAATAAATAAAATTACGCTAAAATTCATAATTTTAATTAAAAATATATTATTTATATAAGTGGCTTAATTTTAAATCGAGATGAAAAAATAATTTATATTGCGCGGGCTATAGTAATAATACCCAGTAGTAAAAGAAATAGGAGTACTAAAAAATTGGGGAAAGATAAGAGTCCTGGAGACGGTGTCATTACCATATAGATGAATGATGAATTTTCACGTTAAATATAAATAAATAAATAAATAAAAAAGTCTTCTCTACTTCTCCTCCTCTTCCTCCTCATTCTTCATCTATTGGCCCTAAAAATTCGAAACCCTAGTTTTTCCTCTTCATCTTTATAGTCAAAGTACGTATCCATACACATATTATATAGGGTATTGTTGTAAATTGAAAGAATCGAGGTGATTCGAGGGAGATCTGAGGATTTCCCTGGATCTGCTCTGCGGATTTTGGTATGTTTTTTGAGAAATTATCGTTTCGTATTATTGCTTTTCTGTTTTAGGGTAATATTCATGATCGAATTGAAATTTGACCTCCGTTTCAAGTTTTTGGTTATGTAATTACGGCGTTGACGGTGTTTTTTTTTTTTTTTTTGGTGATATTGATGGTTTATTGGCTTGTTGTATTAGAATTTTTTTGATGGTTATGTGGTTGATGGAATCTTAGGAAAATTTGGTATACGAGTTGTTTTATTGAGGTGTATTTGGAAAATATAATTCTGTTTGTAGGTGTTGTTGCCAAGGTATAGGAAGATAGTCAAGCCCCTAGGGTTTTTGGTCTAGTTGTGAGAGGGCAACAGATGATATGTGCATTAGGCGAAAAGCTTGCTATTTAAGTGTAGATGGGTAGAGGGCTGGACCATTGAAGCTCATGGATTTTTCAAATTTGATCTATTTGTTATGTTGTTGATGGAATCTTAGAAAAATCATGTATGTGAGTTGTTTTTTTTTTGGGTGTATTTGGAAAAGACAGTCCTGTTTATAGGTCTTGCTTCCAAGATAGAGTAAGGTAGTCAAGTCCCCTGGGTTTTGGTCTAGGGGTGAGAGCGCAACTGATGATATGTTGGTTAGGCAGCAAAAAACTAGCTATTTAAGTGGAGAAGGGTAGAGGGCTTCGCCTGGTTGTCGTATCCGTTCAATTAGTATATGGATATTTCAGGATTGTGGTTTTTGTAGTTATTTGGAGAAGATTTGTCGTTTTGTCTTCCTTTTAAAGAAGTCATTATTGCAATGTGCATCTGTTATGGCCATCTAAATATCATTGTTAGCTTGTTGAGGCCCGAGGTTTAATCTAGGTTTAAATTATCTACATTAATAAGAAAAGCCAGCTGTTAAATATTTTGAATGCCTTTCTGCAATGTGCATTTGCTTAGATTCACTTTCGAGTTCTATTCTCGTGGTGCAATGTATCCTTATTTAATGTGTAAATGATTGCATGTCTATCCCCCCCCCCCCCCCCCCCCCACACACACACACACACACACATCCCCTTTTTGATATCTTATTGTGCTATGGTGCTGCAGATAGCTTGATGAATAATGGCCATTCAGATGGATAATAGTTTAGATCATTCGTCACGGGAACGCGTTCAGCGGCTCTTCAACAAGGTTGGTATTTTCTTTATCACTTCATTGCTTTACCATTTGAATTATGGATAGCTAGAGTTATTTTTTATCATAATAACCATATAAGTGAGTATATTACTGGCCCACATACATAGTTTAGTTCAAACACTTTTATTGACCTGCACAAGTTTTTGCTTGTTTGTACAAGTTGTATTTATTTGATGCTTATAGTTAGTACTCCATCTGTCCTATTTATGTGGTACCCTTTCCTATTTAGCCCGTCCCAAAAGAATATCACCTTACTCTAATTGGGAACAATATAACTTTAAAATTCTCTTTCTATCCTTAATAATGAAATAATTCTTGGGCACACAAATATCTAAGAATTTTTTAGACCACAAGTTTCAATAGTCTTCCTTTTTTTCTTTAACACTGTGCCAAGTCAAAGGGTGCAACATAAAATAGGATGGAGGGAGTAATATCTATCTGCTTGGTTGGAACATGTAATTAACATTTTTCACTGATTTTGTTAAGAATGTGGAGTTGGAAAACAAGCGTAGGAAAGCAGCACAAGCTAGAGTATCTTCTGACCCAAACGCATGGCAACAAATGCGTGAAAATTATGAAGCTATCGTCCTTGAGGATCATGCTTTTTCTGAACAACATGAAATAGAGTATGCCTTGTGGCAGTTGCATTATAGAAAAATTGAGGAACTGCGTGCACGTTTCAACGCTGCAATAGCTTCAAGTGGATCAAACTCTCAGACTGGGAAAGGTCCGCCTCGCAACGGGCTGGATAACATCACGAAGATCCGCATGCAGTTCAAGAATTTTCTCTCAGAAGCGACTGGCTTTTATCATGATTTGATCGTGAAAATCAGGGCAAAGTATGGCCTGTCACTAGGAGGTTTCTCCGATGATCCAGGGGATCAGACTCCTTTTAATGATGCTGATAAATCAATTGAGATGAAGAAAGGCTTGATATCCTGCCACCGTTGTTTGATTTATTTGGGTGATCTCGCTCGCTACAGAGGCTTATATGGTGAGGGTGACGCTAAAGCTCGTGACCTTGCAGCAGCGTCAAGCTATTACCTGCAAGCTTCTTCACTGTGGCCATCAAGCGGCAATCCTCACCATCAGGTATCATATATTTCTTTATTTTTTCATCGGTTTTGTTGGAGGTCTGGTAGGAAATAAGAGAAAAGCGATTACTGATTAATCTTTCTGTGCAACAGTTATCTTAGTGTTTATATTTGTAAAAACTGCTGATTGTGTTGTTTTCTCAGCTTGCAATATTGGCATCCTATTCCAGTGATGAGTTGGTGGCGATCTATCGGTATTTTCGTAGTCTTGCAGTAGAGAGTCCTTTTATAACCGCAAGGGACAACCTGATCATTGCATTTGAGAAGGTAGACAATTTATTTAGTTGTTACATTAAGGCTCATCTTCATCTTGGCATCAGGTCTTTGAAAAATCTCTCTCTCTCCCTCTCCCTCTCCCTCTCCCTCTCCCTCTCCCTCTCCCTCTCCTCTGTCTTTTCAATGTTTATTAGTTTGCAAAAATTATTTGCAGACATTCTGCTGTAACTTTGGTGAGAAAGACCAAAGGCATAACTAAATAAATGTTTTTCTGATTATGAATTTTTCACCATGTAATAATCAAGGAACTAAGGATCTTTCCAATGTAAGATGGTCAATCCACGGTTTTGGAAGTTCCATTCTTGATAGAGGTGATAATAAATTAAGTAAAAGCAGTAGGTTGACTCAAACTGAATTTGTTCAGTCCGTAGTATGATTTAATTATGCGATATTTTATCATTATCAATAATTGTTGTATGCTTAATCTGTAGAGGTTTGATTTATTTTTATGATAAAGATGCCTTATATTTGTCAACTTTTTCCTGACCTTGGTTCTGTGGTTGCTTATGTTTTCTTGATGTGTACCGATTAAGCATCATCATGCTTCCTGTGTCATGGAAGAGTTATTACTTGCCCAATCCAACTTTTTAGGAATTTACTTGTCAATTAATCTTTTGAGAGTGATAAAACATACTTCTACGGTTTGGTAAAATGAAAAAAATATGAATTATTATTTAGTGAGAAGAATGATATAGAATATAGGTGTAGCATATGTTAAACAGTATCACTATGAACTGGTTTTTTGAAGCAAAATAGACACCTAAATACCATTTATAGGAAGTTCTCAAGATCTTGTATTGGAACTTTGATTTCCATCTTTTCAGTTGTTGGGAGTGTTGAACTTCAGTTTGCATCTTTTTTAGTTTGTCAATGAGTGGTCAAGATGTGATTGTCTAGTATATATTTTGTTAGTGTGCAAGTTCTGCTCAAAAGACACATTCGTGTTAAAGCTTATCTGTACGTTTTTTCTTTCCGTTTGGACTGTTCTGTTGCAATGGGCTTTATGGATGGTCTTAGTGTTGTGGATTTCTCTGTTATGGCAGAATCGTCAGTGTTACTCCCAGCTGTCAGGGGATGCTAAGGCTTCATCTATCAAGGCAGCTCCTTCCCGAACAACTGGTAAAGGACGAGGTAAATATGAAACAAGGCAGCCTCTGAAAGATGGAAAGGTTGAAGCAAGTTTACCGAAGGAAAAAGGTTCAAGTATATCTGAGATCTTCAAAACCTTTAGCACAGGATATGTTCGGTTGAATGGCATTCTCTTCACACGCACTAGGTATGTTCCTGTCTAATAAATATGTGATATTGACGATAACATAACTAAGTAATGACACTATGTTTCTTATCATCTTTGCTCAGCTTGGAGACTTTTGATGAAGTGTTGTCGATGGTTAAGAATGGTCTGCTTGAGCTTCTCTCTTCTGGGTGTGATGAGAAGTATACTTTTGGTTCAGATGCTGCCGCCTGCAGACTGGCAATTATCAGGCTCGTGGCCATCTTAATATTCACCATCCATAATGTGATTAAGGAAAGTGATAATCAGTCATATGCTGACATTCTACAGAGATCGGTTCTTCTGCAGAAGGCATTTACTGCTGCGTTCGAGTTCATGGGTCATGTGGTTGAGAGATGTATCCAATTAAATGATCCCTCATCAAGCTTCTTATTGCCTGGTATTTTGGTTTTCGTAGAGTGGTTGGCGTGCCATCAAGATATTGCACGTGGTAATGAACTAGAGGAAAAACAAGCAAGGGCTAGATCCTTTTTCTGGAAGAACTGCATCACTTTCTTTAATAAGCTAATGTCGACTGGGTCTAAGTTTGTCGATGCTGATGAAGATGAAACATGCTTTTTCAATATGAGCCGGTATGATGAAGGTGAGAGTGGTAATCGTCTTGCATTGCCAGAAGACTTTGAACTCAGAGGGTTTGTGCCTCTTCTTCCAGCACAGCTTATCCTCGACTTCTCGAGGAAACAATCTTTTGGTGGTGATGGAAATAAAGAGAAGAAGGCACGTCTTCAGAGGATGATAGCAGCTGGAAAGGCTCTTGCTACTGTTGTCCGGATTGGAGAAGAGGGAATATATTTTGACACCACGGGAAAGAAATTTATCATTGGTGTTGAATCCCAAACTTCTGATGATTATCAACTTAATGGCTCAAAGGATGTTACCAAATTAAGGGGTATTGAACTGGAAAGTCCAGATGCTGGACAGTTGACTGTGGGAGATCCGCTGCCAAAGCAGCAGTTGTATGTGGAATATGAAGATGATGACGAAGTTATTGTTTTTAAGCCACCAGTGCTGGAAAAACCGAATGGCATCTCTTCAAGTGCAATGACCTTAGCGGCCCCTGTATCTGGTATTAGCGTTGCCAATGCTCCTTCTGGTGCTAGCATGTCATGTGTTGATACATGTTGTGAGATGGGGCCATTTCCATCTGCACTTGATGGATTGAGGTTGCAGAATGCTTGGAGTACTACAAGGCTGCCGACAAGCATTTCGCTTACCAATACCCAGTGTATGCAGCCTATCCAACCAAGTACTTCAATGTGGTCTGTAGAGCAAGATGCTGTCATGAATGGATTGGGGTCCTTGAGCTTGACAGGAAATGGGCTAACGACAGAAGCTGAGTTGCTAAATCATGCAGGAATGGTGCCACCTGCAGCATATTCAGTTCCTTTACCCCAGTCTGTGAAGTTCAGCACTGCAAATAATATTCGCTTCCAGATTCCAGAGGCTGCTATGTCATCTACCTTCAGTTCACTTACATCCTCTGTAGCTGGTTCTGATAGCATGTCAATGAAATCTTCACCAGTTACCTCAACAGGAATGAAGAAAAATCCAGTGAGTCGACCTGCTAGGCATCTGGGTCCACCTCCAGGGTTTGGTTCTGTTGCTTCCAAAGTAGATGACTCTTCATTTGCCTCGACTTTGAAGAATGAAAATAACCCCATCTCTCGTATGGATGATTATAGCTGGTTGAATGGATATCAGTTACCTTCAGCACATCAGAGCATGGTTTACAATAACTCGGATAATCATTCAGCTCAAACATATCACTCTATAAGCAACAGTAGCGTAGTCGGTATCAGCTTTCCTTTCCCTGGGAAGCAGGTGCCCTCTCTGCACATGCAGTCAGATGTCCAGAAAGCAAATCAACATTCTGTTGGACTGCCTCAGCAATATCAAGGACAGTCTCTGTGGCAAGATCGTTTCTTTGTGTGATGTGGATAGGGAAACTAGATGGTGAAATGCATCTTACTTGTTCTTTTAAATCATGAGTTATTTGAGACGCATTAGAGTGTCTTATACCACAATATACATTCTCTCAGTCATGTTTCTAATGTTGTACAGGTTAACAATTACTGGGGAAAATGACCACTAGCCTGTTGCTACAAAGTTCAACCATCATATTTGCAGTGTGGCCAATGTTATTATGTTTTTGTTGCAGCATGGATGGTCTTGGATTATTGCAGGCACTCGCTGTTGAGCAGGTATTATCTGCTTATCTCCTTGGTTCTCTCCTACTTCTGATGACTGAGTGAATCTGTTCAGTAATTATTCTGAGCCCATAACAATCATACTAGAATGGACAAGATAGGGTCCCTCCAGCTAACTTTCCATATTTCCAAAGATGTTATAGCTATCAATTAGCTGCATGTCAATGATTAGGAAGTATGGGCCACAGGTCATGCATAAGCTAATTAGGCTCTAATTCTTTCCTTTCCCTCCTTTGTATTTTCTTTCTTTTATTAAGTGGGAAATACTCAAACAAGCAGAAGATTGGTTCTTTCTGGACAGATCTCTGTTGGAAACCTCTCCGTCCTCTTTCGTTTTCTTGCATCTCCAATCTTTTAACACCAAATTTGACACTAAAATGGAACTCCAACCCACTTCATCAAATGTTACACCAAAAAGGAATATTTTCTCTATTCATTATTATATTAGTATTTCTTATCTGATTGGGATTTGCTTAAAGTTTTGTGTAATGAAATAATATTAAAATATTAAGTGAAGTCAATTGGTGTGATGTATAGTGTTAAACCAATTTTGGTGCGACACTATTAACACACTAAAATGGTGTTGAATTGGAGCTCCAAAACACAAGATTTTGCACCAAAATAGGATTTGGTGTAAGGTTGTAGATGGTCTTAAGATTATGTATTTACACTTGCCTATACCATGTCTCAGTGGTCTCACACTGGCCTGGTTTCTGGTGGCAGTTTTCCTGTTATTCCCTTGGGTATCTGGGTAATGAAGATTCAGATCCGGACGCCTGTATTTCTTTCCTTCTGATCTTGGAGGAATTCCGAATAAAATAGTAGGGCTTCCATAATGTGTGTTACTTGTCTGCTTTTTAACTTGCCCAATTCCAATGTCTGCTCAGACTTTCCATACTCTTGTCGATGTCAATTTATTGGAAGATTTCTAGGATAAATTTTGCTGTGCTTTACAAATTTCATAATTTTCTGTTGTCATCTTAACTACTAACAGTTGCGTGGGTTTGTTGGTGCAGCTTGTGCCGAGCTATTCAAACTGGTTGAGTAGAGACCAAGGTCAGTAGGTGCAGGAATTTGGGGGCTTTGAACTAAGAAACCTTGTCTTGGTTGGATTGATAATTGTGCGGCCGAGGGATCAGACTTTGGTGGAAATCTGTTTAGAGCAGAAGCAACAGTAAATCTACCTGGTTTATTAATGATCTCGAGTAAAAGAGTTCTGCTACTTTGTCATATGAGCAACTTTCTACAATACATGATTTAAGGTAGATATCTTGGCAGTTCCATATCTGCCTCGTGTGAAGTTGTGAGAGTATTTTGCATAAGATCACGGAGAAGGATTTGTTATCGTTGGAGTACTTTGTGGGTTGTTAGTTGGAAATAAGTATAGCCTATGGCTATCTCAACCTTTTTCTTGTGATTGTACTTATCCTAGTGTCTATTATCGTGTTATGTTTGTTCTGTTGGACGAAGTTATGGATTGTTCTTGTCACCACAGTTTCTGTGGTTGGATTATATTAATAATGTTTGTCATCCTTATGTTGGTTCACTAAACCATAGCTATTTTTTGGTGACATGATGCTTGATGAATCTTGCCATTGCAGATATCATTACCCAAATTTGGTTGACAACGGTTTGGGATGAGAATTTGATTTCAAATTTTTGTACCTGTTTTAGCTAATATCATCAAATGTGGGATTAATGTAATCCCAAATTTTATGTTGTGATTAATATCCTAATGCTAACGGGACGACTTTTGCCTCTCAAGCTCTCTTGAGGTAGTGGTAAGGTTTGTGTACATTTCAACCTCTTTAAATCTTACTAGTGGGATTTCACTGGGTATGTTGTTTTGTAATTGGATGACTTTTAGCTGTGTAGAATGGAATTATGTTTGAATGAGTTTATAGCTTATGACTTTGGACAAGTCATAAGTTTGTTATCCTAACTTATATTTTTTTAGCTTATTTTAGTTAATTTAAGTTCTTTGAAGAATTTATCTTAATATTGTAAAAAAGTGTTTACAAGTTATTTTAAGTTTTTTGAAGAATTTATTTAACTATGGTAAATATTTTAGAAGTGTTTATAAGTTATTTTGACTTAAAAATATTCAAAAATAGTCGATGATCGGACAATTTGTTTAACTAACTTTAGCTAGTTTATTTGAGATTGAATCTTAGTTATAGGCTTTAGATATAGATTATTTGAGATAGAATTCTGATTGACAAACGTCATATAAACGAACAAAATCATTCATCAAGAAAAGTAAAGGGAACAAACAAATATGTGGATGAATGTAATCAATATTAATATGATGATTAATTGAATTTATCATATTTATAACTTAGGTCTGCGCGTACCTATCCTTTTTAGATTCCATTTATGAGTTGAGCCAAACTTAAAAACGAAAAATGTGGTATAATTTTTTTCCGTTTTTGTAAAATGAAAAGTATTTTGGAACAAACATACCAGAGGAACTTTGAATAACGTAATTATTAGCGAATATTTTTATTTTATTTTTGTAGAATGAAAAGTATTTTGGAACAAACATACAAGAGGAACTTTGAATAACGTAATTAATAGCCAAACTTAATCACAGTTTGCTGCTAACTAGCAAATAATTCTCCCTCCACAACACCCTGCTTTAATAGGTCCCGTGAGATGCGAATCTAAATTAGTTGAGGTTAGGGTTGGGGTGGGGGGAATGCGGGTGTCGGACTCCGAATGGGAACCCAAAAAATGGTATAAAGGAACAAAAACATTATCTGTTAATGAACCACACTGAAAGAAAAGAACTCACAAGGTTTAAGGGGCCAAATCAATTGGCAATTGAAACTTAATTATCAGGACCAAGTTAATTTGTATGGATCCTCTTACAACTTTTTCTATACAATTGCTATCAAAATAATATATATCTATAATTTAACCAAAAAACTTCAAAAATCTTTAGACAAAAATTCCATGAAGCATAAGTTCTTCTAAGCTTCAACAATAAAAAAATGTTGAAGTCCTTCACAAGACAAGATTCATCTTGCAGCTTGAACTCCTCCCATCAAATTTAAAACTTACAAATGTTATTTATCCAATACAAAAACTTTGAATATGTAGTCGCGAAAACGCCTTGAGTATGCCATTGGATCAACTGCTGAGATAGAATTTGGATCACATTGTATAGACTTATATGCATGTTCAAGCTTTTTGGTAATGTCATAGTCTTGAAGTATATCGATTATTCCGAAAAATAATGTCACATCATACAACTCCCCTGTTGGTTCTCCTATTAGCTGAAAATCCATGTCATTTTTCCTGAATGTCTTTTCAACTCTTGCAGGCATGTTTATTCCCAAACTTGTGTTAGTCAACCTGCATTACACAAAAGCATAATAAAAGTTTGCACTCTATGTTGCCTAGATTCTTCAAAAATGACGCTAGGTGTGTGTTAGATTCGAGTAGTGCATTTAACACTTTTAGGTAGTCCGAGCAACATAGCTTAGAAGAGATGATTTTGAGTCCTAGTTCGATTACCACATGAAGACGAAATGTCTAGTTTACTTATTGGGAAGATTGCAGGCTTAGCAGATGAAAAACTTACCCTGCAGCATTAAGAAGTACTAGATCCACATCTGATTTACTAAACCGATGAATTGGTTCAACTTCCTTGGTTCCATTTTCTGCAAACATTAGGGGAAATGATGTTATCTTGTTTTCTTACGATAAAGTTTGAGACATTATTATGAGGAAAGTTAATCAGCAGTTGACAAATGTAGCCGACGCTAACTTGTTTGGGACTGAGACATAGTAGTTACAAATGTAATGCAAGTGTTATAAGAGCAGTACTAACCGATAGGCGTCCTACAGCCAGAAGGAGTTTGATATCCAGTACTAGCATTTCCTTCCCTAAAACTAACACCAACTAAAAGACTATAGTCCATCACTCTTTCCTGTTCCAAGAACTCACAATCCCTATCAACTTGCCTGCAAAATCAAAGAAATTTTCGAGCCAGAGGTGGATTTCAGGTTTTAAACTTAATGCTATCAAGGTTCCGAATTATTTGAAACTATGGTATATAAGCCAAAAGTGGCCGAGTTGAATTGAACATGTAATCTAAACTATAAGACTATATTGGCATTGATATTCAAAGTTGAATGAATGCAAGGAAACAAATTTTACCTCCGGAATTCTTCAAACCATGACTTCTGTAACCTGAATATGAAGTTGAGATCAAGGTCTTTAAGAGTAGTTGTTGCATCAATTTCTGATTCTGGCTTATCTGTGACCCTGCCAAAAGTTGATCCTTTCAAGTCGAACCGTTTATGAATTGTGTAATTGGTGCAGAAGAGATTCCCAATGATCACGAACCGGACCTAATTAAACCATTGAAACAAATTACAAGTTCTTATGGTGAATAATTGCTACTATACTGAATAGCTTAACTTCAATGCATTATATGCAAGTAAATCTACCTTCTTTTGAGTTGGTCCATTTTGTTTCAGGCAATGCAGGCCATAGTACCTAGTCACAAGCGTGTTCCCGAAAGAACGAAAGTGATCATAATAGGCGTTTAGCATCCTTAAAAGTACCTAATCATCATTTTTGAGACGAAAATCAGAAGGAACCATGTAGTTTGCAGAATGAAGAAATAATGACTTCATTGCAAGGCTCAAAACCGTCTTTCTATTCCTCACCTTTACTTCTGCCTTTTTCATTGTCTTGATCATATATTTATCGTCATTTGTCAAGTAAAAGAAGCTTCCGCTTTTTCCTGGAGAGCTTAGTTCTCTAAGGGGGCCACAAATAGACAACATATACTCAGTCGCGTCCACCTTGAACAAAGTCCTCAAAGCCCTGGACAGTATCATGTCGAATATAACGTTTAATTTTTGTTCTTTAGGATTTCTAAGAAAGAAGTTGACAACATTGCATAGTGAGGCATCATTACCTGAAAACTTTTGGGCAATAATCTTTCCATCTGAACTCACAAGACTGATGGCGCGGTGTACTCTTGGATCCTTCAGGTGGAAATCTTGTCCAGTACTTCTCTTTCGGATCAAAAGCTGATGGCTTGAGATCAAGAGTTGGAGGAGGGCCGTGCTTTTGTACTGTATGCCTATATGGTTATTCACATTACAAGGTACCATAAACAAACAAAAAGTACTCTTCTCAGCCTAGAAATGAACAATATAACAGAAGCTTACAGGTTTTTGATAAGTTATATACACAGAATATATAAAGATATTTTACACTATCAATGTAATTTGTCCTGTTATAGCAACCATTTATTATATAAAGTTAAGTGATCTGTTATGTAAATATGTTTTATCTGGTGCAAAAGTTAGTAAAAGGTACAAAGAAACTAGAACTGTAAGAAGAGGCAGTGCAGTGCAAGAAGCAACCGGTGGTCAAGGAAGGGTTCGCACCCTGAGGGGGTGTGATATATGCAGCCTACCCTGACGCAACCACCAACAGCTCATTTCACAGCTAGAACCTCTAACCTATAGGTCACGTGGAGATAACTTTTCGTTGCTCCTGGGCTCACTGTCAAAGAAACTAGAACTGTACATGAAGAAAATTTAGCTACCTGATTCCCAACTGCAAATTGAGCATAAGGTCATAATTCTTATGCCCTTTAGAAATTGTGGTTCCTTGCCTTTTTACAATCTTGGGAATCTTAATAGGACTCCCACTTTTACATCCATCAGCTTCCAGCAAAGCAACCATCGCTTCGATTTCTGGACAAGAAGTACTTGAAGTAGCAGTTATTGTTGCTCCAACTCCATCTGATAAATGCATTCTACTAAATTCACTATCAGCTGAAGCGCTTATCGATATCCTCCTTGTCACATTACCACCAACATCATCATTGTTACTATTGTCAACCACGGGCCTCGACGATGACACCCTCACCGCGATTTTCTTCTGTGAAGGCAACATTGAAACCTTATCATTTGGTGATATTGTACATCCCACCAAATCAACATTGAAAACTTGTTGAGGATCCCACTCAAAATTCCCCCCTTCTAATAATGATTCAGATGGATAAAATTTCCCATTCAACTCATCTGGATCTCTACTCCAATTACCAATATAATAACTCCCATCAGCCCAGTTAAAAGTACCTTTCCCTTTAGGCAATCCATCTTCCCAATTCCCTTCATAAAAATTCCCATTTGTCCAATACAGTTTCCCATCACCACATATTGTACCATTAGTCCATTCACCAACATAATAATTCCCATTCTTCCAAGTATACATACCTTTACCTTCTTGTAATCCTCTACACCATTCACCATCATAACAATCACCATTTGCATATTCTTTAACACCACTTCCATGTTTTAAATCCATCAACCAAGAACCTTTATATGTGTCACCATTTGGTGCTGTATGTGTACCTTCACCATCCATATAACCATTCTTGAAATTACCTTCATACATTGCACCAGAAGGCCAACTAAATATACCTTTACCTTTCATTTTACCTTTACTCCAATCACCTACATACATACAACCATCTGTCCACCAATATTTACCTTGTCCATTAGGTAACTTATCAACCCAATTTCCAGTATAATAATCTCCATTGGGAAGAAATTTTTCTAAATGATATGTTTCACCATTCATTAAATGCCCATCATCATCATTATCATTTTCTTGATGTACATTTTCTTGATGAACATTTTCTGATTGATCTTCTTCGACGTTGTTATTATTATTATGAAGCTCGTGTTCATCAATTTGTGGGGTTGTTCCATATGTGCCAAAAATTGTATGGGCTCTTTTTCTGGCTACCAATTGTGTTTTTCTAACGGTTGCTTCTAATGCCTTCATGATGATTTTTGGATCAAGATGAAGCTTTTTTCAACATGGATTTCATCAATAATTATGGATCAAACTAGCTATGGTTAAAAAAAAAATGTCCAGAGAGATAGAAATTAGATCACTCTGTTACACTTTCTTGATCCAACAATATTGTGCTTCTTTTTTCTCTATCCTCTCTACGTGTGATGTAACAAAGGAGACGACTAACAGAAACCAACAACATATGTACTTTTTTTTAATTATTTTTCAATATAATAAATTTAAATTTTCATTTTAAAAATATTTTTCATCATATTTTTATGGTTTTTAATGTAATTGTCACACTCAAGGACTGCTAGTACCTGTGAGGATTTCCTTAGAGAAGAACTTTAAAGGTTGTCATATAAGGGTGAATTCAGAATTCAACTATCAAAGACGCGAATTCATGAGGCTCATAAGCCTAGAGGCGATCCAAAAGAATGCTAGATTGAAGTGATCTTAATAGTTGGATTTAGCTCGTTACACTTGGTACTAGAGCTTGACGCTCCTTTAATGTGATGGTGGGGCAAACCTCAATAATAACCCTAAATACGAATGATAGAGGGTGGAAGACGTGAATTCATGAGGCTCATAAGCGCAGAGGCGATCCAAAAGAATGTTAGATTGAAGTGACCTTGACAGTTGGATTTAGGCCGTTACACTTGGTAATGGAGCTTGACGCTCCTTTAATGTGATGGTGGGGCAAACCTCAAAAATAACGCTAAATGCGAGCGATGGAGGGTGGAAGACGTGAATTCATGAGGCTCATAAGCGCAGAGGCGATCCAAAAGAATGTTAGATTGAAGTGACCTTGACAGTTGGATTTAGGTTATTACATTTGGTAATAGAGCTTGACGCTCCTTCAAATGTGATGGTGGGCCAAACCTCAATAATAACGCTGAATACGAGTGGTGGAGGGTGGAGTGACAAGGCACATGTCACAGCAAAGGCCCGACGAGCAATTCTATGCTAGTAAGCTTCCAAAGAAGAGGTGAACGTGACATCTTAGGTAAATTCCAATTCATGATACGAAAGAAAAGTGAAGAGTTTTATAAGATATGATACAAATCCACAATAATATTTCACGTTATTAGATTTGATAATGACATAACTCAAAATATATATTTGTGAGATTTATTAAATCAAAGTGAACAAATACATTATCATAAGCAAAAATAGGAAAATATATTGAAGTCCTCTAAATATGGATGTATATATATGAGTTGTGTGCACAAACCTAGGCCCAAGAATGAGAAGAAAGTAATTTCATAAATTAAATACTGTAATAAAGTTTTATCATAAAAGTATTTTTCCCCATAAATTAAAAAAATGATCACATGTAGTATAGAATAAAATGAGAAAAAAATCATTTGAGATGATTTAATCATATTTGACATCCATGTTCTAGTCTATAAAAATATTAAGAAAAAAAAAGGCTCAAATATGCCATCAAATTTTAAGAAAATATGCATCGATAACCTTTGTTTAAAATTTGGCTCATCTATGCTATTTTCATTTGAGAAAAGGTTCATCCATGACATTATTTAAGTGAAATTCTACAAGTGGAGTTCGGGGAAGGTAAAATGTACGCAGACCTTACTACCTCATAGAGATAAAAGATTGTTTTTGAAAGATCCTCAACTCAAATATATCAGCCTTAAAAACAGAAAATACTAGACACAAAAACGACTATAGTGGAAAGCAATTGAAATCCACGATATTATTTATAAACTAAAAGTATTTTATGATTTGACAAAATTATTTTGTACATGTGGTCAATTGAGATCCGACCACGTCATTAATTAAATTAACTTTTAAAATAATATAAATGTAAATATATCATCAAACTTTGAGCATCGGTTAAAAATTTAACTCAATTATATCATTTTAATTAATAAATAATGATATTGTCGAACTCTTTTAAAATAATATTATAATTCAGAACTCGAACTCGAAATATTTGATTAACTATATTGAACCATCCCACCATGAGTTGGTCACCTCAAGACTCCCATGTTGCTGCTCCGGTTCATGCGCTGCTTTTAACACCCTTTTCCTTTTTTCTCTCTCTTTTCCCTATTGTTTCTCAATTTTCCTAATTGTTTTTCTTTTTTGACAAAACCAAGAAAATGGGGACAACCTATTTTGGTGTTTATGAAGGAAGAAAAGGTTGATTTTTTACAATGCAGAAGAGATAAAAGCCATCAGTTTTGCTAATTTATCAAAAGGGGGATTTGGGGAAATATGATTAAGCAGGTTTAGGCATTGCCTCTGTGTAAATTTATAGATATATATATATATTTGAATATAAATGTCTGATTTGGTTGCCCGGACGGGTCGGCATCAACAGCGATATGAAGAAGGTTATCGACTCATTGCTGGGTACTTCTCTTTTCTGCTCTTTATGTTTAAAGTTTCTATTTTGTTTGGATTTATTTGGGGTTTTGCTCATTTGGGTCCTGTTTGGTTTGGGAATTTTTATGTTGAATGTGGGTTTTTTGGTTTCTTGAGTTTTCTCTTCATGATTTTGTGCTTGGAGGAAATGGAGAATGATTATTCATAGGCAGTAAATTTTGTACATTGGTGTTTGCTTGTTATGAGATGATTGATGAAGAAGGGTTCTTAAAGAAAATGATGGATTGCAGTTCCTTCACTTTAGTATTTCCTTTGGTTGCATTTGTTTAAAGGGTTGGGTTTGTGCAATTTGATTTTAAGAAAGGGGGCAAATTTTTCAGCTTCCTGTGGATTAATGAAGTTTTAGTATCTTCAAAAAGTTGAAACTTTTCTCAGTGTTTGCTAAAGTGGGTTGGGAATCGTGAGGTTCAGGTCCATATCCCAACAGAGATTTTCATCAATCTTAGCTTTGGTGGACACATAGAGTTACCTGGTACCTGTTGCGGGGGGGGGGGGGGGGGGGGGGCAGGTATTTCGTGGAATTAGTGGAAGTTCACCATGGTTATCAAAAAAAAAAAAAAAAGGTCGAAGTCTTTTCTGAAGAGTAGTACCCAAGAACTGTTATGATATGTGGGAATAGCCTGGCTTGTTCTCTTCAGGTTGCTTATTTAAAAAAGAAGTAAAATTTGAGGAGGTAAAAGCAGAATAATGATTTTTGGGAAGTCGGAGCAGGAATTGGGCGACCCTGTCTGTTTTCAGTTTATTCATGTCTTTTGTATTTTCAGTTCCACATAATTTTATGACAAGCACAATATGAAATTTGGAGGCAGACTGTCATCATATAAGTGTAAAACAAATCAAAATTGGGATTATAGTTATAGGCTCGAACTAACCTCTGTATCCCACTATATGTCTTATAAATTCTTTCTCTGGTTCAATCAAAGGGAAGCTATCCTTGTCCTTCCCACTAGACTTACTATCTCCAAGTTTCCATTCTTATTCTGTTTAACATCTCCTTCGAGATGGAGTCTTAACTCCTAAGCCATCACATAAATCATAAATAAAATACAAAAAACATGTTGTGAAACTCCTTTATCCACCAGAGGAATTGAAAGATAAGGAGAGCTATGAGCGCCAAGGCTACTTGACAGTAAATAAGGATTTCATTTGTCGTATCTTCATCAAAAGCTTGTATCATGACTTCACCGAAATAGTCATGGGATGAGATTATTTTTCAGCTGAAAAAAATGTGAGAAGGAAAAAGACTGATGGAAGGATTGTGTTCCTTTCTTAGTTAATGGGCATTGCACCTTGTTAGCTCTAGAGCTTGGCGTAGTTCTGGCTGTAACTTAGCATAGTGATGTTGAGTGGGGCTTCGATGTTCTATATTTCTAAGATAGTTGGTTTTCGAGTTAAAATTTGTTGTTCCTCTCTTTTAAGAGTATGTTATGCAAATGGATATTTGATTTAATCTTTGGAAAGTTAAGAGAGAAGCAACTGCATTTAGTAGAAAAATTTAGGTACATGAGAAATCCTTTCGTGGCTAGAAAGTATTGGAATATGATTCTCATAAAGAAGTGCTCCCTGGACAGTAATAGCACGCGGATTTTTATGGAGAAAAGATCTCTTAAAACTTTTGGCTTCTAAAAAGTGAAGTAAACTCAAATCTCAAATTTTAGCTCTTCTAATTAAATATATGCTAAGCATGTCTTTTAAAGTTGACATTCAAGTTCACTATGTGGCTGTCTTTTTCTCAGTAATTCAGGTGGTAGATCTGACCTTTGTTTTTGGGGTCTCTTTTTCGCAAGTACACAACATTATATGAGTTTCTGTTCCCTGGTAGTTGTTACGTTGTTTGACGACTTCGATTTGTCATAGATTGTTTGACAGTTTCGATTTGTCATAGATTTCTTGCTTCTTCGAGATATGAAAACAGTGGGCAACTACTGCTTTAACTTCCTGGGTTGCATTTGAAATGAGAACAATGTTGCTTTAGAACCTGTATATTCTGTAACGAGAGTTGTCGCAGGTGTATACCATTCAGGTTCAGAGATATGGAACAAAATGGTGATGACACATCTGAAAAGATAGTTGAAGTACTGATGATTAACTCAACGAGCGGGCCTGGTCTTCTGTTTCCAAAGGTGAGAATTGTTTTATTGGACTTCAAGCAATATGCTATGGTACTTCAAATGACTAAACTGTTTTTGGGCCAGCATGAAGTTAAGTTACGTGACTTTTATCTTCTGATGGATCTAGTGCTTGTGTCTTCTTTACCACTTGGTATTTCAACCTTATAATTAAGAGATTTGCTAACTTTGTTCCACCTTGCTGTCAATATGAACCTTACCAAGTTTAACAACTAGAAAGATACCAAGTTTGGCATTTTACAGTAGGTTCTCCTTTTTTTTTCTTTTCTGGGCATCACACATGACTTGATAGACTTCTTGTTCTTTTCTTTAATTGTTTTTTCTTTTTTCGGTTTCTCTTTTTTTTTTTTTTTGGTTATTAGCAGCACCATGATATTGAGGAATAAGACTTTAGTTAACTCTTTCTGTTCATGTTTATTTTGCTTTACAACAACATACCTAGTGTAATATCACAAATATGGTCTGCGGAGGGTGGTGTTTATGCTGCCTTACCCCTACCTTGTGAAGGTAGAGAGATTGTTCCGGATGGACTCTCAACTCAATTAAAGCATACTAGAATCAGTATGAAAAGGAAACACAATAATGAAGAAGCCGTGTTGAAAATAGTGGGGAAAAGAACAGTAGCAATAACAAGCAAATACGATAGCCAAAGCAAAGGAAACAGCATGGAATAATAAAATCGAAGAATAAGATAATAGGGAGTAATATTAACAATAGTGATAGGGAAAACTAGACAATGCTCGACTACGTACTAATTTTTTTCCTAATCCTCGACTTCTATATCCTCTTATCTAGGGTCATTTCCCCGGTAAGCTATCTTTATTTTGCCTTATAGGTGGAAAGGTGTTTGTTAATTGACATTTCTGTCTTTGTATATACAGGGAGGGTGGGAAAATGATGAAACAGTTAAAGAGGCAGCTGTTCGTGAAGCCATAGAGGAGGCTGGAGTTCGTGGGGATTTAGTGGTGAGATCATTGTATTCTTCATTTATTCTGTCATATTTGGACACACAGATATGCTATTCCCCGTTGCAATGGAGTTTCATCATGTGTTTTTTTTAAACTGGTAACTTTGTATATATCGATAGGAACAAATCAGTACATGGGCTGTACTAAGGCCATATTTACAAGTAAATCATATCCTATGATCCTATGTCTATAATGAATTTAGCACATCAATAATAGATACAGGATCATTAGACCAAATCTGATTACACCAAAAACACGGGATCAAGATACAATTCAATTTGATCTGCTCTATACTATTCTCTTATGCTTTCAAAACACCTAGCATTTCTCTCCTTCCAAATTGTCCACCATATGCTGGCTGGTATGGTTCTCCATCGATTTCTGCTTCTTGCTGAAATCCAGCTTCTCCCAGCTTTGAAGAGCCTCCGCATCATGTTTTAGTGGGGAAGAAATCATTCTTTGGAGGGTTTTGATAGAGGTATTTGGATGTTAAAATCGACTTATGCAAAAGCAACGTTTTCTCTGTCTTTGAGCTGTGGATGTGCTCATGACTTTTTGTTACTTAATCATCTTTAGTCTCTTTGTGCAGAATGTTCTTTTATTATTAATGGAGTGAATATTTGATAAGGACTTTTGTGATACTTATTCGGACCCGCTGCTTTTAGTATCAATGTGATAAAAAGCTTCAATAGTTTTTTTTTATTATGAAGTAAGATTATTATAAAAAGCATCAAGAGGATGCGAATTGAGTACTGGACAAGTATAAATGTAATGCAACAATAAACATTTACGAAAGCTGAATTTCTTTTGGAAGAGCCGAAGCTCGAGGAATGTCCTCTTCTGATCGTTGAACTTTTTATCTTTAATTAAACAGCTTGTGTAAATAACTTGTAAGTTGGAGTGTAGGTAGAAGTGACATGATTCTCTTGTCATTTTTTATTCATGTATCCATCGGATTTATACCTCTTCTTTTCCAGCATTTCTTGGGATACTACCCCTTTAAAAGCAAAACACTTCAAGACGAGTTCAGTCCAGAAGGTCTGTGTAGAGCTGCCATGTTTGCTTTGTTTGTGAAAGAAGAGCTTGACTGTTGGCCAGAACAGAGCTGCCGGAAAAGAAGTTGGCTGACAATTCCTGAGGCGATTGAATGTTGCCGCCACCCATGGATGAGAAAGGCCCTTGAAGAAGGGTTCTTGAAGTGGCATGAGGGTGGTATGGTAAGCACAATTAACAACGACGATGACTAGTTTTTCTCTTTAGTCCTCCCTTACCAAAGACTTTAAGTTTTTTAGAACTTTGACGGGTAGAAACAACCGTGAATTTGGATCTTATGTCAACTATAAATCTGCAAAAAAGTAATGTTGTTTTACATATTGGAGCTTGATATGGTCACCATCTTTTAATGATTTATTATCTGGTTCCTTTCTCTGATACCAAGTGAATGGTATCAAAGAAAGTTATATGCTGGTGGAAGATTTCTTCTCATGAAAGTTGGCTCTGACATCACCATATCATTTTGAAGCTTATGACAAGCCAGTTTGTGAATTTATCTCTGCATTGTTCCTGTCATCTACAAAACCAAAATTTGTAGAACTTAGCAAGAAAGTTGAAACTAGTCACTTTCTTCTGATCTTCAAAATTCCATTTCCATTTAAAACTAGTCCAATATATAATTGCTTATAGGTAGTTTGGTAGTCGGTTTAGATGTGAGTTACGTTGGTATTAGATTCTGCATAAGTAATACTATGTTTGGTAGCTTAGTAAATTACATCTACGAAGCTTCCAACACCATTGTACTTGTTATTTTTTCTCTTATGTTTCCTTCTTTGACAGTCAAATTATATGAATTTTGATTAATAATTTAAGATCGAATATTTTTTAATCAAATCGACATGAACATATTTATATCTTCTGGTACTTTTTTTCGTATAATTTTTAAATATTTCATCTAATTTAACTTTGAAAATTAGTGAATCGGAAAAAACAAATTTGAAACAGAAAGTTACAATCTTATCATGCTTTACGTGGGAATGTTGAACTAGAGGACTTTATACATTTTTCAAATGATTTTAGTATTTGTCAAAAAAAAAGATTCCTACTTTATTTCTTCCATTAAAGTTTTATACCTTTTCCTTTTCTTCCACAAAAATATCAAGCTGATTCATTATTTAAACATGACGAATTCTATGTTGAAATTTTTTTATTATAGAATTTATTATATTTTTAAAATTATAAAATCATATCTAATATTTATTATTAATTTCAATAATTTCTTCACATCAAACTTCTTTTTTTTTTTCCATTAAAAATACTAAATTTAGTTGAATCCATTATAAAAAAAATTGCATCGCACGACTCTTATTTAGCGGTGTTACGGTGTGCAACGGTTGGTTCGGTTCGATTTTATATATTGATTTGATTTATTAATTTTTAAATACGCTAAATCAATAAAATATTTTTTATCAATTTTCGATTTATCGATTTGAAGTCCTTAACGGTTCGATTTTCAATTTACCCAATAAGAATGATAATGAGAATTTGCATTAATAAAAGCAAATAGAATATGGAGACTATGTTTACAGACTTGCAAAAGCTATAATTAGTCAATTATAAACTTAATACTAAAGTGGAAGTGGGTAGTTAATCAGTAAAGATTAAAATAGGTAAAATATTATTATAATATCTTATTACTATTAAATTACTAATATTTAATATTTACAAAGCGATAAAATAATAAATTATTATTATCTTATTGGACTATCGATTTACCCGATAACTCAATAGTTAAAATCGATATCGAACCGATAACATAATAATTCTTTTTTTAAAAACCACTAAAAATCTGATAACCTAATAATTCAGTAACAATAAATTAATAAGTATTTTTATCGATTGGTTCGATTTTTTCACACCCCTTATTCTCCTAATGATTTAATTAACAAATCCTATAAATGCATTAATGAAAAAATCACGAAACAACAAGGTAATTGGCTAATGATAAATATCATTCTAATGCTAATAATTTACTAATTAATCAACGTGTATTGGAAAAAAGTTGCCTTTCTAAGTATAGAAACAAAATTAATTTAATAATTTTAATGAAAATAAATTATTAATGTTGGAAAATAAAAAAAAATATTTTGTTGGGAAGAATGTAGATCCCATGGCAGGCGGCGCTGGAAAAGGAAAAAACAAATATGGTAATACTAGAATATTTGTCAATATTGACTAAGTAACCCATATAGTTTACTTAATTATAAATTGACCCACTACATTTCTCTTTCTTTAACAAAATATTAATACTCTCTCCGTCCGTCTAACAGCAGTTGTCTACTATTGATTTGCTATGTGAATCATAAAGCAATAAATGATAGGGATAATTTTACTAAGTTACTCTTTAAATATAATGGTTTGAAAAAATATAATAGGAAAATGACTATAATTAATAATAAAGATAAATTAGAAATTAAGTGTAAAATTATTTATTGATTTCATAAAATGCATAAGTATTGTTGAACGTTTATTTTCAGCATAGTGGATAAGTAAAGATGAAATACTGAGAGAGTAATACTTTTGCCAATTTGGATCCATAATGGAGTTTTAGTTTGAAGCTACGTTTTATACTATAATTATCTAGCATAACTAAAATATTTTTGAATAATCATATACAAAAAATTCTCCTTTTATTATAATAAAAAATTAAACATTAAAAGATAAATTTAATTTTTTTTTTGTTTAAAGAATTTGAACACGTAGATCTATTTATTCGACATTAAAAAACTTTGTAAATAATAATAAGAATAAATATAAAATTATTTGTTAATTGAAATAGTATAAGTCAATATAAAAAAACACACTCTCTTCGTCTTATTTTATGTGTCACCCTTTGATTTGGCACGGTGTTTAAGAATTTTTTTTTTAAACTTGTGATCTAAAATTATTTTTAAATATTTATTTGATTGAGAATTATTTCATTAAGAAAAAATTTAAAATTAAAATAAAATAATATTCTTTTTGAAACGAAGAAAGTATACAGTATTGAATAATTTTAAAAAGGTATTTTTTTTTTTGCTAAGAGATAGTCAAATAGTGCAATAATTTGTGTTTGAAAATATGCCTTTTTTCTAACAAGGGTGTTCACATGTAGTGTAGAGTAGAAGGGCTTTGGGTCAACATAGCCAAATTTATGTCTATTTTGAGAAACATTTATGGACAATTATTACCCAACTACTAATTATCATGTGTTTGACTAATCTATGATGCTTTAATAATTACTATTTTCATTCATAAAATTTTGAACAAACTTTGCTTTTTTGTTGTTTTGTATATTTTAAAGTCCCAACAACTTTTATTTAGTATTATCTATGTCCATCAACCATCATCTATCTTGCTTAGGATACTTTCTTTTTTTAAAAAATAATTAAATTAATTGAGGATTTTTTTGAATTTTTAAAATGATTGAACTGTTCATTATTCAAGGGATATGTTGGGATTTTTTTTTAATTTTATCCTTGTTTAAAAAAAATTGTATTAGAAATAAATGATGCATTAAATGAGTGTTTAGAGTTTGAAAAGAGTAAAAATGAAAAAACATGATTTAATTTCATTTTTGTTTTTTTTCTTTAATATGTGTAATACAACCAAACAATTTAATTATTTTGAAATGGATGGAGTAATTTGTTTATATAACAGAAGATGATTGGACGCTTTAATAAGAATGTTGATAATATAGCAAGTTACGTGAGAAGTAAAATAGATCCAAAAACAGTGGAGAGACGTGATTAAATAAAATATAATACATTTTTAATTTATCAAGGACATGAGGCAAAATATATGTAAGTTTTTTTCTAAATTTACCCTTGACATATTTCTAATTCAATATAATTTTTTAATATTGCATGTAACAACTTAAAATAAAATAAAATCACAATTAAGGATATCAAGTCAAAATACATTCCTTCAAATAAAAGGATGCAAGTGAAAAGAATAAAACTTCAAGGGAGGTGTTAGATGCAATTTTCAAGACTTCATGAAGAGAATCTTAAATTAGATTGTTGTTATGTAAGTGCCCTAAATAATTTAGGAATATTAAAATATACCTCCCTCCCACTTTTATTTTTTATTTTTTTTTAATATTTAATATAAAAATATTTCCTTTTTAATCTACCTTCAATATTAATTATTTTTTCAAATTATTTCTTATAATTCAAAACACATTTTTATTAATATATAATAAATATTCATGCCACGTGACAAGGAGGTCAGTGGTTTGAGCGTTCAAAACAATCTCTAACAAAAATGCAACGTAAAATTGTGTACAATAGACTTTTATGGTTAGACACATTTTCGAACCCTTATATATAGCGAAAATCTTAATGCATCAGACTGTCTGTTTTTATTAGGAAAAATTACCCAATTAAGCAAACATATAAATATTAGTTATTTAACTAACATAGCTATAGTTTGAATTAATTACAGCTTGCAACAAACATCTAGCTGTAATTACAGTTTGATTTTTGTGATAATTCCCGTGACTTATACAAACACTGTGCGCGAACCAAATTGTATAGCGAAATATACAAACACTATGAATTGTATAGTGAAGTATAAAAACGTTGTGCTTGAATTGTGTAGCAAAATATACAAACGCTATACAAAAACTGTGAATGTATACAAACCGATATAAATGCTGTACGGATTATACAAATATTGCTATCACAATAGTTACAAAATATAATCAATCACCCAAACTATAATTATACGACATAACTAAAATACTTTTGAATAACCATACACCGAAATTTCTCTTTTTATTATAATAGAAAAAATGAACAATGGATTATTCTATACTCCACAATTTGTACAAATATCAAAATATTGGGATAGTGATATCTCGGTGGGCTTTGAAAATTGAAAAAAAGAAGAGAAAAGCTTCGCTTTGAAAATGACGTGGGGGCTAGCGTAGTTTGGAATGATCTAAACGTCACGTCTGTCTTCTTCCTCTCTCTTTCCCTCGTTCTTCGTGGTCATAAATATATAATATTAAGCAAAATTTATGCAAAAATAAATACTGGGTTCGTTGAATTTTGCGTAAAAAATGAGTCTTGATAAAGAAAATTCAACTTGAAATTGTTTAATGACCTCATTGAACCACTCCAACTTTGCTAAACTAGTTTTTTTTTCAAAGTGGGGTTGTAGAAAATTATATTTTCTAGAGGTCTTTTTATCAATTTCAGCTTTTGGGTTTCAGCTTTTAACTCAGTTTGATGAAGGGGTAGTTGGGTTATGTTAAAGTTTTGACTTTTTTGTTGTTTTTTGTGAAGTGAGGGTTTATGACGGCTGTTTTTGGGTTTTCTTGATTTCAATGATTTAATTTTTGTCTGATGTCTATTTAGCGGTTGATTTCTTTTGATCTTAGTTGAAGTGATTAAGCTGTGGATTTTGGAAGTTTTTGTACTTAGTCAACTGTTTAGTTGTGTGTTCTTCATCCATTTGAAAGGTGTTTGTAGTTTAATTTTGTTTCTGTAAAGTTTTGAGTGTATGAATTGAGGTTATGGATTGTTGATGATGTTTATGAAGATTGGGACATAAGGCAATAAGAGTGGTGCTTCTGGGATGCCAAGTTTCATTTCTCAGATGCCAGTTTCAAATCACATGTATATCTCTTAACATACTTTTTCTTTATCTCTGTAAATTCTGGTTAGTTTTTTGTATGTATGTAAGTATGAGTTTGTTTCAAATGGAGATCACTGTTTATTCTCATGTTTATGTTAAAGGGTTCAAGTTTGAAAATTGTTGTTTTAGGGAATGGCAACATCTTTCTGTTTGTTTATGTGAATAAATAGAAGTCACCTACAGTTCAATTCTAGCTTGGAGATGTGACTTTTATGAGTTTTAGGATGGTCTCTCGAGCGAAAAAAGAGAGCTAAACTCTTTTTGTGTCAGGATCGGAAAGGTCTTGATGGCAGTGGAGGCAGGATTGCCGCTAAGGGGGTTCATAAATAATTTGGACCTTTTAAATATCATGTGTTTTCGGGTGAAGGGGATTCAATGAACCCCCATCTGCCCCTCTAGCTCCATCCCCGCTTGTCCATATTGTGGTTTAGGTAAATCAGCTATTTATACTGATCCTCCGCTAGTCCTTGCAACAAGGAAAACTAATAGGATGAGGAAAGAATGTTCAACCATTTCATAGTCCAGTTGTTTCTCAGAGTTCCTCCTGAATAATTACCGTGTAATGTGTTAGTGTAAATCTAGAATAGTTATGTGTCATTGCTGAAATGCTGTATATGAAGGTGACATCTTGAATTTTTTATTCCTGTTTAACAATATTTTGGGCTATAATTTTGGATTTCAGGGGCACAGAAGGGAACAATACAAATACTTCTCGAATGTCTGAATTTGGGGTGCTTGAGCAATATCTTGGATTCCGTATTGGAGATGGTGCTAATGTTAATCGAAGTATGTATTTTAAAGACTAATCCTGAATGTTAAAAGAATCTTTGTTTGTTTGAGCGTTCTTTATATTACGGGTTTACAGTCTGCACTAAGTATATTTATCTTTAGTTTTTTTTTTGGTGAGCATTTGGGCTCTCTCGTTGTAAACAACCATCATCGATGATCTTATCTGCAGGTTTTACTTTCCATGCAAATTATCTTAGGGGTTTTGAGAGTTGACTCCGAAAAGTTTAATGAGCTGAAGAGACTGATCATGGCATAGGACTTCTCTTTGCTTTTCTATCCTTGTCAGCTCTAAATGTACTAAGAGAAGTGAGAGTTTGAACTTAGCTCAATTCCAAATGTTAGTGAGAGTTCAAGATTATATACAGATATGTGGACATTAGGGTCCAACATTGGGTAATTTAACATTAGGGATTTGCATCATATTATGTTAAGAGCAACAGACCGTGGGCATAAGTCTACCTCCAAAAAAACTAGTTCATTAGGTGAGATTGCGGAGGACCATTTAAAGAAGGTAAAATTAATACTCTCAACCGACATGGTACCATAACGTATGAATCCTCTTTATAGATAATCTTCGAGAAAGTAATATTCCTACATAGATATCTATAGGTTTGGAAAATACATTCAAGCGCATAGTATATGAAGTCTCCTCTTTATAGATAATCTAAGAAGAAGAAGTAATATTACTATATATATATATATATATATATATATATATATATTCGAGTGCGTAGTATATGAAGTAACCTCTTTATAGATAATCTACAGAAGAAGTAATTTTCGAATGTAGATATCTGTAGTTTGGAAAATATATCCGAAGATTTGAATTAAGAAGACTAAGTTCATTGTTCCAAGTATTTGATATATCTTGAACTGGGTCTTCCTATTTGGACAATGTTAAATAAGAGTTGAATGAGTTTACCTATTACAGGAATGTTGGATTTGGTACTAACAAACAAATGGGAATTGGTTTTATGTCCTAAAATGGGTGCAAAGCATGTGACAAAGAGTGTCTCTTTTCTTTATTTGCAACTCTTTAATTTCAATTTCCACCTGGCATTTTTAAGATCACAAGATTAAAAGACATTTTGGTATGTTCTACTTATGAGTTTAAGACCGCATGATTCAAAAGTCATCTTTACTTCTTAAACTTCGTGCCAAGTGAAAACTAGTCAACAAATTGAAACAATGGGAGCACCTATCAAATGTAATGTGAAGATATTGCAAACAATAGCTTAAAAATGTTGAGAGCACGAAGAACAAGAATAATTGGGTTTTAGTTCCTTTGTGTTCTTCAGACAAACTGGTCTGTCAATGTAGCTTCTGGGGCGAGAGAACTAACTTGTGGTCTAATAAATTGGATGGCTGTTCTCCAAATACTTGACATTATCAAACCTAAATGCTTAGATTGATGCTGAAAGGTTGTCTGGATCTCTTTATTAGAGAACTGTGGTTGCAATGGTATTCTTGAGCTTGATTTCTACTGTAGCAGGAATGCTATATTTTACTGAAAAGCACTTATGTTTCTTTACTAGTGATCGTTATACCTGAACCATGATTTTCCAGGAACTTGTCTCACTTATGTGAAGACTGGCCATTTCCGTGTGGTATGATTGATGAATATTTCTTTTTGGTTTAGGTCCCCTATTTAATTCAACATCTGCAACTAATCCAGCAGTGAGTTTTGATGTCTCTGGAACCATCAATAGGGTAATCATGGCATTATTCTCTCTACATTTCTTCCTAAACAGAAGTAGAAACTGTAAATCTGATATTGCCATCAGCAGGCTGGGGGCAAGGCATTTAGTCTATTTTGATATATTTTTTTTCCCGTTGAGCTTGCAGAATTTAGCTCCTTCAAATACAAGTTTGTCTACTGCTGCTCCGGGATCTCAAATATTACCATTGCAATCAAACCTAGTTTCTGCAGCCGGCGCACATCCTGAGAATTGGGGCGAGTCCAACATGGCAGATTCTGGTTCTCGCACTGATACTTCAACTGACCTGGATGGAGATGATAGAAATCAACGGGTAATTTACTCTGCTTCTCTCGGTTTCATTGTGTAGCCTCTCGTAGTCCATTTCTCTTTGGTCTGTAAAGACCTATGATCTCTTGGAATCAATCTTGATTTGACTTAGAGTAAAATATAATAGAAACAAAGGGTCAAGGGGCCATCTAGGAGAGCCAACAAGTATGGATTGGGGTTTTGGTGGTTGTTACTGCATTTACATGAAGTGAAATGTTTATTTGAATTTGTTCTATTTTCGGCCTATGCTGATTGTACGGACTCGGCTGGGTATCATATCTGGGTGCCGATCTAAAGTTTGCATTCTTTATCACAACTTTTAGGGTTCAGGGGTGTGGACCCAAGTTCAGATACGGGTGCTGGGATATGACCAATAAATGTTTGTTATGATGTATAAAGTAATATTTTTCAGTTAGTTGAAGTTATTGAACTAAAATTATTAAAACTTCAATAAACATGAATATTTTATTCTTATCTCGCGTAATATAAAAGGGTTCTCATACTTAATATTTTTTGAAAATGATCTGATTCTCATACTTTATGTATGTATATGACATAAATCCAAAGCTCAAACTAAATACTCAATCAACCAATATTTTTCGGTCTAGAGTGTGTCAAAGTACCTGGATAAGTTGACCAAATCCGCTAAGTATCCCACACTCACACCTATGTTGTGTCGACATTGGTGGGGCAGGGATTTTGAAGAGTCTGGGAAACATTGATTTGGATACTTGTATGTCTCTGCAAGAAGTGTGAAATTTGGGGAATCTTTGGTCTTGGAAAACACTAATTTTCTGTAAATGGTTAATTATTTACTATTCCTGTCCCATCTTATATGACGCCGTTCCGTTTGGGATGTCTTAAAATGTTTGACTTATTCCATCTATGCAACTTTCAAAGCTGTCTGAATTCCAAATTTGTTAAGCTATTCAAATTATAAACTTGAAACTCATGTTTTTTTTAACTAAATTAACTTTTCAATTATTACTTTAATAATTGTCACCACTGTCATATAAGTCAAATTTAATATCTTGAATTCTGCAATCCATCAAATATATAAAATGGAATGGATGGTGTATTATTGACTTATTAATCCAAAATATAAGAACATTTATTTGTATGGTAAATGTAAAATAGGTGTCGAGCCAAACTTACGCCCAAAGCTCTTGGAGTATAAGTTAGGACTAAGATCTCATTTTACATGATATCAGAGTAGGATCTATCTCACTCAATGTTGGGCCTCCTAAATTAAAATAGTCCATGTTGGACCCCCAAAATTAAAATAGCCAACTCACTAGATGCTAAGGACTAGGCTTGCGGTAGGGTTTTGAAGAATGACAAAAGTCCCACATCGGTAGTTAATGAGATGGATAGATACCTTATAAGTTCTTAGACCTAACTTATTGCCCAAAAGCTAAGCTCATATGAAGGAGGATGGTCCCGTTCCAACAAAGATACTACCCATCTCATTATGATAATGATGGGTAGAATCCTTGATAATGATGGGTAGAATCCTTGTTGGAATGCCACAATCCAACTTCTTATGAGCTTAGCTTTTTGCGGTGTCAGAAGGCCTAAGACCTTTACGGTAAAAAAATGGATAAGTGGAATATATATAGAGGATTTATGTTAACCAATCTCAAATTAGCTGTTATTGAGCAATAATTGGTTGATTGTCTATGTTTCATCACTTCAAGTTCATACTTGAGTCTTTTGTTCACAAATATGTTAATACTTGAATTGAATTGTTTGTACTTGTAACAGAAAATTTCTCTTCAAGTAACAAGGCAATTTTTTATTGTTTGTGGACCTTTTAGTTTCAATGATTGTTATTGCTCGCTTGAAAAGCTAAGTGGAAATTTCTTTACTTGAAAGTATAATGTTTATCATAATCGGGTTTGTGTTTTTAGTAACATTGTCAAAGGCGTGCTCTAGCTCTGAAGCGAGCTCAAAGTGCGTTGAGCACTTCACCTCGCTTTATGTGCGCTGCCGTGTTGTCATCAAGATTCTAGGGCATACTTTTCCTTGACAATGAGCCTCCTCTGAAGAAGTGACACTAAATAATTGATTTTTCACTTTATCATAATTTTTATTCAATTTCTTTGGTCATATATTTGTCATTCATGTTTATAATTACTAGTCTTGGACAAAACATATACATTTGTATTTTTTTCTTCGTTTGTGCCTTTTTCCATTAAAGCCCACGCTTTGTTTGCATTGTGCGATTAAAGCCCCAATTGACATAGAGCTTTTTCGTCTTTGATAACCCCGATTTTTACATTTTAGTCATGTATGAAAATTCTTTTCCATTATGCAGATTGAGACAGGTCAATCCAGGGCTATTGCAGCTTCTGATTCCAGTGACAAATCAAAAGAAAAAGTCTTGGATCAGAAGGTCTGTTTCTAACTATTTAGTCTTAGAAGAGGAGAATTCATGATCTTTTCTGATATTCTTTTTACTTATTATCACTGCTTTCCTCAGACATTACGGAGACTTGCCCAAAATCGTGAAGCTGCTAGAAAAAGTAGATTGAGGAAAAAAGTAAAGCTTTCTTCTCTCATTCACTACACTAATTTGTCATTTTAGTAGATGAGGGATGCTGAAGAGGATATGTCAGCGGATTGTTTCTCACTCATCTTTAATTGACTAATTCAGTACTTGCTTATGCTGCAGGCATATGTTCAACAGCTGGAGAATAGCCGGCTGAAGTTATCGCAGTTGGAGCAGGACCTTCAGCGAGCACGTCAACAGGTATTGGCTTCTTCGTTTCATGTTCTTTCGGGAGGACAACTTCAGAAGGTTCTACAATCTTTTCTTAGTTTGGGTTTTTGTCCAACTGAAGGGGAAGTACATTTCAAACATGGCAGATCAATCAAATGGAGCAGGCGCCAGTGGTATGCCTTTCTCTTGTAGCTCCCTTTTTCATTTCAACAAGAAAGAAAATTGCTGGGCTGCTTCTATTATCTGTTTGAGGAAGTATAGCTTCTTGATAGTAAATTAAGACCAGGAGTGGGTTATTATTTCATGTTTCTTGCATTTGATATCTTCTTTGTGTTTCAGTTACTGCATTATTTCGTCGTTATTATTCATTTTCTGGATGGCTTGTACTGCTTTCCATATTGAATTGACCTGTTTTCTCCGCTGCTGTATTTCCTTTTCCATAACTACTTTGATCTGCTGCACTTCAGCTGAAGGTCTTTCTGAAACAGTCTCTTTACCTTGTTGAGGTAGGGGTAAGGTCTGCATATACTCTACCCTCTCCGGATCCACTTGTGGGATTACACTGTTGTTGTTGCACTGCCGAAGTTTGACAATACTCTCTATTGCATCAGCTATAACATCATTAAGGTCATCTAGATGTGCCTCTCATTGGTGATAATGACAGGATTTGGGTAGTTCTAGGAAACTTGGGTGGAATTAGAATGGTTGGTTTCACTAGACAGAAGTGTCCACTATATTGCAGTCAGACAGACATTTATACATGATGACTATCTCTATCTTAAACGTGTCCAACATGAACTTTTCAGCCTTTCCAGGAATAGTTCGTCTCTCATATCTTGTGTGTTGCGTGGTCTGTGTTTAGGAAGCAAATAAGATGGAAATAATGTGTTTTTTTTCTACTTGAAGGAGATTGTAGAACTTCAGTTTTCTTGATTTTCCCTGATTAACTGGACTCAAATAATGAGATAACTTGTGAAATCCATTTGAGTGTTGATATGCTGTGGATGTTGATATGCTGTGGATGACACTAAATGTGAAAGTAAACTGCAACTTCAGATAGGTCTTCAATGTACATTGACTTGGTTCGATGTTTATAAATTTTCACATTTGTGATGGTTGCTATGATAAAGATAATGTGTCGGTTGCTGCGTTATGTTTTATGCGTTCAGTTTTAATGCTTGACTTTTTTGTTTTAAGCTGGCTTATCTTAATAAGATAAGATCAACCCCTTAACTAGTTTCTGATTGCATGCAAAAGGTTGTTTCCTAGTGCTAAGATAACCTTTTAGATGCTGCTGTTTTGCAGGGCCATTAGCATTTGATGCAGAATATAGTCGATGGTTAGAAGAACACAACAAACACATCAATGATTTGAGAACTGCTGTCAATTCACATGCAAGTGACCCTGAACTACGAAGTATAGTGAATAATGTCACTGCACATTACGATGAGGTCTTTAGGGTGAAAGGAAATGCAGCCAAGACAGATGTATTCCATGTCTTGTCAGGGATGTGGAAAACCCCCGCTGAACGGTGTTTTATGTGGATTGGTGGCTTCCGCCCCTCGGAACTTCTTAAGGTGACCTCTTGTTGCTCTTATGCGTGCAATTCTACACCTTTTCCTCTATATTTCCCATCTAGACTTTCCCTGTAAAGGATTATAAAAAGCTGTTATACTTCTTGCTCATGCCTGAAAAGGTCCTATTATTAGCAGGACTATTTAAGTAATATGTAGTGTGGAGCTTCATTGATTTATGTTTGTGAAAGACTGAGAGTCTAGAATACTTGTTAAAGATTGGGTGGTTTCACTTTACGAATGCATGAGATGCCATGTAGTGAACATTTTCATTTTTATATCACTATGTCACTATGTTCTATAACACTATTACTGTAGTCTCGTGACCTTGGATAGTTAAGGTCTGACATTCTCCTTCAAATGCAGCGACTTAAAATTGTTGTATTGAAGCTCTTGGTTTTTCTCGGTATATTGTTGTTGTAAGTTGCTTCTGTAGATAACACTCTTCACAAAATTGAATAATCTTAATTGTATGGCATGAGTTTAAAACGTATTTCTAAGCCATACAAGTTTCTTTATAACCAATTATGCATCATTTCTTTATAACCATATAAGCTGTAGGCTGGGATGGTTTGACATGTGAAAAGGAGGTGTGCGAATGTGCTAGTAAGGAAGTGTGCGAGATTGACCCTAACAAGAGTTAGGAGAGGTAGTGGTAGTGGTAGGCCAAGGAAGAATAAGGGAAGTGATTAGACAAGATATGACAACTTTAGCTGGTGGTTAGTAGGTTGTCTAATGTTCCCCTCACTTTGTGAGGGAAAGTCGGGGTTTAGCCGCCTCTCTGCTTTTCCTGGTTAGTAGCATTATTTAGTAATCACATAGTTTCTTTACTCTAATGTGCATTGCTATCTTTTGCTATTCCTTTTCGTCATTTGCTTTGCACCTTGCTATTTTGCTCTCCTATTTTCTTGCAACCATTTTTTAAATTCATTTCTTTTCTTTCGAGCCAAGGGTCTACTGTAAACGTCCTCTCTACCCTACAATAGTAGGGGTAAGGTTTGCGTACATCTACCCGCTCCTTTCCTTACTCCACTTGTGGGATTATTACAATGAGTATGTTGTTGTCTCTTTTTTGTGAAATGGTTTCTTTGTTAATGCAGCTTCTAGTCAATCAGTTAGAGCCTCTGACTGAGCAACAATTAGCTGGCATTTACAACTTGCAGCAGTCATCCCATCAAGCTGAAGATGCTCTTTCACAAGGTATGGAGGCGTTGCAGCAATCCTTGGCAGAGACATTAGCCAACGGATCTCCTACTACTGAAGGGTCATCAGGAGATGTAGCTAATTATATGGGTCAAATGGCAATGGCTATGGGGAAATTAGGGACTCTTGAAGGTTTCCTCCGTCAGGTAACTTTACTTTTGTTGCTGCTTCCTATTATTTGTTTGTTTAAATTGTTTAGGATGGATATGCGGCAAGTGCTCGTTTAGTCGTTTGAACATGTGGAAATCGTTGCACAAGCAAATGTTATTCTGGAGGTCTTGTTACTGCAACCAGCATGCACTGCCCCATGGAAACTTTAGAATGTCTTGTTTGTAATGGTCTTTGAACTGAAACTTACAAGGTCATAAAATATGCCGAGGTTATGTTTGCCAACAGTCTTAAATCAACAATCAGCCTCCTGTCATCTACATGCCTTCTCATACTTATATCTCTCAAATGAATCACTACATGATTCAAATTTTCTGGTTTTGTTCTGTTTGTTTTATGCCGTCTCTGGAGGCAAAATCCGCGAAGCTAAAGCTCATTACATCTTTCTGGCACTTCTAACAGGCGGACAACCTGCGTCAACAAACATTGCAACAAATGCATCGCATATTGACAACCAGACAATCAGCCCGTGCTCTACTTGCAATAAGTGAATACTTCTCACGCCTTCGCGCTCTCAGTTCTCTTTGGCTTGCCAGACCACGAGAGCAATAAGTATGACATGCATCGCAATATACTTCGATGCACTGGCCTATATATGAGATGCAGCTAAACTACTATATGTAAAGTGGTATTGTATGTGCTTATGGAAGTGGAAATTTGTTTTTTTTTTCTAATCTAGTTTTTAGAATGCCAAAATTTTTCTTTTTGACTTAGGAATCAATAATGTACCTGTGCTTTTAGCTTTACAAGGAAAAAATTTAGGGAGTTTAAGAAGTGTAATAGATAATTAGATACTTAGAATGTTTTATGTTTAAACAAATTATAGCTTGTGACTTCAAAGTTTCTCTTCTTATATGTTGGAAATATACAAGCATTTTATCAATTTTCTCCTCTATTTTCTGAAAGAAATGGTAAAATCTGTTTTATTCATCTTCCATAAAAAACTAAAATGCACCAATTTTCAAATTAATAAGGATGAACATGAGACGAGGGTTCTCAGGAAACAACCTCTCTATTTTTACGAGGTATTGTTAAGGTCTGAGTACGTTTTACCCTTTTTGGATCTCACTTATGGGATTTCACCTGCCTCTGTATTTATACTCCTTTATTCTGAATTACAAGTGTCACACTCTTCTTTTCAAGCTCAAGTTAAATTATAAATGCGTCTACCTAAGGTCGGTTCAACTGATCGAGCCTATGTAATAATTTGATCGTGATAAGAATTATTTAATCTCTTAACCATTTACTCGTGTTAGGAACGATTGGTATGTCTGAAAAAAAAGAAGCTAATTAGCACTTTTATTTTAAAATGTGATTGAAACGTTCTTCAAGCTATTTATTTAAAAAATATTATAATTTTGATGAAAATATAGTGGAGAAATAATTAAAAATTATCTCATAAATATTTGATTGCAAGCACTTTTAATGTTTTTATGAATTTAGCCAAACACCATAAGCTAAAGAGGAAAGACAATATTCTTTCTCATTTTTAAAATTATGCTCGAACCACCCATAACAGGAAATAATTTTTAAATGAATGTATGTTTATTCGGAGCGTCTACATGTATGTTTGAGCTGAGACATAGGGAGAAATTTATTTTAACTGTTCTCCAAATAACTGTCGTTTCTGAACTTGATTTTTGATGCTTCTTCATATGTATGAGCTTCTGTATCATAGTGTTTGAGGTCATTATACATCACTAATGCCTCACAAAACTCAGCCTTTGTCAGATCTTCTGCTGTTTGGTGGACTTAATGTTGTTTTGGTCTCAACGATAACTCCTGTCTATGATTTTGTATGCTTAAAATGAAAATTTATTCTTTCTATCTGCATTCAATGGCTTACTATACAGCTTTTATGTTCATTCTTGTTTATACATCCTCTCTTTAAATGAACCTTACAATTATCATTAACAAGTGGAATGTTGCTGCTGCTAGTTTAACATGTTGAATATGTTACTGATTACTCGCAGAACTTAGTTGCTGCGATTTTTTTGCCAAAAACAATGAGTGAGCAATACTATGTTTAAACAACTAAAAGTTCAAGGATTATATGTGAGGCTCACTTTCCATGCATATTTTTTTGTCTGTGATAGTTTTTTAGTTGTTGTAGCTCAATGTTTTAGTTAGAAGTAGTTCACCTTTCATATTTCTTGTTGTATTCAAAGAGAATTGAATATATAAAAATTACATTTTTTGAGTAATTCTCCCACACCAGCAACTAAGAGAAAAGTGGAGCAGAAGCAGTAGGATTAATAATAGGCTGAGATGACTGGAAAACGTACTTACCTGGACGGGGTCTATGGATGATCAATAAGGTCCATGGCCTAGGTTGGTGACCTCCATTGCACTTAGGAGGGGTGCCTACCTAAGGTCGGCCCAAGAGGTCGAGCCTACATCATAATTTGTGGCAGCGGGGGCTTGCGTTCGCGCAGCCCCTACCCAAACCTAAGTTAAAATATGTCTTGACTAATGGATAAGAGGAAAGCAACTCTGGCTGGTAATTCAATGAGAGTGAACAAACAAATTTATTTGGTCCATACACATAACTTGATGAATGTTAGCAATTAGGATATTGTCATACAGAAACTTAGGTTCGACCGTTCAGAAATCTAAGCCCAAAGTTTTCTTGTGATACATTGATGAGGAAATGAAGCTCTGGTTGCACAGTTTTTCTTGTACTAGTTGAGAGTTTGTCTGCATAATTGAAAGATTAGTTGCAGACTTTTAAGCTCTAGATGACTTAAAATCGAAAAAGATAGCTCTCTTCTGGGAGGCAGATTGCTTATGGTCTTTGAGTTTGTAATATCAATGGAGTACGGTCCTGTTTAACTGCTACTGTGTACATAACTTCTTCATATCCATTTATAACTTCAAATCTGATTTATGTCTCTTCAGTGCTCTACTTTGAGTATAGTCTTGCATGTTTTTCTCCATTTCTTTTGATGATTGCCATGTTCCTGACGACTTACTTTTTGCCAGATGGAACGTTGGTGTCAGGAACATGAAGCAGCAATGAGAGGTTAAGCACCAGTTTAAGTTAAATATTAAGGTTTGGGATTCTTGTTTAGCAGGTCTTTAGTTTAACTTGGTCGGAAGACTCGGCCTTTGTCAAGTTTTCTTTTGTTTAACAGACTAATGTTGTTTTAGTCACAATGATAACTCTTGTCTATGATTTTGTACACTTCCATCCTTATTGGAAAGAAGAGTAAGACACTTATTTTCTTCGTATCCGTAAGTTGAAAATTTATTCTTTCTTTCAGCATTCAATGCCTTACTCCACAGCTTTTTATGTTCACCCTTGTTTCGACATCCTCTTGCCATGTTATTGTGCATGAGAAGGAAGAATTCATTAAATATGATTATTTGCACAATAACATTGACTACACAGTTCACTTATGAAGCTGTTCATAACCTTAAGTTTGGCAATGGCCAATCTAAAAATCAATACCTGTTTGAAAGATTAGGCTGAAACAGATAGAGTATGACTGTCCGATTAGCTGCTACAGTATACATTTGCATGTAAGCGTCTAGATTCTTATTAAAGGGACAGAATAAGATTCTGAACAAAATCAACCTGAGAAAAGACTGAAAGAAGTTGAAAACTAACACTACCGCGATGCTATATAAGAATGTCTTATTATATGTTATTGAAAATTCATCCTTTCTGAGAGAACTTGCTTTGTTTAAGTGACTAACTTTTTGTCATCTATGTCAAATAGAATGTCCGCGTCAGGAACATGAAGTAGCATTGATGATTTCCTTAGAGAAAGCTAAAGAGAATAAATGGCATTTTGGAATTTGGGACATTCTCCCACATTGGCACCTAAGAGAAAAATAGAGCAATAGCAGTAGTATTAATAATGGGCTCAGCATACTGAGAAACATACTTACCTGGACGGGGTCAATGGGTGATCAATAAGGCCCATGGCCTAGGTTGGTGACCTCCATTGCACTTTGGAGGGGTGCCTGCCTAAGGTCGGCCCAAGAGGTCGAGCCTACGTCATAATTTGTGGCAGTGGGGGCCTGCGTTCGCGCGGCCCCTACCCAAATCTATCCCAATTTTTTCTTGTTCATTAGGAAATTGATGAGATAAAAGCAACATTGGCTCTGCACATTTTACTGCTGAAGCTATAAGTAGAGAATTTGTGCTGCATAATTAGACAGCACTATTCAGTTGACAGCACTATTCAGTTGATTAAGTGGAGGGGTGTTCCTAATTCCTATTTAAGTGCCTTGAATTGGATTTATCTTAATTTTCTCTTAACTACTTCATATCCACTTTTGACTCATCTGATTTATGTCTCTTCAATGCTCTACTTTGAGTATAGTCTTTTCCTCCATTTCTTTTGATAATTGCCATGTTACTGGTGAGTGATGACTAACTTTTTGCCGGAGGGAATGCCGGTGTCAGAAACATGAAGCAAATGAGAGGTTAAACATCAGTGTAAGTGTAATATTGAGGTTATGGATTCTGTTTAGCAGGTTTTTAGTTTAAATTGGTCACTAGACAACAAAGTTATAGACAAATTTGGAGACCTCATGGCCGGTCTTATTGCTGCATACACGAGTTTCTGCTGTTTCCTTGGTAAATATTTAGAGTGACATCAGCTGAGAACAGGTGATATAGAAATGGCATTTTGATTAATTCTCCCACACCAGCAACTAAGAGAAAAGTGAAGCAGAAGCAGTAGCATTAATAATAGGCTGAGTTAACTGGAAAACATACTTACCTGGACGGGGTCAATGGATGATCAGAAAGGCCCATGGCCTAGGCTGGTGACCTCCATTGCACTTAGGAGCGGTGCCTGCCTAAGGTCGACCCAAGAGGTTGAGCCTATGTCATAATTTGTGACAGCGGGGGCTTGCGTTTGTGCAGCCCTACCCAATCCTAAGTTAAAATCTCTCTTGACTAATAAATAAGAGAAAAACTACTTTGTCTAGGCTACTTTTTTTCTGTATTAGCAGCCCTGGTAATTCAATGAGATTGAAGGAACTATGGTTCTCTCAACAAGTAAATCAAATCTATTTGTCCATACACATAACTTGATGAATGTTAGCAATCAGGATATTAGGTTCGACTATTCAGAAATTTAGGTTTGACATCTATTTTATATACATAAAGAATAACTAGTTCCTCTTATATGATATTATATGATATGCTTCAAAGTTTTATACGAAGCTCGTCATGAGAAATATCACAACCTCAAGGATAAAAGATGAAGGTAATGAGGTGTATGCTGGATCTATTTGCACTGATCCACAAAACACACACCAGTGGAGCAAAACCTCTCTCGTTATCTATCTCTCACTTATAAGATGTTGGCAAAGAAGGTTGCAACGTACATATTGAGGCCAAAAAGAGAAGTTGCAGCAAGGGAAAAGGAGGTTGCTGCAGTCACACATGAATGCAACACTTAGAATAGTCAAATATATAAAAGGAAAATCAGGACAAGGTGTACTACTATCTAGCAACAAGAAGGATATTCTAACATCTTATTGTGATGCAGATTGGGCTGCTTGTGCATTCTCCAGAAAGTCAATCACAGGGTTCACCATCAAACTGGGGATTCATTGATTTCTTGGAAGTCTAAGAAGCAATCTACTGTATCTAGAAGCTCAGCTGAATCAGAATACAGGAGCTTGGCTTCTACAGTAGCTGAACTGACATGGATTGTGGGATTAATTACAAACCTTGGAGTTCAAGTACAATTACCAGTTACTATATTCAGTGATAGTGACGCAGCTATTCAAATGGGTAAACCCAGTCTATCATGAGAGAACCAAACATATAGAGATAGACTGCCATTTCATAAGAGAAAAGATTCAACAAGTTCTCATAAAGACACAATACTTATCTACACATGATCAACCTGCTGACATTCTAACCAAAAGCCTAAACAAGGTCCAACATGAATATTTGATATCCAAACTTGGACTGACTAATATGTTTTCAGTACCAAGTTTGAGGGGGAGTGTTGAGGCAGTAAGATGAAGGTTCAAGATTAAAAGTTAGTTAGTTATAACTAACATTCCATTATAGAAGTGTACATTCTACGCTATATAAGTAGAATACTTAGCTCACAAAAAGGCAACTTCTTGACTTGAAGAAAAATACATCAAGATCATTCTTCTCATCTGTTCTTCTTCTTCTTCTTCTTTGCTAGTTTAATCATTACGTATTAATTCACTCTCTAGAATTCATCAGATGACTAACTTTTTGCCGGAGGGAAGGAACATGAAGCAAATGAGAGGTTAAACATCAGTGTAAGTTTAATGTTGAGGTTATGGATTCTGTTTAGCAGGTTTTTAGTTTAACTTGGTCACTAGACAACAAAGTTATAGACAAATTTGGAGACCTCATGGCCGGTCTTATTGCAAACACGAGTTTCTGCTGTTTCCTTGGTAAATATTTAGTGACATCAGCTGAGAACAGGTGATATAGATGTCTCTTATTAGCTGATATCTTCTTCAAGTAGAGACTTCTGTTAGAGATTGTTTTGATGAACCTGTCGTTAATTATCTCTACTTGGTGATCGTTGCTGTCAAAGACTGGAAATATCAATAGAAAGATTCTGAAGGAAGTCGCATTGCTGGCTCTTGTAATATGCACATCTGGAGCATGATGCTTAAGATTTTCAAGATCAACTTACATAAAGAGATTGTAGACTGCATATGAAATAAGTAACATTTCGTCGGAATAGTTCTTGCATATGAAAGTTGTCCATTAGTCTGATGGATAAATTTATTTCTATTGTTTCTCCAGATAGCTGCTGTTTCTGAACTCAATTTTGGCTAAAGAGAGTAAAATGACATTTTGAGTAATTCTCCCACATTGGTATCTTAAAAACAAATGGAGCAAAAGCAGTAGTAGTAATAATGGGCTGAAAAAACAGGTTTACATACTTACCTGGACGGGGTCAATGGGCGATCAATAAGACCCATGGCCTAGGCTTGTGACCTCCATTGCACTTTGGAGGGGTGCCTGCCTAAGGTCGGCCCAAGTGGTCGAGCCTATGTCATAATTTGTGGTAGAGGGGGCCTGCGTTCGCGCGGCCCCTGCTCCAAACCTAAGCCCAAGTTTTCTCAATGTCCATATGTAACTCATTTTATTTACAATGTCTCTTAGTCTCTTTGAGTAAAGTCTTCAGTATTTTCCACCATTTCTGATTTGTGCAATGCTATACTGTGATTAACAAAATCTATGCCAGAGTCAAAGAACATGAAGCAGTATTGATGGGATTGTTTCGAGGAAATCTTTGTCAATTAAGCTAAAAGTTTCATGAGAAGACTCTATATGATGTGCTTCAGGAAGAGCTAAGGATGTAGTTTTACCCAAAGCTGGTCATGAGAAGTATCAGAACCTGGATAACGATGAAGCTATTGAGGTATATGGTCCATCCCACTGATGTTGTCTCATTTTCTGTCTCTCACTTCTAAACTTAATTTGTGCAAAAATATATGACATTGCCAAAGAAGTTTGAAACATATGGACGAAAAAGTAATAGAGAAGTTGCAGCAAGGGAAAGGTGGTTGCTGCAATCGCGTGAAAGGCAAGGAGCATGATCAAAGAGTAAGTCAGCAATGTGATGGTCATACATTTTCAACAAAGTGAACCTCTTGATTAACCTTGTACGACCAAAGGGAAAGGCGGTTGCTGCAATCGCTTGAAAGGCAAGGAGCATGATTAAAGAGTAAGTCGAAATGTGATGGTCATACACTTTCAACAAGGTGAACCTCTTGATTAACCTTGTACGACCAAAGGGAAAGGCGGTTGCTGCAATCGCTTGAAAGGCAAGGAGCATGATTAAAGAGTAAGTCGAAATGTGATGGTCATACACTTTCAACAAGGTGAACCTCTTGATTAACCTTGTACGACCAAAGGGAAAGGCGGTTGCTGCAATCGCGTGAGAGGCAAGGAGCATGATCAAAGAGTAAGTCGCAATGTGATGGTCATACATTTTCAACAAAGTGAACCTCTTGATTAACCATGTACGACCAAAGGGAAAGGCGGTTGCTGCAATCACTTGAAAGGCAAGGAGCATGATCAAAGAGTAATTCGCAATGTGATGGTCATACACTTTCAACAAGGTGAACCTCTTGATTAACCTTGTACGATCAAATGATCAACATATGACCACATTGTAAATCGTCTGTACAATATTATGTGTCGATATGAGCTGTGTGTATGATATAATAAAGTAAGAGCCTAAGAGCTTAAATTTTCCAGAAATAAAGACATGTCATGAAGCAGATTGGGGCCTATATATAGATTGGTTTAGGTTTGATGCCCCTAAGGCTATGACCTATTTTTTCCATTTACCTCTCCAAATAGAAAGCTATAAAGAGTAATAAGTAATTCTCCCACACCAGCAACTAAGAGAAAAGTGGAGCAGAAGCAGTAGCATTAATAATAGGCTGAGCTGTCTGAGAAACATACTTACCTGGACGGGGTCAATGGGTGATCAATAAGGCCCATGGCCTAGGCTGGTGACCTCCATTGCACTTAGGAGGGGTGCCTGTCTAAGGTCGGCCCAAGAGGTCGAGCCTACGTCATAATTTGTGACAGTGGGGGCTTGCGTTCGCGCAGCCCCTACCCAGACCTAAGTTAAAATGTCTCTTGACTAATAGATGGCAGAATAGCAACTCCGGCTGGTAAGTTTGTCCATTCACAACTTGATGAATGTTAGCAATTAGGATATTGTGAGGTTCGTTTAGAAATTTAGGTTCGACATCTATCCTGTCATATCTCATTGCTATAGCTTGTCTTGCAATAATATGTGAATTCTCAATGTTGTAATAGCAAAATTGAAAGGAATATATATGAGCATATTTTTCATCTATAATTGTTTTAGTTTTCGAAGCATGGTTTAATAATTTAAACAAGTTCATTATTTAAATTGGGATAAAGCATAAGTACCTAGGATTATATGTGAAATTTCAGTTACACGTTCAAACTTGATCCTATTACTTCCCTAAACTATTTTAAGATGGAATAAAACAATCCTAAATGTTCTCTTAGGCAAGTGAGAGGCTAAAAAAAATGAGAAAATGTTGTTCAAACTTGGACACATACCCATTTCTAATTGATCATTTTACAATTAGTGTAATACACATAATTGTTACCTTAAAACTTATATATATATATATATATATATATATATATATATATATATATATATATATATAATTTTTATTATTTTTTTCTTTGTAAAATCTATACTTCTCCCTAATTTAAACTTTTTATTTTTCTTTCTTTAATTTCTTATATTTTCACTTTTAATTTTTTTTTAAAAAAATTATATGTTTTTTTTTTTTATACAAATCAATGTTTTTTTCTTTCCTTTTTTTTTCGAATTCATTTTAATTGTGTTCGTTACCTTAATTTTTTACAAAATATACTCTTTATAAAATGATAATATAAGCTTATGAGTATTTATGTATAAATTATATTTTTTAGAAGTTAAAATTTCTCCCAAAAATTATGGCCTAATATATAGTAGTACTTCATCTAAAAATGACTTACTGGTGAAATATTAGCTTGGATACTGCATTAAAAAGAATCGATTCAATACATTTCTTCGGATGTGCAATGAGACCCCTTCCTTGATGAGGATTGCTAAAATGTGGAAAAATAATTCATATTTTTAAGTCGTTTCGTGTGAAGTACAAAGGCTATTTGGTTGGGAATAACTTACTCAGAATTAGTTATTCGAGATATGTTATCCCACTATTCCATCATGTATATAGTATAACTCATCCATCACTGTGATATAAATGGTTCAATAAGCTATTCCAAATTTGACAACTAAATAAAATGCTAAAAAATTATTTTTTAAACTATCGTTTATCTCATGACTCACCTCCAAATAATCTCTAACATATAATAATTTTGAATAAAATATAGAATTATTTTATCTAATATTTAATTTGAGATATTAGATAAATCTTAAATTATTATATATAAAAATAAAAAAATAACTTATCACGAAATAATTAATATTGAATAAATTTCCGGGAAACGACCCCTCAAAAGAAAAGCTGAGAAAATTGTGTAATATAAGTAACGGGCTGAGCTATCAGTCAAATACTGTTATGTGAATTGAGTCGATGGCTGAGCGTAGGCCGGTGACGTCCATTGCACTTTGGAGAGGTGACCGCCGGCCAGACCAAGTGGTCCAGGAATCGCCGGTAGAGCAGGACCTTCAGCGAGGACGTCAACAGGACACCAATGGTATGCCTTTTTCTTGTAGTTGAACTTGTGTGCCCTAGCTAGCTTCCTTTTTCATTTCAACATACATGAAATTGATGGGATTCTTCGAGATCTGTTAATGGAAGCATCATTTCTCGATATCAAATTGAGCTCATCTAGATGTATCACATGACTTTTTTTTGTATAAAACTGGCTTATATTTATAAGATCGATAAGGTTCAATCTCTTTATTGTGTTCCTGATTGCAGTCAAAAAGTTGACTCCTCGTGCTAAGATAACCTTTCAGATGGTGCTGTTCTGCAGGGTCATTAGCATTTGATGCTGAATATAGTCTATGGTTAGAAGAACACAAAAAACACATCGACGAGTTAAGGATTGCTGTCAATTTACATGCAAGTGAATCTGAACTGCGAATTATTGTGGATAATGTCATTGCACATTACGATAAGGTCTTTAGGGTGAAAGGAAATACAGCCAAGGAGGATGTATTCTATCTCTTGTCAGGGATGTGGAAAACGCCTGCCGAGCGGTGTTTTATGTGGATTGGTGGCTTCCGCTCCTCGGCACTTCTTAAGGTGACCTCTTCTTTCTCTCCTATGCGTGGAATTCTGCATCTGTTCTTTTTTATGTCCCATATAGGCTATGGGATTATAAAAAGCTGTTATACATCTTGATCATTTAACGAAAAGGTCCTATCGTTAGCAGGATTATGAAGTTCTTAGAGGTGTGGAACTTCATTGGTTTATGTTTCTGAAAATCTGTAATACTTGCTAACATGAATGAGGTGCCGTGCAGTGTACAGTTGCATTTTTATTCACTATTTTCCTTCAAATATGATGGACGTACAATTATTAAATTGAAGCTCTTTGTTTTCTTGTTGCATCCACTGCATAATAGCATCTCTAAGCAAACCTGATTCCTAGAAGCAAAAGCTTGGAGAAAATTGTGTGGTTATCTCTATCTTTCAGGGATGAGGTTTCCTGTTCTTCAGCTTTGGTGATGTTAGCAGACTTTTGCATATGATGTTAATGTGCTTTCACTCTTTGTTCATGGATTTTGTGCAGATATTACGAGTGTTGTACATTATATTTGCTTTTGTTGTGTCATTTTTTCATGTGTTTCAGTAGTGGCAAAATTAAGAACCTCAAGTTGCTAACACTCATTACAAAATTTAGTATAAGTCCAAAATGCTGTTTCTAAGCCGTACACAAGTTTCTTTATAACCAATTATGCATTATTTCTTTATAACCATCTCAGCCTACAGCTTGGATAGTTTTGCAGATGAAGAGGAGGTGCATAGATCTTTCAGTAAGGAGGTGCAAAGGTTGGTTGTGACAAAGTTAGGAGAGCTAGGCAGAGGTAGGCCGAGGAAGAACTGAGGGAGGTTATTAAATAGGACATGACACCACTTCAGCATAGTCGGCTAGGTAGTTGAGTGTTATCGAACATTGTTTGGGAGAGGCAGGGAGGCTAGCCTCTCTTTCGCTTCTCCTTGTTAGTAGTATTGTTTAGTAAATCCTATAGTTTCCTTTTTTCAATGTGTATTGCTATCGTTTGCTACTCCTTTTCTTCATTTGCTTTATAGCAGCAATGTGTACTATCTCTTCAAACCCCACTTGTGGGACTATAGGGTATGCTAACGTGAAATGATTTCTTTGTTAATGCAGATTCTAGCGAATCAGTTAGAGCCTCTGAGTGAGCAACAGTTACTTGGCATTCACAACTTGCAGCAGTCATCCCGTTGTGCAGAAGATGCTCTTTCACAAGGTATGGAGGTATTGCAGGAATCCTTGGCGGAGACATTAGCCAATGGATCTCCTGCTACTGAAGCGTTATCAGGAGATATAACTAATTACATGGTTCAAATGGCAAAGGCTATGGGGAAATTATGCGTTCTTGAAGGTTTTCTCCGTCAGGTAACTTTACTTTTGCTGCTTCTTCCTATTCTTTGTTTGTGTAAGTTGTTTACAATGGCTATGCTGCAAATGCTCGTGCAATTGTTTGAACATGTGGAAATCAGGGGCAAGCAACAGCTATAGCTAGTAAGCTAGTATAGACGCATTCGCCCGATCGCTTGTCCTACATCAACAATTGGCCTTCTGTCATCTGCATGCCTTCTCATACTTGTATTTCTCTTATGAATTACTATATGATTCAGAGTTTCCTGGTTTTGTTCTATTTTTATGTCGTTTCTGGAGGCAAGATATGTGAAGCTTAAAGTCACTACATCTTTCTGGCACTTTTAACAGGCAGACAATCTGCGTCAACAAACATTGTATCACATGCATCGCATGTTGACTACCAGACAATCAGCCCGTGCTCTTCTTGTAATAAGTGGATACTTCTCACGCCTTCGAAGTCTCAGTTCTCTTTGGGCTGCCAGACCACGAGAGTGATAAGTATGACATGCATCACAATATTTAACTGAAACTCGGATATACTACTTTGATTCACTGGCCAGTATATGAGATGCAGCTAAGTTACTATTTTTAAAGTGGTATTGTATGTGCTTGTCGAAGTGCAGAGTGTTTTTTTCCCCTCTCTATGTTTATAATGCCAAAATTTTACTTTTCAACTTAGGAACCAATAAAATGTACCCTGTGTTTTTAGCTGTACAAGGAAAAAGTTCAGTTACGGATCTGTAGCTACTGAAAGGCTTATCAGGGGATGTTGTTGCTAATTTTATGTGTCAAATAGCAATGGGAATGGGGAAATTAGGGGTTCTTAAAAGTTCTCTCTGACAGTTAATTCTATTTTTGCTGCTGCTGCCAATTCTTTGTATAAATTGTTTACCATGGATATGTCGTCTAAAGTAAAAGTAAAAGTAAAACTCTTTACAAACCAATATTCCCAAATTTCTTTCGTCAAATTACACAGGATATATTATTATGTGTTACTAACATTTTTTCTCAAGTACTTGTTCATTTATCTGAGGGGATGTTGGGGGTGGGGGTGAGAGAAGTTGAATAAAGTTGAACATATGAGAGTTGTATTTGACAAAGTTGATAGTCATGCAACCAATCAATGAAATATAGAAAAAAGCTACATTATTATTATTATTAATTACATATTTTTTAAGAAAACATTAATTTAAAGACACATTTCATTATTTTACACTTATTTATATATTAAGATATAATTTCTTTTTCTACCGTCTTTGTGCACTAGGCAAATCCTATACGATTAATTCAACTCAAAAGACATTGAAGGAGGATCAATTTCGGATCATCTGTGTGAATTACCAATCTCTAAACTAATCGAGTCATCCTAAAAAACATATATCTCTTTGTCATTGAAGTTTATTATATAACGTATAATAATTTTGAATAAAATACAGAATTATTTTATCCAATATTTAATTTGAGATATTACATAAATCTTAAATTATTATATATAAATATAAAAAAAATAAAACGTATTGCCAAATAATTAATCTAGGATTAATTCCCAATCCCTAAAAAGAAAAGCTGGGAAAATTCTGTAATATAAGTAACGGGCTGAGCTATCAGTCAAATACTGATAGGTGAATTGAGTCGATGGCTGAGCGTAGGCCGGTGACGTCCCTTGCACTTTGGAGAGGTGACCGCCGGCCAGACCAAGTGGTCCAGGAATCGCCGGTAGAGCAGGACCTTCAGCGAGGACGTCAACAGGACACCAATGGTATGCCTTTTTCTTGTAGTTGAACTTGTGTGCCCTAGCTAGCTTCCTTTTTCATTTCAACATACATGAAATTGATGGGATTCTTCGAGATCTGTTAATGGAAGCATCATTTCTCGATATCAAATTGAGCTCATCTAGATGTATCACATGACTTTTTTGTATTAAACTGGCTTATATTTATAAGATCGATAAGGTTCAATCTCTTTATTGTGTTCCTGATTGCAGTCAAAAAGTTGACTCCTCGTGCTAAGATAACCTTTCAGATGGTGCTGTTCTGCAGGGTCATTAGCATTTGATGCTGAATATAGTCTATGGTTAGAAGAACACAAAAAACACATCGACGAGTTAAGGATTGCTGTCAATTTACATGCAAGTGAATCTGAACTGCGAATTATTGTGGATAATGTCATTGCACATTACGATAAGGTCTTTAGGGTGAAAGGAAATACAGCCAAGGAGGATGTATTCTATCTCTTGTCAGGGATGTGGAAAACGCCTGCCGAGCGGTGTTTTATGTGGATTGGTGGCTTCCGCTCCTCGGCACTTCTTAAGGTGACCTCTTCTTTCTCTCCTATGCGTGCAATTCTGCATCTGTTCTTTTTTATGTCCCATATAGGCTATGGGATTATAAAAAGCTGTTATACATCTTGATCATTTAACGAAAAGGTCCTATCGTTAGCAGGATTATGAAGTTCTTAGAGGTGTGTGGAGCTTCATTGGTTTATGTTTCTGAAAATCTCTAATACTTGCTAACATGAATGAGGTGCCGTGCAGTGTACAGTTGCATTTTTATTCACTATCTTCCTTCAAATATGATGGACGTACAATTATTAAATTGAAGCTCTTTGTTTTCTTCTTGCATCCACTGCATAATAGCATCTCTAAGCAAACCTGATTCCTAGAAACAAAAGCTTGGACAAAATTGTGTGATTATCTCTATCTTTCAGGGATGAGGTTTCCTGTTCTTCAGCTTTGGTGATGTTAGCAGACTTTTGCATATGATGTTAATGTGCTTTCACTCTTTGTTTATGGATTTTGTGCAGATATTACGAGTGTTGTACATTATATTTTCTTATCTTCTTGTGTCATTTTTTCATGTGTTTCAGTAGTGGAAAAATTAAGAACCTCAAGTTGCTAACACTCTTTACAAAATTTAGTAAAAGTCCAAAATGCTGTTTCTAAGCCGTAAACACGTTTCTTTATAACCAATTATGCATTATTTCTTTATGACCATCTCAGCCTACGGCTTAGATAGTTTTGCATGTGAAGAGGACATACATATATCTTTTAGTAAGGAGGTGCAAAGGTTGGTTGTGACAAAGTTAGGAGAGCTAGGTAGAGGTAGGCTTGGGAAGAACTGAGAGAGGTTATTAAATAGGACATGACACAACTTCAGCCTAGTAGGCTAGAGGGTTAGTAGGTAGTTGAGTGTTATCGAACATTGTTTGGGAGAGGCAGGGTGGCTAGCCTCTCTTTCGCTTCTCCTTATTAGTAGTATTGTTTAGTAAATCCTGTAGTTTCCTTTTTTTTCAATGTGTATTGCTATCGTTTGCTATTCCTTTTCTTCATTTGCTTTATACCAGTTCATCAATGTGTACTATCTCTTCAAACCCCAGTTGTGGGATATAATGGTTATGTTGTTGTCTCAGTTCGTGAAAGGATTTCTTTGTTAATGCAGATTCTAGCGAATCAGTTAGAGCCTCTGACTGAGCAACAGTCACTTGCCATTCACCAGTTGCAGCTGTCATCCCTTAATGCAGAAGATGCTCTTTCACAAGGTATCGAGGCATTGCTGGAAGACTTGGTGGAGACATTAGCCAATTTATCTCCTGCTTCTGAAGCGTTATCAGGAGATGTAACTAATGACATGGTTCAAATGGCAACGGCTATGGGGAAATTAGGGTTTCTTGAAAGTTTTCTCCGTCAGGTAACTTTACTTTTGCTGCTTCTTCCTATTCTTTGTTTGTGTAAGTTGTTTACGATGGATATGCTACAAATGCTCGTGCAGTTGTTTGAACATGTGGAAATCAGGGGCAAGCGACAGCTATAGCTAGTAAGCTAGTATAGACGTATTTGCCCGATTGCTTGTCCTACATCAACAATTGGCCTTCTGTCATCTGCATGCCTTCTCATACTTGTATTTCTCTTATGAATTACTATATGAATCAGACTTTCCTGGTTTTGTTCTATTTTTGTATGTCGTTTCTGGAGGCAAGATATGTGAAGCTTAAAGTCATTACATCTTTCTGGCACTTTTAACAGGCAGACAATCTGCGTCAACAAACATTGTGTCAGGTGCATCGCATATTGACAACCAGACAATCAGCCCGTGCTCTTCTTGTAATAAGTGGACACTTCTCACGCCTTCGAGTTCTCAGTTCTCTTTGGGCTTCCAGACCACGAGAGCGATAAGTATGACATGCATCACAATATTTAACTGAAACTCGGATATACTACTTTGATACACTGGCCAGTATATGAGATGCAGGCATGCAGCTAAGTTACTATTTGTAAAGTGGTATTGTATGTGCTTGTCGAAGTGCAGAGTTTTTTTTCCTCTCTATGTTTTAGAATGCCAAAATTTTACTTTGCAACTTAGGAACCAATAAAATGTACCCTGTGTTTTTAGCTTTACAAGGAAAAAGTTGAGTTAGGGATTTTAAGGAGTGGTATAGATAATTAGATACTTAGAATGTTTTGTGCTTAAACAAATTATAGCTTGTGACTTAAAGTTTCTCTTCTGACAGGTTGGAAATATACAAGCATTTTATCAATTTTCTCTTCTTTATATTTCTGAAGGAAAAGTTAAAATCTGTTGTTATTTATCATCCATAAAAAACTAAAATGAGCCAACTTATTGAGTAATAAGGATGAGCGTGCTGATGTTTTCCAATGTGTATTGCTATCTTTTGCTATTCGTTTTCTTCAGTTGCTTTGTACCGGTTCTTTAATGTGAATTATCTCTTCAAACCCCACTTGCGGGACTACACTGGGTATGTTTGTCACCTCATTTTGTGAAATAATTTACTTGGTAATGCAGATTCTAGGCACTCAGTCAGAGCCTCCGAGTGTGCAACAGTTAGCTGCCATTTAGAACTTGCAGCTGTCATCGCTTGATGCTGAAGACGCTCTTTCGCAAGGCATGGAGGCGTTGCAGCGATCCTTGGGGGAGTTATTAGCCCAACGGATCTGTAGCTACTGAAAGGCTCATCAGGGGATGTTGTTGCTAATTTTATGTGTCAAATAGCAATGGGAATGGGGAAATTAGGGGTTCTTAAAAGTTCTCTGTCAGTTAATTCTATTTTTGCTGCTGCTTCCAATTCTTTGCATAAATTGTTTACCATGGATATGTCGTCTAAAGTAAAAGTAAAAGTAAAACTCTTTACAGACCAACATCACCAAATTTCTTTCATAAAATTACACAGGATATATTATGTGTTATTAACATTTTTTCTCAAGTTACTTGTTCATTTATCTGAGGGGATGTTGGGGGTGGGGATGAGAGAAGTTGAATAAAGTTGAACATATGAGAATTGTATTTGACAAAGTTGATAGTCATGCAACCAATCAATGAAATATAGAAAAAAGCTACATTATTATTATTATGATTTACATATTTTTTAAGAAAACATTAATTTAAAGACACATTTCATTATTTTACACTTATCTATATATTAAGATATAATTTCTTTTTCTATCGTCTTTATGATTTGAGAGAGCATTTTGTGCAAACTAAGTAACCTTTATTGTGTAATATCCTGGAAATAATACGGGAGATGTAACCTGCACTGGGCAAGTCCTATGCGATTGACTCAACTCAAAATACATTGAAGGAGGATCGATTTGGATCATCCGTGTGAATTATCAATCTCTAAACTAATTGAGTCATCCTAAAAAACATACATTTCTCCGCAATTGAAGTTTTTATAATGTTCAAGAATAATTACTACTAAATAATAAAATTTTAAAAAATATTTAATTTTATTTTAAACTTTTAAAATAATAAAACATTTAAAATAACTATTTTTTAAAATCACTATCATAATTTGAGACAAAAGAAATAGTAGATTAACAAGTTTTTTCGTTTGAATTTCAAAATTGACTTAAAAAAAAAAAAGTTGATTTTAAATTTATCACATATTATTGGGTTTATATTAGTCTGGTTAGAAAGTATAAGAGGGTTTTGTTTTCACTTGCGAAGAATTGATCTCAGGTGAAGAACAAATCAATCCTTTCTGGTTCAAATCGGGAAGGACCCCAAGTGTATGACAAGTCAAACTGGTAAATATTAAATATAGCAAAAGGCAAATTGTTCGTTGTAATCAAAGCAAAATTGATCTTCTGTTTTTTTTTCTGTTCAGAAATAGGTAGGACTTAGCAGATCTTTGGTTAGGTAGAAAACAGGGCAAAACGCTTGTTGTTATCGCTGCAAAAATGAACGTCGGACCATCTGGTTTCAGTACGTATAAATCCCACATCAATTACACTTTTTTTGATGCATTTAGTTAAGGGGTTTGCTTGTTTGCTGATTGAGTTTCCGTTTGTTGATTTTTGATGTAGATAATGCGCCAGTGACAAGGGTATTGGTAATTGCGTGTACCCTCTTCACCATCATATTTGGTGTCCGTGGCCGTGCAAATCAGCTGGGATGGTCTTATCAGGTAGTTTTACTTTCTGGGTATGTCTTGTTTTGGGTTCTTTTTTGGTGAGGATAGTTTTTCTTTTGTAGATTTGTGTATTTAGATAATGATGGAACAGTTTTCACCTTTTGGGTGTTATGATTTTGCTCTTTTGCATCATCCCTTTTCTTATAGCTATAAATTGGGTCTTTTCTAATTATTGAGTTGAATTGAGTACTGAGGGTTTCTAGAGGTGTGAAATTGTGAAAAGAAGAATGTAAAGATTGGATCTTTAGTGCATAGTGAGTGACCCATTATCTTATCTTTTCTTTTTCTAAATCTAGATTCGCATCATAGTAACTTACCAATATGAGATGGATATGAACAAAACTGAAGCCTAGATTGGGATGTTACTTATTTAATGCATATCAGCAGTTGGTTTTGGGGAGATTTCATTTCGTGTTTGAAATGGGAATATCTCTTTTGCTTTATTCTTCTGTGTGTGAAATATGTTTGCTCAGTTTGACCGTTGTTCAATTATAAGCTCAGTGGCTGCTAAGGTTAGTTGTTAAGGTGTACATGTACCTTTTTTTGGTTCTGAAAGGGAAGGGAACAGAGGTAGATTACTTTTGTGGTTGCTACTGATTTTTTTTAATGTATAAGAGCATAAAAATACAGCATGTTTTCTCGTCAAGTCATGCATGCCTATGTAATAATCTAGCAATATTGCTGGATCATTTTCAATTCATCAATGTTGTGCATTTTGAGGCTATACTAAAATAGGTTATCTTCTATATTTATCGAACCCGAGATGGCTTGTCACTTCATGAAGCCACTCAACCGCTTTCTTCCTTGTTTGTAAACTTGGATAAAATTAAATGGTTTGTTTATGAGCTTGGAACCACATAAACTCCTTAGCCAGACTGCACATTAAACAATGACTAAGCACAATTAGCAGGTACAACTAGCTAATCTTGAAACCACATGTACTATGTATTTATCAAGTATGAGTACAGGTTTGTCCGTGGACTAGCTGACATTCAATTTGTAGTAGACTTTTGGTGTATTTTGAGGGGTTCTTAAGAAGTGTTCATACCATTGTCATATCCACTTGAGAAAGAGTCCATGCAATATAGAATATCAAATGGTTTTGTTCGTACCATGTATGGTACTGCTAATGCAACCACATTTGGTTTTGATGATGACATCATCAAGCTGTTTTATCCAATAGTAATTTAGATATTTTCATTGATAGGGATGATAATACAAAACTTAGGTTTAATAGGCCTAATAGTCTGACAAACATCCATCATCCTATAGCTATACAAGATTGTATATGGTCTTCTCCTATTTTAGTATCAAATATTCGAATTTGAAGGGATACAAGCTCTGTCAATTACTGTATAAAGTCATAACTTGTTTGTAAGAGCAGGGGATATACCACACAATTCATAAGTGGTTTAGAAGCACCCATGAACTCACATCTGTTTGTTTCGGTAACTTAAGAATACTGGGTTCTTATTTGTCCAAATATCATTTTTGTTTTATAGCTGAGCTTTGGAACTTACGAAATATAGATTCTCTTTTAACGTAATATATGTGTTTTCATCTCATAGCTAAGTCCATTCTGAGTTTTTATAATTTATTAGGGTTCTGTTTCTCCTAATATACAATTTTGTTTTATAGAGGATTTGTTCTCTTTTACTGTTTTCTCAGGCATGATCTCATTGTTTCAGTAGGATTCCCTGTATCGATATAGTAGAACTGCTAATTGATGCATCTTTTTTGCTTGTGCCAGGATATCTTCCAGAAGCTTCAAATCTGGAAGCTGATCATATCGGCTTTTACCTTTTCTTCTACCCCTGAACTAGTATTTGGATTATATCTGCTGTACTACTTCCGTGTCTTCGAGAGGCAAATTGGTTCGAACAAATATTCTGTAAGTGCTTATTGGGGTAGTACTTTTCTTGGATAAGTTATTGGGTCAGCTTCAACTTGCTTAATAAACTAATGGATAGTAAAAGCAGCAGGTGTTAAATCAACTGATAGGCAATAATAGAAGTTTCCCCTTTTCTGCTGTGTAGTTTACTTTGCTACCACTTGTTCTGCAGGTTTTCCTGCTGTTCTCTTTTGTGGTCTCGTTATTGCTCGAGATTCTTGCCCTACAACTTATTAAAGGTATTGGTCATTTCTAATCATCAGATATGGTATTTCTTTTTAGATTTTCTCAGCCTTCCTAGAAGTGATCGTGCTTAGAAATCTATAGATAGGAAGAACTGAGAGTTTCTTACTGGGTTCTTTACCTAGGCGCTTATCTTATTAACTTTCACTCATTTGGAAGTGCTAATAACTGAAAAAAATATCAGAACAATGAGGCTGGTTCTTTCAAAAAGATTTAAAATGAGGTAGCTAAATAAGCTCTTTAGACTCCTAAATTGGTGGAAGTGGGCATGAATGGGGCTAATATGGGATATAAGAAATAGTAATGTTTTTTTCTTGTCAAAAAAGTCAAAAGAAATAGTGATGTTCTGAGGTTGTACAGATATGAAAAAGTACAGAAACTGAGGGTGATAAGCAGAAATTGAGAGAACAGATAAGAGGCGGGGGGAACAAAAAAGGATAAGAAAGAGATAACAGAATACAATCATAACTTGTGATTGCCAGTCCTTCAAACAGTTATACCTGTGTTATAGTAACCATGCAGCATATCATGTAATGATGTTAGAAAAATATGTACAACTGTGATTAACTTTTCTTTTCTTGTTTTTGCTTTTGATAAATATTCATCAATTTTGATCTCTTTACTTTGCTTTGAAATTTTGGGGTTACATGCTGCTTAGGGTAAAATATTGCTCTTTGGGCTAGGATAGACCATCATATATATATATCACATGAGATGGATTATAGCTTGTGGGTTATGATATGAGACAAAAATAATGAGATTAGTCAGATTCTTGGGTGACATATGTAGATATATGGTTAAAAGTATTGTGATGGGATAGTTGATGAACTTGATCACGTGAGATGGATTATAGCTTGTGGATTATGATCTGAGACAAAAATAATGAGATTAGTCAGATTCTTGGGTGATATATGTAGATATACGGTTAAAAGTATTGTGAGATATTGGGATAGCTGATGAACTTGATCAAGTTGCATAAGTAACTTTATATTCATAGAGAAGCACAGGTCGAGAGTGATAGCAAAAGTTCTAGAAGCATTAGTATTTCATGTGATTCTGCAAGTTATTAGAGATAGTGACGAAAAGTCATAAAACTCCATGCAAAACCAACAAATTAATATATACAGGAAAAAGAGTCTTAAGATTGCGAGAATAAGCAATTTCCTATAAGTGACCAGTTCCTGCACTGTTACTAGCGAGAAGTTCATATCATTATTGTTTCGTCGTATCTTATATTGATTACTCAAATGAAAGTCAAAGTCCATAATGGGTAAGAGAAGCAGCTGCTAAAGGGCTTATCCCAACTCTTCTTTGTTTATTAGATTGATCATCTCTTTGAAAAAATTAGTGCTCATTTTTGTCAACCCTCACTCATCCCTGGCTTCTAATGCCATATAATATCCTAGAAGAAAACAGAATAGTGAAGCGTCCTTCTAATGCAATATAATATCCTATAAGAAAATGGATTATTGAAGCATCTGATCTATTGATATGTTGTTAATTTTTTGAAACTAAAAAACAGGTTCCTTAGCCATTGATATATTTTAAATTTTCATTTTCAGATCCTTCCTTGAGTATCATGTCTGGGCCCTATGGATTGATTTTCTCTTCCTTTGTGCCCTTTTATCTTGACATTCCGGTTTCTACCCGGTTCCGCGTATTTAGTCTTCATTTCTCTGACAAGGCGTTTATTTATTTAGCTGGTCTCCAGGTATTTTATACTTTTATCACGGCTTCTAATTAAATATTGTACTAGTTTTGGTTTCTTATCATCCATATTTACTTGATATTTTATATTGCAGCTTCTTTTCTCATCCTGGAAAAGATCTATTGTACCCGGGCTCTGTGGAATAATTGCAGGTTGCTTGTATCGTTTGAACTTTCTCCGTATCAGGAAAGTGAAGGTTTGCCCTGTTCTTGTTTGTTTCTACTGAGTTAGCATTCTCTGAAAATAGTTATTGTAATCTCATGGTATTAGGTACTTATTGATACTATCATTTTTCTATCGTTATATGCCTGGAGAATTCGAATTAGTCTTGCATGCACATATGTATCATACTGCTGCTAGTCATTAAGATTTCTTTTTCTGTACTTGAATTACATGTAGTTGGAATATGGACCTTCTATCTGTGTTGATGGGAATAACCCTTGTTCTGACTTCTGAATGACTATAAGGAATAGGTAGGCTCCATTTCTCATCAAGTAGTTAGATCTGAATGTGTCTTATAGGTGGAATGCTATTGCTGGAAGGCAAAGCAAATGCTTCTTGTTGAAGGTAATAATGCAATGTAGGAACACGTAAATAAGCTTTGTAGAAGTAGAGAACTCTGAGCGCCGCTGTAGAATTGACAGCTGATTTTATGGTTTTGAAATTACGTTCTCCAAATAATTTTCTTGCTTGAGATGTCAAAAGTTGCACCTTTATCAGACATACCTTTCCCTGATGTTTTATTATGAATCTGACCTGCATCAATTGTCTTTCTTTTAGTTCCCTGGATTTATTACATCCTTCTTTGCTCGGCTTTCTTGGCCATCAATGGGTAACTTGCCACCACCTTCAGCACCAGCAAGAAATGCTCCAGGAAATGTACCAATCTTTGCAGGTCGCCAAATGGAGGCAAGTATTGTTTTTGATTCCTTGGTATAGTTAGTTAATAATATAGTTAATTCTTTTGATGTTTTAAGGGAAAGCTGTATGTCTCAGTGTCAGACTAGTTGAAAGAAATGCCTGGTCTCAGTTGCTACCTTGGAGTGCAAATGATTTCTGCTTGTATGACTCTGTCAGTCATCTAAAACACACATCTTCCTTGGATTGGCTGTCCTGAATGTGGACCAGTATTTTACTCCAAGTGGATAACATATAAAGAACTTAAATCCCAAATAAGATTTCCGTTCGTGGTTATTAGAGATTGAGATGTTCGCAAGTACCAAGTCCTTAAAGAGAAACAGTTGCAGTTTTTAAAAAGAGAGGAGAAACATTTACTATTTGTTTCCCATCAACATCTCACATCTTCTCCCTGGCTAGCTGTAATCTACAATCTTATCTTCTCTTCATTGGCTTACATCAAACATAATTGAGCATGCATAAAATAAAAAAAGAGAAGAAGATAGAATGCTCACCTTCACTGACCAAAAAGAAAGAATATGGAGCTTTTATATATGCCTCGTCTTCAAGTGAAAGAACTTATGTAAAGAACAACCTGTTGCTTCTCCTAGTACAACAGCAAAGGCATATAGAAAAGCTCCTTCACTTCATTTTTTTTCACAATCCTACACGAGTGAGCTTCATGATAACTCTACTATTCTAACTGTGATATGTGTTGTCATCTCCTCCTCAAAAAAATAAAAATAAATAAAGAAATAAATAAAAAAAAACAAAAAAATAAAAAAATGGGGGTTGTCATCATCCTCCATGTGCTCTCTCTCTCTCTCTACGTCTGAGCCAATGGTTGAGTAGTAGGCTTGCGTAATATTGTCATATCACATTAACAGATGTGAAATCAACCATTCTTTTACAGAATAAGTGCCTAAATCCCACATAATTTGCAAACACTATTTAGATGACAAAGGCAGCAGGAAGTAAATTGAGCCAACACTTATCTTTAACTGGTGTATCAACCTGATATCCTTATTTTGGGTTTTATCTCTGTTGACTAGATTCTTGTATTTTATGTTGACTAAGGTAAGCAATAGCACTTTGCAACATCGTAGAATAACTTGTTAGATTTTGATGTAGTAGTAGTAGAATGGAGTAATGAGGTGAGGAGATCCTGTCTGATATGTGTTTGTAGCTCCATCTTGGATGGTTTAGTTTTATTATCGATGTGTGGTAATACTAGTTCTACAAGTTGGACCTCCATCTCCCCAGTTCTAGGATTTTATTCTTCTCCTCCATCTCCTCAGTTCTAGGATTCTGTCTTTCCTTTTCTAGATATTCAATCTAGTGGAACGTGGCTTTGATGGAGATATTATTCGTCTTTAAGTTTCACTTTCTAAATTAGCCCTGCTGCTGAGACATATATCAAACATAAGGAAACAAACATCCGAATTATGGATAAATTTCTTCCTTGTTATGTTTTTCTTTTGGTTTCTTTTTGGAGTATCGTGTCAGTATTGTCAGCAACTAACAACTATTGAAAAGAGAAATACAGCAAATTCCAATGGTGTTCTTCTGGTACAGCTATACAAAGAGGCAAACTGTGACAATTTTCCTATGAAAGTTCCAAATAAGTGATAGTTCCCCTGTTTGATGATTTCGTTAAGCACCTCATCTAGCCCCATGGTCTTTGTCTGGATGGTATGAGTTTCTTTCCAGTCATAACTTATAGACAGCAAAAGGAAAAAGCTAATTGAGAATGAGAAATGATGATAGCACAAACTAAATGCTTATTATATTTTCCACCCTACCTTCACAAGGTAGGGTAAGGCTGCGGATACACCATCCTCCCAAGACCCTACTTGTGGGATTACACTGGGTATATTGTTGTTGTTGTGGGGGGGAGGGTTATTAAGAAAGTGCTGTGCTCTCTCTTTTTTCTCTCACAGAAAGAGAGAGAGCTGCAGTAGATTGGGTGTGAGGATGGTGGAGCAGAATAGTGGAAAAAGAATATTGAAAGAGGAAACGGCAAATAGACACACAAATAAAGGAAATAAGAGTCAGGGAGATGAGTAATGCAATGGAAATAACAATTCGTCCCAAAGTCATATTTTCCATGGTAACTTTCAGATGAGTATGGTTCATAGAATTTCAGAAGTTTCAAGTTCCATATATTTATTCCATATATAGAAAAGAAGAATAATTAATCCATATAAGAAAGCAAAGTGATTAAGAGGCGGAAACCGAGACAATGAAAGAAGAATAAATAATGAAGTTGTGGAACTGTGTATCTACTGCAAAGTTACCTTTTCTGATGTTCAAGTGAGAGTATGTAATGATTAAACATTGCTTGTCTTCTCCATGTATACTGGAGAATTCTGAGCCTTTTTTAAGTCACAACGTCCAGATAGCTAATGCAAGTGCTTGAACTACACGAACTGTTATTTGCAGTCTAGAATTTTGTTTTATTATGTTGAAGAGTTTGATCAGTTAAGTTTAGCTTTCACATTTTTTACTTGTGTCATTGAATTTCAAATTTTATCTGGGCCGATGGAATTGAGAGGTCACTTTGTTCAAAATACAAGTTAATTGATGGGCTATATTCATCACCAATGAGTTGATTCTTGGTGTGTTCCTATGGAAAACCAACTGTAGTCACATCTAAGCTTCTGTGGTCCTTTTTGAAAGATTTGAACGTTCTAACATGAGTATACTGCTTTCTCCTGCATATTCCAGGGGAGTTACCGAGCTCCAGTTCTATCCACCCCAGAGCCACCAGAAGATGCTATTGCTATGCTGGTATCGATGGGCTTTGATAGGAATTCAGCAAGGCAGGCACTCATCCATTCAAGAAATGATGTTAATATAGCTACAAACGTCCTCCTTGAGTCTCAATCGCACTGAGATGGAACTTTCACCAATTTCTGAAGGTGTTCATAATTTGGAATTTTCTGGGAACAGTTGGATTTACACTCTCTTCCAATCTTTCAAGGTGCTGTTTGATTTTTGTTTCCCTCTTAGTCTAGCATTTCATGCACTTATCTCACTCCAACGCCACCCTAATTGATTATAATACCTGGATCAGCATATACAGGGTTGTTCAAATGCATCATTTTAGAAATTAGGTTATGTATAGTTGCACTGATGAGCTCTTACTGGTATCTGGTGATTGTAAATCTGACCAAATTAGTCTCTCCTATAGGTTGAAAATAGTTTCTTGCTTTTTTGAATTCCTGAATTATCGTCTTCTTTCCTCTTATCCGAGCCTGAATGTTGATTGGTTGTTTTATTCGACATTTTGGTGATAGCTTCTTATGTGTGCATCTCCAAGCTCCAGGTTTTCTTAGTAAAAGATTCAACATCCCCACAACCTTGCAGAAAAGATTTACGTTCTTGCAAGCGATATCATCCAACATTTCGATATATATAATAAGAAGAGTTGACATTAATTGAAAGAAAAACTCAAGATTATCATGATGAATTTATAAAAGTAAAAGCTAATCAAGGATGATTTTATTAATGCAATCAATTGGACATAAGAGGAACCCTTTTGAGGAGCCTAACTTTCAGACCATGTTTCATTTGAATGATAATAGAAGTACTTGGAGAAATTATTTGATCTTTAACTTTGATATGATAATTGTATATGATGGTAGCTGCCACTATTTTCATGTTTGACCCCTCCTCGTTCAGAGATCCATCTCTCTGGCTTGAACTCTAAGCAATCTTTCCCCCATATACTTTCCATTCTCCCCATTGTATAGAACGATAGCACAACTCTCGTGTTTGGACTAACATGGTGACCGCTTGGAAGAATGTCAGATTCAAGTGGAAGTTTGTGCTCAATTCCAACTTAATGGAAAGAGCCTCATAGTTTCACACAAAGCACCATGTAGATAGACCAGTTTTCTTGTTTCTTGTACATTGAAAAAGTTGAGATTTTCATCTTCTTTTAGGTGCAATTGTTGTTGAATCTCTTCTCTAATCCTTTTCTCTACTAAGGGATTTTTAGCTAAGAGCCAAAAAAGCCAAGTGAGAGCTGCACTTGTGGTGTCTCTACCAGCAAGCATCAAGCTCAAGAAAGTGTCCCTTAGAAATGTTTGCAAAGTACCCAAATCTCCATCTTTTCATTCATTGTACATCTTGATGTAGACGTTTAAAAATTTGAATTCCTCGTCTTTGATTGTACTTTTATGCATCAACTCTTCTTGCTTCTGCGAAATGCAAGGATATAAGAACTGATCAAAAGCTTCCCACGCTTGAATGAGCTTCTTTTCTCTACCAATTCGAAGCCATTTTTGCAATTTCCAGCAACCTTCTGGCAAGAAATGTCTGTAAAGAAGTGCATCCATAGCGTCGTTGAACGCCTTTTCACATGGCACATGAGGTAAATCAACAGACAAACTTTCGGGATCATGATCAAGTAACAATTTGCTAATAGCATCAAAAGTGAAAATCGAACAGGGTGTCCTGTTCAGCAAAAGCATCAAGAATGGGTCGTAGCCCGTTATCAATAACACCCCACATGTTCCTCTCCAACAAAGTTTGGAACTTGGCATGTCCCATTATGTACATTGTGGTCTTCCTATGAAGCTCCCATAGCTCAGAATCAACATTGAAGATTCCATTTCCCAAAAATATCAAAAATCTTACGAAACTCAACACCCTTTGGATAGTTTGAGAAATTTTTACCGAGGATGTAGTTGATATTTGCAGGATCACTAGTAACAAACATATTCAAATTGGCAAGAACAGGACCATGGAACTCAAAAGTTTCCTTAGTTTCTACAAAAACATCAGTTGCAAACTCATGGAAACGATGAACATTTCGTATAAGCCCAGACAACATTCCAACAAGAGTGAAAATTAATTGATTGTCTTCATATACTGTAAGAGATTTTAATACTGCATTTCAAAACTCTCTACTTATATATGTATGTTGGTTGAAATTCCGAATCAAGAAACGATCATGAAGTAATCCTAGAAATGACTATTATAGTCTATTAAATAGTTATGATAGTTATTTAGAGTTCTCATTCATCCAATAATGTTCTATCAAACTCAACAACGATTTTCATATGTATTTCATTTTTCAAGCCCATAGAGAATATTAAGATAGTGTCACATATTTAGACAATTTTATCGTAAATCAAATATTTTCAAGGAAAATTAATTTTTTTGCTGTTAGATAAATCCACAAGAAATAAGGAATCCTCATAACTATATATTACCATAATGTTATTTTTTTATAGTTGTTGCTGACTTTTTTTTTGTTTCTTTATTTTGTCGATTAGTAAGATGAACTAAATATTGCACTATATATGCTTGAATTTTGAAAGAAAACGCAAATGTGAAATCCACTTATATTAACATGAAAATAAGTTATAAAATTCCTTTAAGATTTTAAAGTTTATGTGAATTTTTTTTTTCTGCCTATATCAAATTTTTACATTTATAAGATTAGTTTTATCAATTTCTATACATATAAATGATTATAGTATGATAAATCATTTCATCTTTATGATTAAATGTATTATTAACACATGAATGTATTGTATAGGCAATTTTCATAGTATGCAAGGAAAAAAAACTATAGATTTATATTAAATGCATTTATATAACAATTTGAATTCCAAGGTTGAAAGTGTTGCTAGGGGTCAACCCATTAAGACAATTTTTTTAACTTTATTTTTTTATTTGAATACGTTATCTAATAACTTTATTTAAAATATTATATACTCATTCATATAAAATATATCTGTGAAGCGCGTGCCGAGAAACTAGTATAAAATAAATAGTTAGAAGGAAACATGCAATAAGAAATTTCAGTACACACATTTTGTAACCATATACTCTACCATCGTGATTATCTTAATCACCCATGATATATGATATGATATCAGCCTTTTAATTATAAGAAAAATATCATTGTATTCTTCTTTTAAGTAAATTAATATGATATTTGATTTGTATTTAAATAAAATTTGAATTGTAACAGAGTTATAACTTCTTAGCCTTTGTTGATTCAATTTTTTGATATGCAGATGAGTGATGGTCGCATAATTTTCATGCTACTATATACAAGTTTTAATTGAAGAAAGTAATATTTTTCATTCTAATCTTGTTCGTTTGTTTGTATTTTTGATAAAAATAAATATATTCGAGAGTAGATATGTGAATAAGGATGAATGTTATTATATCAAGTTAAGGGGACATAAGGGGGTGGGATTCGATTCAATTTTCACTCCTTGACAAATACTCATCCTGAGCAATATCTTCTAGTTCAAAGATATGACATCTTTGTCTATTCTTGTTCAGGGTCTTCTAGAACTGCAAAACAATTTCATCTAGAGAAAATATTTTCATTTTTTTGCGCTCGACTAGAAGTCTCTAATTAATGTTAGAGGGATTCAATCCATTCCACCAGACTCTTGCTATGACAAATCTCTAACTTATCATCTATGTCTGTTACAACTAACTGTCAGATTCTTGCATCCTTATCTAGTTATCTTTCTTAGCTTACTGGCATTGACAATTGTGCTTAGCAACTCATGTGGGTGATCTTGAAAAATGCCTAACTCAAAAAATATGAGGCCATGCTTTCCTATCATCATCTATAAAATGTAAAGTTGAGAAAAGGAAATAGTCCTCAACTCAAACAAGTCCCTTCTCTCTATCTTCAAGAAATGGATGTCCTTGAATATTCTCTTACTCTCTTGATAATCATCATGTGTGTTACTTATTGTACATGGTGGTACCTTAGTAAATTAAGCTCAGTGCCAACAAATTGGCCTCTTGTTGGAATGTTGCCTGGGCTTCTACGAAATGCTCATCGTGTCCATGAGTTTGCAACTGATGTTCTTGTGGAAACTAAGGGAACTTTTGAGTTCCATGGTCCTGTTCTTGCCAACTTGAATATGTTAGTTACTAGTGATCCTGCAAATATCCACCACATCCTCAGTAAAAATTTCTCAAACTATCCAAAGGGTGTTGAGTTTCGTAAGATTTTTGATATTTTGGGAAATGGAATTTTCACTGTTGATTCCAAGCTATGGGAGCTTCATAGGAAGACCACAATGTACATAATGGGACATGCCAAGTTCCAAACTTTGTTGGAGAGGAACATGTGGGGTGTTGTTGAAAACGGGCTACGACCCATTCTTGATGCTTTTGCTGAACAGGATACCCTGTTTGATTTGCAAGATATTTTTCAGAGATTCACTTTTGATGCTATTAGCAAATTGTTACTTGATCATGATCCCAAAAGTTTGTCTGTTGATTTACCTCATGTGCCATGTGAAAAGGCATTCAACGACGCTATGGATGCACTTCTTTACAGACATTTCTTGCCAGAAGGTTGCTGGAAATTGCAAAAATGGCTTAGAATTGGTAGAGAAAAGAAGCTCATTCAAGCGTGGGAAGCTTTTGATCAGTTCTTATATCCTTGCATTTTGCGGAAGCAAGAAGAGTTGATGCATAAAAGTACAATCAAAGACGAGGAATTCAAATTTTTAAACGCGTACATCAAAATGTACAATGAATGGAAAGATGGAGATTTGGGTACTTTGCAAACATTTCTAAGGGACACTTTCTTGAGCTTGATGCTTGCTGGTAGAGACACCACAAGTGCAGCTCTCACTTGGCTTTTTTGGCTCTTAGCTAAAAATCCCTCAGTAGAGAAAAGGATTAGAGAAGAAATTCAACAACAATTGCACCTAAAAGAAGATGAAAATCTCAACTTTTTCAACATACAAGAAACAAGAAAACTAGTCTATCTACATGGTGCTTTGTGTGAAACTCTGAGGCTCTTTCCATCAGTTGCAATTGAGCAGAAATTTGCACATGAATCTGACATTCTTCCGAGCGGTCACCATGTTAGTCCAAACATGAGAGTTGTTCTATCATTCTATACAATGGGGAGAATGGAAAGTATATGGGGGAAAGATTGCTTAGAGTTCAAGCCAGAGAGGTGGATTTCTGAACGAGGAGGGGTCAAACATGAGCCATCGTTCAAATTCCCAGCATTTAATGCAGGTCCAAGGACTTGTATAGGGAAGGAAATGGCATTCATTCAGATGAAAATAGTGGCAGCTACCATCATATACAATTATCATATCAAAGTGGAACATCAAATAATTTGTCCAAGTACTTCTGTTATCATTCAAATGAAACATGGTCTGAAAGTTAGGCTCGTGAAAAGGGATCTTCCTCTTATGTCCGATTGATACTAAACGCGTGAACAATTCTTGAATATTTGTGTAACATAAATTACTCTAACATGATTATGCATCTTAATAAAATGTATTCAAGTGCATTTATGAAATCGTCCTCATGAATTAATTTTTATAATCTACAAGCTCTGAATCCTAGATCCGTCTCTGAGTAATGATTATAAAAAAGGGGCAACCTTATCGCACTAAAGCTCCTGCTATGCATAGGATTCGGGGAAGGGCCTGACCATTGCATTTCTGCCAAAAGATGTTTAGGGTTATTATTATAGAAAAGCTAAGTATGAGGATAACTAGGACCAAGTATGGTTTAATGGAAATTTGAAATAAACGTTTCAAGTTTGGAAGGCCCTTTAGTATTTAACCATAAGAATGAAAGTTGGTATTGTATCATTGAGTTTCTACATACTTCCTAATTTTGTCAACATGTGATGTCTTTGTCTTAATTTTTGTCATCTAGTCTTGGAAAAACGCACACCCATCTTTATTCAATAATTTATAGAACACAAATGACAAGAAAGTAATGTTGGTGTGAATTCAACAAAAGACACTACCATGTGCCAATTATATGGTTAACCTTTATGATTGACAAAACATGACATGTGATTCGTGGTGAAGTCAGAAGTTCAGTTATGAATTCAGCCATGTGATTAGGGACGAAGTTAGAAGTCTAGTTATGAATGGATGATCCGTTTTAACGAATTGTTATACATCATGTGGACCCACTAGCTATATTATTTGACCAAATCAAATGTCGATGTATAAGTAGGTATATTTGCATAATGATAACGAGAATTTGAAAGATGATTCATGTTTGATTTCTCTTTATTCTGAAATCCATCTTTGCAACTTAAACTCTAGATAATTTACCCCCACGGAGTCTCCATTCTCCCCATAATGTAGAACTACTCTTGTTTTTGGATTAACACGATAACCGCTTTGAAGGATGTAACTTTATGATCTTAAAAAACTAATGACAAGAACCTAAGAGTTTCATAGAAAGGACCATGTAGATGGATCAAATTCAAGAAAGTGTACTTCGAAAAATGTTAATCATGGTTCGGAGAAGGAAGAGGAAGAGGAAGAGATGAATTGCGCAATTAGGAACATTATATTGAAGACATGCCACTCCATCATTTTAATTTTTTCTTTAGTGAAATGAAGCACAAAATCGTATGTCCAAATGATCATAGAAAAAAAAAGAAAGATAAGATTCATACAGTACAGATGTATTACAAGTGTGTCTTAATATATATTAGGCTTGTTTTGATACAAAATTTGTATTGTGTATTAAGAACATATTGACATACAATATAGATTTATTAAAATTATATAGCTAAAAACAATAAATATTTTTCAAATATAATATATAAAGATAAATTTCTCAATACTTAACCTAATTAGAAGCATATCATAACCATAAACTTAAAATAATCATACCTTTTATCAATTTCATACAACAATCTTATCATATTTCTTTATCTATTTTATCATTTTATCCAAAATTGCAAATTTCTTTTTATCTCTCTCTTTATCATTTACAATAGTAAAATTTTTCAAAGAAAAGGATATAAGTCTATTAGACAAATTATTTTAGAATTGTTTTCTGTAAATTTATCTTTTTATTTTGTATATTTCGAGTTTTAAATTCTCCTCATACTTTTTCATCACGATTTTCTCTTCTCACCTCGTGTCATTTCTTTGTGATTGTAACAATCACGACAAGCAGTGGAAAGAACAAAAACGTGTTTTAATTTTGAGCTGTTGAACAGAATCCAACCACATAGAAATGAACGATACAAAGTCCTCTAGCTTTTCATACTAGCATTAGGCTAACGTTATTTCATGAATTATACATATTGTCTACACACATTTAATACTAATTAAAGTTGAGTTAGGACGGATAATATCACTTGAATAAGTTATAATTATCTGCCTGTAACGTGTTCAATGGTCCTTGGAGGCTACTCAAACCTAAAACCTAGTTCATGTATTTCCTGAAGCTGCATCTCGAATATCCTATAAGCTCTTAGGATATCCATAAACAGATCAAAATATGCCAAACTCTTCTTGACGATCAAATAGTTCAAGAAAATCCGCAAAAGCTTTCATGGAGATCAAAGTTCAAATCATCCTAATTTGAGAAATACACAAGGAAGGAACAGAATTGTACCCTTATTCTTGTTTCTTCAGATTTTATTTACGATTAATTGGTTTACATATATTTAAAATTTATTACACATAACAGTATTGAGTTTGACCAAACATGTATCGAAAATTGAACTTCTTACTCCGCCCTTACTACACTCTTGCTATATGTAGGTCAATATTAGACGGGAAACATGGATATTTAGTTAATTTATCCATTTTATCGTGGATAATATATGGCTTAATCCCTATTTAATCCATTTTTAATATATGACTAAGTTTTAAAATTAAATTAAATTGCTTTAATTCAATATTTTAAAATAAATTTTTACATATTAAAAAATTATACCGAAAAAGCTATAAATTGCAACTTTTTGATATCAATTTGATGCAAAAACAAATCTTTAAATGTTAAATCAAAGTTTATATGGTTTGACTCTCAAAAAGAAAATGATGACAACTGAAAAGGAATGGAGGAAATACTGAACTAACCTTGTTAGTTGTTAATTATACTTCGAAACTCTAAATTTGAGTGCTAGTTATTTATTTAATATTAAGCGGAGAAAAGAAAATTCATAAAAATCCTCTTGAATTTTCTAAATTGAACAAGTAAAAAATAATATATTTATTTTTAGTATAGAAACCAAATAATATGAAATGAAGGAAATATCTTGGACCAACAATTTTTAGTAAGCAAAATATCTAAGGAAACAACTTTATTGGGAATCACATGCATGAAACAACATAAGACATGCATATAAGCAAATCCATGTGTTTATTCCTTTTTGACAACCTTAACCATTAGACCATTTCTCACTTGCATGACAATAGAAGTTGTGGGATAAACATTTTCTGGTTCTATTACTTGGATATTGTAATTGTGTATGATTATAGCTGCCACGATTCTCATCTGAGTAAATGACATGTCTTTCCCTAAACAAGTACGTGGACCAGCATTAAACGCTGGAAATTTGTAAGATGGCTCATGTTTGATACCTCCTCGTTCAGAAATCCATCTCTCTGGCTTGAATTCTAGACAATCTTTTCCCCAGATAGTCTCCATTCTCCCCATTGTGTAGAATGGTAGGATTATTCTTGTGTTTGGACTAACACGGTGACCGCTTGGAAGGATGTCATGATCAAGTGGAACTTTGTGCTGTAAAGAAACTGCTGGAAATAACCTAAGAGTTTCACACAAAGCACCATGTAGATAAATCAATTTTCTTGATTCTTCTTTAGTGAAAAACTTGAGGTTTTCATCTTCTTTTAGGTGCAATTGTTGTTGAATCTCTTCTCTAATCTTTTCCTCTGCGTGGGGATTTTTGGCTAAGAGCCAGAAAAACCAAGTGAGAGTTGCACTTGTGGTGTCCCTCCCAGCAAACATCAAATTCATGAAAGTGTCCTTTATAAATGTCTCCAAAGTACCCAAATCTCCATCTCTCCATTCATTGTATGCCTTAGTGAACGTGTTTAAAAATAAAAATTCCTCATCTTTGATTGTACTTTTATGCATCATCTCTTCCTGCTTTCGCGAAATGCAAGGATATATGAATTGATCCAAAGCCTTGCATGCTTGAGCAAGCTTCTTTTCTTTACCAATTCGAAGCAACCGTTGCAATTTCCAGACATATTTTGGCATTATGTGTCTATATAGAAGTGCATCGAGAATATCGCCCAATGCCTTTTCACATGGTACATAAGGTAATTCAATCGATAAGCTTCTTGGATCATGATCAAGTAACAATTTAGTAATGGAATCAAAAGTGAATCTTTGCAAAATATCTTGCAAATCGAATGTTTTACCCTGTTTTGCAAAAGCATCAAGAATTGGTTGAAGCCCTTTTTCAATTGTGCCCCATATTATCTTTTCTAACAAAATTTGGAACTTTGCATGGCTCATTATGGACATTGTGGTCTTCCTTTGAAGCTCCCATAATTCATCATCAACATTGGAGACCCCATTTCCTAAAATATCAAAAATCTTACGAAATTCAGGTCCTTTTGGATAATTTGAGAAGTTTTTACTAAGGATATGGTGGATATTTGCAGGTTCACAAGTAAAAAACATATCTATATTTGCAAAAATCGGACCTTTAAACTCGTAAGTGCCACCATATTTTATAAGAACTTTAGTCAGATATTCATGAATACGATGAAAATTCCTTATAGCCGCCGGCAACTGCCTAAGGATCGGCCAATTTGTTCGGGCTGATGTTTTTGTCCCTCTATATAGAATGAACCGTATAAAACAAGTGAAACAAAAAATTAACAAGAAAAGAAGAGAGTTTTCGAGGAAATCCATGGAGGGTTGAATTTGTTTTTTGTTTTTTTTCCTTTTGTTTTAGTAATCTTTATACTAGTGTATACTAATTAACCAAAATCTTGTAGAGTTTTATAATAGTGTTGGTCTATTTGGCCACAAGTTTAATTGGACCACAATTTAAAGAACCTAGGACAGGTGCTTGAGGAGTTTGATGTTTACTGTACACGTTTTGGCAACTTTTTTACTCCCTCTCAAATGTAAAATTTTTCTCATCAATTTATTTGTTAGTTCTGCAGCGTGATGGTTAGACTGTTTTTTATTGAATGGGGTAGAGAATTGTCCAATATAAAATTCTTGGTTATGCAAATTATAGAAATGAGGATGCTAGGATGGATGTGGGGTGTGGTTAGAGAGATAACATTAGGAATAAGGATATCTAGGTGGATAAGGTGGGAGAAACTTTGTGGCGTATTAGATAAGGAAAATGAGACTAAGATGGTTTGAACATGCGAAGAAAAGATGTGGAGACGTTGCAGTAAGGAGGTGTGAGATGTTGGATATATGGGGTTATGAGGAGAGGTAGAGAGGTAGGTCGAAAAAATATTGGAGAGAAATAATTAGAGAGGACATAGTACAATTTCATATTACTGAAGGCGTGAATTTAGATAGAAGGATGTCGAGGTCATGTATTAGAAGGTTAGTAGGTAATGAAGTATTCTCTTGCTTTTCGAAGATTTAGACTTGCTGGTGTCTGTCGTAGTATTAGTTATGTTGTTGAAGTTATTGCTTTTGATATATATCATTTTATGTTGTTTGTTGTGTTTCGATTACTTTGTTGTTGTTATTGTTCTTTTCTTGTAGGATCAACATTCCTTTCCTTATTAATAGCTATATTATTTTTTTTTTTCTTACTTGAGTTTGTTCCACTTAAGCCCGAGTTCTTTCAAAAACAACTTATCTGCATTCACGAGGTAGTAATAAATTGTGCATACACTTTACCCTCTCCGTAAGATTTCATTCGACATATTATTATTATTGTTGTTACTTTCCAATACATGTAGAATGGAATTTTTTTTTAAATAAACTAATTAAATGAATACCCCTATTAGTTAGGAACATTAAAGCCTAAAGGTACTTGAAAGCTCTTTTTAAAAAAAAAAATAATAATAAAATGCTGCTATGGTGTCAAGGAAATTAGGTAAGCTTAACTATCTTATTAGTTAATTAATTGTGTTTATTAAAAATGTCCTTCTAGAATAGACTGAATAAAGGGAATTAAAAAATGTTTTATTAGTAGTTTTAGTAGTATTAAACTTCTTTACAATATCATTTGGCCTATTTATTTCGTTAAATTTCTTTCTAAGAATTTTTTTAAAAAAAAAAATAATTAAAGACAGTTACGATCAAAATTTAAAAAAAAACATTTTTATTAGTAGTTTTAGTATAAACTTCTTTACATTAAAATCAAAGAGCAAATTTCATCCTTTGCTCAACCAAAATATCCACACCAACTTTTAATTAATGGGAGCTATTTAGCCGACATATAAATATATATATATAATCGTGTTTTGGTTATTAGGTGCTCGAGCATTTAAAATATTGCACGTAGGTCTGCTCCTAATTAAGTGTTGGATTTTAAGTAGTAAGTATGAATTAGAAAATGAAGATTGAAACAATAAAGAAGTGTGGGGGAAATCAAGTAAAAGAAAAATGACGAGTCATTTCTCCCTTGTCAGTAAAATAGAGGAAAAATTTTGACCTTGTATTAGGAAGCACTTCCTTTAACTCTTAAAGAGTCAGCAAGTAGAGGGGACCCTGTCACATCGTCGTCGCTCGGCTCGGCTTGGGCTCGTATAATTATATTAGTATAAAAGAATAATAAAATTTTCGTAATTTGCTAAATGGACAAGTAAAATAAAATAAGGGATAGAACACACATGGTGAGAAAGCGATAAATGTTATTGAAACTTAAAAGACAAAATTAAAGCAAGTCATTTGCACCTTTTCATTATTTTATGTTCCTTTTTAATTTATAACTCGTGTCACTCGCAATAAATTACTTTTTTCTTATGATATAAAGTTATATTTTTCATGTTATAATATCTCATAAATTATATTTAAATATATAATATTATTTTAAAAAAAATAATAAACGCATCAGATATCAAGTCTAGGGAGTGAAGTAGGATGTTAAATCCGACATCGATGGGTGAAGCTAATTTTTTGAATTAAGCTAGACCAAAAGTCTATTTTCTTACCTAACCTAAGCAGGAGGATATGAAATTAGATATAATTATTTGAAGAGAAAAATCGAATATACATAGTGGCTTTTAACTTAAGTGTTGGTATCAAAGAGTAAATGAGTAGTGAATTTGCTGAATTATTTTCATTCTCGATATCATCATAGTATATATATACTTCGATGGTATCAAACAATAATTGAATAGTCTTTTTCACTAAAGCATTGCATGTAGCAGTGTTTCTTCCTCTTTGATGCCATCAGAGTATATATATATACTTTGATGGTATCGAGGAGTTTCACTGAAATACTATCTCTTTTTTCCTGATACCACCAGAGTGTATATGGGAAAAAGCACATATAGAGCCAAAGGAAACTATATTGCAACGACTGAGTCAAGTCGAATTGAGTAAATAAAAAAAATATTATATTTGTCTATATATTTAATGTTAATTAAAGTTGAGTTAGGACGGATAATGTTAATTGAATAAGTTACAGCTATTTGCCTAACTTTCGTCCGATTTATTAAATGACATACCCTTCCTTTTATTTTAGATAGACGTGGAGCCAGAATATCAATTTTATGAATTTTGACTTTTGAAAAGACGATTTGAAATATTAGTCGTTAAATTTTAAATATATATTTAGTAATTTTTAATGCAAATACATTATTTAAATGAAAATTGAAGTATTAATTTTGATCAAATATCTATCGAGAATTAGACTTCTAACTCCGCTCCTACTACCCTCTTACTAGGTCAATATCAGATGGGAAACACAGAAGTCTAGTTAAAATAATTTATCCATTTTTTCAAGCTTTGGATAATATATACGGCTTGAATATTCAATTTGTTTTTAACGAATTGATTATCGAATCAATTTTTAATGGAGCGGATTGAGAGATATTTTTAAGCTTTTAGTCATTTTGTTAGCACTATGTTTATTTTAATCAAATATTTCTCCTTTTTATTTTACTTGTCATATTTTTTTTTTTTTGTCTTCTATATTGATTAAAAGGCTAATTAACTAAATTATCCCTATTATTTGATCTTAATTTTATACTATTCCCTTTTCCACTACACCAATTTTTCTATATATTTATCAAATAAGTTTAAAGATGAAAAGAAATAATTAATTGTACTTTTATTTTCTATATAATTGAGAATTAAAATTCAGTCTTATATGATACTAATAAGGTATCAATATATTGACCGAGTATCACAAAAATATATTTTCTACTAAATTTAGAGTTTAATAAATAAATTGTTAGTTTAATAATTTTTTTCTAATTTTTTATTTCTTAACAAAGGAGCCCAACACTATATGATATCGATAGGTTATCAATATAGCTATGACGTATCACAAAATTAAGCTCAGCAATATATGATACTAATATGGTATCAATAAACCGATGGAGTGTCACAAAAAAATATATTTTCTACTAATTTAGAGTTTAATAAGTTTCTTTTGATTGTTTCTTATTTATTTATTAAAAAAAGAGCATAATCTTGTATGATACCAATAAGGTATCAATATACTGCGAAAGTATCACAGAGGATTAAGTTTATCATATATGACACCGATATGATATCAATATACCGCTGGAGTATTACAGAGGATTAATTCATAGCAGTTATACTGACGCCGTGCTGACATCATGTTGATATCATGGATAAAAAAGGAAAAGGTGAATAAGAAGATAAATAGTTCGAATCATGATTCTTTTAAAAATAAATAATTTGAGTTGAATTCACCACTACTTCATAAAGATAGAGAGGCTGTTTCTAGAAGACCCTCCTCAAAAAAAAATATCAAGCCCCAAAAGCATAAAATCTCATGAATTATAAATGGAAAAAATTATTTGGGCGAGTATTTTTTAAAATAATTATTTATTTTAGTGATACTTTTTATTTATTATCATTTATCGAAAAATTATGATATATCTGTATTTTTATTAAAGCAAATTATACATACAATGTAAATGTAAATATATTGTACTTATTTGCTAAGAAATTGACACAATATGTATTAACGTGTGTGATAACTGAATTATTCATTAATGAAACTTGTATTATATATATTTTATAAATAATTCTTTATAATATTTATTAAATTTATATCATAAGTGTTCAGTAAAAAAAAATATTATAACGATAGATTGTAAATATTTTCTTAATATAGTACATCTATATAAATTTTCCTCTATGTATCACTTGGACCACTTGCTAGAGTCAGATCGAATATCTATGAATTAAAAATAGGAAAAAGAACATAGTAAGAATAAATATTATGTATTTATTATGTATAAATATAGTTTAGTAAATTATAATTCGCAGCTATAATATTCATTTAAGAGTAAATTATGTGACTAGACAAATATATGATAAATATTTAAATTATACTACTATAGTTTGAAAAAATTACAATTTATAGCTATAGTTAAGATTTTATTGTTATTTTCTCTCTCTTCTCTTCCTCTCTCTGGCCTCTCTCCTCTCTCTTTGCAATCTTTTGCTAGATCTACAAATACAAATGTATACCAGTTGCATATATATAATTAATTGACAGATATACATATACAATTTGCCTCTCTACCCTCTCTCGCTCGCCTCTCTCCTCCTTCTCTCGATCTTGCTTGCTTGTCTCCTCCCTCTCCCCAATCTCGCTTGCCAGATATACAATATATATGTATATCAGTTACACATATATAATTTTTTGACAGATATACATATATAATTTGACACATATACATATACAATTCCCCTCTCTCAACTCTCTCTCAATCTCGCTCGCCTCTCTCCTTCCTCTCTCGATCTCGCTTGTCTCTGTCCTATAATATATAGCTATAAATCATAATTTAGCAAATTATAATTGTTTTTTGTCTTATTATATTTCAAATATTTGCTCTTTTCGAAAAATCCTCTTCATTCAATAGCTATTTTTCAATCTAAAAGTGTATCTTCCAATAAGTGTATTTCTAGTTTAACTCTTGGCACTATATTTATAAATTATCTATCTTTCTCTCTCCAAATTAGTATATAATTCCAAATGAACATATTCTTCCCTCTTTCGTGGATGATTATTTTTTCTTCTTTTCTTTCATGGATAATGTAAAATGATTTTTTGTTCTTCAACAGATAATTCTTTCAAATTTAATGATGTTGCGCTTCCTCTCCCTTTTCTCCAATAAAGCATCATCATCAGTGACTCAGGATAATTCATGAAACTTCATTGTCAGTCGTGAGAGAAAGCTTTGAAACTTTAGTTCAAACTACGAGTTTATGAAATTGTTACTATAATTAATGGATGATGTTTTGAAAAATTGGATATGAGGAGTTCATTCTTAAATTTGAGGGATTCTTAGTACAAATTTGAGACTTTTTAAGGAATCATACACGTGTATATGCATTCTATTCATGTAGCAATGTATCTATATCTATAGTATATTCATGTACTTGAGTGTGTTTGTATTCAACATAATTGTTTCAAATATATTTGTTTGTATCTCATATTGATTATACATCTATATCGATGTATCAAAATGTATCTATTCCATGTTATTTATTTTATATCGATATATTGTGTATTTTGCAACTTGTTACACATTTATAATAATGTAGTTTAGTCTAATAGTTTCTTATTTTACATTTAGGGGATCTTAGTAGCTCAGTTAGTTGACTATCTGAACTCCCACCTTGTTGGTGAGGGTTTGATTCCCTACTTTGTAATCCCCCTCCTCGTTTCCTCTTTCCCTACCCCCAATTTTTTTTAAAAAAAAATTACATTTATATTATGTATTTTTGGTCGGTATCAAGTATTTGAGTATTTCTATAGTATTTTTATCACTAAAATGCATTTATATCAACATCGTACCAATGCAAAGACTAAAAACAAATAAATATCGTACAAGTAATAGTTAGTAATACAACAAAATCAAAGAAGAAAAAAAGATTTTGTAGTGCAATTCCTTTGTCTAGGAATATATTGCAAGATTTCATAGTTTTATTGATTATGAAAGATTGAGATATTATGCTAAATTTCTTTTTTTTAAAAGATATCGCTGCACAGTTAATGCACAACATTAGTATTGTATTTATACTTAGAGTAATTGTCTAAAAAAAGCATATGTATACTAGAATACAATCACCAAACACAACAACAACAACATATTCAGTGGAATCCCACAAATGGGGTCTGGGGAGGATAGAATGTACACAGACCTTACCACTACCTCATAGAAGTAGAGAGACTGTTTTTGGGAACCCTCGTCTCAACAACATATAGGCGGAATAAACTAGATATGACAAAAATAAAAGGAAAAGAAAGGGGCAAAGAATTAAACATATAAATTGGAAAGAAACAATTTATTTGAATTTTCTTAAAAGAGCTAACTATTTGCTTCACATACACAATACATATGTAAATGGATATATGTGTTATACCTTTTTTTCTAGCTTAACCATCAGACCATTTTTCACTTGCATGATAATAGAAGTTGTGGGATAAACATTTTCTAGTTCCATTACTTGGATATTGTAATTGTGTATGATGGTAGCTGCAACTATTTTCATTTGAATAAATGCCATTTCTTTTCCTAAACAAGTCCTTGGACCGGCATTAAACGCTGGAAATTTGTAAGATGGCTGATGTTTGATCCCTCCTCGTTCAGAAATCCATCTTTCAGGCTTGAATTCTAGACAATCTTTTCCCCAGAGAGTCTCCATTCTCCCCATTGTGTAGAATGGTAGGATCATTCTTGTTTTCGGATTAACATGGTGACCGCTCGGAAGGATGTCATGATCAAGTGGAACTTTGTGCTCTAAAGAAACTGATGGATAGAACCTAAGAGTTTCACACAAAGCACCATGTAGATAGATCAATTTTCTTGATTCTTCTTTAGTGAAAAACTTGAGGTTTTCGTCTTCTTTTACGTGCAATTGTTGTTGAATCTCTTCTCTAATCTTTTTCTCTACTAAGGGATTTTTAGCCAAGAGGACAAAAAACCAAGTCAGAGCTGCACTTGTGGTATCCCTCCCAGCAAACATTAAATTCAAGAAAGTGTCCCTTAGAAATGTTTGCAAAGTACCCAAATCTCCATCTTTCCGTTCATTGTACATTTTGATGTACGCGTTTAAGAACGCGAATTCATCGTCTTTGATTGTACTTCTATGCATCAACTCCTCTAGCTTCCGTGAAATGCAAGGATATATGAATTGATCCAAAGCCTTGCATGCTTCAATGAGTTTCTTCTCTTTACCAATATGAAGCCATTGTTGTACTTTCCATAGACGTTGTGGTGTAATATGTCTATGTAGAAGTGCATCAAGAGCATCACCAAATGCTTTTTCATATGGCAAATAAGGCAATTCAATCGATAAGCTTCTTGGATCATGATCAAGTAACAATTTAGTAATGGAATCAAAAGTGAATCTTTGCAAAACATCTTGCAAGTCCAATGTTTTTCCTTGTTTTGCAAAAGCATCAAGAATTGGTCGAAGCCCTTTTTCGATTATGTCCCACATGGTCCTTTCTAACAAAATTTGGAAATTTGCATGGCTCATTATGGACATTGTGGTCTTCCTATGAAGCTCCCATAATTCATGATCAACATTAAAGATCCCATTTCCTAAAATATCAAATATCTTACGAAATTCAGGTCCTTTAGGATAATTTGAGAAATTTTTACTAAAAATATAGTGAATATTTGCAGGATCACAAGTTAAAAACATGTCCAAATTTGTAAAAATAGGACCTTTGAACTCGTAAGTACCACCATATTCTACCAGAACTTTAGTCATATATTCATGAATACGATGAAGATTCCAAACAATCGCCGGCAACCCCCTAAGAATTGGCCAATTTGTTGGGGCTGATGTTTTTGACCTTCTATATACAATGAACCATATAAAATAAGTGAAACAAAAAATTAACAACAAAAGAAGAGAATATTCAAGGAAGTCCATTTTTTTGCTAGTAATATTTGTAATGTATATAGTTTGTAGTAATTCACTAGAAACTTGTATGAGTTTTATAGAGGTATTGGTAAATTTTGGCCACAAGTTTCATTGGACCACAATTTAATGAACCTAAATGAGGAGTTTGACATTGATGTTTGATGGTACAAGTTCTTGATAATTATAGGGCAACTTTATGTAGAAGTGAGCATAGACTATTTCATCCAATTTTCCTTTGAAAGGATTTGTTGATTGCTCATTAATTGGTCCAACTAAATTTTCAAGATAAACATCATCCTTTATTGTTAACTCATAAAACAAACCCTTAAATTTATCTTCGTTTTTCACTTAGACATCTTAATTAAGACAAGTTTCTAATAGACACCTCAACTGCTAAGATTTGACCTCATTAAATGCTTTTATCCTACTTGGCACTCTCCACCGTCCTTTTTCATGTTAATTGTACTATTTTTCTAGGATAAAAGTGTTTAATGGAATCAAATCTTAGCAGTTTAGGTGTCTATTAGGAACTTGTCTCAGTTCAGGTGTCTAAGTGAAAAATGAAGACAAGTTTAAGTGTCTGTTTATGAGTTAAGCCTTTATTGTTCAAGATTAAAGTAAAGAAGAAGAATAGATATTTTCAGATCTTTAAGAGAAATACACTACTAAAAAAAACAATTTCAAAAAAATTTAAAAAATTCAAATGAACTTATTTATTAGTAGTTTAGTAGAATGCATTAGAAAAAAATAATGCATGCATTAGTTTTATATATTATTTAGTTTTATCAAAATATGAATCATATGCGATTTTTATCATTTATTTGAGAAAGACTTAAATTTCGACCAATCAAATTAGGCATTAGAATTAGTAAATATTTAATAATTTTACTTTGGCAGAATTGGTAAAAATAAGGGCAAATATAAGCCAATAGCTTAATATCGAGGATATTTTTGAGCCAAAAGGTTAACGTCAAGGGTATTTAGGGACAATAAGATGAATGAATGATAGTTTTATATCGATTCAAATAGTTAAGGGGTATTTTAAACCCTTCAACAATTTTTTTTTTTTTAAAATGACGAAAAATCTCTCCTTTCTCGTAATCAAAATAAAATATTATTTGGGTCTTTAGTGACAAAATTATGCAACAAGTGGTTAAGCATGGCCCTACATGAGTTGTCACAGATAGTTCTCTCTCAATTATATGATCAAATCAGAAATAGTGGCATTAATTCTAATTTAATTTTTTTTAATCATTATTATTATTATTATTATTATTATTATTATTATTATTATTATTATTATTATTATTATTATTATTATTATTATTATTATTGGAAAAATATTATTAGAGAACAATGGTTACACACATTTGGTCTATTCAACATTGACGTGTATTTTTCAAAGTAATAAATTATATTTTAGATGTTCTCTTACGTATCTTCCTAATAATTTCGATAAAAAACTAAAATAAAGGAATAATTTATACGTAATTTTCAAATTAATGAGTAATAGTTTAGATGTATTTTTCATACTTTTAATAATTTAGGTATGAAACTAAAAAAATAAAAATGTTTAAATGTGTTTTTGATACTTAATAAAAAAAAAAAATAAGATTTTGTCATTTTTCAATAAAAAGGGAAGAACTTTACCGGGTGCGGACGTAGAGTTATATAGTGTGTGTCGATTCATCTTAATCCAATATTTTTAATATGAAGTATAAATATAACGCTTTCCTTCATTTTCAAAATTTTAAAACTTAGTAGAATAGTACTGATTAAATGTGTTTTTGATACTTAATAAGTAAGCGTGAATAAGTAAGTAACTCACGATTCATATATTTGTTTGAACAGTATGCTTAAACAGTCAATTGCTGATTGATGTGTCTGTTTAGTCGCTTGATTTTGCTACATCATTTTTATTAATTATTATTATTATTAACTATATCACTCAAAACAATTATTTTAAGTCATGTAAATATTAGAACTAGGATAAAACAAACATAAAATGATAAATTAAGTCTTATTTTTATAAGTGGACAAAATAAATTAAATCTATTTTAATATCTTTTAGTGATTATATTTATGTCAAAAAGAAAGTACTTTTAGGAAAATATAATATAAATAAACCAAAAAATTTATGTATATTATTTGAATGATATAAAAAGTACTATAAGCCACAATAAATATATATTAAAAAATTGAATGATTTTTTAAATTTTATCAGTACCGTATAAATTGGACAAAAAAATAACATATATTTTTTAAAATACGTGTAATATATATTATAAATTATAACAATTAACGATTTAAAATACTTGTGGCCATTTTTGAGCCACATAAGTGTAGTTATTTAGCTGTGTTATGTCTGTTTCTTGCAGGGGGTGAGCATATATACCAAAAAAATTAAAAGAAATTGTACCAATTTAAACTAATTCGACTTTTTGATTTTGGTTTTCCGATTTAATACTTCTTCAAAAGTTTGATTCTTTAGTTCGACATGTTATGTAGTGGCATCGAAATTTTGATGCACCAAAAGTTAAACTTTTTTAATGGCATATATAGGCATTTTCTTAATTAAAAAAATTAAAGTCAACTAGCAATTCAATTATTCATGAATAGATCAAAGTAGCAACAAATTTGCAATTTATATAATTAACTTAAAGTATTATTTTTCAAGAGGAACCTAAACGTACTTTTGCCGATAACCCATCTTTGTGCTTGTTTTCCTCAAGCAGTAGTTGAAGACACAAATTCTTGACAAAGATAAATATGATCTTTTAATCATAAGAAATGTCCTATGATGAGACATATCATCACTTAACAAGGTTTAAAATTTTTAAATTTCTTATACTTTGATTCTATCCTCGTTTTATTTTCATCCGCATCAAAAAATCATTTTAAAGATCCCGAACGAAATCAAATTGAAGTTGAAAAAACTGAACCAAATCAAATTGATATGTTTCAATATTTAATACACACTTTTTAAAAATTAAAAAATTAAATCAAAATTTACTAAAATCGAACAGGCGAATCGGATATTGACTCCTACTCTCATAGACTTCAAGTCATAATTAAATACTTGCCAACAACTTTAGTACCCATGGGTGTAAATAGACATGACTAACAACTACTTCCTTTGATCTATTTTAGTTATCATATTTATTAAAAACTAATTAATTTAAAATATTTATTTATTATAATTTAGAAAAATTAAGATATAATCAATTCAAGAAAATAGTATAAATTGACAACACAAAATAACTTGATTAAATTATTATTTTAATTAAAAAAAATATGATAAAGTAAAATGAATCAAAATAAGTAACATCATAACGGATGGCTCCCAACTAACTCTATAATGAATGAGTCCATCTATCAATTATGGACGTTAGCAAGTCAGTATGAGTCGATTATTGGTTAAAATTAAATCAATTTAATTGATTTTTAAATTTTTAAAATTTAATTAAATTAGTTATAATGTGTATTTATCGATTTCGGTTTGGTTTAATTCGGTTATTTAATTATTTATCATATATAAAAATAAAAATAATGATACATTCAAAACGAAAAAAAAATGACAACGATCCACTTAAAAAAAAGTTAGAACGACTGATATTATAAAACTTTCAGTCACTAAATTTACTATTACTAATGTTTCAAAATTCATCTGGTCTAGAAGGAAGAGATAGTGACATTTCTAGTCCACCAAGAATTGTCATATACATGAAATCAATAAGATAAATATTCTTATTTTGAATATTTATGCTTTCACAAATAGATTAAAAAATAAAATTTGATGAAAACGTATAAGATCCTTAAAAATGTTTTTATATATAATGTATTATGTATGTATAACGTGAAATATATGTATACAATTTGTCGGTTCGACTTGATTATTTTTTCGATTTTTTCAAACAAACCTAAACCCAAACCAAACACTATCAATTTTTAAAAACTAAAATCAAACCAGACCAAACAAAATTCAAATAAAGCAATTTATTTAATCGGTTTGAATCGAGTTTTATCCAAATTGTATAAAGCAATTTATATATATATATAAAGGGTAGTTTTTTTTTTATGTTTTTTCGCTTCTTTTTAACTGTTATAGTTTTTTTTTAAAGTCAAATAATATAAACTTTAAGTAGCATTTAAGATGTATTTTTACATCAAATTGATAAAAAGAAGTTGCAATTTATAGTCTTTTCGTATAGTTCTTAAATATGAAATATTTTATTTTAAAAAATAAAATTAATATAATCCAATCTAGATTTGAAAATTAGTTAAATTGACTTTTCAAAAAGCGCAAACATGACAACTAATAAGGAACAGATAGAATACTTTCTGTTTCCTATTTAGTTGTCACCATTTTAGGTTTTACGTCCCTTGAAAAACTTAATAAGTTTACATTGTACTCTTATTTAGTGTTCTCTTGAAGTAAATATTTCAATAAATGAACATGAATTAGTTTATTTTGATTAGTTATTTACTTAGTTTTTCTATGTTGGTCAAATGCATACTTTCAAGGCTAAATAACTCTCAAGAATAAAATAGAAACAATAATGTCATATGCATTGATATTGTGAAATAAAAAAATACTCCCTTCGTCTCAATTTAATTGTCAGGGTTATTAAAATTTAAAGATCAAGAAATAATTAATTATTTTTTTCCAATTTTACTCTTAATAATTACTACTCTTAAATGTGAAAACTCTTTTTGTTAGGGTATAATTTTCAAAAAGTACAATATTTATGAGGGTTATTTTAATCAAATTACATACCTTATTCATTTTATCTTAAAGGATGTAACAAACCTTATCCCGACAACGAAATTGAGATGAAGGATGTATTAAGAAACATAGTAAGGACAACATACAAATAAGAACAGAGCGATTACTTGATAATCTATCATGTATTGTGCAAAGGTAAGTGTTTGCTTGTTTATGAGAAATTCACGGTGATCTTGTTGTAATTAGTGAATAATTTATTTTAGAGTTACAATATAATTTGTATTATTAAAGTCCTAGTGATCATCGAGGCTCGCTGATAATCAAAGAGGGTCGCTTAGAAGGTAAACACCTTTCATCTTCAATTCCAAAGTAGTGATTTCGAGTCAACAACTGTCACAACCCGAAATTCGGGCTGATGGCACTCACCTAACCCACTAAGGTGAGTCAGCCCAATACCTACTGATCCAAACATAATAATAATAGCGGAAGAGAAAAATAGTCTAATATGACAAATAATCATAGGAAGATCAAACTACAACCATCCCAGAACTGGTATCACATGTGCAAACCTCTAAATACATAGTACTCGAATAAAATAAATGTCTCAAATGTCTAGTCCTCAAATAGGACGTAACATAATAATGGATTCCTTGAAGGTCCACCGATGAGATAAGCAGCTACCTTAAGGATAATCCGGAAGCTCGGTCTTGAAATGAGAAAATTCTAACTAAAGGGACCGGGCTCACAACCTACAAAAATGTAGCAAGGGGTGAGTACCAAAAACAACACGGTACTCAGCAAATGGAACTAACCTAGAGTAAAATAATGAAGAACCAAGTAACTCCTTCACACCCAACCACATACCGTCGAACTACAAACCTGCACTCAGAAAAGTCCCAGCCCAGCAACACATAATACACAATAAAGATAGTTTTTCAGTATATCACAATTATCAAATCACAAGCCATAACTCACAAGTGATAACATAATCAATCACATGCATAACACCATGCCACATAATAGTATGCAAGGATGAGATGCAATGTTTATGCAATAACTGTCGGCAATGACCTCGACATCACAATATCAATATGCAAGGATGAGATGCAATGCTTATGCAATAATTGCCGGCAATGACCTCGGCATCACAATATCAATAGCAAAGATCTCAGTATCACAATATCGCCGGCAAAGATCTCGGCATCACAACATCGCCCGCAAAGACCTCGGCATTACAACATCGCCAGCAAAGACCTCGGCATCACAACATCACCGGCAAAGACCTCGGCATCACAATATCGCCGGCAAAGACCTCGGCATCACAATATCGCCGGCAAAGACCTCGGCATCACATCTCGACCGGTAAAGACCTCGGCCCCAATTTCTTTTTCTTTTTCTTTTCTTTACCATCTCACTCATATCAATATCCAGAACCAATGCAAACTATGTGTGACATAGAATGAATGAACATGAGATGAAGTTCACAAACAAATCAACTCATAATCACAAACCACAACAATATATCTCAAAAAATAGAATTCTCATCACTTAGCCACATTTTCAATTCAAGTGTCACAACACCACACCAACTCACATTTATATTTAATTGCCTCTTTTTTTATAATATTAAAATATTTCATGAATCACACATAGAAGAAGTTACAAGAATATGGGTATTACCCAATACCATAAATGTTGCAATATCCTTAATATCTCAATACCATCACAACCTCAATAACAGTCACATCTCAAAATAAGTATCAATTCAATATCAATGTCAAATAATTCATTTTTTCCCCTAAAATACATTTCCACAATTAATTCACAAGTCAAATATCACCATAGGAATAATTACCTAATTCAAAATATTTCCATCAAGCCTACATTAACCCATCTCTATCCCAAAATATTTCATTCTATATACATTAGAGCATACAAGGTTCAACATATTTAACAAAAGATTAGATATCCACTTGCCTTAATTAATAGAATGACACTCCAAACTATGAGTCTTTCGTAACGCTTTCAGATGATCAAAATCTGTTCAAATACATAATCTACATAAGAATACAAATCCAATGACACCCATATTGCTATATTTATTTTTGGCTCAAAAATCGGGTCAAAAAGTCACTCCGGGCCCTTAAATTCAAATTTGAAAATCTCTTTCAGATTATGTTTACCCATAATAAACTAAACGTATACGTCAAATTTCAGCTAAAACGGATCGTTATTCGACCTCCAAATCAAAATTTTATTCTAAGAACCCTAGGGCTATATTTTCTTAATTTAATATAATTTATACACGTTTCTACCCTAAAATTTATTCATAATCTCATGAAAACTTAATAGAAAGAATGAGAATAATTACCTTGATATTTCGGAATGAAAATCACAATTTTTCTCTATCTTTTTCCCTTTCTTTTTCCTTCCCGAATTTTTTTCTCTTCTCCGTTGCGGGCTTGCGGCTGCGTTTCTGTTTGCTGCGGTTTGCGCAGCCCTTTTAATTTTTAACTCTCTTCTCTTTTTTTTTTTTTATTTACTTTTCTTTCTCCTTTTTATTTATTTATTTATTTATTTTGGTATACTAAAAGTGATAAATTTCATTAGCCTATTTTTTGATAAATATGAGATAAATAGTATAGGATATTAATTAAAATATTATTTTAATCCACCAACTAAATTAATTATCTAAAATTATCCGTCAACTTAATGACCGTAATTATCGAATAGTTCCAAATTTTTAATTTAAATTTACGAAAAAATCTTTTATGAAAGAGAAAGTATTTATTTTTAAGATGACCTAACAGGTCATTACAACAACCAAACAAAAGAATTAAAGCTCCCAAGAAAAGAAAAATTATAAGTTTCAGAAGTTCGACGCAAAGCTTTTTGGTTGTTAAGTTATAGCAGGATTGAGCTTCTTAACGATTAAACGTAATTTGTGAGCAAGATAAGTTCTTAATTAATTGTCAGTCGTATGAATTTTTTTGAGTTTTTTTCATTTTGAAAATAATTCAAGATACGCGACTAAGGTTGAAAATTTATGTCTTAAATGTACGTAAAATCTCTTAATCTAGACTGGATTATATCAAAAGTGTGAAGACCCTTAAAAATGTTGTTTGAACTTTTTGCCCTTCATAAAAAGACTCTGCTTTAGATAAAATTGTCTTTTCATCATATTTCTTTAAATTATTGTTTAATTATATTTATAATATTGACTTTTAAAATATATGAAAAAAGTGATAAAATAAGGACTTCTGGCCGTGGAAAGACTCCTAAATCTTCCTTATTTGATAGACTTCTACTTCTTCCTTATTTGAATCAAGAAAAATACGCTCCAATAGCTAAGGAAAATTCTAATTTACCATGGGATCTAATAAGTGATATATCTCTATATATAGGACCTTTATATAGGTGATATGATTTTTCAAGTCCATCTAGAACTAAGGACTATAAGCCCAGTCCAACTAAGTCTTTGGCCCTTGAGACTTGATCGAGGCCGGATCAAGGTCGCCTCATAGGTTGGCCCGCCCCAATCCACAATCCTACTAGGGTAGGGTTGGGTTGGATTTTGTTGAACTGACAATTTTGAAGGCCCTTTCAAATGAAGGACGGGTCCGTCCTAGCCCTTCAAATTTCTCCGCTCGCGAAGTTTGGGATGAGTGGGGCTGAGTTAGCCCGTTTTGACAACTCTATCTATTACTTTGAGAAAAAAAATTATCCTCTTCATCTCATATTATTTGATTTATTTTTTTAATCAACGTCTTAAATCAATAATTGAATTTTGAGGTATTTGCGTTTTTTCTTGTTTTGTGATGACAATTATTTGCCTTTTTTTCTTTTTCCATTTTTTATTTAAACTTAATGTTTAATCATAAAAATTGTAGTACAAAACTTCAAAACCTATTTCAACTTTTTTAATTTCACTTTTGGTCTTTATTTATTTTTATACTTTTTGCCCCACTTTTTTGTTTATAATTAATTCAGCCACCAACATGGTGATACTCACCTACTACTGTACCTATCCCATTAAGTTGTGTAATTTCATGGGTACTTTATTATTATTATTTTTATTTTAAGTCGGTCTTAAAAATTAATGACACGTTTTTATATTTAATAGTGATAAATTTAACTTCAAAAATGCTTATTTTACAAGAAATAAATTATAGCCATACAAATATTTATGACCTTTTTAGATAACAAGTTTTTTTTAAAAAAAAATCTTAAAATTCATGTCAAGCCAAACTACATCACATAAATTAAAAAATAGAGTATAATGCTTTAAAATTATGGATATAAATCATATTCCATCTTTAAAAAAAAAACATTCAAATTCTAAATATTTTTTTACAAAAAGAATAGTCAATTTCAATTCCAATTTTAAAAATTTCAAATAAAATAAATAATATTTAATTTTCATAACCAAACGCCAACTTTGTTATTCACTATTTTCATTTCGATAATTTTGCTTGATTTACTTCTTAGTTGTCGTTATCACTATATTAATAGTTAAAAATTTAAATATATAAAAATAAAATCTACGTATATTATAGCTAAAAGAAACAAATTCCCCTAAATATATAGCGCGGCGCCCTATACTATCTATATAATAGCCTTTTTGTCATCAACATTAATATCACACTAATTATAAAATCTCTTTAATTTTAGCCAAGATTTACTATCAAGAACATTACAATTTTCTAAACTTTTATGTGATATAAACACTCATTTATCACCATTACATATATTTACTTCTAATTTTACTTTTTGGTTTACTAGTGAAACTAAATGATCTTTATTTTTAAAGTCGGAAGTTTTTGGTGTCTGTTAAAAATAAGCTATATATACATATATCGTGTATGAGTAGTGGATTTATCTTCTATCGTCATGTTGTGATTGTTGCTCTCTTCGCTTCAATTTGTTCGTTCGATTTTGATTTGATACATAGATTGAAAAAGTGAAGAAAAATATTAATTTAATATTATGATTTTAAATATATGAAACGTTTAAATTAAAGAATCATAAAAATAAAATAGATATTTTTTAAAATAACCTAAAATTTTTTGGACAAAGTGGGGAAAAATAGAAACTAGCCCTTAACCTAAAGAAGTTATCTCTAACTAGATTTTACTTTTTTCATTTCAGTTTTCACCTTTATTTATTTTCAGATTTGTCCCATCTTTTGTTGTTATTAGAAAAACATTTATTAAACCATCCACCACAATAAATACCCAACCACCTAATTAACAACAATAACATCCCAGTAGAATCTCGTAAGTGGAATCTCGAGAAGGTAAAATATATGTAGATTTTACCATTACCTTATAGAGATAGAAAAACTGTTTTCGAGAAACCCCAGGACCCAAAAACAAAGGATACTAGATATAAAAAAAAAGGACTAAAGTTGTAAGCAAATGATAATATATAAACATATCAAAAGTAACAAATATAAGACAGACAATAACAACACAAGATATAAAAACACGACTAATCCTATTAACGTATTATATCACAAAGGCCAAACATTCTCCTACCCCTACTAGCTTATTAACTTTCTACCTTAATACACGACCTCCACTCTTTTCTATCTAAGATCATATTCTCGATGAGATAAAATTACATCGTATCCTGACTATCTAGATATATAATTATTATCTTTTTGAACAGCTTTTCTCATGTACTATTCTGTTGTGTCAATTTCTGTATGGCTGGAGCAACAAATGATTCAGACTTGTAATTAATTCTGTACACAAATAAATGAGATATTATCCTTTTATAGTTTTCAGAAATTAGGGATATAAATTATATTTCATATTTAAAAAATTTATATTCAAGAATTTTTTTTTTCAAAAAGTACTGTCAAACACAATTTTAATTTTAATTTTAATTTTAATTTTCAAAAATAAATAAAATTTAATTTTCATGATCAACTGTTGCTTACTTTGTTACTCACTATATAATTTTGCTTGATTTACTTCTTCCTATTTTATCCTTAAATTAATAGTTACACTATTTTTCACTTTAAAATGCAATTCAAAATAAATACTTGGAAATAAAATTTGCATACATTTAATATTTAGCGGCGCTTAGTCAAAATTAGGAGTTTGAAAATTTTAAAGAAGAAAAAAATATTGCAAACTATAAAAAAAACTATTGAATCCGTTTGAACATTCGAACCCCCACTTAGCTCCGATTCTTCGCCCTATACAAACTATATAATAGCCTTTCCTTCATGAACATTATTTCACACTATTTACAAAGCTCCTAAATTTTTAGACAAGATTTACAGTCAAGAACTTACAACATACAAGCTTCATATTTACTCATGGTATTTTTCTAAACTTTTATGTGATTATAAACCCTCTTTGGATTTATTTCTTATTTTACTTTTGGTTTACTAGGAAAGTTCTTGATTCTTTCAGACGGGAGTTTTCTGAAAACAGTTTTTCTATCTCTATAAAGTAGTAGTAAGGTCTGCGTACATTTTATCCTTCCCAAACTCCACTTGTGGGATTCCACTGGATATATTGTTATTGTTTGGTTTACTAGGAAAGTTGATTAGCTAAATGGCCAATAATTTTAATTGGAGGTTGTTGATATGTTGTGCATGAATAGTGGATTCATCTTTTAACTTGTTTGTTTGATTTTAATTTGACACGAAGTTTAAAAAAGTATGAAAACTTGTGAAATCTTGTGATAAAATGTTAACATACTCAGATTCGGCAATTTCGGAGCTAAACCCATGTCAACACGACATTGACACAAATAAGGGTGTGGGATCTGTGTCTGATCTAGATGGGGTGTGTTGACCAACAATTCGAAAAAAAAATTAAAATTTCAATATCTCAAAGCAAAGATTTGAATAAATCGAAACAAAATACGTTAATTTTTTGCTGCTATATAGTGATTTATAGCATTATTTAAATGAATTTAAATCGAAATTAGACCAAATCCCTTTGACGATACATTATAAACAGAGTAGAAAAGAAAGTAAGACCAATCAATTGAAATATGTACATGTTTTGAATAGTTTAGGTGTTTATTAGGAACTAGTCTTAGTTGAAGTGTCTAAGTGAAAAATACGGACAATTTTAAATGTCACTTAAGCCTAGAACTTATTTAGGTTAACTTATTTTAACTGTTTTAAGTCAAAAATAACTTTTCAATATTATTGAAATATATAAATAAATTAAAAAATATTTATAAGCATTTGATTCAATATTAAAATAATAATAATAAAAAGCTTCTGGATTATAAGTCCTTTAACCTTAAAAAGTTCTCTCCATTTAGATGTGCTTATGGAGGATTTTTTTTTTTTCAGAAATTTTGTTATATTTCATTGTTCAAAATTTCATAAAAATATATTTTCTAAAAATAAGTTTCACAGATGACATTTTGCTCGTGTAATCCTATCCTCTACACATCTTGTTTTTACACCCTATAGTTCCATCTCCCACCTCCCATAATATTTATTTAAATTATTACATAAAAATACTTGTAAAAGAATATTTATTACATACCTATCGAACGATAAAATATAAATAAGCTACTAACTTATTTTTATAAAAAATATTTTCCGAAAATAAGTAAAAGTATTTGACTGATATTTGTCTTAATTTTGTGCAGACACTGATGGATGTTCTTGAGTACTCTATTTTTCCCTTGATAATCCTTTTTTTCACTTATTTTACATTGAAAAATAAATGGACCAAAACTTCAATTCCAACAAATTGGCCCCTTGTTAGAATGTTGCCTGGACTTGTTCACAATACTCATAGAATCCATTCATTTCTCACTGAAATTCTCCTAGAAACTAGTAGCAATTTTGAGTTCCGTGGTCCGATTTTCGCCAACATGGACATGTTAATCACTAGTGATCCCACAAATATCCACCATATCCTTAGTCGAAATTTCTCAAACTATCCAAAGGGGCCTGAATTTCATGAAATATTCGATATTTTAGGAAATGGGATCTTCAATGTTGATTCTGAATTATGGGAGATTCATAGGAAAACAGCCATGTCCTTAATGAACCATGCCAAGTTCCATTTGTTGTTACAGCGTAAAGTATGGGACACGATAGATAGAGGAGTTGTGCCAATTCTTGATGTTTTTGCAAAACAGGGCACCCTGTTTGATTTGCAAGACTTTTTTCAGAGATTCAGTTTTGACACTATCAGTAAGTTGTTCATTGATCATGATCCTAAAAGTTTGTCTGTAAGTCTACCTTATGTACCATGTGAAAAGGCGTTCAACGACATGGTTGATGCACTTTTACATCGACATGTCTTGCCAGAAAGCTATTGGAAGTTGCAAAAATGGCTTCAAATTGGTAAAGAGAAGAACCTAACGAAAGCCTGGGAGGCTTTCGATCAATTCATATATCCTGCTATATCGCAAAGGCAAGAAAAATTGATGAATAGTAACATCAAAGACGACGATTTGGACTTATTCAGTGACTACATCAAAGCATACAATGAATGGACAAAGGAAAATGACAAGAATTTGGGAAGTGTACAAAAATTCCTAAGAGACACTTTCTTGAATTTGATGTTTGCTGGTAGAGACACCACAAGCACAACCCTCACTTGGTTTTTTTGGCTCTTAGCTAAAAACCCCTTCGTGGTGAAAAAGATTAGAGAAGAGATTCAACAACAACTGCATCTAAAAGAAGGCGAAAATCTCAAGTTTTTCAACACAGAAGAGTCGCGAAAATTGGTGTATCTACATGGTGCATTGTGTGAAGCTCTTCGACTATTCCCACCCGTTGCAATTGAGCACAAAGCTCCAGTTGAACTTGACGTCCTCCCAAGTGGTCACTGCGTGAGACCAAACATGAAAATATTGATGTCGTTTTATACGATGGGGAGAATGGAGACTCTCTGGGGAAAAGACTGCTTAGAGTTCAAGCCAGAGAGATGGATTACTGAACGAGGAGGGGTCAGACACGAACCATCTTACAAATTTCCAGCGTTTCTTGCGGGGCCAAGGACTTGTGTTGGGAAGGAAATGGCATTCATTCAGATGAAAATGGTGGCAGCTACCATGATATACAATTACAATATTCAATTATTGGAAGCACAAGCAATTTCTCCAACAGCTACTGTTGTGATTAGAATGACAAATGGTTTGAAGGTTAGGGTGAATAAAAGAATTCTATGAAAGTGTATTACATCATTAACATTAAGAATAAAATGGGCGTAAAATAATAAATTATCTTTTGATTTTTTAAATTTTATAAAATAAAAATAAATATCTATTTTTTTTTGTGTGTGTAATAAAGAGGAAAAATGGACGAAAAAATAGTAATATTTTTTAAAGGGACGTATAAAAGAGAATCACGACACGTGATTTCATAAAGAAGGAATACTGAATACGAATACACACGTCAACTAACCAATAGTGAGTTTAATATTTACTCCTTTTATTTTAAATAGTTATCACGGTTTTCTTTATAAAGGTCCAGCAATTTGAAATTTGATTAATATTTTTTATCATATTGATATAAAAAATATAATAATTTATATTTTTATAATTTTTAAATATCTTAATTTTATATTTGAATCAATTTAAATAATTTTTTTTTAGGAACGAAAATAAATTGTGTGCCCCAAGCCCCTCAACACGTAATTTCATAAAAAAATAAAGAAAACTCAATTTTGTTGGTCCAAGTCTATTCTTTTCAACCAAATTTTCCGGTATTCTTCAATCATCATTAAATTATATCTTCGGGGTCGTTTGGTGTGAAAGATAACCTGAGATAGTTTAGAGATTAAATTATATTGCTAGTTAATTTATTGTTCGACTGGCAAGTTCGAGATAACTTATCCCAAAATTAATAATCAGTACCAGAATAAGTTATCCCTCTCTTTGGATAGTATAGTAATCTCGGGATAACTTATTACGAGATAAAGTAGGTAAATGATAAATATATATATCCTTTCAAACTCTTTTTTATACATCACTTAAAAGGAAATTTATGTAAATAAATAATTTGTTCTTAAAATTTATATAATGCATATTATTTTGAATGCAACAGACCAAACTCAATAAGAAATAATTTCATCACAATTTGTCCCATCACAACTTATGTCATCATAACTAACTCCATCATAACTTGTATTCAAACCAAACGACTCCCAAAAAGAATTACTCGATCGATAACATGTTAATTGGTTCTTATCGATAATTATTCTGTATTAAAAATAAAAAATATAATATACGTTTTAAAATTTTGTAAGTGAAAATTATTTGGAATATGAGAGTCAACTAACATGAGATGGAGAGAGTAAGAGGAGCAGGACTGCATGTCGATCAGTTCGGTTCGATATTTAAGTTTATTGATTTGACTTATCGATTATCGGTTTGCGGATACGCTAAATCGTTATAAAATCATTAAGATATTAGCTTATCGGTTATTAATAATTAACAATTCGGCTATCAATTTAATCGTTAAGATTTGACAAAAACTTTTTTATTAAAAATTACTTAGAAACAAGGTGATAATCCAAATGAACCATACACATGAGTTGACAGATTGCATCTGATATAAAAGCAAACAATGACATATTATATTATAGAATAACTGAGAGTCTGAGACAATAAAAATAAAACTATGAAACCTTGGAGGACTTTATATACCAAATGGTACAAATATGATTATTTAATTTATTATTGGGTTATCCGTTAACCCTTTAAGAAAAATCTAAAACCGTTAAAAACCAATAAGCCAATAATTAAAAAAAAAATTAACACATTTATCGAGATTATTAAATCAATAACCTATTATTAATAATTCAATTATTTTTTCGATTTAAATTATAAATTTCGATTCGGTTTTGAACCCCCCTCAGATTTCAAAAAATAATACTTTCATTCTGAATTTTTACTTAATTCTCTTGATTCATTTCTTTATTGTGTAAATTAAAGTTATATCAAATATATCAAATGTCATTTAATTTTGTGATCTTAAATATGTCATGCGAAAACTTGAAATTAAAATGTTGCCAAAAAAAGAAAGAGATTATTCTTTTCTAAACAGACTAAAATAGAAAGTACGTCCATTATCTTTTCACTCAGATTGAACAACTTTTTTGTTGCGTCTAACTTCTATATTCAAAATTTTTAAGTTTTTTTAGCAGAAATTATTGTCAAACACTATTTTAGTTTCAACTTTTAAAAATTCAAATAAAATAAATAAAATTTAATTTTTATCGTCGAAGGCCGCCTACTTTGTTACTATACAATTTTGCATATTAATGGCACCTCATCAGAAGCGAAGTCGGGATTAGGAATTTAGAAGTTTTAAAGAAGAGATAAATATTGCAAAATATATTTTTCTAATATAAATACAAAGTTTATAAAAAAAAAAAACTACTGAATTCGGTCGAACCCCCACTTAGTTCCGAGTCTGCAACTTGCCCTGTACAAACTATATAATAGCCTTTCCTTCATGAACATTAATATCACACTACTTATCAAGAACTTACACATACAAGCTTCATATTTACTCATGGTATTTTTCTAAACTTTTATGTGATTATAAACCCTCTTTGGATTTATTTCTTATTTTACTTTTGGTTTACTAGGAATCTAATTATGTTGTGTATGAATAGTGGATTTATTTTTGTAACTTAATTGTTGGATTTTGATTTGATACGAAGTTTAATAAAATAATGAGAATTTCTGAATTTTTTGATGAGATGCTAAGTTACTTGAATTTCACAATTTTGATGTTGTACTCATGTCAACACGACACTAACACAGGTAAGAGATAAGGGTAAGGATAATAAGGATAAGGATAAGGATGTGAGATCTGTGTCAGATCCGATTAAACGAGATCAGATGTGTTGACCAACAATCCAAGGAAGATATTAAAATTTTGATATCTCAAAGTAAAGATTTCAATAGATCGAAACAAAATACCTTAATATTTTGCTGGTATATAATGATTTTAGGGTCAAATTTGGCTCATGAAATGAGTGAGACCATGTCCCTTAGAGTCTTTTTATCAAAACTAAATTCGAAATTAGAGTATTATTTAAATAGGAATTAGATCAAATCTCTTCGTGCAAAAATCAAATCGATCGATAAATCGAATCGAAGAAAATGATTATGGTTTATTATTATTGGGTTAACGAATTTATTTTAATGATTTTACAGAAAAAAAATCATCGGGTTATCGGTTTGATTTTGGTTTTTAGTATTGGGTTATTGGGTAAATCGAGAGACTATAATAATTTACTATATCCCTTTTATAAATATTAAATATTAATAATTTAACATCACTTGATACGAAATCGATACTCGTAAGTCATGTATTTGCTTGGTTTCTAATATATAACCCTTCTGTTGGAAAGTAAATTAGAATATGAGGTCAAATATTGCATATTATTAAATTTAGGTGTTTAATTGATTTGTTTGTTTTACTGTATCTCATCGTATTGCGTCAAATTGTTAGAGAAGTTATATTATTTATTTTATGAGTATTTTCTTATCGAGTAAATAAAAAACCAAACCGTTAAGGACAAAAAATCGATAAAAAAATCTTATAGGTTTAGCATATTAAAAAATCGAAAATCGATAAAACATAAAATCACCGAACCAACTGATGTACACCCTTACCTTCGATGGTACATTATAAATTCTATATAAAAATAAAAAAGATACGTAAAGTAATGATAAACGTCAAAATAGATACAATATTTTTTAAATTATAAATAATATTACTATATGTTTTGATGCGTCTAATCTAGTTTTCCACAATGTCTGTTTTTGTATATTTTTCGATTTTCAGTGAGTGTGTTTTTCCCGAGTCTTCGCACCCGAATCTATATGGAAATTCATATTTTCGAATTTAAATAATTAGATAATGAAGGATTGGACATGTGGATTGCACCCGATCTGAGCAACTTATGAATTGTACCATAATGTGTTTTAATCTTATGATCTTTAATTTTATGATCTTAGATATATCACGTGGAAATTAGACTGATGTTTGTCTTTATTTTGTGCAGCCACTAATGGATGTTCTTGGGTACTCTATTATAACCTTTATAATCTTGTTTTTCACTTATTTTACATTGAAAAACAAATGGACCAAAAGTTCAAAGCCAACTAACTGGCCCCTTGTTAGAATGTTGCCTGGATTTGTTCACAATACTCATAGAATCCATTCATTTTTCACTGACTTTCTCCTAGAAACTAGTAGCAATTTTGAGTTCCGTGGTCCGGTTTTCGCCAACATGGACGTGTTATTCACTAGTGATCCTGCAAATATCCACCATATCCTTAGTCGAAATTTCTCAAACTATCCAAAGGGGCCTGAATTTCATGAAATATTCGATATTTTATACGATGGGGAGAATGGAGACTCTCTGGGGAAAAGACTGCTTAGAGTTCAAGCCAGAGAGATGGATTACTGAACGAGGAGGGGTCAGACACGAACCATCTTACAAATTTCCAGCGTTTCTTGCGGGGCCAAGGACTTGTGTTGGGAAGGAAATGGCATTCATTCAGATGAAAATGGTGGCAGCTACCATGATATACAATTACAATATTCAATTATTGGAAGCTCAAGCAATTTCTCCAACAGCTACTGTTGTGATTAGAATGACAAATGGTTTGAAAGTTAGGGTGAATAAAAGAATTCTATGAAAAGAATTGAAAGTTAGGGTGAATAAAAGAATTCTATGAAAGTGTATTACATCATTAACATTAAGAATAAAATGGGCGTAAAATAATAAATTATCTTTTGATTTTTTAAATTTTATAAAATAAAAATAAATATCTATTTTTTTTTTGTGTGTGTAATAAAGAGGAAAAATGGACGAAAAAATAGTAATATTTTTTAAAGGGACGTATAAAAGAGAATCACGACACGTGATTTCATAAAGAAGGAATATACACGTCAACTAACCAATAGTGAGTTTAATATTTACTCCTTTTATTTTAAATATTTATCACGGTTTTCTTTATAAAGGTCCAGCAATATGAAATTTGATAATATTTTTAGATATATTTTTTTATCATATTGATATAAAAAAATATAAATTATAATTTTTTTTTAATTTTTAAATATCTTAATTTTATATTTAAATCAATTTAAATAATTTTTTTTAAAATTAATATAAAAAAAGTGACAACAATTTTTTATTAGGAACGAAAATAAATTGTATGCCCCAAACCCCTCAACACGTAATGCCATAAAAAACTAAAGAAATCTCAATTTTGTTGGTCCAAGTCTATTCTTTTCAACCAAATTTTCGGTTATTCTTCAATCATCATTAAATTACATCTTCGGGGTCGTTTGATGTGAAAGATAACATCAAATAGTTTCGAAATTAAATTATATTACCAATTAATTTATTGTTTGACTGATAAGTTCGGGATAATTTATCCCGAAATTAATTATCAGTATCAGAATAAATCATCCCTCCCCTTGGATAGTGTAGTAATCTCGGGATAACTTATCACGAGATAAAGTAGGTAAATGACAAATATATATATCCTTTCAAACTCTTTTTAATTAAAAAATTGATAACCCAATAATTAAAAAAAATTACAACCGTTATCGAGATTATTAAACCAATAACCTATTATTGATAATCCAATTATTTTTTCGGTTTGAATTATCGATTTTGATTTGATTTTGAACCGTCCTCAGGAGGATAAGAAGAGATTTAAAAAAACAATACTTTCATTCTGAATTTTTTACATAATTCATTTCTTTATTGTGTAGATTATTCATTATTACAAATTTATTTTATTGAATTATTTCTATTATTTCCCAAACAATCACATAATTTCACGAAAGCTATTTGGACCACAATAACTTTTGATTTAGACTAAACATTCCGCTATTGACATTTAATTTTTTTAAATAATAGTTTCAAGATTTCGTAACTTCGTAAATTACCTGAGTCCTGACGTCTGATATTTCTTTTTATAATTATATTGCCTTTCTCTCCCTAAGTAATTATCAAGGCGAAAACTACGCATTGCCTTTCTTTCGCTAAGTAATTATCGAGGCGAAAACTACTCTCTCGAAGTCAATATCTATGTTATTTAATTAGTTGGACTAGTTTAAAAACTTTTATTTGAATTGACAAGACTTAATTAGATTTTTTTTACTTAAGATACTTCTAAAATTACGTTTATTGTCCCTTTATGATTTTTCGATTAATGCTTTAGATCGGTAGCTAAATTTTGAGGTGTTTTTTGATAAATTAAAATATATTTAATTTGATCATGTATTTACTTTTTTTTTTTAATCTTTTATCATTTTATTTGAAATTAGTATTTAACCCTAAGAATTATAAATATAACTTCAAAATCTATTTTCACTTTTGACCTTTATTTATTTTCAGAGTTGTCCCAATCTTTTGCAGTTATTAAAAAAACATTTATTAAACCATCAACCATAATAAATACCCAACTACCTAGCAACGAAATTGCTCATTCCGTTTCATGATCTAGTTTGATTTGGCACAAAATTTAAAAAAAAATAAAAAGAAAATTGATTTTGTGATTGTAAATTAAAGTTATATCAAATATATCAAATGTCATTTAATCTTGTGGTCTTAAACATGTCATGCGAAAATTAAAATTAAAATGCTGCCAAAAAAGAAAGAGATCATTCTTTTTTAAAAGAGACTAAAATAGAAAGTACGTCCATTATCTTTTCACTCGGATTAAACAACCCTTCTATATTCAAAATTTTTAAGTTTTTTAGAAATTATTGTCAAATACTATTTTAATTTCAACTTTTAAAAATTCAAATAAAATAAATAAAACTTAATTTTTATCGTCGAAGGCCGCCTACTTTGTTACTCACTATATAATTTTGCTTAATATACAATGGCACCTCATCGGGGATTAGGATTTGAAAGTTTTAAAGAAGAGATAAATATTGTAAAACATATTTTTCTAATATAAATACAAAGTCTACGAAAAAATTATTGAATTCGTTTGAACCCCCGAGTCTGCACCTTGCCCTATACAAACTATATAATAGCCTTTCCTTCATGAACATTAGTATCACACTACTTATCAAGAACTTACAACATACAAGCTTCATATTTACTCATGGTATTTTTCTAAACTTTTATGTGATTATAAACCCTCTTTGGATTTACTTCTTATTTTACTTTTGGTTTACTAGGAAAGCTAATTATGTTGTGTATGAATAGTGGATTTCTTTTTGTAACTTAATTGTTGAATTTTGATTTGACACGGAGTTTAATAAAATAATGAGAACTTTTAAAATCTTGTGATGAAATGCTAAGTTACTTGAATTTTGCAATTTTGATGCTGCACCCATGTCGACACGACACTGACATGGGTAAGGAAGATATTAAAATTTTGATATCTCAAAGTAAAGATTTCAATAGATCGAACTAAAATACCTTAATTTTTTGCTGGTATATAATGATTTTAGGGTCAAATTTGGCTCATGAAATGAGTGAGACCAGGTCCCTTAGAGTCTTTTTATCAAAACTAAATTCGAAATTAGAGTATTATTTAAATTGGAATTAGACCAGATTCCTTCGTGCAAAAATCAAATCGATTGATAAATCGAATCGAAAAAAATGTTTACGGTTTATTATTATTGGGTTATTAAGTTAACGAATTTTTAATGATTTTACAAAAAACAAATCATCGGGTTATCGGTTCGGTTTTGGTTTTTAGTATTGAGTTATTGGGTAAACCGAGAGACTATAATAATTTACTACATTCCTTTATAAATATTAAATATTAATAATTTAACATCACTTGATACTAAATTGATACTCATAAGTCATGTATTTGCTTGTTTTCAATATATAACCCTTACGAGGTAAAATATTGTATATTATTAAGTTTAGGTGCTTAATTGATTTGTTTGTTTTACTGTATCTCATCGTATTGCGTCAAATTGTTAGAGAAGTTATATATTTATTTTATGAGGATTTTCTTATCAGGTAAATTGAAAACCGAACCGTTAAGGACAAAAAATCGATAAATCAAAAATCGATGAAAAATATCTTATTGGTTTAGCATATTTAAAAATTAAAAACCGATAAACCGAACTAATAATACATAAAATCGAACCGAACCGACTGGTGCACACCCTTACTTTCGATGGTACATTATAAATTCTATATAAAAATAAACAAAATACATAAAGTAATGATAAACGTCAAAATAGATACAATATTTATTTAAATTATAAATAATATTACTATATGTTTTGATGCATCTAATCTAGTTTTCCACAATGGGTGTTTTTGTATATTTTTCGACTTTTAGTGAGTGTGCTTTTGCCAAGTCTCTGCACCCAAATCCATATGGAAATTTATATTTTCGAATTTAAATAATTAGATCATGAAGGATTGGACATGCGGATTGCACCCGATCCGAGCAACTTTTGAATTGTACTATAATGTGCTTTAATCTTATGACCTTAAATATATCACGAGGAAATTAGACTGATGTTTGTCTTAATTTTGTGCAGCCACTAATGGATGTTCTTGGGTACTCTATTATAACCTTTATAATCTTGTTTTTCACTTATTTTACATTGAAAAACAAATGGACCAAAAGTTCACAGCCAACTAATTGGCCCCTTGTTAGAATGTTGCCTGGACTTGTTCACAATACTCATAGAATCCATTCATTTCTCACTGAAATTCTCCTAGAAACTAGCAGCAATTTTGAGTTCCGCGGTCCGGTTTTCGCCAACATGGACATGTTAATCACTAGTGATCCCACAAATATCCACCATATCCTTAGTCGAAATTTCTCAAACTATCCAAAGGGGCCTGAATTTCATGAAATATTCGATATTTTAGGAAATGGAATCTTCAATGTTGATTCTGAATTATGGGAGATTCATAGGAAAACAGCCATGTCCTTGATGAACCATGCCAAGTTCCATTTGTTGTTACAGTGTAACGTATGGGACACGATCGATAGAGGAGTTGTGCCAATTCTTGATGTTTTTGCAAAACAGGGCACCCTGTTTGATTTGCAAGACATTTTTCAGAGATTCAGTTTTGACACTATCAGTAAGTTGTTCATTGATCATGATCCTAAAAGTTTGTCTGTGAGTCTACCTTATGTACCATGTGAAAAGGCGTTCAACGACATGGTTGATGCAGTTTTATATCGACATTTCTTGCCAGAAAGCTATTGGAAGTTGCAAAGATGGCTTCAAATTGGTAAAGAGAAGAACCTAACGAAAGCCTGGGAGGCTTTCGATCAATTCATATATCCTGCCATTTCGCAAAGGCAAGAAAAGTTGATGAATAGTAACATCAAAGACGACGATTTGGACTTATTCAGTGACTATATCAAAGCATACAATGAATGGACAAAGGACAATGATAAGAATTTGGGAAGTGTACAAAAATTTCTAAAAGACACTTTCTTGAATTTGATGTTTGCTGGTAGAGACACCACAAGCACAAGCCTAACTTGGTTTTTTTGGCTCTTAGCTAAAAACCCCTTCGTGGTGAAAAAGATTAGAGAAGAGATTCAACAACAACTGCATCTAAAAGAAGGCGAAAATCTCAAGTTTTTCAACATAGAAGAGTCGCGAAAATTGGTGTATCTACATGGTGCATTGTGTGAAGCTCTTCGACTATTCCCACCCGTTGCAATTGAGCACAAAGCTCCAGTTGAACTTGACGTCCTACCAAGTGGTCATCGTGTGAGACCAAACATGAAAATATTGATATCGTGTTATACGATGGGAAGAATGGAGACTCTCTGGGGAAAAGATTGTTTAGAATTCAAGCCAGAGAGATGGATTAATGAACGAGGAGGGGTCAAGCACGAGCCATCTTACAAATTTCCAGCGTTTCTTGCGGGGCCAAGGACTTGTGTTGGGAAGGAAATGGCATTCATTCAGATGAAAATGGTGTCAGCTACCATGATATACAATTACAATATTCAATTAGTGGAAGCCCAAGCAATTTCTCCAACAGCTACTGTTGTGATTAGAATGAAAAATGGTTTGAAAGTTAGGGTGAGTAAAAGGGCTCTATGAAATAAAAGTGTATTTTTCTATGTTTTATTGCATGAAGTATTAATTAATGAATAAGATCTACAATAATTTATATATGTCTAAGTACATATTATGTATGTATCTATTGATTTTGTATTCAACAATCCAAATTATTCAATATCGAGAAAATAGTTTGAAAAGTACAAGCCTTAACAATGAAAACACCAATAAGCCATTAATTATAAAATTTTAACCATTCCCCAACCATTTATTCGATAACCCAACATCAATAAGTCAATTTTGCAGTTGACTTATCGATTACGGTTCGATTTTCAATACCCTATAAGTGAGGCCTAACAAAAGTAAATTGAAATGAAGGATTTAGTATGTACCACAGCCACCCTACACAAATTAGCCTTGCCCTTTTCAGTTCTAAAATTTTAATATCTCACTACTATATAACACCAATTATATATCATCTAAGTTTTGCATTCAAAGGCTTACTTATTAGAAATCCATTCAAAGGCTTCATATTTGTTCATGGTATTTTTCTAAACTTTTATGTGATACAAGCTCTTAGTTTTCATAATTTTCCATCATTCTTTTATTTTTCTAAAGAATTTTATATGTTCTTGATTTAAGTTATATATATATATATATATATATATATATATATGAGGTTAATATAGTGAAATTTTATGTATGGGATCATACCTTGTGTAATATAGTTGTTCACATATTGACTTGGAACAGGAATTAAGAAACTGTAAATGATAAATAGTAATATCATCAAATTATTCTTGTTAAATATAAGTCATCTACACATTGAAGAATGAATACAATTATAAGTCATAAGAGAATCTACATATTTTTTTTATGTAGGATAGGAGACGAAATAACTAATACATGCATATAATTGATACACATGAATAAAATAATAATATATAAATTCACTCATAATTAATGTGAATTTTACTAATGCCTACAGAACTCTAACCAGCTGATAATATGTGTATCCATATTATCCATTAGATAACTCATTTTTACCCATTTAAATTTAAAATATGAGTCAAGTTGAGTATTTTATTCAGTTTTACTCAACTCGTATCCGACTCGACCTGCTCGTTTGCCGCTCCTACCAGCTATCCTATTGTCTTCATGTTTTGATCGTTACTTCTTCCATTTAGTTTATTAAAAAGAGGTATTTTGTTGCTGATATTTATCTTAATTTTTTGTGCAGACACAATGGAAATTCTTAAATCTCCTCTTATAATTTCCTTGATAATCTTATGTTTCACTTATTGGTACTTGAAAAATAAATTTACCAAAAGTAGTTCAGTACCAATAAATTGGCCTCTCATTGGAATGCTTCCTGGAATTATTCAAAATGTTCATAGAATCCATGATTATTTTACTGCCATTCTATTAGAAAATGGTTGCAGTTTCGAGTTTCGAGGTCCGATTTTCGCCAACATGGACATGTTATTCACCAGTGATCCTGCAAATATCCACCATATTCTGAGTCGAAATTTCTCAAACTATCCAAAGGGGCCTGAGTTTCGAAAAATGTTTGATATATTAGGAAATGGTATCTTCTGTGTTGATTCTGAATTATGGGAAATTCATAGGAAAACCATCCTGTCTTTATTGAACCATCCAAAATTCCAAATTTTGTTAGAGCGTAACGCTTGGGAGACTATTGTAAAACGTCTCGTACCACTTCTTGATACTTTTGCAAAACAGGGCAACCCTGTTGATTTACAGGACATTATTCAAAGACTCAATTTTGACACTATCAGTAAATTATTGTTTGATCATGATCCGAAAAGTTTGTCTGTAAATCTACCTGATGTACCATGTGAAAAGGCGTTCAACGACATGGTTGATGCAATTTTGTATCGACATTTCTTACCAGAAATCTATTGGAAATTGCAAAGATGGCTTCGAATTGGTAAAGAGAAGAATCTAATGAACGCGTGGAAGGCTTTCGATCAATTCATATATCCTGCAATTTCAAGAAAGCAAGAAAAGATGATGAATAAAATCATCAAAGATGAGGATCATGATTTTGATTTTTTCACTGATTATGTTAAGGCATACCATCAGTGGAAAAAAGAAAATAATGATAGTAATTTGGGTAAATTACAAGATTTTCTAAAAGACACTTTCTTGAATTTGATGTTTGCTGGTGGAGACACTATAAGCACAACCCTCACTTGGTTCTTTTGGCTCGTGGCTAAAAATCCCTTCGCGATGGAAAAGATTAGAGAAGAGATTCAGCAACAACTGCATCTAAAAGAAGGCGAAGATCTCAGGTTTTTCAACACAGAAGAGTCGCGAAAATTGGTGTATCTACATGGTGCATTGTGTGAAGCTCTTCGACTATTCCCACCCGTTGCAATTGAGCACAAAGCTCCAGTTGAACTTGACGTCCTCCCAAGTGGTCACTGCGTGAGACCAAACATGAAAATATTGATGTCGTTTTATACGATGGGGAGAATGGAGATTCTCTGGGGAAAAGACTGCTTAGAATTCAAGCCAGAGAGATGGATTACTGAACGAGGAGGGATCAAGCACGAGCCATCTTACAAATTTCCAGCGTTTCTTGCGGGGCCAAGGACTTGTGTTGGGAAGGAAATGGCATTCATTCAGATGAAAATGGTGGCAGCTACCATGATATACAATTACAATATTCAATTATTGGAAGCTCAAGCAATTTCTCCAACAGCTACTGTTGTGATTAGAATGACAAATGGTTTGAAGGTTAAGTTGGTTAAAAGAGTTTAATCTTTAGTGAAAAGGTGTGTTTCATTTCCTACAAATAAATTGTCTAAAAATTATAGTTAATAATTGTCTTTCCCTTTTTACTATTTAATTAGATGGAGTTTTACTATTTTGCTATGAGTCCAACATGACTAGGAGCTTTGATTTCTAGTTTAATCTATTTTTCATTTTGTATTTTATAGTCAAATTTTAGAAAAGGAGTCTTGATATAATTGACAATTTTGTTATTATGTGATCAAAAGTTCATAGGTTTGAATTTGTGGTAATAGCCTCTTGTAGAAATGCAGGATCATGCCGCGAGCAATAAACCCTTGCGGTATGACCCTTTCACGGTCTCACTCATAACTAAAACTTAGTGCACTAAGTTGTCCTTTATTTCGCCTTGGAGTTTTAACCTTTGGTTATGTATTGTTGGAGCTGAAGGATCTAGAATTATTCTCTCCGTTTTATTTTACTTGATCCATATACGAAAAATATAAAAAAAATTATTTTATTTATCTATTTCATTAAATTAAGATAATTTAATTATTCTTGTTCATATTATCCTTAGTAGTATTAAAACAACTAATATAATTTAGTATTCATAGCGGAAACTTTAGTGTACCGGACCTGCTATTTAATATAATTTTTAAGAAAAAAAAAACTAAGTTAGTAAATAACATTACACAACACATAAAGTTCACCAATTAGAAGAGACAACAAAGCAATTTTAATCTACTAATTAAGTCAAGGCAAAAAGTCATTTCCTATGAGATTAACAGCTTCTCTGCAGCATTACTCACTTCAGCATCAAAGCCCCAGTAAAATGTAGTAAACCAAAGTGATTGGAAGAGCTATTAACATCCCAAATATAACCCTGCAAAATCATCATTACTAATATTACAAGTCGATCGATCGAAACACAAAATATTACTAAGAAACATACTTCATGCAACGTCTCTAAATTGCTTGGACTCTTCAAAAATGTTGCTAGCTTGTGTCGGATTGTCCAAAAGTAGTTCATTTTTAAAGAGTACGAGCAACATAGGACATCATGATTTTCTTTTAGAATACAAAACGAAATAAAGAGTTATAAGTTGTATGCAGTGACAAGTTATAAAACCAAATGAAAAAGTCTGATAAATGGCAACATTATAGGTTGGTAACTTGAAAAAGACAGTGAATGATTCAACGAGTCGAATTACACGTAAAATGTAAGAGTTTGCATTGTTGATGCATAAAACTTAAAGAATAAGGAGTAGTAAGTTTGTGGAGAGTCCTTACCCTGTGCTAAGTATATCAGGATGAAGATTGTACTCTTTTGCAAAGACAAACGGAACGATTCCTTGAGGTAAAGCTGCCTGAAAAATTAATATACGAAACAATTACAACAATAACGTGCCCCAAAGCACATAAGTACTGGTCTACCTAGTGGAGGTAGAGAGGTTGTTTCTATAGGATCCTCGGCTCAAGTGCAGCATATCATAATAGTTATGAGCCTTTAGACTTCTCTAATACTTCCAATAAGAAAAGGAGAACCTTGTAGGTGCTTTTACCTGAACTATTGCAATATGCAAAAGAACACCTCGAAGTCCAATAGCGATAGAGGCAGCAGCCATGACTGCTGGACCGCTGATGAATCTCACTACCATAGAGAAGGCAGCAACTGTTTTTCCACAGGAGATTAATTTAGGCTGCAACGCCATGAACAAACCTGAAGTTTGCATAAAAGGAAAAGAATCAGTTCAAACAACCATCAGTTTTACCACAGCATAGGCGAATCGTTAGGACTTTTGTGAATGTTAGCAAGAATAAACGAAATACCAAGACTAAACATTGCCATGCCAAGACCAGCATCAGAGAGAATTGATATCGACTTAGCAATAATCAAAGGCATCTGAATGTTCCACCTGAAACCATAGAGATATATTTAGTAATTGAGTAAAATATGTCAGAATGAACGCGGATGACTTATGTAGCAGACTACAGCTAGTTTGTGATTCAAACGTAGTACATTGATACGTTTTAAGTCGAGGAAACTTCAGTGTGTATACCTGAATGAGATCAAGGACCAAGTGAGACCAAGGAGACTAGAATAAGTATTCGGGTTCCTAATGAGTTTTCGCCACACCATAATGAGAATAAGTCTGGTCATCACACTAGCAGGAGGCAGAGCAGTAGCCTTAGTTTCATTAGCAGTCTTGGGAAACAGCTCAGCTGTAGAGCTTGATCCAAGCTTCTTTAGGACCGGTTCTTCTCGATGAAATCCATTTGGGTTATTTTTATTCCCGAGAGCAAACTCTTCTCGGCCAAAATCATCATAATCTAATGTACACAAAAGATGAGAAATCAGTTATTAATCATATCAAAAATATCTGACACGCCGAAGGAATATCAGGAGCATAACATGAACTCAACGGATTTTATATGCACAATGGAGGAAATAGGAATCAACCTTTGATAACATGTATTGTCCTCAACACAAACAACCAAAACTAACTAAATTACAATACAGTAAAGAACACATGTTGTCTCAAAAAAATAGTGTATTCAACCAAGACAAGATAACCAAAACCAACTAAAAAAGACATATGAGCTTTTAGACATGTTGATAATATGGCATAGTATAACCAACCTTTTGGGTGAGGTCCAATGCCAAGTTCATTACCATAGTCACCTCCTCTGAACACATGAATTCCTCCTTCAGATGCTGGTGAAGCACTTGAACTCCAAACAAACATGTGAAGATCTTTTCCACCTTCATTCCCATTAGCCTTCTTCTTTGTCCCCAGTGCGGTCGCCGGAGAAAAAATCCCAGCATTAGTAGGTGCAGGGTACCCCACATTTGTCTTTCCAAATCCACCCTCCTCTTCAAATCCTAAGTTACCATAATTTGATGTCCTAGGACTCATATTTGCATTGTTTTTTCCATTCACCATTGAATACAAATCACTGTGGTTAAAATTTGAATCTCTAGGAGTCATATTTCTTGAAGATTGCAAAGAGTAAATCTCAGCATTAGACAAATTTGATGGTCTTGGTGTCATGGAAAGACCACTAGTGTTATGTCCATGTGACACTCTTGAAAAAATTTCAGACCTTGAACTAGTTGATTTCCTAACAATTACATGAAGTTTCCCATCATCACCAACCTCAGCTTGAGTTTCCAATGGTTCTTTCCCATCTAATGAAATAACATCAGAATCAATTTTAAATGAAACAATTGACCCTCCAGTGTCAGGAAACTGCTCAGCAATAAGCATTCTAGCACCTCTATACTCAAACAAGAAAAGCATCAAAGTGTACCAGATGATACATTGAAGAACAACAATTTGGACCATTAAACTCCCTGAGGCATCACCATACATACCCTTTAACAAAGGGATACCCATAACTAGAGTGTTAGGCAAAGTGGAAAGGGAAAACAAAGTAATGGACCAATCAAGAGACCCCCTTGAGCTAATTCTTGACCAAATGGATAAAACAACAAGAACAATGACTTTTTGTAGAGTGTCAGCAGCTATGAACCTGTAGTTCATAGCATAAGGATTGTTAGAAGCAATGAAATGAAAAGATAGCAATGGAACAGCAAAAAGAGCTACAAATCTGTTGATTCCTGAACATTGATCTGGACTAAAAATCTTCCACCATCTCACTGAGCCATAAGCCAATATCATTGCTACATAGAGTGGAACTACAGCAGTTAGAACATGGTAAAGGTCTGAAACTGTTATCATTTTGAAACAAAGAAAAAACACCCAAAATCAGATGGGCTTTACAAAAAAATGAAAGGAAAACAAAAAAGATTCAAACTTTCACTCATGGAACATATTTTTTTTCCAAGAAACTGATTTTTCCAGGATTAGTCTAAAAACAGAATGAGCCCCAAGAACAGACCCCAGGTCAGAATATGGCTTTGGGTACCAAAAAAATGGAAGAAACACCAAAAAGATTCAAACTTTCCTTCATGAAACTCATTTTTTCCATTCAAGAAACTGATTTTTTTCAAGATTAGCAACCCCAAGAACAGAAACTATTTATGTTCTTCTCTTCTTCTTTAGCTCTTAGCTATAGACAACTGATAAAAGTAATAACTCTATGAGCTACTAAAGAATGAAATATACTAGTTAATAGAGAAACATGCATTTAAGAGGGAAATGTGTAAAGAAAAAAGGGAGAGAGGAAAGACGAGGTTTTTGTGGGAATTTATGTGATGGTGATTTGTTTGTTTATGGGAACTAAATGGCAGACAGAGATACAAAAGCTGAGGGCATTAGGGAAGCTTTCTTTATAGTCTTTTCATGGCAATCTCACAAACACAATTACATCTTTGTTTCAATTCCATATTCGATATTCGTATTGAATTTACGTTGTGTTATAATTTTCTTGATTCATCAACACAAATAAGTTGTGCGTATTTGCTTTATAAAACTATACCAATATAAAAGAGGAACTTATAGATAGATGAGTATGCTTTTCGACTGACGAATGTGTCAATTCAAAAAATACTCTGATGATTGTTCTTCTGATTTTCTTCAAAAAAAAAAGTCTCACATCACTAAGAGATTCTACATTTTATGCGGACGTATTCAACCTAATTAAATGTGAATAGATATAAGAATAGAACCCCTTTTGATAAAGATTGCTAGGATCAAGCGTTTATCATTATGTCAAAAGCTATATCTGATAGTAAAGATGCAACTTTATTTATTAATCAAGTCCACCATGCAAATGTCATGCTCTATCATGACTTTGACTCGGACTACCTCTACCCTCAATGTAGCAGTACTGCAGAAGTAATATATAGTACTTTTAACTTTTTAAAACTTGCAAGAATTTGGCACAATAGTCAATGAAATTACAATTGATAATGACATATTAGGATCCAAATCTCAATAAAGAAAAAAAAAGTGATTTTTCTTGTTAAGCTAAGATTTAGTAGACATAATTTTTTATTCATTAGTGTAACTATTGATTTGTCGATATTTTTCGTTGAAAAATTATAATTATTTATATGACATAAATAAATATTAATTTTTATCAAAATAAATTAGATCTTAAATATCTTTTAACTCAAGTCTCAAATTCAATCCTTGCATCCAAAATTTTTTATTTTTCAATGGTTAAATACTATTAAATTTTCTGATCTGCCCATGAGTATAGCTTTTGAATTCATAAGAATTCAATAATTTTTTCCCAAATTTTATATATACATTAATTTTTTTTTATAAAAATACATAAATTTCCCAATATATATATATATATATATATATATATATATATATATATTTGCTTATATATATAAAAAGAAATTATCACTGGTCTATCAGAAATAATCTCTCTGGCTTAAAAAGAAAGGAGCAAAATCTGCATATATTGTGTATGTCTTTTCAAGACATCATTTGTGAGACTATATTGGATATATTATCATTGTTATATTTTCTATTCGTGTAAAAAAGAATGATCTACTTTTGTTTAGTCTGTTTCAGAAAGAATGACTTTTTTTTCTTTTTAGATAACATTTTGATTTTAATTTTTCACATGGTATGTTTAAAACCATAAGATTAGAGGGCATTTTGGTACATTTGATATAATTTTAATTAACAACTACAAAATCAAAAAGTGTTTTTTATTTTCTTAAATTTCATATCAAATCAAATTAGGACATTCTTTTTTTTAAACGGAGGGAGTATACATAACAAGAACAACATACCTAATGAAATCCCACAAGTGGGATCTGAGAAAGGTAAAATATACACGGACCTTACCACTACCTCATAGAGATAGAAATCTAGCCTGTTTTCAGAAGACCCTCAAATCAAATCAAATCAAATAGAGGAGGGAGTATACAACAACAAGACACAATGAAATCCCACAAATGGGGTGTAGGGAGGGTAAAATGTACGCGGACCTTACCACTACCTCATAGAGATAGAGATCTAGCCTGTTTTTGAAAGACCCTCAACTCAAATAACATAGGGAGTATACAACAACAAGACACAGTGAAATTCCACAAAGGGGTATAGGAAGTGTAAAATGTACACAGACCTTAGTAGTAAGAATTGAAAACCTTTGTATTTTCGGAAGACCCTCAACTCAAATAACGGAGAAAGTATATATTATATTAAAGAATTGAAAACATGAATAGAAAGTGGGAATAATAGTACTGATAAAGGTTGGCAAAAATATCAACACAGCATCCATTTTTGATTCTCCATGAGAGGGAAAAGACCAAACAGCATCTCAGAGAAACTGTTATTAATGAGGCAACTTTGTGAGTAAATATTAACCTTTTTAAAGATTCGAATATAATACTTTTTATCATAAATTATATTTAAATATATTCTGCACACCCATTTATTACAACAAACATGCCCAGTGTCTACTACCTTTCTTACTCTGAAAAGTCAGACTCATTGCATATTTAGGTCACATCATATAATTAAATAATTTATTGAAGTAAAAATATTACGTGCAAATACATATTATATACAACAACAACATATCCAGTGGAATCCAGGGAGGATAAAATGTACGTAGATCTTACTACTATCTCATAGAGATCGCGAGATTATTTCCGAACGTACTCATCGCAAAAATATCAAGCACTAAAAACAGAAGATGCTAGATATGAGAGGCCAAAAAAAAACAACTAAAGTGGATAGCAAATAATAATATATAAATACAATAGAAATAACAAATATAAGACGGACAATAATAATACAAGATATAAAGATACAATTAATCTTATTAACTTACTATAACACAAGGTCAAACACATATTATGTGTTTAGTGAAAAACACCTTAAATCTTTTAAATAGACATTTTTTACTTTTTAAGAGAAACTCAATCAAATAATTACGTTCTCAATAAGATTTTTTTCTGTTGCTACTGAGATATAAAATATAATTCATTTGTAATGCAATATTTACACTTTCATGATTTTCTTATTCGTAGGAGTTTAATCTACGATATTTTAATTAAAAATAGAAAAATTCTAATAACGATTTCACCATAATTCATGTTTATTTTTTAATGCCATCAAAATGGCTGTTTCCCATAAAGTTGGTTTTGTCAGCCTACTGCTTAAAGTTGCTGGAAATGGATGGATTTAGGTTATTTTTGTGGTGTTTGGTTTAAACTATAAGGTCCAACAAAAGAAGTTGGGTTTCACTTGTTAGACTTTTTTTTTAAAACAATTTATTTTTAAAATTATCTTTTTATCCTTAATAAAATGATTCTCAAATATATAGATATCTAAAAATATTTTTAGATTACAAGTTTTAGAAATATCTTCTATTTTTGTTAAACATCATGTCAGATCAAAAGATGTCACATAAAATGGGACGAAGAGAGTAATATTATCTTTGAATGTAGGTTATTGCTGAGCAAGGCTAAGCGCATGGAGCTACATCAAGTGTACAAGGAGCAGAACTAGATAGCTGATTTAATGGCGAAAAGAGTCAAAAGTGATTGTTTTGAAGACAAATAATTTTGTAGTTCCTCGAATATTTGTGCGACATCAATTAAGCGGACACAACCTAAGAACTAGTTATCCTGAACAAAAACTCTTGACAAATACTTCCTATTCAATCCTATTATGAATTGTAGTTGTATTTAAAAAAAATATATTTTAAAATATTAATCGAAATCTATATAGTTTGTAATTTAAATACTCACGCCATAACAACAAACCGACAAAAGAAAACAACTAATCAATGGAAAACCATGCTGAAGTAGAGCGCCAGCTGGAGCCATGGCGAGAACTCGCCGGAAAAGTGGTGATGGTCACCGGAGCATCGTCGGGAATCGGCCTAGAATTCTGCCTCGATTTATCAAAAGCTGGTTGTAGAATCATCTCCGCCGCACGCCGTGTCGATCGATTGAAATCTCTATGCGATGAGATCAACGGAATCAGCTCAGATTCCCCGAACGAATCGACGTGTTCAAATCAGGAACTTCGGGCCGTAGCGATTGAGCTCGATGTTAGTGCGAATGGTGCTGCCATTGAAGCCGCCGTACTGAAAGCTTGGAACGCCTTTGGACATATCGATGTTTTGATAAATAACGCTGGTATTCGAGGTGAGATTGATAAATTGACGAATTTTTCTTCTGAATTTTAGGATCTCGTTTTGAATTTTTGAGGTGATTTTGATAAATTCTCGAATTTGCTTCAGTGTAGTTTTGAATCTCTGATGTACGCAATTGAGTAGTTGATCGTCAAAATATGTATGTAGAATTGTTGATTAACATTAGAAGGATTATTTATACAATTAAAAGTCCAATTTTTTGCACAGATTTTAGTTTAATTAAAGGTCATTGTTAAGGAAGGAAACATCTGTGTACATTCTACCCTCTCCAGACTCCACTTGTGGGATTCCCCTGGGTATGGTGTTGTTGTTGTTGTTAAAGGAGTCATATGAACAAAAAGTTTGTGCAAAAAGAGGAGATGCGTCGATGTTCCACAAAGGAGGTGAGAGAGGTTGGCTATGAATAGTTATTTTGGGTAGATATCTGAAATCCAATTGAATACTACTACTTTAATTTAGGAAATTCTTCCTGCAAGTTTGTCAATGGAAGGTGTTATTGTTTTCCAGAAACAGCCTCTCTATCTATCTCTGCGAGGTAGTGGTAAGGTCTGCATATATTTTACCTCCCCAGACCTCACTTGTGGGATTCCATTGGGTATGTTGTTGTTGTTGTTGATGACTTTCGTATGCTGCTTCTGGTGCACGTTTTAAGTTTTGAAAATGTCTTGCTGACTTCCGGATTGTAATGTCTCACAGTATTAATTCCTGATATAAATCTGAAAATTTGAAGCTTTTTCTTCTTTGGTTGGTGGCGGTGATGTGGGGTTGTGATTTCTCATAGAAGGCACAGAGCCATGTAGGGCCAATGGGGTTTATTTGAATCCCCTTCGACATAAAATTACACTGTTTATTACCCATGGTGCTATCACGTTTCTTACCTTTTAGTAATTGGCTTCATGTAACGTCTAATCTGTCAGTTGTTTCTTATAGGAAGTGTGCACTCTCCACTGAATTTGTCAGAGGAGGAATGGGAGAAGATATATACAACGAACCTAAGAGGTGCATGGTTGGTGACCAAATACGTTGGTATACATATGCGCGCTGCTAAGCAAGGAGGATCTGTCATTAATATCTCTTCTACCTCTGGTCTTAATCGTGGGAAATTACCAGGCAGTCTTGCTTATGCTTCTTCAAAGGATGCTCTTAACAGCATGACAAAGGTACTGTCTTGGTTTTTCTGTACTATGTGATCCTCTGGAATTTAAAATTTTAAGCTGACTTCATCGAAATAATATGAAGACACGCATACATGACTTTTCTAAGTTAATCAATCTCTTTTGTCCGCGTGAAGCATCATAATCCATACTTAATATATCATGTTTCTGATTTTGGTAGCTCCTTGAACAAAGATGGGAAAGAAGGACGATAAATTCATATACAAACCTTAGAAAATGCATTTCAATGTGCTGGAAACATATGAATATACATTCACATATTTGATTTATAAAATGGTCCAACATATTGAGAATATATATATGCGTGTGTGTATGTATATATAGTGCAGTAGTTCTGAGGAAGAGTGTTCCAGGATAGTTGTCACACAACTCTCATGGAGGTATTCTGCTCATCACTGAGAAACCTAAGTAGATAACATTCTAACTCTCACATGAAAGTTTTCAGTGCCATTTTAAACTTTATATATGTGATGTGATGCCTCACGTGCTTTAGTCTTTCGCTGTGATTCTTTTATAGGAGGCTTTGATGCTTCATAGATATTATTCTTAACTTTTATTGCTTATACTTAATGGGTGTTAGCGGTAATATAAGCAAGATGATCTACCTTTCCGAGATCTACTCTAGACTCATTCTCATTGTCTTTAAGTCCTGCAAGGTCTCTTCCCTTTCTACTTCTCTTTAAATCTCTTGTCTGCAATCTGTTGCAGGTCAAGTTTATAGTAATGCACACTAATAATACTTTTGTATCTTCTTCTTCTCGTTCTGATTTACAACCTCATAAACCGTTGTGTTCTTCAAATGTAACAGGTGATGGCCATCGAATTGGGACCATATAACATCAGAGTGAACTCAATATCACCGGGAATTTTCAAATCTGAGATAACAGAGCGCCTCATAGAAAAAGACTGGTTTAAAAACGTTGCATTGAAAACCATTCCGTTGAGAACACATGGAACATCAAATCCTGCTTTGACTTCAGTAGTACGTTATTTAATCGACGATTCCTCAGAATATGTTTCAGGTAACATTTTCATAGTAGATGCTGGAGCTACTTTACCAGGGGTCCCAATTTTCTCATCCCTCTAGTCATACGGTTTTAGCATTTCATGTTAGTTTGCTTAAGGTATGCCGAGGGCGTTGTCCCGGTAGACATTACTCAGTCATGTTAGAGGCTTCATAGATAGACTATAATTTATATTCATGATCAGGAGCAAGAGACATGTTCTGTTGATAGGCTGTAAATTGAGTTCATTATTTTCATTTCATTCCTTATAATTCAAACTTGTGTGGAATAAAGTTAATTATATTTATGTTTACGCCATCTCAATGAATATATAATATGTATTTGGGGGGAAGCACTCCCTACCAAGGATATATCCGGATTCGTTAGGGGCCTATTTGGGAGGAAACACTTCCTACCAAGGATTTTTCCATTCCCAGGCCCGAACTCGAGACTTCTGGTTAAGGGAACAGCATCCTCATTCGCTACACCACATCCTTTGGGGATACAATAATAGTGGCTTTATTGGTTAAATGAGCTGTCAAAACATAAAATTTGAGATATTTATAAAAGAAAATGACTTTATTATACTCATAAATGATAAATGACAGTTGTCATTTTTTTTTTTCATTTGGTAAGAATGTTTTCCCAAAATACCAAATTGAGTTGCCTAAAAATGATCCATTATCAGCAAAAAATCTTTGATATGCCAACCAATTATACCAAATCCAAGTTTAATTTGTAAATATGGATTAATTTTGTGTGTACTTCTCTAATACTAAATTTGATAAGATTATTCTTTTCATAGTATATAATATTTTTTATAAAATAAATCGCTTATATAATAAGCCAATCAATCAAGCTACTAAAATTCCAGCACTCCCCTTCCCCCCTAAAATTCAACATTTATGGTATGTTTTGCATTGTGTTCGCCCCATTCTTCAGGGTGATTCGAACCAGGAGATGATCTTCCACTTTTAAGCGGTGGCAGAATCACTCTTTGGCCAACCCCCTTCGACGGAAATTATACTATTTAATACATAATTAAAATTATTTTTTATTTATATATATTATATGTCGAATCTCTCAACTAGTTCGTATGCTTGCTTTTTCAGATTTTGAACCCACTTAATTAAAATTCTGACTCCGCTACTATTTTTAAAGTCATAACATTTTTACTTAGAAATCTCCTATGAAGCTTTCTATTAAGAAAGTTGAAGGGAAAATAAAAGGAAAGTTGGAGAAATTGGGTAAGGGAACAAAACAAAGTTAAATGTAAGAACCAAGAAGAGTAGGAAGAACTACAAGGAAATTGATTTATTTTTTTAATTTAATCATAACCATATTATTTTTAATTTTAGTACATCCTCCATTCATATTGCTATTTTATTAAAATAAATTCACATTAAAATATTTTAATACATTTTATTATGTTTTATTTAATATTACAAAATTCGTTCATTATTAAATAAAATCAATAAATTTAAAACAAAAAATATATATTTTTAATATAATTATTATATTTAACATAGTTTGACCGTTGACCACGTTAGAATATTATTGTCGTCAAAGCATGGTCAAATAAATAAATAATTATATTTTTTTGTGAAGTTGGTCGTTAAATGAGAAAACCGGAAATTGTGGAGCAACTTCAAATGTCAGACCGGTATATATGCCAATTTATAAAATATCATTAAATATATAAAATCTATATATTTTATATATAACTTTTAAATAAAATGCCAATTTATATATTCCTTGTTCTTATCAATGATTAGGTCTCTTTTGAGTCCATTAAATATTTTGGGTCTTACATTATTTTCAATATTTCCACAAAAATAATTTTTATTGTTAAAAATAAAAGTCTATATTAGCAAGACTGAATAAGTAAAAGTGAAAGGAGAGAGCATAATCTTCGGTAGTTTAATTGCCTCATCGAGATTGATAAGCATCCACTGGGTATGTTTTTATTGTTGTTATCGAGATTGATAGGCATGAATATACCATAAGATTATTTTATTCTGTTCTACAATGTTAGTATAAAATTTATTTTGGGACTGATTAATATCAACAATAACATACTCAGTGACTACATATAAATAAAAAGGTTATTTTCAAACGATGCTCGACTTTGGGACTAATTAATAATTATAATAAATATCTAATAAAATAATCTCGTATTTTATGACATTTGGGACACTATTGTCATTTTAATATTTTCTAACAACTAAATTCAATGTACCCTTCATTCTCTCGTTATATATATATATATATTAAATAACTCTCACTACTCTGTACTTCCATAGCAATAAATCAAAAGAAGAAAAAATGGAGAACAATGCTAAATCCGTGGGCCAGTTGGAGTCATGGCGAGAACTCGCCGGAAAAGTGGTGATGGTCACCGGAGCTTCGTCGGGAATCGGCCTAGATTTCTGCTTCGATCTATCAAAAGCTGGTTGTAGAATCATCGCTGCTGCTCGTCGTATCGATCGATTGAAATCTCTCTGTGATGAGATCAATGGAATCACCTCGAGTTCATCGAACGGATCGACGAGTTCTCGCCGAGAAGTACGAGCTGTAGCCATTGAACTTGATGTTAGTGCGAATGGTTGTGCCATTGAAGCCGCCGTGCAGAAAGCTTGGGATGCGTTTGGACGTATCGACGCTTTGGTTAATAACGCCGGTATTCGAGGTGAGATTGGTTGATCATTCGTCAATTTGAAATGAGTAGTCCAAACATGTCCTTATTTTTTATTTAAAACACCTCGTCATTCTTGTTCTATTTTAAAATGCGTTCGATATTTTTTCATTAGATTAAATATTTTAAAAAATATTGTTCAAAATTAATTTATTTTTCTCACAAATCAAATTATAATTTTTTACTCACCCCACCCCTCACCCTTAAAAATATATTCAAATTTTTAAAATTTTCTTTTAAAATATTTCCACTAATTATTTAAATGGCTCAGACATGAGCAAGCTACCTGCGCTATATAGAGGGAGAAGAGCTGGGGGTGCTCATGTGACTCGTTATGGGCGTTTGATTATTCTAAGTCGATCCGTCTATGAAGCCTAAAGCTTAAACCATGACAGTAAGCAGTAAGTTGCAAGCAGGAAAGCTCCAAACTATTATAGAGTAAAAGATAATATAAAAAATAAGCCAATTTGTATCTTTTGGTGGACATTGCTATTTATTGGTTAGGTGAATGAAAAGTTGTGTAGTTGAAAAGGAAAAGTAATGTACCTCACATTCCAATGTGTATGTGAACTTTCTCCATGACTAATATTACCCCCAATAACATAAACGTGTAATTAAATTTTTAAAATTGTATAAAATTAAAGAGTAAACTCAGTAATTGGCTTTGTGTAACATCTAATTTATTTTGTTGTATAGGCAGTGTGCACTCTCCACTGAAATTATCAGAGGAAGAATGGGAGAAGATCCACAAAACGAACCTAAGAGGGGCATGGTTGGTGACCAAATATGTTTCTATACATATGCGCGCTGCTAATCAAGGCGGATCTGTTATTAATATCTCTTCTATCGCTGGCCTCAATCGTGGACAATTACCTGGCGGTCTTGCTTATGCGTCTTCAAAGGAAGCTCTCAACAGTATCACAAAGGTAGACACACGCATCTTACATAACAGTTCTGCATCAGACACTATAGTACAATCTCATTTATCGTTATGTTCTTCAAATGTAGTGTCTTGTTTTCCCTCTTAGCGTCTCAACTGATAATTATGTTCTTCAACTTTGGATGCGCAAAAGTAGACACTTAAAAACTATCCAAAAGTTGAACAAATAGACACACACACATCCTATCTGGGATCCTACGTTTATATTTTACAAATGTAGTGTCTTGTTTTCCCTCTTAGCGTCTCAACTGGTAATTATGTGCTCTAACTTTGGATGTGCACGAGTAGACACTTAAACTTTTCAAAAGTTGAACAGATAGACACACGCGTCCTCTTTGGCGTCCTACATGGCATCCTAGAGTTATATTCTACAAATGTAGTGTCTTGTTTTCCCTCTTAGCGTCTCAACTGGTAATTATGTCTTCCAACTTTGGATGTGCATGAGTAGACACTTTAACTATCCAAAAGTTGAACAGATAGACACACACATCCTATTTGGCGTCCTACACCATAATACAATCTCATTTGTCGTTATATTCTTCAAATAAAACAGGTAATGGCCCTGGAATTGGGACAATACAAGATTCGAGTGAACTCAATATCACCAGGACTATTCAAATCAGAGATAACAGAGGGCCTCGTACAAAAAAAATGGCTTCAAAATATTGAATTGAGAACCATTCCTTTAAGAACTCATGGAACATCAAATCCTGCTTTAACATCAGTGGTACGTTATTTAATCGACGATTCGTCGGAATATATTTCCGGTAACATGTTCATAGTAGATGCTGGAGCTACTTTACCAGGTGTACCAATTTTCTCATCCCTATAGTTAGTAGTTATATACAGAGAAAATTGAATTAAGAAAAATTGTTAAAGAAATGAACAAGTTCTTGCCTAAAGAAATTTTAAGGTAAAGAATGTTTTTCTTTTTTAATTCATGAAATTGTTCTTATTTGTATAGTTCCATACAACAACAATAATGGAATTCCACAAGTGGGGTCTGCGAAGAGTAAAATGTACACAAACTTTACCACTATATCATAAAGATAGAGAGGTTGTTTTCAAAAAACCCTCATCTTAAGAATCAAGCTCCATAAGCAGAAGATACTAGATATAGAAAAAAAAACGACTAATAATGAAAAGCAAATGATAGTATATAAATACGATAAAGTAACAAATATAAGACGGATAATGATAACACAGGATGTGAAGACACGACTATTTGTGTATAGCTCTATCATAATATAATCAATTTTTTTTATTTATTTGGGTTGATTCAATTTGATTTTACATTTTTTTTAAATCTATTAAATTTGATTTTATTTTTAAAAAAAATCAAAGAAACAATTGGATTGAACCATTAAATTATACACATTGTTTTAATAATTATATATTCATAATATATCTTTTTTAAAAGTAATTTTAAGTATGTCTTATATGTGTGTTTGCACCAAAAATTATTTATGAAAGCAAAAACGTGCAAAATAAAAAGTCCAACAAAAAGGCAAATTCGAATCCAACCTTAAAACCAACAAAACTAAAACAAAAGTAACATCAATCAATTATAATTTCTTCTTGTTGGAAAAAAAAAAATCAAACTTCTTTAAAGTTTGTATGGCCATAAGGAGTGTCTCGTTGGTTGTTTGACTATCATTTGTTTGCTAACCAATTGATTTTTTTCCCCTCACTTTATTCTTTACTAAGAGTTATCAAAAGGGTCAACCATGCTACGTGGTTCAAGAAATTTGAAAAGTTAGAATGAATTGATTTTTTATTTGAAAGGATCTTGAACTGATCAATTCAATCCAACTCTGTAAGGGTCGTGGATTGGAGCGGGCATATATATATTCTTTTCAATCTTAATTCAAATTTAGATTCAAATTAATTACACTTTATGACTTTAATTATTTAATTCAAATAAATTACGAGTAATATTTTTGGCCCATAGACAAATCTCAACTCGGCTTCGGTCAAGCTTCAATGGCCAAGGGTTTAGTTGGGTTGCACTTATAAGCTCTAGCTTTAAATTGGGCTTGAAAAGGGGGGAAATTACATACATTTCTATTATATAGAAGAGTGAATCCAAGGACAACCAAGGGCAAAATTGTCATTTCATACTAACAAAATATCTATTAAAAAGATATCAAGAAAACTAAATAGTTCTAGAAACATCTTTTATAAAAAGATGAAATGGATTATGATTAAGGGTAATTTCATGTTACAAGAAAAAATAAATAATTCTAGGAATAAAGGATATATCTATCATTCTACCCTAATTCATTAAAATATTACTATTTTGCATTACACTTGTTCTCTAAATTCAATCAATATGGTTAAACATCTAAAACAAAGTTCATATATTAACCTTTTCTATAAAAAAAATTTATTCATTTTTAAATTATATTTACAATACAGAACAATTATAACTAGGATGAATAAAAACATCTTTTACAATTATTACTAAAAATAAGTTTAAAGTAATTGTTACATTATGTCAAGAGTGTATGAGATTTCCATAAAAGATAATCCAAGTTCTAGAAAATTCCAATAGACATATAAAAAAAAAAATCAAATGTACTTTAAGATGTGGGGTTGAATTATTTCATCAAAAGATTATGAAATTTTTTTATTGTTATATTTTAAAAGAATAACTTCAAGAATCCAATTGCTTTATTTTGGTATGAGTTAATAGTTAAAAGCTCCATTGAACTTGACATGTTTTATTAAATGCACATCTTCATTATGAGAAGTCTTAATCAACTATTAATTCATTTTGTTATTAATTTACTTTCTTTTCTTTTATAAATTAATGTGATATCTAAACTAATTAGGTTTTCAATTATTTAATATTTTTTTCTATTCATTATATTTACTAAAAATAACTACTTCAATATAAAAACTTATTATTTTAAAATATAATTAGTAACCTTACAAATAAAATGATGGATGACATATTTGCATATAAAGTCAACTATGAATATCTACTAGATTATTAAGAGTAGCTCTTTATTTAAAGATATAATCAAATTTGTACTTTATTTGATTTAAAATATATTAATTTAAATTTGAAGTTGTCGAGCGAAATTTTAATTTTAAAAAAAACAAAATAGAGTATTTTTAACATTATTACACTTTTGAAATTAATCAAATCAATATTTTAATTAATTATGGTAGATTACTTATTTTATTTTTCAATTTAACTTAATATTATTATTATTTTTGGTCGAGATAATAATGAAAATGTAATTTCATACTAACCAAAAATCTATCAAGAAAAATAAATAGTTCTAGAAACATCTTTTTATATAGAGAAAGATGAAATGAATTATGACCAAGGATTAAAATTCAAATACGTGTTACAAAAATCTACTAAGAAATATTGATCTTTGATATAGTAATACACAATGATTTGTGATTATCATATTATTTAATTTAATTTGATAAATCGATTAACTTCAAATCCTAATAAATTAATATTATTATGCAATAGCAAAAAATAATAATGTTAGATCATAAAAGTTTCACAATATAAAAGTGAATGCTTAAAATATTAATGCTAACAATATATATGTTAAATTGATATAATAATATCTTTTGTGAATAACTTTTTTAAGTGGGAAAAATAATAGAAGATATTGGGCCCGTTTACGGGCCTAAGATTATCTAGTATATATAAAATTTATGAAAAAAATAACTCATGTTTTATTTACATAAAAATAGCCCCAAATCAGTGAAACTATATATGACTATACAGTATAGTTTGTCAAAAGTTATAAAAAGTATACACTAGTATACAATGTATATTACTTATACGTGAGTTATACACTGAATATACATTATGATACATAAATATACACTGACTATACATGCTTATATAATAAGGACTATTTTGTTGGTAATTATTTTAAGTGAAGTGTCTCTCGGTGTAATTTGCCCTTGAAAAACTCCATCCTAATCATATTTCAACATCGGGTTGGACCATTCCCATAGGCTAATGGCGCTAGGTTTGATTTTATTTTGAATATGATTAAAAATCAAACTGAACCAAAAATGATAATAATCAAATCAATAAATATATATTTAATTTAGTTTGATTTTAAGAAGAAATTCAGGCTAGAAATTCATCTCCTTCAATTCTTTCTAAAGAAATTATCTTGATTGAGAAGCTTTCGATATTTTTGAATTTTTTTCTCCTCAATGTTGCCTTCAATCAACATTGATGACGATGTTATACAAGATGTACGTGGTGTTACACAAGATGTACTTTTATTTACATAATTATATTTTTAAAAATAATTAATTGATATGTATTTCACTTTATTTTGTCACTTAATTAGGATAAAACTATTGTGTTTGATGCCAACATTGAATGTAATATTTTTTTTTCAATGTAATATCTTTATTTATTTTTATTGTGGAAAAGGGATTGTAACAAAGTCGAAAGGAATATGATAAATTTAATGTATTGAAAAATAATTTAAATTAATAATAAACAATAAACAATAAATCATCTGTTGATTTTTGTCACGACCCAAAATTCGGGCGTGATGGCACTCACCTAACCCACCAAGGCGAGTCAACCCAACACCTACTGATCCAAACATAACAATGATAGCGGAAGAGGAAATAGTCTAATATGGCAAATAATCATAGGAAAACCAAACTACAACCATCCCAGAACTGGTGTCACATGTACAAGCCTCTAGATACATATGGGATAAATAGTATAAAATATTAATTAAAATATTAGACTAATCCATACATTGACAAAATCATTTATCGTGAACGCAACGTACCATGAAATCCTGGATCCCAATTCACACTATGCAGTTGATTTCCTTCTCAATCATGGTTAATATACATCTTGAAGATCTCTAGAGATTGCATACCCTACTTTTTCATCAATCGCTTTCTCATATACGTTTTCATACTCGTTACTCGCAACCCAAGACATACTAGTCACTGAATTGAATACCTTAAAGAAATCTATTCTCACACTCGAGCCAACCCATGTAGGCTTCTCTCTCATACCTTACCAAACAATCTTTTAACCTTGCTGATACCAATGTAACTATCTTACCATAGTCGAATCTGGCAACTAAAGTCATGACATATAATAAAACTGTTGTTATGATTGATATGGTTGCCCAATCCCAAGAGTCATAACATCAAAACATACCGGCAAGAATACCACTTATGAGCCAATATGAAATTCTGCCCTCTAAGAGTAGCTACCAAGTCGGAGACCCGTTAGGTCATTTTAAAAATAAATACTCTCTCTTTCATAAAAGATTCTCTCCGTAAATTTAAATTGAAAATTTATACATAAAAATGTTCTCCTGGTAATAAGGAATTCAACGGCGAAAACCGTTTCAAAAACGGAGCTAAAACGAGGTAGAAATCTCATATTTAAAGTCTCCAAAAAAAAGACATCCGAACCAGCGAAAAACAGCAAATTTTACCTCGAACGGCGCACCAAAATTAATTTCTGAAACTCCCATGGTGTTCCTCTCGGAAAAATACGCGATTTAGCCTTTTGAATCGCCCAAATCGGACCAAAATCGAGGGAGAAATCGTTGATTGAAGTTTGGGAGAAACCCAGAAATTTTTTGAGAAAATCTGCGTTTTTTTTTTAATATACTGCACCACCTGCCACGTGGCAGAGCCTGATTGGGCCACGTCATCCCCGCTTCAGCATTTCCAGCAAACTCTCAAACTTAAATTCAACGCTCCGGCCTCACCCGAAGTCGGAAAAATACATTCCATATATGAAATCTGATCGGAAACGATATTTCGGACTCAACGGTGTAGTCAAAATTCCCATCGGAGGTTGTTTTATTTCAATGTGGGTCCCAATTCCCAATATCGAAAACTATCGAAAGGACCAAAGCACACTCGAAAGCTTCAGAAACTGAACGAAGGGTCCTTCGAGACCAAAATTGATGTTCCGGATCCAATGGAATCATTAGAATTTGAATTTGAGGTCTCCTTGGCCGAAACCCGAGAAAACTCATTTAAACTAGTTTCGGGCTCAAAAAGTCAAAACCATGTTCAGGGTCATTACATTATTCACCACTAAAAACCATGTTCGTCCTCGAACATAAGGCAAAGGGAGGAGCCTCATTAGAAGTAACCAAGAGTCCGACATACTCTTCTCAAGTCATTAATTTCTTCCAAGTGACCTTATTCTCAAGAGTCATAACATCAAAACATACCGGCAAGAATACCACTTATGAGCCAATATGAAATTCTGCCCTCTAAGAGTAGCTACCAAGTCGGAGAATAGCTAATGAACCAAACTTGAACTAATAATAGTCAATTGCAATCTACCAACCATCGCAAACCTCGTCCAAGTCCCAATCCCTTAACATAATCTTCCTTGAACTTAAGCTGCGCAATTTCAATACTTCAATAATACATATTCGTAAAAGAAAACCCAATTAAATTTGACAACTAGTGAATGGCACTCCCAAGATTATAAAACCTCAAATAATACTGCTCTGATACCAACTGTCACGACCCGAAATTCGGCCGTGATGGCACTCGTCTTATCCCACCAAGACAAGTCAGCCTAATACCCAATTATAATCATAAAATATAAAAGGATACGTAAAGTGAAAATTTTAACTAACGATAATAAGGCAACTTAATTAAAATCCCCCAAGACCTGGTGTCACGTGTACAAGCCTCTAAATACATAGTACTCAAAAAAAATGAATGTCTCAAATGTCTAGTCCTCAAATAGAACGTAACATAATAATGGATGCCTTAAAGGTCCACCGGTGAGATAAGCAGCTACCTTAAGGATAATCCGGAAGCTCGGTCCTGAAATGAGAAAATTCTAACTAAAGGGACTGGGCTCGCAACCTACAAAAATGTAGCAAGGGGTGAGTACCAAAAACAACACGGTACTCAGCAAATGAAACTAATCTAGAGTAAAACAATGAAGAACCAAGTAACTCCTTCACACCCAACCACATACCGCCAAACTACAATCCTGCACTCAGAACAGTCCCAGCCCAACAACACATAATACACAATAAGGATAGTTTTCCAGTATATCACAATCATCAAATCACAAGTCATAACTCATAAGTGGTAACATAATCAATCACATGCATAACACCATGCCACATAATAGTATGCAAGGATGAGATGCAATGCGTATGCAAGAATTGTCGGTAATGACCTCGACATCACAATATCAATATGCAAGGATGAGATGCAATGCTTATGCAATAATTGCCGGCAAAGACCTCGGCATCACAACATCGCCGGCAAAGACCTCGGCATCACAATATCGCCGGCAAGGACCTCGGCATCACAACATCGCCGGCAAAGACCTCGGCATCACAACATCGCCGGCAAAGACCTCGGCATCACAATATCGCCGGCAAAGACCTCGGCATCACAACATCGCCGGCAAAGACCTCGGCATCACAACATCGCCGGCAAAGACCTCGGCATCACATCTCGACCGGTAAAGACCTCGGCCCCAATTTCCTTTTTTTTTTTCACCATCTCACTCATATCAATATCCAGAATCAATGCAAATTATGTGTAACATAGAATGAATGAACATGAGATGAAGTTCACAAACAAATCAACTCATAATCACCAACCACAACAATATATCTCAAAAATAGAATTTTCGTCACTTAGCCACATTTTCAATTCAAGTATCACAACACCACACCAACTCACATTTATATTTAATTGCCTCAGTTTCTATAATATTAAAATATTTCATAAACCACACATAGAAAAATTACAAGAATAAGGGTATTACCCAATACCATAAATGTTGCAATATCCTTAATATCTCAATACTATCACAACCTCAACAACAGTCACATCTCAAAACAAGTACCAATTCGATATCAATATCGAATAATTCATTATTTTCCCTAAGATACACTTTCACAATTAATTCACAAGTCAAATATCACCATAGAAATAATTACTCAATTCAAATATTTTGATCAAAGCCTACATTAATCCATCTCTATCCCAAAATACTCAATTCTATACACATTAGAGCATACAAGGTTCAACATATTTAACAAAAAGTTAGAAACCCACTTGCCTTATATAAAGTCTCGAATCGTGTCAATTCCGAAGCTTTTCCCTCCCTATGATACTCCAAATCACCAAAATCTATTCAAGTATAACATCACAATCACATAACGAATCTAACGACACTAAAATCAATTAATTCGGTGAAAAGGGCAAAATGGTCCAAAAATTTCGTCACCAGAAAAAGTCGTCAGAAATTTGAAAATTTATACATAAAAATGTTCTCCTGGTAATAAGGAATTCAACGGCGAAAACCGTTTCAAAAACGGAGCTAAAACGAGGTAGAAATCTCATATTTAAAGTCTCCAAAAAAAAGACATCCGAACCAGCGAAAAACAGCAAATTTTACCTCGAACGGCGCACCAAAATTAATTTCTGAAACTCCCATGGTGTTCCTCTCGGAAAAATACGCGATTTAGCCTTTTGAATCGCCCAAATCGGACCAAAATCGAGGGAGAAATCGTTGATTGAAGTTTGGGAGAAACCCAGAAATTTTTTGAGAAAATCTGCGTTTTTTTTTTAATATACTGCACCACCTGCCACGTGGCAGAGCCTGATTGGGCCACGTCATCCCCGCTTCAGCATTTCCAGCAAACTCTCAAACTTAAATTCAACGCTCCGGCCTCACCCGAAGTCGGAAAAATACATTCCATATATGAAATCTGATCGGAAACGATATTTCGGACTCAACGGTGTAGTCAAAATTCCCATCGGAGGTTGTTTTATTTCAATGTGGGTCCCAATTCCCAATATCGAAAACTATCGAAAGGACCAAAGCACACTCGAAAGCTTCAGAAACTGAACGAAGGGTCCTTCGAGACCAAAATTGATGTTCCGGATCCAATGGAATCATTAGAATTTGAATTTGAGGTCTCCTTGGCCGAAACCCGAGAAAACTCATTTAAACTAGTTTCGGGCTCAAAAAGTCAAAACCATGTTCAGGGTCATTACAATTTTTTAGACGAACAAATAAAAGACGTGTAGAATCAACAAACACGTGTATTATTAGACCTTGGAACAAAAGGAGGTCTATTGGGTAGAGAGATTGAAATATGTGTAACTAGCTTATGTTAATTGCCAAATACACATTTTTTCTTTATCTGTCAAGCCTCACTATAACAAAACTTCTAAAGAAAACGCATTTCCAGTTTATCAACTACTTACAAGACCATCGAAATCTTCAACCTTGTTCCCAAAGGTGATTCATCTGGTCCTTTTCCAATCTATACGAGGGAAGAGAAAGATAACAAAACGATGAATCCTAACTAAATATAATATGAACTATCATTCGATTTTTTTTATCACTCGAGTTGATTAAAATCGTTCTTATCAATACGTAAGACAAGAAAACTAATGACTTTGCAGATGGAGAGGGATTCAAATCTCGATATTTCAAAATATAATTAATGAAAAACTAAAAAAAAATATATATATATATATATTTCTAAAACTTAGTGAGTCGACAAATACTATTATAAGAAAGAGGGAACTTTACTTTACCATATGATGTTATAAACGAATACATAAGGGGCTGATTTAGAAATAAAATAAGAAGAAAAGTTCAACTTTGGAAACTTTAGGGGTCAAAACAATATTTATTGAATATATATGTTTTTCCCACATCGAGTACAGAAACAACCGTACAGCATCACAAGAACCATAGCGAAGCAGTGCTGCTTGTCTCCTCGGGAACATCCGATAAAATTAGAACGATACAAAGAAGATTATGGTTCAAATTTTATTGCCGAATAAACGAATCCGATCTAATTAGATTCATGATCGCATTTGCAAATTTGCAAATTTTATCTCGTGAGCCTGAAGCATGATCAAAATCGTGTATGTTTTGAAGGCTAATGAATTTTATTTATTTTTTCAAATGTGATTCCTAAAATCTACTATAAGAGGATGCATATCATCACCTCGGGAATACCAATACCTTTCGTTGTTATATGTGCATTAACATCATAATATTATATATATACAAAATTTCAATCGAGACATCTATGGTGCCTCCTCGATCTATATAGATCCGTCCCTGGCTCTGAGCAATTAGTACTACTTAAAAAAAAGCTTGTGTTATTTCTAATGACTTTGGCATATGAATATTGCCTTTCAATTTTAACATGAAAATAACTTTGAACTATAGACACACTCATGTTGGCACTAAGGCAAAAAACGAAAATATACACCTCTGAATAATCGAAGAACCAAAAGAGATTTTGTTTATATCTACTGCAATGTGTTGTAGGTTGCAACATACTTCCTAGTTCCATCATTCTAGTCTCATTTTATGTGTCGTACTGTCGTGTTTTAATTTGATACGATGATAAAAGATTTTTAAAATATATTGAAGCGATATTTATTAAAACGTGTTCAAGTTAACCTAGACACAACAGTTATAATAAAAATACAAAAGTGTCCTTGTTTTGGGCTATATTTCTTGAGGACATTAATGGCTCTGGCCATTTATTGACTTCTCAGAGTGCACAGGGAAAATGTCAGTTTCGTTATAGGAGTAATAAAATAATTTAATTAATTTTTAAAATTAATTTAATATTTTAAAATTGAAATATAAATATTTAAATTAAAAGAAAAAAAGTATTATAAATTATATTTTTTCTCATATCAATTTAATTAAAAATATATTTTAATAAAAAAATTGTAGTATTATTTTCTTCACCTTCTTGTTTGTGAGTTTTAAAGTGCATTCCATTCATTTTAATTTATTTATCATGTATATTATTTTAATCTATCTTTAAAAAAAACGTTTTCTTTTTTTATAACTTTTTAATTTTAAGTTTTTAAATAACATGTTTAAGATCAAAAGATTAATAAAATTTAGGTACAGTTGAAACAAATCTTTAGTTTAAAATAAAAAAAAAAATCTTTATGTTTTCTTAAACTCCATATCAAGTCAAAATTATATAAACAAATAAAAACTCATGGAGTATCATTTACTAAGTTTTCATAGACGAAGCTAAGGGTGTGTTTGGCAATGGCGAAGTGCCTGACATTTGAACTTGGAACGTCATGGTAAATTTTCAACCCTCTAAATCACTCTCATCATGTGTGATCGAAAGGATTCAAAATCTTGATATGTACGTAAAAAGTAAAAAAAGAAAATCATATATATACATATTTTTTTAATATGAAAATTCGAATGAACCCCTCTCGCCGTCAAGTTTGAAAATTGTCTTGCTCCCACAGCATGTTAATTAAAGTGGTGGGAATCAGAGCCATGAAGACAAGGATAGTATAATTGTAGAAGAAAAGGATGGGACAAATGCATACAACCAAAAACAAATTGAGTAGAAAACAACTATTCCTATGAGGTGTGCTCTAAAATATATCTTTTTTAGGATATTATATATATATATATTACTTTTCCCAATTGTTTGTTTGTTTTCCCTTGATTTTTTTTTTATTGAAAAAAGGAAAGCTCATTTTTTTCATTTGTTATAGACCTATGTACATACACCTTAAGGGTTGTATATGATGTTTTACTAAAGGGAAGTAAATAATTTGTATATTTGGAGAGGTCCTCTATCTCTTGCAACTCTTGGTATGTGTCTTGTACTTATGTTATTGTAACATTATTTTGTATATCACTTTTGAGAAAGTATTTTCGAATTAATGTCACATCTTCTATATCGATCAGGCAAGTGTAAAACGATCTTAGTTGAAAGTATTTTCTGTTTTAGAGGACCCTTATGTGGCGATCTTGGATTAATTGAGACCTTAGTTTATGTGCTAGACGTTGAGTGAGAAACAAAAAAAGAATTATTTTAATAAAGGAGATCTGAGATCTCTAAAGGCCAAACGTCAGGGGCAGAGGCAGTAAAATCATATTTTTTTGTATATATAGTAGATGATAAACTCCCTTCTCGCTAGTTCGTGTATTTATTTCTTTAAATTTTGAATCCCCTTATCTAAAATTCTAGCTCTGTCGCTACCAAGTGATTCAAAACTGTTGGTGATTAATGACTCGCTCTTTATCCCTTTTCTAATTAGGTGTCTCCACATGACATGCATTTAATCCATACATCACGTGTTACGTTCCTACATATAATGCTTTTGTAGAATAATAAGCTATATAAAATTCTTGTCATAACTAATATATCTTGTCCAACTCCATATATATAATAGAGTACTAGATAATGGAGTTTCATGCTATATATATCACTGAAATGTCTATGAATGTTTTTGCAGATTATTTTATACTTTATTTGTTCTTGATAATGCCAAACACAAAGCCAAATATAAAAAAGATCTCAACAATAAAAGGTGCATGTATGTTTTGGAGTCGAGCTTTAGGTATGAAATCGTCCTACAATTGATCGACGTGATGTCTGACGTGACGTGACATTTGACATCGAACTTTAGGTATCAAAAAGATCTCAACAATAAAAAGATTCTCTGTCTCTCAATATGAGACTGTCTGACGCGAATCAAGATTCAGTCCTGCCAATTGACGTGATCAAATTATTTAATTTCCTTTTTGAAACTTCCTTACTTTAACTTCTCTTTAAACCAAAAAATCATTTAGGTTTTACTTCTTATTTAGTTTTGGTAGTGAAGGAGAAGGTCCATCACATTTTATTATGTGAAAGATTATTCCTTAGTATTTTTTTTAATCTTTTTTCTTTAATATGTAATTACAAAAAATAAAATTACTTCATGGTGAGATCAGCATGATATTATAAGATAGTCAAGATTATATTTGTTGAATAATCATTATATTCTAGACCCCCCACTCCCACCCCCACCCCCACCCCCACCCCAACACACACCTACCAAGTTGACATCTAACACCAAAAATGTTTAATAATGATATCCTATTTTTTTTTCCAACAAACATGCATGTGTAACTCAATCAAATAATTTTCTTTCTAGTACAAAGTGAATCAAGTGTATTGACCACCACAAAAATCATATTTGATAGTACATTTCCTATTTACTATCAATTTCTTTTTTTTGGATGGTAAATATTTTTGAAAGTCAAAAGATGGATTCTAAGATTTTGATTCTTAGAATTTTTTATCACAAGATTTATTTTTTTAGTGAAATAGATTATTGAAATTTGAATGGACAAAATTATCTGATGCTTATATATGTTAATTAGAAATGATTTTTGATATTCAATAAAATAATCAAAATGCGCGTAAATTCATTTATTAAATACCATCATTATAAGAAAATATTGTACTAATGAAAATGAAGTCTTCTATATGTCACATCTCATACATCTAGAATATCAATTTCTTAGCATTCCATAATATTTTTGTTTATGTTAACGGTAAGAATATATTTAGTGAAATTTTATAAGCGAGTTTAAAAAAAAAAGCTATAATATACGCAAATTTTAGTTCCACTTTTGCACCGATAGACCTTGATTCATGATAAGCGTAATCAAAGAAAAATAGTAATAGTAAAATAGCAAGATGAACAACGCACATCGTAACTTAATAAAATTGAAAAAAGAAAACATTGAAGGAATATTAATAATACTAGTACCTACAAAGAAGATGAGAAGAAATAATATACAACATTCCGCTAACTAATACTGTTCTATTTTAATTTTTGATCTTCATATTTTTTATATACGATCATATCCCCAGTAAACTAAAAATTCGTCATGTTCAATTTAATCACTTCCAGTAATTCTTTTTTAACCTATCTCTACTTCTATCAAAATCCATTATAGTCAACCTTTAGATAGAAGAACGACATCACTCGACTAACTACTGTCATTCTACCTTAATGATCAACCTTCAGACCGTTCTATCTACTATCATGTCATCAATAAGCTAAAAATATATCATATTTAATTTAATCACGCTTCACAGTTCTTTTTCAGTTTATCTCCATCTTTCTCAAAACCTATTAATTATGCCTCTCACACCTCCTTATATTAAAGCTTTGATAATTTAGCATTAACAAGTTAATTAGCAACTTAATTAGTCCTCATTCAAAAGGGGAAGTTCCACTTTCCCTCATAATAATATTATGGTTTAATTTTAATTTTAAAAGAACAATAAATGAAACGACAGCTTAGCTGTTCCTAAAGCTAGAGGAAAAAAAAAAGGTCATCATGAAAAAAAATAATGAATGAAAAAAGAAAATTAATCTAAATTAAATTAAATTAAATGAACAGAATATAATTAATTATATGGACTTTGTACGTACCTATTTAAATTTGAACCACTCAATTTTGGTGAAAGGAATTTAATTTCTAATAATGTGTTACAAAAGCAATAAATGCTCATATTTGTCTTACACAATTTGCAGAAGAAATTAAATATTTGCAGTACAAAAATCTTGTGAAAAATATTTAACTTTTTGGGAAAAACGAAATGTTTCTTTTAAAAAAATATCCATAACTTCAAATAATATTGTAAGTGATGAGAAATAACTTAAAAGAATTTTTAACAATTTATTTTTTAGATAAGAAGTCTCGTATTGGCAAAATACACGAGAGATACCGATTACATAACTAAATAAGTCTAACCTACCAGGGACACATTTTAAAGCGGTACAAGTCTAGACCTAAAGCGAACGATATGATTAATGGATTGGATCGTTACAGAAAGATTCTCATGAATTAAAGGCAGATTATATAGAATTTTATGTTTTATGGATTCTGACTTTTGAAAGATATAATTTACTAGTGAGTTTTTGATAAACTGTTTATTTATGCATGTGAGGAGATTTTTTTAAAGACAAATATAAAATTTGGGCTAAATCTATTAAATTTTGCAAAACTTGTCAAGCTCTAGCTCCGCTCCTACTCGCGATTAAGATTATCAAATACTTCCTCTGGTTCATAAGTGAATTATTTAAGTATGACACACATATCTCGAAAAAAACCAATTAAGGACAAAAAAGGAGAGGTTACTTTCGGTATTATCATTTGGATTAATCCTAAATTATTCTCAAAAAAAAATTCCAACAATTTTCTTGAATTTTGAAAAATTACCTAATTTTAAACTGTGAATTTTTTTTTATTAATTCACTTAATATGAACTAACCAACGTAATTTATTTTAAGATATAAAAAAAATATTTTAAAAAACTGTAAATGAAGTGAAGAGTGTAACAATAATAAAATTAATACTAAAAATACACTTAGGTTTATCATATTTTCATGAGTTTCATCTCATAATTATTAATTATTCTATTTATTATTCAAGTTATATTTTTTCGCGAGTTTTGTATCTCAAATATCACTTGATTCACTTTTTCTTTGTATCAAAACACACCTCAATGTTGAGTTAACCTACACATATTTATTATCGAAATATTTAGTCAACTCAATACCAAAATGCATTTTAATACAAATAAAATAATTATTCACATATATATATATATATATATTTAATCATTATTTTTTAAGGGAAAAGTGATAAAATAGCATAGTAGTTAGAGCCAAAGGGTAAAATAGTGCCTGTCTCTTTCATTAATTATTATGATGTAAAATGCCAAATATATAATTTTACCTTTAAAATATATTTTTTTCCACAAAAAAGCCAAAAAAAATAATAATATATATTTAAAAAATGCAGAAAATTTATTAGCTTCACTGATTTTTAGCCAAAAGTGAACCCCACCAATTTTATTGGGTGGTGGGGTATATAGCTATTGAAATTGTTACAGAAATTCATGTTTCTGCATAAGTCCCCTTGTTTTCATCTTACCTTACATATACCACATTTATATTTTTTAATTTTTTAATTTTGAAAATTTTTTATTTTTATTTTTTATATATATTATTTTTTTTTCAAATTACCAATTTCACTTATTGATCTAGTTTGGTTCTTATGATTAGAAATCAAGAGTGTTCATTTCAGATACTGTCTCTGTTCTATTTTAGTTATCATAATTTTTATTTTCAAAGTTAAAATATATATAATTTTGATTAATATTTTTGATAATATTTTAAGATGTATTTTTTCATCGTATTAATATAAAAATAAGTTGTAATTAATAATACTTTTCATATGATTTTGAATATTTAAATTTCTATTTTAAAATATCAAATTAATTTAATATAATTTAGCTGTAAAATTTAATCAAATCGAAATGAAGGGAGTATCAAGTAAACTACAACTTTATGTATGTGTAATAAAATGGTGAAGCAAGTTAATAATCATGATAAATTTGTGAATATTTACGAGTAAAAAGACCAAAAGTGCACAATTCAATTAATTCATAATTAAACGTATCTAATTAAACATCATAAGGATTAAAATTAGGATTACCACTAATTGAGGACCCACAAAATGCTATTATTAACCCAAAGTTAAATCTATAAGATTATTCTAAGGTTTAAAATAACGGTTAGATTATTGTAAAGTACTTTTCAACAAATTATAAAAGAAAAATAATAATAATAATTAAAAAAAAGAGTATAATTGATGGGTTTTTAATTCTTCCGTATATTTGCCATGCAAACGTATTCACGTTTGTATTATTATTATTATTATTATTATTATTATTATTATTATTATTATTATAATATTTTGTATTGATAATTATTATACTAATCGATGTAATTTAAGTACTTTTTTAAGTATAATGATGTTTTACATTAAAAAATTACATAATAGTAAGTTAATTATTCTTGTTTAAATTATACCCCACATTATATATAGAGAGAATAATTGTTCACCAAAGATAGTTATTGTTTGGAAGTATATAGATCTATCTCTTTTTGTTTTTAGTACTAAATTTAGATATATGAATAAATTATAATAAACTTACAAAATTTCCATTGGTAGTTTAGAAAAAAAAATTGAATTAAAATCTATAGAAAATAATTAATATATATATATATAGGAGTTGTGAGATAAGATTGATTATATTATTATTTGTGCTATTTGAGAATTCAAAAAGAATTAGAAAAACACCAAATAACACATTGAAATTAAAAGGGTAGAAGAAAATAAAGTATAATTTTGTTGCTCTACAAAATTTTTATTATTATTATAAATTTTATTACATCAACTTATTATTATCAAACAAAGAAAATCCCACAAGTGAGATCTGAAAAGGATAAAATGTACGCAGATCTTATCGCATCTTATCGAGATAGAAATACTGTTTTCGGAAAACCCTCGTCATCAAACGAAGAAAAGTGAATAAAATATTTGCTCAAAAGAAAATCTCATCAACAAGAGATGAAGGGCAACAATTCTCATATACAATAATATGATCAAGATCATTTTTCAACAATATTCATATACAAAAATTCAAGATTTCTTGAAACATTCCCTCCTATGAAGCCAATGTACTTAACTTCAAAAACCATATATTAAAAATAAAAATAAAAAACATAAAAAAAAAATTCATATTTTTTTTTTGTAATTTACTTACTTATTTGTTGTGTAGAGGATTTGGACCAGTACGAACTTTTCTCTTATCTCCACCAAAAATCTCATCCATATTTGGAATATTATTTATTCCTCTTGAGAAGAAGCTTCCTTTGTTGTGAGATTTAACATGACCTTTAAATCTATAAAATTTGCCAATATTTGCACCACAAAATGGAGCTTTGTAATGCAAAATCCCCATAAGAATAAGACATAAAAATGCCAAACTTGTCAACATTTTCTTGCTAAAATTTACCCAAGTCATGGTTCATGGGGTTTTCAAGAAAGTATGAAAAAACAAAATTGAAGCTTATGGGGTTGAAGTTGAACTAAATAATTATAGGAGAAAGAAAAAAAATTGTTTTTTTTTTCTATTTTTTTGGGAGATGCCTAGGAGTTTGGAGTGGTGTATTAAGTCAAATGCATAAATTTTGCTGCCTTTGTAGTAATAATATTGTAATATGCAAAATCTTGGTTTTTGTGAAAAAATTTTCAGAAGGAGAGATGGAGAAGTGGTATGAACTTTTTTCACTTGAGCCAAATTTTGCTCTCTCTTAACACACAAAAACACAAAGGAAAGGGAAAGGAAAAGGAAAAGAAGAACCCCTTTTAGGTGTTTGATAGGGTGGGGAATGGGGGTGGGGGTGGGGGTGGGACAAAAGAAGGTGAAAAATACTAAAAAATATTGAGCTGACTTATTAGGGGAAAAAAAGAGAAGAAGGGGGTCACTATGCTAATCACTTACACACTTCTATTTCTCTAAAAAATCTTTATCAATCTTGGGTCATGTGAGAACAATCATTTTCTTGGTTTATTTTATTTTATGGTATTTTGTTTTGTTCTTTTTTTTTTTGTGTGTGTGTGTTTAACTTTTCCTTTCTCTTTTGATTGGGAATTTGAAGTCACTGGTAAAGTTGTCATGTGATCAGAAGGTAATGAGTTCAAGCCTTGATAACAGTCTCTAGAAAAATGCAAGGTAAATTCGTGTACAATAGACTCCCTGAATTCTGCGCGTAATGAGAGTTTTAGTAGACTGAGTTTGTCTTCCCCCCCCCCCCCCTCTTGATTGGGAAAGTAGTGGGATGAGGGTTTGAAAAGGAATCAGAATGAGTGCAACGTAATGGATGAGAATATTCTTTCTTTAATTAGAGCTTTTAAATTTTCGTTCTGATTTTTGATCTGAAGAAATTCTTTACATAAAGCGTATTTCCTTTGATTGGGATCATATGTGATACAAATTTAAACAAGTCAAGCTCTAATACAAGTAATTACTGAACATTTAATGGAAAAGTTGAAAAAGGAAAGGTTATTGCCTAATGGTAAGTAGAATGTCTTTTATGCTTCAAAAGTCTATACAATTCCATTAATATATATTTCAGAGAAAGTTAGTCTAAGATGTGGCTTTTACTTTTTGATCAAATTCAAGAAAGTCACATAAAGGCAATTTTAGAAGTAACTTGGCATTTAAGCTTGGATGTTTTGCATCTTAAACAAAGATTAGTACTTTCTATTTTGAGTTTTCAATATTGTGAATTGGCATACTTAGGGGCTACTAATTTGCCTTGATTTGGACAAGAAAGAGATTTAAAATTCATACTTTAGGACAATGATCGTAAGTGTTTGTAACTGAATTCCAATTTATTGAAAAGCGATTTGATAAAATTACCCCTATCATTTACTATTTCTTAATTAGTTCTTGTGTCAAATTAATAATGAATAATTATTATTGAACGGAGAAAGCAGTAGAAATCTATCTCTATGCTCTTTAAGAGTTGATTGTTTCTTCTTATTGAACCAAAGTGGATGCTAAACTCTCTAGTATTTTGGAATGTGCATAATAATATATAGTTATTAATTTATAGTATGCATAATATTGACTTTCTTGCTTTAGATTATTTCTCTAAATAAAAAAGAAATCTTAAAGGGTAATCAATTAGTCAAAAATGATGATGAAAATAGTGTTAAAAAACACAAAGTCATAGTAATAATTACATTAGTTGTCCATATTTCTAATCAATTTGACACTAGCCTTCCTCCTTGTTGGTACTTCTGTCATCTTTATTTGTTCATATTTAACTTCACGTAATCCGTATGATAATAATAAATAATAAGAAAAAAATTCACATATAATTATTTATAAATATTTTAATTATTCTTCATAATTATAGATTGAATAATTACATTTCGTAATTATAGTTATAACAGCACTTATTTGTATACATTTGTACAATTTGCTATATAATTCACAATTTGTGTATAGCATTTGTATATTTCGCTACACAATTCATGCACAATATTTGTATAATTCGCCATACAATTCACAGTTTGTGTATATTTTACTATACAATTTGATTCGCACACATCATTTGTATGAATCACACGAATTATACAAAACTCAAATTGTAATTACATCTAGATGTTTATTGCGAGTCGTAATTAATTCAAATTATAGCTATGTTAGCTAATTAACTAGTATATATGTGCTTATTCGCAATAGTTTTTCTAATAATAATAATCATCTTAATTATTAAATTAATATAAAAATAATGAAGAAGGTATGTTGAATATATATTTTAGATGCATTGTATTTGTATCAAAAATAAAAATATTCTCATCATTATAGAAGATTATACATTTAAACTGTCAGAATTGTGAGCTTTCCACTTAATTATTTTGCCAGCTGAAGAGCATTAATTAAGAATTAACCACCAGTTTAATTAAGTGCTACTCATCTAATTAATTTGGCTCTGTAATCTTATTATCATTATTATTTACTTTTACTAGACAAAGTTAATTATTACAAAAGTGTTAAAAAATAAATTAATTATTATCATTGATTGTTTTTTCTTTATTTTTCTTTTTTCCTTTTAGGTGTTGAGCATGGTTGGGATTGTTTATAAAGTTTTAGTTGATTGGACTTCATGATATTATTGTGTTGCAACTCTAGTTTATTAGGAGTAAGTAAAAAGCCATAATTTCTTAAACATATATTGTTTTATGAATTAAGTATAGCTATAGCAATTTCTGTATGATTCGCATAAGGTTTGTATTATATGTTTGTATAATTTGTTATATAATTTGCAGATTTTGTATAGTATTTGTATATTTCGCTATGCAATTCGTGCACAATGTTTGTATAATTCGCTATACAATTCACAGTGTTTATATATTTCAGTATATAATTTAATTCGCGCACAACTTTTGTATAATCGCGCACAGTGCTTGTAAAAATTGCACAAATTATAAAAAACTCAAACTGTAATTACAGCTAGATGTTTGCTGCGAGCCGTAATTAATTCAAGCTATAGCTGTATTAGTTAATTAACTAGTATATATTTGTTTATCCACATAATTTTTCTATTTTTTTTTTTACAAAATAATCTAAATTGTGATTTTTTAAAATTTGTATTAGGGACCGACTAATTTTAATCATTGTGCATATAAGGTCTATTAAAAAGGGAATCAGTACAACCTAATCTTTACTAGGATTCTTTTTTGGGCAAATTACGTAACTAGACAAACATATGATATGTATTTATATTATACTATTATATTTTGAAAGAATTACAATTTATAGTTATAATTAAAATTTTATTGCTATTTTCTCTCTCATCTCTTTATCTCTCTTGCCTCTGTCCAATCTCTTATCAAATATATAATATACATATGTATATCAGTCGTATATATGCAATTATTTGACAGATATACATATACAATCCCCCCTCTCCACACTCTACCCTCTCTCACTTGCCTCTCTCTTTAATCTCTCGATCTCGCTCGCCTCTCTCATCCCTCTCTCAATCTCACTTGTCAGATTTACAAATATATTTGTATATCAATTACTCATATACAATTATTTGATAGATATACATATATAATTTGACAAATATACATATACATTTCACCTCTCTCACCTCTTTCTCGATCTCGCTCGCTTCTCTCCTCCCTCTCTGGATGTCGCTCGCGCTCGCCTTCTCTTATAGAAATACATATAATATTCTTTTTATGTGTTAATATGGTTCATCATTTGGTAGAAGACTATGGCAATTAAATTTGTTGTGTTTTTTGTGGGTGGGCCAATAAGATAAGATGTAAAAACCAGAATGTATGTCGTGATTACTTTCTTAGAAGAAATGATGTTGTCTCTTTTTTATTTATTTTTAATTAAAGAAAAAAAAATTATGCTTTGTGATAAGAAATAACAGTACGTTAAAGTTGATGACTCAATACTTTTTTTATAATTTTATAGTATTATTTTTGTATTACTTTGGTGTCCAAAAAAGTGGCCATAAATTTCCAAGACCAAATTAGTACTCTATAAGAAACAAAATGTTTTTTAGAAAAATCTTTGTTTCTTTCTTTGGTTTTATCCCTTTTCTTTCATTTCAATTGACTACTTGATTTAATCAACCACCACCCTTTAAAAAGTAATTCGGAAAAGGGCCAAAAATATCGCTGAACTATAGGAAAAGGTTCGTGGATGCTCTTCATCTATTTTTTTAGTCTAAAAATATCCTTCTGCTAATTTTTATTGGTCTAAAAATACTCGTTCATTTATCTTTTTTGACTAATTTATACCCTTGAAACTAATAATTCTCTTTTTTTTAGAAAAAAATATTTATTATGTGTCATTCTCTTTTATATGGAATGAAAACAAGAATCCCATCTCTATTAGATTTAAAAAAAAAGAGAGAGAGAAAAGAGTGTAATAACCCATTTTGAGATGAGAAGTTCCACATCGACAAAATACAGGAGAGATGTTGGGTATATAAGTAAACAACCCTTACCTCCTAGTGACGCGTTTTAAAGCCGTGCGGGCTTAAGTCCAAAGTGGACTATCACTAGCGGCTCAATCGTTACAGATGATATCAGAGCCATCACGACTTTAAAACGGCCAAAAAAATGAACAAGAATTTTTTCTATAGTTCGACAGTATTTTTAGCTTTTTTTCAAATTCCAAAAGTAATTTTACTATACAAAATGAAAGGGAGAGGGGAAGAAAAGGAGTATTAGATAACGTCCCTCTTTTAAAAATATACAAAAGTATATTTAACATGGAAATACAAAAAATATTACTTAATTATGAGATCATTTATAAGATATTTAACATGAATTTATTTTTATTATTATAATCTAATGCACTAAGTGTATTATTATATTGTGATTGAGGTGTGATTTTTCCCAATTTGAATCTCCACTTAATTAATTGTAAAAATAATATATATTATAAGTAATAACCCCATTTTCACCAATTAAGTAGACACGTTATTGTAATTTCATAGTTAAAGTAGATGAAGAATAATTAAATAATAATTAAAATGACACAATAAAATTGAGTAGACACTTTAATAGCCACCATAATACTAGCGTTGTTGAGATTCGATATCGAAACGTTGGATTTATTATGTCAGACTTGAACCATCAAACCAAACAGCTCAATAGTCACCCGTCTACTTTAGCTACCTACATGAAGCAGCTGAAGCAGGCACGACGATCCTAAACTGCTCAACTTAGCGACTTATTACATAAGAGAATTTATGAAAGTTTTCAAATATAAAAACTTAGGTTTTCAAAGCCTATATTAATGCACATAATTTTGTAGGCATAGTTCTTTCTTTTTATCTATATTAAACATTTTGTTCGAAGGATTATTAAATTTATTTTAATAGTATAATATTATAATTTTTATAAAATATAAATTATATCGAAACAGTTAGTCTGCTTTATTCGACACGTTCATTAATTAATTAATGTATTAATTCATGTTATGCAATCATTTAATTATGCAATCATGTACATAATTTATTAAGTTAATTGTATATAGTATGATATTGATATATTCATGATTGTACGTATTTTATTAAGTTAATTTCCAACCAATTATATCAAAATCAATCTACGTAACGAATATACATAATCAATGATTTTGTATTAATCTATGAACTTTGTCGCTGTCCAATTTCATGACACGTATTATTCATTTCGGTACTATAAATCTTACATATTTCCTTGGAGCTACGTTATCATTAAGTCTAAAAATATGCATGCCGTACAAACTTGTATTATTTTTTATAAAATTCTTCACTTTTTTTTGTTGAGATATCTTAAACTATATCAACGTAAAAACCTATCAATCTTTCTCTTTGACCCGTCCTGATCAACCTGTATTACATCAATGCAAGCAACAACCCTTTCATATACAACATAATTAGGATGTTAATTGAGAAAAAAAATTGAATGATCATCACATATTTTTTATGATTTCATATAGTCGATTTTAACATATTTGAATTATTATTATTATTAATTAGAGTTCTTGATTTTGGATATGATTTTTTTTTGTCGATAGAGAGTGCTTTCCTCGTATGATTTCTATGTGCTCAGACTCTAATATAAATATCAGACACCGAATAAGAAATAAAAAACAAAAAATAATCATTTCCACACAATACATCTTTTGTTATTTCTTCATATAATGTAGGACTAAAATATGTCAATCACATTTCAAAATGTTCATTTATTGAATCATCATTTACGTACATGCATACATACATAAACATATCATACACCAAGCTTTTATTTTTTCACCTCTAAACCCTAAGTCCAATAAAGAAAAAGATCCAATATATAAACCACTTTTCCAAGAAAGAAAACAAGTGTATGAGAGAAAAACTCTAATAATTTTTAGTTTAATTTATTCTTTATTCACCATTCAAGAAACATTTATCATTCGATTTAAACTTAATTAGAAAGAAAATATTGGAGCAACATTAAAATTGTTGTTATTTGATTATTTATACGTAAAAATTGAAGTTGTTGATGAATCAGTCATTGATATTTGCATCAGAAAATATAATTTGCCTATATTATACCATTTTAAAACGGAGGGAGTACTACATTATCAATGTATAAAATTAAAAAAAATGCAAGTCTGGTGCACTAAAGCTCCCGCTATACGCAGGGTCGTCCGGAGAAGGACCCGACCAGAAGAGTCTATTGTACGCAGCCTTAACTCGCAGTTTTGCCAAAGACTGTTTTCAAGGCTTGATCGATGTATATTAACTTTAAATTAATAAATTGTTACATTTTTAAGGCCATGTCAATTATGTAAAAGCACTAATACAAGATCTCTTTTGTATTTATTTTGTTTGTTTCCTAAAAAGTACTTAAAGAGAATTCTTTTTGGTGTGTATAATAATAATGCATGCATGATATGTAGTGTGAGTGGCAACAGCTTTAAATATGCATTTAATCAAAAAGATGGAATTCAGTGGGGAAGAAGATTGTCTTTATGAGTACAGGCTTCATGATGATCACAAAGAATACAAATATTGTTTTACAAGCAAAACCTTATAAACTTGGATTTTCATTAAATTTTCTTTGGTGTTGTCTTTATTAAGTCCCACTTTTGCCTTTCACTTTTTCCATTGTTTTCTTCCTTCACATTGATTTGGTCAAACTTATGGGGATAACATCATTGGAACATCAACAACTAATATATATGTATATATATATGAAATTTCTTTATCATATATATTGGTTGTAAACTTATATTTGTGTTAAGATCAAAAATAATCAAGTGTTATGCGGAAATTAACGAAGCAAACCTCGAATAATCATGAGTAAGAAGACAATATATTGGTTGCACACCGGTCTTTGCATGTCCAAAAGATGAAAGTAGTAGAAATAAGGATGATTAGATAAATGTGTGGGGATACACGTGCTTTCGTCTTTCAAAATATACGGGATAAAGTGGGAGTCACCTTTGATGTGAAAATTAAGACTGAGATGGTTTGGAACTTATGCGATAACATCATTATTGGAACATCAACAACTATATGTATGTATGTGTGTGTGTGTATATATATATGATTTTTTTAATCATATATATTGGTTGCACACCGATCTCTGCACGTTTAAAAGATAAAAGTAGTAGAAATAAGGATGCTTATATAAATGTGTGGGCATACACGTGTTTTTGTCTTTCAAAATATACAATATAAGGTGGGAATCGCTTTTGCAGTAGAGAAGCTGCGGAAATTAAGACTGAGATGATTTGGACATGTAAGAGCAGGTATGCAAATGCCTTTGTGAGAAGGTGCGAAAAGTTGACGGTGATAGAATTGAGGAAATGTAGAAGTTCTAGCTAGATCGAGGAAGAATTGGAGATAGATGAATTAGGGAAGACAAAACACATCTTCAACTCATCGAGAACATGACCCTAGATATGAGTAGGGCAGACGGTCATTTTCTCCCGTAGAAATGATAGAGCATGATTTTAGTTTAGAGCACGTTTTTGTTTTATTACCATTATTATTATATTAGCATTTTCTTTATTCTTTATTACTATTGTTATTTGTTTACTTTAATAAAGAACTCTATATGTCCCAATTTAAATAACAAAATTTTCATTTTGATTCGTTCCTACATATTTGATACAATTAAGTTTTCACATTTCTTGATAATTCAAATTTATTACACTAAACAAAATTTAAACTACTTTCTACACCAGAATTGACCCTGCAATCACTATTTTAATATCTTCTATAACTATATCTAATATAGCAAGTAGGTCAAATTAACATGCTAAATTTAGTGTCCAATTAAATAATATTATATAAAATGAGACGGAAAGATTGTCACTTGAAAAGATATGACATGGTTGAATGTTGCTTGTACACCTTTCTTCTTCATATTTATTTAATCATCTAATAATTGAAATTCATTAATCGATTAATCCAGATTCGTACCACACAAAATTCATTTAAGAGAGAAACACTCCTATTAAAAATAATTTCTCCATTTTATTATAATTCAAATCCGAAATTCTTGATCAAGAATAATTCTTGATCAAGAATTGACAAATCTCATTTATTACGCCCTATTCCTAAATGATCTTAAAATATGAGGTGCAAGGAGGGGTAAACCCCCCCCCCCCCCCAAGCTTTTCTCGTTTAATCATTTGGAAGTTAAAATTTACTGATCGGTTAATTCAAAATTTGTATCTTGAAAAAATTCTTTTTAAGAAGAAAAAATGATTATTGTATTCTCACGAACCTAATTAACCTAAGTTGTTGAGTGACGATTGGCCGAGTGGACGTTCACTGGCGCTTCCTCTATTAGTGAAACTAAAGTTAAAGTTAGTGTCTTTCTAAACCCCTGGTTGGAATCTAGGTAGCTTCCCCCGAAAACATAATCAAATTAAAGGTAAAAGAATCTCATCTATTACGCCACGACCCGCGTTTTGATGTGAGAATGAAGGACTAACATTGAAAGGATGTGCTTGCCAACTCTCACAAAACAAAAGTAAAAATCTAGGTGGGATGTGGGCCTTAGAATGATCTGGAGCCCATTTGGTGTTCTTTCTGACCCGATCCAAATAAATTATCATCATTGAGGCCATAATTCACTTCCTAGGACATGCCACGTGTCAACACATGCTCAAAACTTTCGAACTCCGTTTATTTTTATTTGTTTATTATATTATATGTCCTCTAACAGTTGTAGTATTGCTAATGAAGTTTCGATTTCTGTTAATATTTCTTGTATTTTGATTATCATATTATTTTGTAGTAGTTATTATATACTATTTTTGTAACCATCTGGTATTGCTTGTACTTGTATTACTTCTTTCTTTGACTGATTTGGACTATTTTTTTCTTGAGTTGATGGTCTATCGTAAAAAGTCTCTTTACCTCCAAGATAAAGATAAAATTTGTATACAGTCTATAGTCTATCCTTCGACCATTTTCGTACCTGACCTTATGAAATTATACGTTATTGGATATGTTGTTGTTAACGATGACGATTGATAGGCCTGTCTATGGACTCATGGGCTTATTTAGCCTGTCCAGCATATCCATCAAAGAATATGGCCCAATAGGTTTTAACTATGGGCCCAAGCCATCAAATAGTTGCTTGTGGTGGATATTATTTAAAATATAACCACATTTAGAAACTATTTAAAGTTTAGCTAGTTTTTACAAACTTCACACACTTTCCCTTTAAATTTTTTATTTGTGCTAAATTTTACTAATCACATGTTAAGAATAAGATCATTGAGTATGAAGTGGTCTACACCAGCAAAGTCAATTTTAACAACTAAACCACATCCAATCGATAAGTGAAGTACAAGAAGCAACATATAGTAACCAAACTCTAAAGGATACGACTAATAGTAGAGAAGGATAGGATAAGCAAGACAACGCCCAACTAATGTGCAGGACAAGAAGATATAGTAATTTCATCTAGCTGTTTCCAGTTTTAACCGATTTGAAGATTCAACAGAAACAGTTTGTAGCTCAATAATGTGATCATCATGAGCAGTAAAACTAGTTTCTGGTGAGAAATTTGGGAGGTTCTCGATCCGAAAAGACTTGTTCCATCATCTGGCAATCGGAGATTCTAAGTTCTTTGAGCTGTGTCAACCCTCTGTCATGAACAATGTAACTTGTTGTATTCACAAGAAACTCCATGACATTACAGTTATTGATCTGCAACACCTTAACATGCTGAAAAGCCCAGCTCCTTCAATGCATTCATCGAACTTTCTCCAATCCTCTTAATGTTGATCGAATCCAATAAGCTAAAGGAGACATAGTCGGAAGGAAAAGATGCATAGCTCTCTGGAATCTTTTCTCGACGTTGTTGGGCCGGACATCTATAGCATATTTTGTTATCTTTGAGGAAAGAAGCATTCCTTGTGGAACAGCATTACTTCTTTCTTTTCCTTCTTCCTCAACTTCCCATTCAAAACTGAAGTTGCAGCCATGTATAGTTCTTCCAATCGAACTAGTCCTGATATCATGTTTGGTGCAATTTCTCTTAGTCCTGGCATATCCAATTAACAACCTCAACTTTTTCAGTTTTCCAATGTGTGCTGGCAATAACATAACATTTGAGCCGCGAAAACTAAGAATTTCAAGGTTTTCTAGCTCTCAATCACCGATACATCTTCCAACGAGCAAGTATAAACATGCATTGCTCTAAGGTTCTTTAGAAATCATAGAGAAGGTGATAGAAATGGCATATCCATATGACAGATATCCAATACTTTGAGTGATCTCATTCCTTCAAAGAAACTGTCTGGTATGGAGATATGTGGCTTATCACATTCTAATTGAAAAAGATCAAGCTTAATGAAAGACAATCCACTTGGAAGAGAAGACATTTTCCTTTGAGATCACAGAGATGCATGTGTAATGCTCGTAGGAGTCTTCAATAGGCCAATCTTTAAGGTTGACGTTGTGGCTTATCATAAAGGCGTGCTTGTCTTGGGACGCGATGAATATTGCAACATCACGAACAAGATCATGCATTTTGACATATGATAATGCTTTGTAATTGTAGAAGTGCATCCTCCCACAAAGGCTTGTTCTTATTCTGCAGTGCCCTTCCAACAGTTACAAGGGCAATCGGAAGACCTTTGCTGCATTCATTAGCAACATCTCGTGCTATAGGACATAAGTCGATGCAATTTCCAGCTTGCCCTTTGAACAGAAACTCGAGCTTCATCTTCATTTAAAACCTCAACTGTTACAATCTTTTCAGCTTTTGTTGCAATACAAACACCGCGGACTCTAGATGTCAACACGATTTTGCAACCTTCATGTGCAGTCCTCAACATGTTGGACCACACACAACTAAGATTTGTTGTATTCTTAGCTCTCCTACTCAGAACAAACCGCGATTTTGAACTGGGACATCGTCCATTCAAACATGTGATTTCAATATTCTGAACATCAGACACAACAGTTGTATCTTTGGCCTCATTTTGTTGACATCTATCAGCCATTCCTCAACACCAGGAGCAATCTGTTGTAAGTTTCGACGAGCCAAATCAACTGATCGTTGTACACCATTGCTCATAATCTTAGATTGACGTTGAAAGTCTTCAACATTCTTTTTGTAGCAAAACAAGTATCCAAATTGTCGGACAATTGGCTGGATCAAGAATTGAGCAAATGCACCAACAATAGCAGAACCAAATTCTGTGGCCATGTTAAACTTATTTGTTTTATAGTTTCTTCATCTTTTTAACAAAAACAGAATACAAGAAGTATAATGAATGATTAGATGGTCTTTCCTTGGCAGAAAACACCAAGGCCTTTCTTAAATTAAGACTAGAAAATATGTTCTCTTTTTTCCAACAACTAAGAAGAGTAACATAGAAAAATATGCTAAAAGTTAGTTCATTTGATAATAAAATGATACAAGTAGTTACTATGTTTTTTGAATATTGAACTTTCATTCCCACTTGGTTCTCGCTGTGGGGGCGAAGCCAGGTAGGGCCGGGGGTCTTCATCCAAAGTCCATTCGATGAAAAATGACATTGTTTATACATGATTAAAACTGTCTTAGTAGACCAGGATTTTCACTAAGAGGAAATGAGAATAATGACTTCCTAATGAGAGTAAGAAAAATAAATTGTGGTACTTTTCAAATTTATCTTTAAATTAAGAAAAATAAATTGTATACGTGATATTCTAAATATATTGTCTCCTCATACCAATCCAACCCTTCCATCCCCCACTCCTTGCCCATTCCAACCCCGTCATCCCCGAATGCCCACTCCCCATCTCTTCCTGTCTCGATAATGTTTTGCTAAATAGCATATAAATGATCTTGAGGTAACATTTTCTGCTTACTAATCAAATATTAAAACATAGGTAAGAAATTCACTTATTTTTCAAGGAAATATTTTCTAGAAAATCATTTCCATGGAAAATATTTTCCATCATACCAAACACTCTAGGTCATAATTAAGAATATTTTAATTCACAAATTTTCATTAAACGAGAAACAACAGTCTGGGCCAAATTATTTATTTGGGCCTTTAAGATCAGCCCAGTATATATAGATGGGCCTTTAAGGCATTTGTAGGCATATCGAGATGGGCTCCCAACCAGCAGCCCAGAAACACAGGTGGGCTAAAATGCATTTTCACAGTGAAAATTTAATTAAGTGGCCAATTTTTAGCCACTATTTAAATTGCATCCAATCTTTTAAAAGTGTTTAAATCATAGTCACAGTTGGACAGTATTTGACTAAGGAAACCACCGTAGGCATTGAAATTTTGCAAAACTCTACGTGAATTGTTCAATTTTAGTTGGATTTTTTGGAGGCTATTCTATCTAGATCCTAGCTTATACTTATATAACGGGTATTATATTCCCTTAAAGAGGTATCACAAATATTTCGCAAATTTATAAATATTCACAAAGGTCAATGAAGATCGAGTAAATCTCATAAAGATCCACATTATCCTAGTTGGAGAAATATGTTACTAATGGTGCCATTGAATCATGGAGAAATCTAAAGGGAAAAAACAAATCAAGGGAGGAACATAATTATACCCATCTTGTTTTATCAATTATATTCTTGTTTCATCAGATTCTATTTATGGTTGGTTTATTTTTCATATATTTAAAATTTATTTAAAGTAAATTGGCATGCCCAGTGGGACCAAATTTGCCCCTCGTCTCTTGTCTCATAAATCAAATATCCAAATCTGAAGCCACAAAAAGAATGAGCACTTCAAGTCGCGTCTTTGAATTTCATCAAGTCTACACTTCGACAAGCTTTGAAGTAAGGGGTATTAGTAGACATTGAAATTTTGTGGAACTCTACAAGATGTGTTCAATTTTAGTTACGATTCTTGAAAGCAACTCCATGTAAACCCTTGTTGTTGCTTATATAAAGAATATTATATTCCCTTAAGAGGCATCATAAATATTCGACAAATTCATGAAATATTCACAAAGATCAATGGAGATCAAGTAAGTCTCAAGGAGATCTATATCATCCTAGTTCTAGCAATACATCACTGACGACCCTCGGATCATGGAGAGATCTAAGGATAGCAGAATCAAAAGAGGAACAGATTTGTACCCATATTATTTATCAATAAAATTATATATCTTTGTGTTTTATTTGTGGTTACAATTTATTTTTCATCACTTCAAAATTTGTTACAAATAATCGCCAGAAAGAAACCTTATTCTTACTTAATAGATTTTTCATCTACAATTTAGTTATGAGTTCAAGCATTAAAAAAAGGGGTTAGCCCAATGCATTGAAGCTTATGCTATGCGCAAGATCCAAAGTTGGATCCGACTACAAGGGTTTATTATACGTAATCTTATTTTGAATTTTTTTGTCAAAGGTTGTTTCCAAGGCTTGAACATGACCTACTAATCATATGACAACCATTTTACCAGTTACTCCAACGCTTCCCTTCTGTCAGTTCAAGCATAGATGTCTAAAATTCAATAAAATGAACTTCACACATATATATTTAAAAGTAATTTTAAAGTAGTTATATTTATCAAATTTTTTGTGAACTTCTATTGTGCCTTAATAGTGGTCTTCAAATTGTTTTGTGTGCATTTTCCCCATTTTTACCAATCAAATTAGAACATTTTTATCTTTTATAGCATGTAACACTTTTACAATTTTAAAGTTCATCTTTTAAAAGTGTTTATCTACTGATAGCACAAATTGATCACCAACTTTTTAAGTGATTTTCCACATAAATCAAAACATTTCAAAAAATGGGCAAAATAGTAAAAGTATATGGTTCTTTAAGTTGACAATGGATCATCATGGTCTAACTTTTTAATTATCCATGAATAATAATAGTCCATGTAGTCATTAATCATGGATAAATTGGCCATAAAAGTCAAATATCCAAGTCACATTATAAACAAAATGTTGAAGAGGAGAAGGATTGCACTTAGGTATTGTTTCTTTAACCTTTTTATTTGGGGTTGGTGGAAATACATTATCCAAAACACTTTTATGAAATTGCAACCATGAGTCAAAATATTGTTGCTTTAAATTCTTGGTTAATTAGGCCATTGATAGCTATATAAGTATATGACTTTCTACTATGGAAAAAAAATTGGAATTTGAAAGACTTAGGGTTTGTTTGGTATATGGAGGAAAGCATTTTCAATTTTTTTCATATTTGGATTGGTCAAAGTCTTTTGAAGAACAGTTCCTCTCGTTCCCAATATATCAAGAAAATAACTAATTATCTGATCCAATCGAAATCAACTTCCATATAATCGATTAAGTGACATTTATGTTGATTGTCTCACCCCCCCCCACCCCCCCGCACATCACTCACACTCCCTTTATCACTAGACACCCTCATAATGTTTGTCTGAACTTAATGTTTAATGATAACAACACTAACAACAACATACTCCGTGAAATTCTACAAGTGGGGTTCGGAAAAGATAAAATACACGCTGATCTTATCATTACCTTAAGCAGATAGAGAGATTTTTCCCCAAAGACCTTTCACCATTAATTAATGATAACAAATCAAAATTCAAGAATCACATTATTTCACTTTGTAAAATAGTCTAGTTAGAATCTCCAAGATGTGACTTTTGGTGTTTGGTTTATGACCATTTCTTTAATCTATTAAAAAAAAAAATCCCCACTTTATACATAGAATTATACTAGCATAAAAAAGTAAATATATCTTTATCCAAGATTATGTTCTAAAGAATTGTCTTTGTACGTCATGAAGGAATCATTTTAGCTTCAAGTATCATTGACCACTTGACAACATTATCTCTATATCTTCTTTTTTTTTTTTGCTCTCCATTTGCCTTTTTGCCGGCCATTTCCTAAATTAGAAAAGAAAAATAATTTCATACATTCTAATTAAAAAATATAATGATGAAGTCAAGAATTTGAGAACATAGTAATATATATTAGTAGAAGAAAAATATTTACAATTTTTGGGGTTTGTCCATAGCACTTGCAACCACTTGTGTGCACTATTATGAATCATTACTATATGTAATATAATTATAAAAATAATAATTACATATTGAATGTAATTTCGCAAGTGAAGTTTGAAGAGGGAGATGTATATGCATCTTTACTTCTATTTTGTATAGGCAGATAGACTGTTTTCGATAGATTATCGACTTAAATACTAAAGCATAACAAGAATCAAGCGAGGCAAAAGCAACAGCGAAGAAGTCATGTCAAAAACAGTGAAGAAAAAAACAGTAACAACGCCAAATAATATGATAACTGAAGCAAAAGAAATAGATAGTAATAGTTAAATCGAAGAATAAAATAGTATTCCCTCCGTTCACTTTTACTTGTTACTATTTCACTTATCGAGGTCAAACTACATGAACTTTGATCAATATTTTAAGATGCATTTTTTTAATCATATTAATATGAGAAAGATTGCAACTTATAGCATTTTACATATAGTTTTCAAACATCTAAGTTTTATGTTTTAAATATTAAATTTAGCTACTTCAATTTAGGTTTGAAGTTTAGTCAAGTTGGCCTTGAAAAACGAAACAGTGACAAGTAAAAGTGAACAGAGAGAGTATATAATAACTTCACTGATAAGAAAATTAGACATTGTTCGACGACCTACTATCTATATCATAGTCCTTGTCTTTTATAGAAATTTATATCTTTTTATCGAGGATCATGTCTTTAATAAGCTACAAATGTGTCATATCATATATAATCACCTCTCTCTGATATTTTTTCAAACCTACTCCACCTTCCTTCATATGGAGCCATAGCAAATTTCTCGTACCTCCTATTTCATACATATCCAAATTATCTCAATTTCGTGTACCTCATCTTGTCCACTAAAAATGCTACTCCTACCTATATTCTATTTTATGTAATCATTCTTTAAAATAATTTAATATTTGAATATTTTTTTGTATTGTCACTCTATAAAAATTAATTTCATTGAAATGGTATCTAGTAAAGCATGTGTCTGATGTATTGATAAGCCTTATGAATCTATCTCCTTATCTTTTGGAACATATCATGACCAATAAAAGATCCTCCACCACTAGAAAATGTATCTCCCTTTAATTTATATACATAATTAATATTCACAAATTATACCCTAATTGTAACTTAATTAGGGTCGTTTGATTTGAGACATTATGTACGTACGTACATACACTTAAAAGTTCGTGACAAATATGACATCAGGCTCAATCGATATATGCTAATCAATATACAATTCGAAGCATAGAAGTTCACTTGCCTTATTTATTGAGAAAAATAATAAGAATGTCGCTATGTTATTTTTTTTATAGTGGTGTATATATGACAAATTAAGTAAAATATACAGCGATATTATTTATTTTTATAATAGATATACAAAATACACATATATCTAGAACTAGGAGCGGATTCAGAATTATCACGAACAGAATTCAGATGAACCTCCTAACAAAGAGCTAGCTCCGCCCTCGTCTAAAACTAAGACAACAACAAATATCTGACATACACGTAATTAAGGCGTACAAACACAACACATACATTGAATCCGGTTAACGACACATACAATTAATGTCTTCACATATATATACATACGTCGAACGTATTTGTAAACATATACATGCATATATAATTAAAATCACATATTTTATTTCCATGCATGCATGGAAACCTAACTTTCTTAACAAAATTAACAAACAGTACATGAGTTACAAGTGGAGAAACAATTAATTAATAATAATAATAATAATAATATATATATATACAAAAATTTGATATATATTCTGTCATGTTGATAAAGGAATTTGAGACATAGCACAGATTCCATTTATCACAAAGCTTTGCTGTATATCAACATATATTGGTTCCAACTAAAATATAATATTCCCTGAATATATCAGAATATGAAAGGCAACATCTCAAATGTCAAAACCCTAAGCACAAGTTGTCAAAATTTAAAGGGGAAATAATTAAGGAAAAATTAGACGGATAAGTAAATATATACTAGTTAAGTAGTTAATATAGCTATAGTTTGAATTAATTACGGCTCGCGGAAAACATGTAGTTGTAATTACAGATTGAGTTTTGTATAATTCGCGCGATTTATACAAACACGGTGTATGTTGTGCGCTAATTCGATTGTATAGCAAAATATACAAACATTGCGAATTGTATAGTGAATTATACAAACGTTGTATATGAATTATATAGCGAAATATACAAACACTATACAAAAACTGTGAATTATATAGCGAATCATACAAACGTATACAAATGATGCGCGAATTATACAAACGGTGCTATAATTATAGTTATGAAATATAATTATCCAAACTATAGCTATAAAACATAATTAAGATATTTTTTGAGTGGCTATATGCGAAAATTCCTCTTATTAGTTTTCTATTTTTGACACAGTTAAGAAATTAATTTTGAGAGCACAATTAAAAACTACAATTGATTATTTAGAAATAGAGTTCTCAGTTACAAAAGATTAAAATAAATTAAGACATGTAAATTGAATTAAAAAAACATATAATTTAAGGGTCAAATTTCCAAATTAGTAAATAAATTCAATAGTTTGGATTATTTCAAATCTAGAAAAAGAAAAAAGAAAAAAAAAAGTAGCTAGGTTGAGACAATATTTTTGACTCTTTAATTCTTTTGAGGATATCTAATGTTTTAAAAGTAACTTTCCTTTTAAAAGTTGCATCTTTTTAGCAAAACTTCTAACTTCGTTGCTAAGTTACACATAAAAGAAAAAAATATATAATAATCGATCTGGTGCATTAAACTTCCGCCATTTACAAATTCGTGAAAATGGACCACACAATATATTTATTGTAATTTGTGTGCAATGATCTTTTTTTTCTTACTTTCAATACCAGTTAGTAGTGAGGTCTATATACAATATTTTCTCCTCTCCAAATTTTACTTCAAGTAATTTCAGTAGATATGTTATAGTTATTGCACGTTAACTTTTGAAGGATGAGATGATTTTTTTATAAGTTAAATTTATATGATCTTAGAAATGTAATTATTGCCTCATAAGCAAGTTTTTGAAATTTGAGTTAAACCTATCGTTCAGTTTTATCCTAATATCAACGTCAAACCTATCATAATTCTTAGTTTACCCCATATGACATATGTTGGGGCCTTATATCATATATCTATTGTCCACACTTCAATTGGTGGACGGGTGTTTGAGTTCTAACATAGGGTCTTTAAAGGATGGGATAATCTATTGTATAATATGAGACAATTCTTACTTCAAGAATCGACATTTATAATTGAATTTAGGTCTAAGGTCTATTTCTTATAACTTTCTACATTGTAAAATTCATAGGAAGATGTAGAGTTATAAATATAAATTCATCCTAGCTATCTCGGGAAATTCCGACTCAATCAGACCATATGTATGTATTATAAAAACTATCAAACAAGCACAAATAATTGATTTTGACTAGATTAACTGATGAATTCTGATAGAATCCATACTATAACTCGTATTCAAATTCTGAAACCACCTCTAACGGAATAAAAAGATTGTGAAACTATACCATCTAATTCCTACTAGTTCAATTAGAATTTACTTTAAAAAAAAGTTAATTAAAAGATTATTGGAGTAAATTAGAGTCAAATTAGAATATTAAGAACTAAAAGGACACATTTGATAGATTCCAAACAAGTGGAATAAGTTATCTTTAACTAAAATATATGCAGAACAATGTTAACTATTTATGGGCCATAAGAAAAAATTCTTCTTTAGGCAGATTCCTTTTTGGAAGTGTCAAAGAGTATTTTAGACCTCTTTTTCAACTCTATTTAACAATTGGTCAAGAAGGTCACTACCAAAAATAAAATAAAAAATTAGCGATGGACAACTTTTATCATATCACTAATTTTATCTAACGATAAATTTGTAACGAATATAAAAAAATAACCTAGTTAGTTACGAATTACATAGCGATAAATTGAAGACGAATTTGATAACAATCAATAATTTTGACCTAAACGTACGTACGCAACTGTAACAATCCATCTTGAAATGAGAAGTCTCATATCGGCAAAATACAGGAGAGATGATGGGTATATAAGTAAACATGTCTTACCTATTAGTGACGCGAGCCGTGCAGACCTAGGCCCAAAGCGGATAATATCACTAATGAGATGGGTCGTTACAGATGTATTACTGCTACTCATGTCTCAGTCTTGTCGACGTGGGCCAGAGTTCAACTAAGGTTTGGCGAATCCCGATGAGACGGGGCAAACCTTAATTCTAAGTCTAGGCAAATCCAATACAGTGGGCAAACCTCAGCGTAAACAGCTCTTACCTATTAATGACACGTTTTAAAAAGCCGTGAGGGCCTATGCCCAAAGCGGACAATATCACTAGCGAGCTGGACTGTTACAGTAAACCAATGTAGAAAAATAATGTTGTACTAAATATCATATGTGTATAATAAATTATGAATCCGCGCGATAGTATAATTGATCATCTGAATTCATAAATTTCAAATTCTGATTTGTGACGGAATTTTTTTTTAAAAAAAATTATGTAAGTATCACATCTACTTGTGAAGAAAGAAAAAGAAACAAAAAGATATATTCGACAGCTTGCTCCAACTCAAAATAATACCTTCATCCTCCACAATATAAGGAGCTCAAAATACTCATTTTTTACACACACACACACCAAAAAAAACCTTATATTATATCCTCTTTTGACTTATAAGCTCATTTACATATAATTTTCCCTTCTTCTTCTTCTTTTTTTCAATTAATCATTTATCAAAATGGCCACAAATTGGACAACAAAACAAAACAAGAAGTTTGAGGAGGCATTGGTTATGTATGACAAGGAAAATAGTGGTGAAAAATGGCATAAAATAGCTAGATATGTTGGTGGAAAATCTGTTGAAGAAGTTAGAAGACATTATGATCTTTTACTAAAGGATATTACACAAATTGAAAATGATCAAGTCCCTTTGCCAAATTATGATCAAAACAATGCTAGAGGATATGCTAATGAACAAAGGTTCGAATTCAGACTTAATTTCAAGATTACAAATCTTACATTCTAGAACAGTTTACATACTATCATGCATGTAGATAGATATTCTTTGATTGACGTGATAACATTTTTTATTTGACTATGATCTTTACATAATGTTTATAAACGAACTAATTACATTATATATGTATACATATGGATGGTTATCGATCTATATATGTACACAATAGTTTTCTTAAAAAGTCGATAATATATTTTGTTGGATCGATCCAAGACTACTTTCTTTCTTAAAAAGTTGATAATATAATGTTTAAAAACGAACTAATAATTACATTATATATGTGGATGATTATCGATCTATAATTAAGATTTAGGTGATCTGATAATGCAAAAATTTGTTCACATTGCATGTGTAAAGGAGATAAACTATAAGTTGTATATCTTTAAAGGCTTAAAGGGTGATGATTTAGACATATCCATAAGGAAAAAAGTTTTAGTATCTTTTATATTCACCTTTGGCTTGAAAGAAAAGCTAACTTTTATTTAGCAATTATTATTATTATTATTACCTTGAATAAACAATAAAATCGTAGTATTATGATCGTTGGACCTAACTTATATAATATGATCGTGAATCGTTACTTTTCTTCAATACATCAATGTATTCAAGTAGAATTATCTAGTCGTACCATATTAATTGTCTTATTTTTCAAGTTACTGATTTCACTTATTTCGAAAAGTTACTTATAGTTATTTCTTAGGTGACTATATTGTCTAACTAGCATTTACCATTGATTAATAATACAATATATTGATCCTTCATTTTCAGCATAAACCATGGATAATGTGAAAATATTATAAGTTTTAAAACCATATTGTAAAAATATTCAAGCCCATACACACATGGATATACATGTGATATTTTTTTCAAAAAAAAAATTAAATACGTACCAACAATAAAATAATCAATATAATCTCATAAATAAAGTCTGAGTTCAATGCGTACCAAAATTTAGTGCCTAAGCAGGACTTACTCCTATACGATGAAAAAAGAAATGTTGTTTCTCATGTAAAACATATTAAAATTTAAAAATGCTAATATTTTTCTTAAAAAGTTGATAATATATTTTGTTGGATCCAAGAGTTTTTTTTTTTTCAAAATAAAAATAATAATTTGATTATTTATTTTGTTGACAGGCTTCTGAAGAATCTAAAGCTACAGTAAGCAGAAGCTTGGACTCAATAGTCAATGCAATATTTTATCTAAATGTTTGTATAAAATTCCAAAAAAAAAAAAATGGAATCTCTAATTAATTGTAAATTCATGTTTAATTAAGTGTTTCTTATCTCCTGTATTAATTAAATTATTGTTGTCAAATTAAGAGATAAGAAAAATGTGTATGTAACTTATATTTTTCAGCTTTAAATGTAACTTTTATTTCTGCTTAAGCTATTATCTAATTCCTATAAAATTGAGATTTTTTAGGATAATTGTTATTAATTTGAGTGTTCATTATATAAATATAAGAATTTGATAGGCTAAAACATATTAACCCTTCATTTAAAATGGCTTTAAAATGACTAGCCCAATATAGTATAGTTGTAATTTGAATTAGTTATGGCTCGCGGTAAATATCTAATTGTAATTACGATTTGAGTTTTGTATAATTTGTTATGCGCGATTATACAAAAGTTGTGTGCAAATCAAATTGTATAGCGAAATATACAAAACGTTGTGAATTGTATAGCGAATTATACAAACGTTATGCATGAATTATATAACAGAATATACAAACGTTATACAAAAAATATGAATTTTATAGCGAATTATACAAATGTATACAAATATTGCGCGAATTATACAAATGTTACTATAATTGTAGTTGCAAAATGTAATTACTCAGCTATGGAGCATAATTCGGCTTTATATGTTTGTCATTTATGAAATTCTCTCTAATTTAAATTAATTATGGCTCGCGGCAAAAATCTAACTGTAAGTACGGTTTAAGTTTTGTATAATTCGCGTGATTTATACAAACGTTATGCGCGATTATATAAAAGTTATGTGTAAATCAAATTGTACAGCGAAATATACAAACACTGTGAATTTTATAGCGAATTATACGAATATTGTGCACAAATTGTACAGCGATATATACAAACGCTATACAAAAACTGCGAATTATATAGTGAATTATACAAATGTATATAGATATTGTGAATTGTACAAATACTGCTATAACTATAGTTACAAATGTAATTACCAAAACTATAGTTATGAAACATAATTAGACTTTATATGTTTGCCACTTATAAAATTTACTGATTGATACTGAAGTTTCGATTAACTTCCAAAGAACTTAACCAAACAAACTAATGACATCACGAAATAACAAATTTTATTATATAAAACAAAAGGACAACATTTTATTCATCAAATGGATGACATCATAAAACAACAATAAGAAGAATTTAAATTGAAATATCATCAATATACTTATCAATAGTTTTTTTTAGCTTTATTTTTCTTTAAATGTTAAATTAAAATTAAATTATTTGAGCGAACGAAGCGGGCCAGGCCCAAGCCCAATCAAGTCTTAAGGGTTAGTGAGCGAACTTGGGCTTGAAAAAAGTATGACCCGATCCTATCGAATAACACAATGTATATAGCCAACCATTTTGACGGTTCTAATTACTCAAATAACGTAACTAAGCAAATATATACTATCTAACTAATTATTATAGCTATAATTTTAAATAATTACCACTCGCCTCTAATATTTCATCCGAGTTACTATGGGTCATTTCTAAATTTGTATATTGGCAATAAATTATACAAATGAATTTGTATATTGCCAGCAAATTATACAAATGGATTTGTATATTGCCAGCAAATTATACAAATGGATTTGTATATTGGCAGCAAATTATACAAATGGATTTGTATATTAATAGCGAATCATACAAACGAATATGTAAATTGACTGCAAATTATACAAACGGAAATACCCATAGCAATAAAACAATTTGCCATGTTTGTATATTGATAGCGAGTTATACAAACGAATTTGCTTATTGATAGAAAATTATATGAACAAAAATACTCATAGCAAAGTTATGAAGCGTAACCAGATAAATTATAACTGAGGAGTGTAATTAAAATATCTATTAAAGCTATTTATGAAAATTCCTCGTAATCTTAATAACTAAGGCCAAGCAAACTATGCTACTTGATGAAAAAGCTTTTCTTTTTTTCCCTCCCTTTTTATAAAGAAAATCAGTTCAATTTACACATATTCTTCTTTTTTCTTTTTTTCTTTTTTGGGTTCTTACAGCACTCAAATGAAGAAACAATAAAGTTTTTTTACAAAAAGTGAAGATTATTTATACACACACGCAAAGACAACACATAATTGATGAAAATGTTCATGTATATCTTGATGAAACTTTTTTGTTTTGTATTAAATAAAAAAATCGACTCCAATAACGATATACTCGGTAAAATCTCACAAGTCGGGTCTGAAAAGGATAAGGTGTACGCAAATCTGATCATTACCTCATAGAGATATGAGATTGTTTCCATAAGATCTTCAGCTCAAATATATTAGCCCTAATAGAAGAAAGAAAGAAAGAAAGAAATATAGAATAGTAACTAAAATAAAAAGTGATGACAATTATATAAATAAAAATAAAAGTAACAAAATAAGTAATGGGTCATAATATATAAAGCAACGACTAATCCTACTAACTTACTATATCACAAGAAAAGACAACATTTTATCTCTACTATCCTATTAACCTTCTATCCTAATACGCGGCCTTCATTTTTTTCTATCTAAGATCGTGTATCGGTGATATAAAATTGCGTCATATCCTATCCGATCACCTCTACCTAGTACTTTTTCGGTTTACCTCTACCCCTTCACATAACCTCTAGATCCAACCTCTCGCACCTCTTAACAGGAACGTCGTCACTCCTCCTCTGCACATGCTCAAATCATCTCAAATTTATTTTATTTTATTTGTATATTTAGCAATTAATAAAACCTAGAAATTGAACCATGAAAACCCCTACTCATACATATTCGATATACATAAGTAAAAACCTTGATGAGAATTAACTTTTAAAGTGAAAAAAACTCCAATTTCTCAAAATATTCTCCTTATATTTTATTCAATGTGACACTATTTTTTAAAAATTTTTTTAAAAGAATAACTCTTTTATTATTAACACACAAAAAAATATATTTGCATTTTTTTATCTTTTTTCCCCTAAATGGATATGCTTTAATAGTTATAGAAATATCATATTATTTTTTAGAAGGTGTTAAGTGTTTTTCACTTAAATTCTATGTATAATCAAATATCCCACATAAATCGAAATAGAGCTCGTATGAGAGGAAGGTTAATTTCAATTGAATCTTTTTCCTGAAATAATTATATCATATACATATAAATTGTTAAATTCCTTTTAAGATAAGAGAAAATTCTAAATATAATCGTGAAGAGAATTTAAAAGTTGTTTTAGGTCACACGTTTAAAACTTAATACTCTATTATGATTTTTTTAATCATAAATTTTTTATTCCTCCATCATTAAGCATGATTTATTTTTAATAGATTTTATAACACTTGTCACCACCTCCTAGCTAGTTGGTTTCAAAAAAAATTGGACACACCCTAAACTATACTTTCTTGTAAGAATTAATTTCTCATTATTAATATCTATAATTTGTGTTTATGTTGAACAAGAAAACTACTAGAAATGACCAACAAGCATACCATTGAAAACTAAAAGACTCATTCTATACTTTTTCAAAAAAGAATAGTTTGAAAAATGAGTAAAACAAAATGGTCAAGAAAATCACAAAGGAGGTAGTTAGGGGTGTGAATCGATCAGTTCGATTTGATTTTATACATTATCAGGTCGATTTATTAATTTTTAATTTTTAAATATGCTAAATCAATAATAAATTAATAAAATAATTTTTATCAATTTTTCACTTTATCGGTTTTAAGTCCTTAACAATTCAGTTTTTGGTCTACCCGATAAGAATGATAGAGAGAATTTGCATTGATAAAAGCACATAGAGTACGAAAAATTATGTTTACAAATTTACAAAAGCTACAATTAGTTAATTACAAACTAAAATACTAAAGTAGGTAACTAATCTCTTTAGTACAGTAAAGATTAAAATAGGTAAAGTATTGCTGAACTTGAATCCTATTACTATTAAATTATTAATATTTAATATTTGCGAAGCGGTAAAACAGTAATTATTATAATCCTATTGGGTTATCCGTTTACCCAATAATCCAATTGTAAAAATTAATTTCGAACCGGTATCCCAATAATTTTTTTTTAAAACCATTAAAACCTAATAACTTAATAACCCAATAATAATAAATCAATAGTATTTTTATCCGTTCGATTTATCGATCGATTTGATTTTTACACACCCCTATATGTAGTCGCAAGGGATAACGTTGCTTATCTCTTAAATTAAAGATCTCAAATTTAAACTTTAACTATATGAAAAAAATTAATAAAAAGTATTTTTTTTTACGATACGACTCTGAATTAGTCAAATTTCAATACAAATACCAAACATCGAATAGAAAATACTAATAAAAAATAAAAAGTCAAAGAAAAATAGGCATTGAAAAAGGGGTCCTTGGATACATGAATGAAGAGATAAATTTGTTATGGCACTATATAATATATACTTTTTTTAAAATTTGTTAGCATGTGGAGGAAATGTAATAGGAAGGTACTTCATTAATAAATATTGAGGATTTTGTAGGAAAAAAAAAACTTGTGGGGTCAAAATTCCAACTACAAAAAATAGTCAAAAATTGCGTCTAGATTTTTAGATATTTGTTTATCTTTTTTATTTATTTATTTAATTGAGTAACATGATTGACTCACTTGGTTTCATTCAAGGGTAGAGTCAATTTCAACCAACAACATATTGTAATCTTGTTGGAGTCTGATTAAATTTAAATTTATGTAAAAATAATTAAAAATAAAATATGTTTTAATAAAAGAAGTTTGATATTTTAAAAGTTAATTTGGAGACATAACTAAATTAAATGAATAATTATCGCTCTGTATTAAGTATCAATGATTTCTTGTTTTTCTCAAAGATCTATTAACATTATTTATAATTTTTCATAGTTGAAATAAGAAACATATAGATCACTCTCGAGCATTTGACGATTTCAGATGTGTCGATATAAATGATGACTCATTATCTTGATGAATCATTTCTTCGAACAGAAGAAGATTATGTAAACGAGATCTCACTCATCAGATTTCATTGTGGAAGACATAATTCTTTTTTTTTGAAAAAATTGTTATGATATACTTGATCCATGCATAACATCAGAAAAAAGAAATACAATTTTTTGACTATTATAAATTTTTGAGAAATGAATTTATCATTAATGTAACAATTTTAAACTTGTTTATAACTCTTTTAAGAGTAAATTTTTTTGAAATTTAGTAATATGCAATATATTCCCTTTTTTTCATTATTAGAGTTGGATTTAACATTTAACAACCTTTTTTACCATTTACTAACTCCACCTAAATAATCATACAAACACATTTAATCACCAAAATAAATGTGTCTCATAATAAATACATCCACTAACTAGTATATTTTATATTATTTTATATTTGTGATAAGATGAGGTGGGATCCACTTTAACTTTTCTCATGAAATAAATAAAATAAAACAAATTCACCAACTTTTTGTTGAAAAAATTGTTTTCTAATACTTTTTGTTGCTTTGTTAAGTGCTTAGTGCTAAATCAAGATTTATGGGATAATTAAGACTCTAATTAAAGAGACGTGTGTACTAATTTGATCAACCAAATGTTTCACATCCACAAACTATTGTACAAAGAAATCTTGAAATTTTACTCCCTTCGTCCCATATTAATTGTCCACGTTCTGGATTATAAAAACGCTGAGCAATTTTACTAATTTATCTCTTCAAAAGTTCTTTTGAAACTTTATAAACTTATTTATCCCTTCAAAAAAGAATTAAGTGTAAGAGTAAAATTTTTTAAAAAAATAGTTTTTTATACTCGTATAACTAAAATCTATTAAATTTTACGTATTTTTTTTGAAAAAAAATATAAAAAATAGTAAAAGACAGATAATATGAACCAAATGGAGTACAGGATTAAATGCACTTACTATGGGTCTACATCATTTGATGTTGCTTAGACACCATCTCCTATAGCAACAACAACCAAATCTCTACAAAATGTGACCCAACCTAAAATCATCCAACCCCCACTTGCTTTTTTCCCTTGTAATAAGGTTATTCAAAGCCTCTACCAAACTAACAATCAACAAAATCTTTCCCACTTTTATAAGGGGGTGGGGGGTGGGGTACACCTTTACACAAATCCTTATCCAAAACCAACAAAGTCAACAAACAAATATAGCATAAAATCAAGAACTATACTTGTTGCTACATAGAAGAAGTAGGGCAAGCCCAGAGCACTAAAACTCCCGCTATGTGCAGGGTCCGACACAACCTTATCTTGCATTTCTGCCAGAGGTTGTTTCCAACCAAGGGTTGAACCCGTGATCTCTTGATCACATGGCAGGAACTTTATCAGTTGCTCCAAGGGTAGCTACATAAAAGAAAATCATCTTAAATAGCCATCTAATTGTCAAAAAAAGACTAGAATGTAACCATCATTTTATATTCTTCTAATCATATACTTCAATGTTATGATCCAAAGGGAAAATGCACTTATTCTGTGCAAATTTACAGTCAGGGTATTTCTATGAGAGGATATAGTTAATGCTTAAAGGATGGTTCATCCAAAACGGACGATATTATGTCCTTCCTAAAGATCAAAAAAATTAGACCAAAAAGTGCAAGCCCTGTACTGTGAGGTCCAAGAGAACGTTTATCTAAGCATCATAATGTAACTCTGATAACATTAACATGCCTCTCCCGGTTTGAGAGTGGCCTCTCTGTTGAGGTCAATTAGCTAAGATCCTTCGTTTCCACAGCACGTTGAGAATTTACTCAGCTGAGGAGTCATCGATTTTTTTCTAAGAGAAGCGATTGCAGGGGTGGATGAAACTAGAAAACTTATTGAGACGGTCTGTTGAAATCAATTCAGCGACGTCCATTTGCCCAATACCTGTTGTTGCCTGGCCTCAAATGAGCATTCTTAAGGCCAGGGCCTTGGTTTGGGCCCTTCTTGGGGAGATCATGCAACTCCATAACCTGTATTGTCCGCTGCCTCTTGGCTGAAGGACAATTATAGAATACATTTAGAACATAACCTCGGACCTTAAAGTCATGAATCAATTGATTTCAATGTTTGTACTTTATATTTGTATCCAGTAACATTGGAAGTACCCATAAAAGTTTAAAGAGTAGAGGACCAACCATTTTCAGCTTCTTGGTACCGTTCCTGGAGCTTTCTCTTAGTTGCCTCAAGTTTGACTTGAACTGCATCCTCATCTGAGTGCCTAAGTTTCTGTATGGTCAAATTATGCACAGTTAGATAGGAATAGGAACCATACATGAATGGTGATCACAAGATAAATTCCTTTCAGATATTACTCACATTTTGTTGAGATGGCACTGGCCCAGGCCTCTTTTGAATTGTGTCCTTATCAGATTTCTGCTGGAAGTTCATCTCATTAATCTTGCGCTTCTGCTCCAAGACTGGTTTTATCGGTCTTCCAGGTCCAGATTCACCTCCAGATGGCCTGTTTGGTTTGGAAACTGTTGTTTGTTTCTTGATTATAGCTTCCTGCTTCTTTAGCTGTTCACCCTTCCTCTCTTCGGGAGAAGCATCAAAGCAATCAGCAGATTGCCGCTTCTGGACAGGAATGTTCTGGTTACCCAGTGATGGCTTTCTGCCATTTCCACGGTTCTCATTGAATCCCCCACTGTTTCGAGGATCTGAAATAAAATCCCCAATCAGAACAATATACCTTTATTAGTGGGGAATCCACATAAAGAACCGAACACCAAAGGTATATTGAAAGAATATGGACACAAATTCTACTCACTTCCATCATCATCCATGCCATCAAAGAACTTCATTGTTCACAAACAACAAAGAGAAAATAAGTCAGTGGCATCCCACAGAGCAAAATGATCAATTTTCTAGAGGAGAGGAAGCTGTTCATACTTGTGACAACTCAATTGAAGTGGTCTGAGCAGAAAAGAAAGCTAAGTCATCTAAGGGTGGGGAAGGAAGTCCTTCCTCCTCTTGATCAACTACAGAAGCTTTCTTAGACTCTGGAGTACTTTCGGTACCTTTAAGCAAGTAATAACAAATTAGTTCAAACTTCAGCTCAGAATTGCAAAAGAAAAACATATGAGAATAATTCGTTCCTGAAAATTGAAAAGGAAGCAAAAGAAACTCTTAAACAATAACCTGTAAAGGCTGCAGTAGCATTCACCCATTCATCTACCAAGACCTTCCAATCCCTATGATCCATAAAAATGATAAGCAATAAGCTACAAACAAGTCTAACTTAAAGCAACTCTATAGAAACAGAAAATGTTCCCAAACAGTAGATCAACAAGAAGGGATACAAAACAGAACTAGAGCTCGAATTACAGGGATAAGGAGTAAGGTAAGTCATATACTTCTGATAAATAAAATGGGATTACCAAAGTAAGTCACAAATTTTGCAAAGCACTCGATGAATAAAGCGATGACCATCATTAGTATGCATTGATGATTAAGCTATGATTTAATCGTCATTTTACAGTAAAGATTACATCAATTAAAGAAATTAAAGAAAAAGGGTAAGCAACATATAGCGACAAGCATTAAAAATTAATAATAGCTCAAAACTACAACCGACAAAGAAAGCTGTCAGAGCCACCCATATGACACGTTAGTTCAACTCGAAGACAAAAGTTCAAACCTTTACGAAAAAAACAAATTTACACATTAAAGATACCACGTATCAGACTACTAGCACCATGTTGTGGATTCTTATTTTGACGATAATCTCACATTTACTTCAGTAATAAAGAAAGAGTTACTTACTCAATCAACGTCCGGGATAGATGCCGAACATCCTTTGAGTTATGCTTTCTGAGAGAATTAACTGACTTTCCAATCTCTGTGGCCTGATACAGTAACAATCAATTCAGACCATGCAAAGTAAATTTAAAAAACTGCAACCAAGACAAATGGAGGATGAAATTCCGAAAGTGGCAAAAGATCGAACCTTCAAAATCTCCACAGACAAAGCCATTAGTTGGAGCCTTCTTAAGCACTCATATAGCTCTGAAGCCTGTCGAAAAGAACAATAAATCAAAACCAGATTACTAGAGAAAACCCAAAACTACCTAGCAAGTGAAATTGCAAAGGAGATAAAAGAGTTTAAAAGTAGCTTCATACATTTTCTAAAGTTATTGAAAGCAACAGCCTTGTTCAACTAGATCAAAAGAACAAAAGGGAAATGAAAAGCATAAAGGTTTATTAACTGTGACATGGAAACACCATCAAATTCAACCACAAAAGTCACCATTGTTATATGTTAAGGCAACATCAGAAGTTCTAAACATCTAACAACATTTAAGCTCAATTATCAAGATTCTTCTTCTTGATGAACCCCACAAGAGTAGAACTTTCAAATTCATCAAATTTAACCATAAAAGTAACCACTGTTATAAGTCAGACAACACCAGAAGTTTTAGAAATCTAACAACATTAGCTCAATTATCAAGATTCTTCTCCCTGATCAACCCCACAAGGGAAAAAAATCCCAAATTCTTCAAATTCAACCATAAAAGTAACCATTGTTATATGTCAGACAACACCAGAAGTTCTAAAACTCTAACAACACTAAAGCTCAATTATCAAGATTCTTCTTCCTGATCAACCCTGAAAGATCAGAAACATCAAATTCATATACACATAGTCCACAACCATTGACTAAACAAGTCCAAATACAGCAAAATCCTTAAAATCAACAGTATAATCAGAATCCAACAGAGATGAAAAATGAACCTCAGCTTTATTGTTATCAATGATATCTTTGATCCTCTTGACCTCCCCAAAAGTCTGTGTCTCTTCCTCAATCTCCTCAGTCAATGCTTCAGCTTCTCCATAACTATAATTACTAACTTGATTCACATTCGCTTCAACATCATGATGATTCATATCTATACTACTGTTAGCTTTGCTCTCTTTACTAACCCCAAACTCATTCTTACTCTTAAGTTTTCCTTCATCATCATTAGCAGCAGCAATTGGGAGAGCCAACTCAACCTTCTCACAACCAAAACACATGGTCACTTTACATGTAAAAAGCATTTCAGCAATTTTGTCTCTTCGAATTTTGAATTCCTTTGGACAATCAACAGCAGCAACCATAACTGCATACTCGATTATATCGAAGATATCCGAATTTGCTGTACGAAAATAGTCCCTCCATTTATCCAAAGTCCCACTACTTTTAGCCATAACTGATGATCTAGAGACCGAAAAAAATCAACCCAGATCGTAAAATCAAATTTTTATCAATACCCAGATATCCAAATTCGATTTTAAGCCGATTTTAATTATACCCACAAAGAAAAAACTCGATTTTTCATACAAGTTCTAATCGGAAAAATGGTTTTTAGGCGATAAACCTCTGGTTTTCCGATTAGTTGCTTTCTCCGATGATCGGGAACTGAATAATCAGTATCACCGGAGACTCAAGTTCTCAGAAATGACAATCTCATAGAAATTTCTATGATTTCTGGGGAAAATTCAAAAAAAAAAAAGCAAAAAAAAATCTGATGAAGATTTAGGTGAGATATGGATGAATAAATGTAGAAAATTATTCGGATTGAAAGAAAAATTTCCAGAGAAAAAGAATATATGTTAAAGATATTCTCTCTCTATAGCTATCTTATTTCTCTTTGATTATTTTAATTATATTTGTCTCTCTCTCTTTCTCTGGAAAATGCAATACAAGGTGCTGGTTCAAAGAGAGGAAGAAATACTATTGTTTTCTATTTGCTTGGGGGTGGTAAGGGGTTTGGGGGGTGGGGGGTGGGTTGGGGGTAGGTGATAACCACACAGAGGAGGGGTGGGGTGGGGTAGAAAGGTCAATCTTCTTCCATCCCAAAATTATGACGGGATGGTTGGGATTCCATCATTGTTAATCAGAAATTTCGAGTTGGAGCTTTAGATACAAGAAGAAATTCTTTTGCAAGCATTGTCTTAATAACAGAGCTTAATGACGCACGAAATGTAAATTGATCGAACTTAATAGGTATATTGAACATTTGAATGAGAATTAGAATAAAAAGAAAATTTATAGATAATAAAACTCATAGATGACAACAATAATACCAACATACTCCGTGAAATCGCACAAGTGGAGTTTAGGGAGAATAAAAATGTACGCAGACTTTACCACCTTATCGAGATAGAGAGGTTGTTTTTGAAAAATCGTCATTTCAAAAACATCATCCCGAAAAGTAAAAAATACCAAATATGAATATTGGATAAATAAAGTAAACGAGGGGAGTAAATCATAATATATCAAATTTTTAATTTGTTGATAATATGATTTTTGTTATCTAATTTTATAATATCTTTGCCTTAGTTTAAATACCTTAGTTAAATATGTAGTTTAAAAAACTTTTTAAAAAAATATTCTTTAAATTTTATGATCATAAAATTAAAAATAAATATAATTATTTAAATTTTATAATCTTAAATCTGTTATTTCTAAAATTATAAACTTATTACATATTAACAGAAATATTTTTTAGAATAGATTAAAAAAATAAAAATAAAATACTTAAATTAATAACGATAAATACAATAGTATTACATTAAATTTTCTTACAATAAGTTCTTTTTTGGGTTTATTTTTAAATCATAAAATTATATCAAAGTCGTATTTCAATGAGGAAATTTATTGTTATTTGATACTATTATTCATTTACAAAATTTCATTAATTTTCTTTTACCTAAAATAGAAAAAGAAAAGTAAATATAGTAGAAATTTACTCATTAAATCTTTTATCTACAATGTTCTTACTTAAATTTTTTCTTTATTTACTTTGCTTGTTTTAAAAATGACAAGTAGACTAAAAAATCAATTACGTTGATAATATAATATATAAATTTAAATAAATTTAAAAAGAATTTCAATTAAGATGTTATTATCTTTAAATCCAACAAATAAATGAAAAGGGTTTAAAAATAAGGTGTAATATAATTAATAAATGAAGGGAAATTTTTTTTAACAAATTTTATTTACTTTACTGAATAGAAAGAGGAAAACTTGTGTTTTCATAGATAAAAAATGTTCAAAAAATAAATTAGTAAATCTATTTTTTTATTTAAGATTTTTTTAAACATATATAAAAAATTTAAATTTAACAGGTTCAAATATGTCCTCGTACTAACTGAAATTTAAAAAAATTATTTTCGTTAATATTTTAGCTCATATATGCTATTAATTCATACCAAACATATCCTATTTTTCTTATAGGATGAATTGATAAAACACACAATTATAGTAATGAGCACTTAATATGATTACAATTAAAGAAAATTTGGTTACATCCTAATTCCTTCATAAATAAACATTAGACAATAATTGCAAAAGATATTATCTAATACTAGATAATTAATCTTAGTGGTTATTCTTCTGTTTTAAAAATTATTTAAAATTTCAAACCGTATATTAAAAAAATATATTTATTTACTTAAATTAAACACATGATATCTTTTGGGGTGGCCCAGTGGTTTGGGCTAGTTCGAAACTCCTTGCCAATAAAAGCAAGGGATTTGTCTGGTCGAGCTCGTCACATCAGCTTTGCCTAGTGAGGGTTACATATCCTATGTGATTTGCGAGCTATTGCAGAAGAGCGGGGATTTACTTTGTGCGCACCTAAAGAATAACAGTTGCGAGTTCCCTTATAATAAAAATAAAATAAAACTTAAACACGCGAGTTTTTATATGAAAAGTGATGGAGAAATCCAAATATATACCCTTATCAATATTTTATTATATCTTATTTAAAATTTATAAAGTTTACATTTATTTCTTTAAACGATAAAAGTTATATGTATCTCTATATTATTGTACCTTCAGCGAAAAAATGAATTGATATTTTCTTTTTTTAATTAAAAAGTTATTTTTAACTCGTTCATATCTGATTTAATCGTCCTCTATACTACTCTTATGAGCTAAAGATAATCATATTAAAGAATGTGACGATAAATTAAAACGACAGTTAAAATAAAACGAAAAAAATATGTACCCAATTATGTCCAAAATAGTGGCAAATAGTTGTTGCCAATAAATTACTCATAAAGTCAACTGATATTAATAATGACTATGTGATAAAAAGAAATTAAAATTCTAATATTAGTCCACGCATTTCGAATAAATTATGATAACTTTACAGTCACTGTACTTCACTTTTTTTTCTCTTTTTTAAATATAAAAATTTCTATAAAATATGTGAAAAGAAAAAAAAAACACAAGGTAACAAATAATTCGAATTTAATTAATTAATTCAAATTTTGAGGTCTTTTTAAAATATAGCATGTTAAATAAATTAATAGTCTAATACTATCATTTAATTATTTTATGTTCGGTTGTTTCAAAGATCTTTTAAAATAAAGAAAATTATTTTTTTAGTGAAAATAAGTTTACGAGAGATATTTGATCGATATTAATTATATTCTCCCAAACTTTTAACATCACGTCTTCAGTCTAGTATCGTAGCCTCCTGATCGTCCACATCTCTTATAATATTTATTCAGATAATTATATATATATAATAAATCATCAAAGCCAATTTCATTTTAGGCAGACGAAAGACGATGATTAAAGTCAAAATCAAACACACGTAATCACTAATCACATAATTAACTAGCAATTACGTGAAATCTTCTCAAAGAAAGAAAATTAAAGTAACGATTACTTGAAGTAATGAAACTAACCAACTTTATTTTTCTGTTAATACTAGATATTGGAGCCCGTATCAGCAGGGGCCCAACACATGTTATTTTTTTATCTCGATTTATATGACATTAATAGATTTTTTAAGTATACATTTTAAATTTTTAAGTTGTTAATTATTGCGATTTATAACACACTTTATGTTACTTTTAAATAATATATGCTACTTATTTTGTTTCACTTTATGTTGCACCTGTAAAAAGAATTTGAAAGTCAATCAAAAATTGTATTTACTTTAAATATTTTAAATTATTAATAGCTAAAGTAGCTAGAGAAATTATTTATTAGATGTAATATTGTAAAATCAACTAGCCGGAGCAGGTACGTCAATCGTCAGCTACCTTTAAAAAGGAAAATTTATTTAGGGTAATATTGTAAATTCAGGCACATTAATCAGCAGCTGTCTTTGATAAAAAAAATAATTAATTAGGAGTGATATCGTGAATTCATAATTATAGCAGTTGAATAAATAATTAATAAAAATAATATAATAAAATCAAACGGTTGAAGCAGGCATATCGACCATCAGTTGCCTGCTTCTTCACCCTTATTAATAGTAGTAAAGTACTAATAGTAATTATCCCAAAAATTATAACACATTTAAATATATTTAGTAAAAGGAAAACTTTTATTTAATGGTTTTGTACTAGCACATTAACTTGCCATCTACTTCACATATTATATTGTTATATATAATACACGTAATTCCCTTTAATAAGTTACTCATATGAACAAACTAATATTAGTTGGTAAATTAAATATTAATTGTTTTGCTTGATAAAAATCCTATAATTACATCACTATCATAAAAATTACACTATATAAAAGCTTAACGATGCATGTTTAAATTTTTGACATTGGTATATGTTATTTTAGAATCGTGCATTACAGAGAACGATACAATTTCGTTTTTAGAGATTTAAATCTAAATTTTTCAATTAAAACAAAAGAATTTCAAACTATCACACCATATATAATTTACGTAGATTTTGTAATTTGTATTAGGATTCTCTCTATATATATATATTGCAAGTGATCACTTCTTACTAATTAAACTTGTGTTCAATATTTTTCTTGATTTTATAATAGTTTTGTAGTATATCCATGAGGCTAGTAAAATAATTAAAAAATAAAGTTGCGTCCTAAAGAGACGTGATACAATTAATGAGGTTATTTTTCTCTTAATCAGAAATATCGAGTTTGGATTTTAAATATGAAAAAAAAAATTCTTAATAGAAAATGCTTCACCCCAAATGAAATCTTATACGGCACGAATTGTTCATTATTCCATTTAGTTTTTAATTGATTGAGAAATAAAGCCTCAACAACTTTGCACTGCCTTTATTTCAATCATCAAATATTTTTAACAACAAATATATTCATTTTATTCCCCCCCCCAAAAAAGGTAATTCTATATATTAATTATAATTTTAAAAATTAAATTTCTTAAGATTACACGATAAATTCTGTATTAAAAAGTGATATTTCTTTTAAAGTAGATATTACAAATTAAAACACATTAATTATAATTTTTTTCACGTGCTAATAAATGGCTTGAGGGGCAATAATTTGAGTCAATGAGAAAATATCACGTTTTTTTTTAAAAAAAATTATAAATAAAGATTGTCTTGTGCTCCCTTCGAATCAATTTATTTGTTTTGTTTTTTTTCATTATTTAAAAAAAGGTTATTTTTATCTTTTTTGAAAGACTATAAAATTAAAGGATTAGCACATTAAACGTATCTTTGTTAAAATTAACAAAAATTATAGTAGAGTGATAAATACTCTTTCATCCTTAATCAGAATTTCCTATTCAAGTCCCTTAGGTGTAACAATGCATCTTTAGATAGAAATCTTACGTAGTGATGCGTTTTTGAGGTCGTGCAGACCTAGGTCTAAAGCGAATAATATCATTAGCGGACTACATCGTTACAAATGATATCAGAGTCATTCGTCTTGTCGATATGGGTTAAAGTTCAACTGTGTTTACACTAATCCCAGTGAGGCGAGACAAACCTCGGTGTTAAGTCCATAGAGAAGGGGGGGGGGGCGTATGTAACAACCCATCCTTAGATAAAAGTCTCACATTGACAAAACACATGAGAAATGCTGGGAATATTATTACACAAATCTTACATACTAAAGACGTTTTTTAAAGTCGTGTCGGCCTAAGCCCAAAACAAATATTACTAGCAGACAGGATCGTTAGATCAGATACAAAGTCATCTTTTCTAGGAACGCTTTGTGAAACTTTAGTTAGAGACGACAAAATCTTTAAACAAAAAAATAATCATATCAAATCAAACAAGACAAATAAATTAAAACGATAACAATAATAAAATTATATTTCTTTTTAATAAAAAAAACTTTTTCATCAATTCCACAAACCTAAAATACTTACATTCTTTAAAATAACTTTGAGCAGTATAATTTTCTTTCATATTTTTAAAATTTTATAATTAATTAAATTAAATCACATAAATTAAAACGGAACGAAACATATTATTGTAACATGACATTAAATAGTGATGGGATGACTCATCTGATCCTATCTCAAACTTTGCCTTAAAAATCACACTGACACAAAATTAAATATTAAAATGCCACGTGTCAGTAAGAAATAATAAAAATCTTTTTTCTATAGCTAACACGTTTATTATATGGTTGGGTTTATTTTGTCTTTATTTGTATTTATTTTTCTTAAATTATTATATTACATTAATAAAATATGATATAATTTATTTATTTTTCTAACAAGTTTGATGAAATAAAGATACTTTATTGCTTTATTATACTCTTCTATTTACTTTTACTTATTTACTTTAATTTTGTAGGTCCTCTGAAGAAATTATGATAAATAGAAATATTATATTAAGTAATATTTAATATTAAATTTGAAAAAAATATTATAAAATATAAAAATAAAATAAATTAATTAAATATGAGAATTTGTATTTTTGATGGGAAAGAAATCATCAAAATATAGCTCAAAATCATTTTTTATATTATTAAAACTAAATAATTCGATTATCGTTCAAAATTGAAAAAAAAATAATTTTAGTGCAAAATTAAAAGGTAAAAATGTTTTTTTTACTCTTAAACTTAAATAAATTTATTAATAAGGAGGACATAAATGATTATTAAAACTTATAAATATTTATATTTATTATGAGAAGTCTACAAAACCATCATAAAATGAATTTTTTTGTTTATGTGTATGTCCCACATAATTCAATAACAAATCAAATAAATCTTGATTTTCAAAATGGTAAATCATTTTGAAAATCAAGATTTATTTGTAATATTTATTAGAATTAATAATTTAGATTCAAATAGATCATGTAAAATTCAAGGAATTAATCGATTGTAATTTTTTTTATTTATTCATAATTAATGGTGTCATAATACTAACAAACTAAGTTTGATTCAATGAATAGAAAAAAAGTAGTTTAATAATTTGAGAAAATTTTCATCTATTTGTATTTACATGTAATATTTGACGTCATAACTGAGAGTTATAAATCCAATCAAAGAAACACTGATCAAAACAATAGTATTAATATGATTTATTTTAAATTGAATATTTAAATCTATTAAGAAAGCGATAACGTCAGAAGACGTATGTTGATATAAAGACAAATTAATATGCTGACTTTCTGACCAGAATACAGACATAGTTTTTTTGTTTGTTAATTTACTAAAATAATATTTATTTAAAACGTAAAAAATACATTACCTCCTATTGAACACAAATAAATTAAAATGGAGAAAGTAATTAATTTCCAAAAGAAAAATGTTAGGAATTTCAAAGAACTAATTTAAAACTTGTGGTGTGGAAAAGCAAATATTTGACCATGTTTTTTTTGCTCTTCTATTTGTAATGAGAAGATACATGCATGTTTTTTTTTTTGCAGAACCACCTTTTTGTTTTATTGAGGATTTAATTTATTACCTCATAAGTTTTACATATGTACAACAATCCAACAAAAAGTCACAATTTTATGAGACTATACTTGGTGAGATTATTATTAAGAGAGTTCAAAATCGAAAGAAATAGACACTCGAATTAGTTGAAGGAGTTTGACATCTACTATATGCATATAATAATTTATTTTAATCATGTATAAATAATATAATTTTTCTTCGATTCGAACCTCCCGACAAAGACGTAGCTCCGTCCCTGACTATAATAATATAATTTATTTTTAATTAAAAATTTTAGGTTTGAGCTTTTAGGATAATAATAATAATTAAAAAAAAAAATAACGAATGCAGGTTTGATCAATCTCTAGTAGAGGGTGAACAAAACTGAACCAAAAATTGCACCAATAGCAAATCAAATAAATTGAGAAAAAATTTGACCAATGATTTGGTTTGATATTGGAAAAAAAATTGACTATAATTGGTTTGGGTTGTTTTTTAACTTTAAAAAGTCTAACCAAGACCAAACCAACCTCGTATTATCTATATAAATTTTTAAAATTCATTACATAAAAATATTCACTTAATATAATTTATAAATACTTTTTCTTGTACTTTTTCATAGTTTTTATCTTTTAACATATTATTTGCCCGATTGGTCGTAGGTTCGAATCCTACTTGGGGAGATTTGATTGATTCTGAATTCTTTAATTCAGAATAAAGGGGCTCGTTTTGCCCGTTAAGAGTAGGTAACCCGTTCCCTGTCAAACTCAACTTCGAATTTTGAATGGGCCAATAAAAGTTATAGTCAATAGATATTAAAGACTCTAATAAAACTCAAATCCAAAATCAAATCAATACTAATTCTACCAAAAAAAAAATTAATTCAACACTAAAAATGATAATAGTTAATGTTGAATATTTGTTCTTTAGTTTTACATTGGTTTAAATGATTAAAATATACAACCTAATTTTAGTTCTTCTTGAACATTTAGTCATGTAATCAATACTTGAGACTTTCAAGTTGAAGGTCTCAAATTCGAAACCCCTTGCCAGCGAAAGTAAGGAGTTTGCCTTCAAGGTCGAACTCGTCGCACCAGACTTACCTAGTGCAGCTTACCTCTCTTGTGTAGTTTGCGAGTTATAGCATTGAAGCGAGGATTTACCCTATATATACCTAGAGAATAACAACTTCAGGTCCCCTTATCATAAAAAAAAATATATGTAAAGAAATATATCTTAGATCTAACCAATCAATTCCAAATGCTAACTTTCATTTCTTTTGGTCAACCTAATGAAAATTATATTTGTTGGGTGAATGAAAGTCCAACTTTAGTCATTAAAAAAAAAATTGAAGTCTAGTCTAAGGTAGCTAAATTGTTGTATGAAGAATATAGTCAATAGTGGAAGGCTTTTTAGAAAAAAAAAATGTATATATAGAATTATATATTTAATTTTTGGGTGGTTAATTTAATGCTTTAGCTCACATTATTCACAAGAAAAATTCAAATAAATTGAAAGTATATTTTGTTGTTAGTCAACTACTCACTTTTTTTTTTTGGGTACCATTAATAATGAATGAATTTTTTATTTTATTATTTAAAAAGTGAAATAACAAGTTTCCTTTGATACTTGATTTAGGGGTTCCGTAAAGGGGTAAACATAAATAAAAAATTACTGGGGAAAGGTGATTGGACAGAAGACTGCACATCTTCACATCACCAAGGATGTAACCTTAGATAGAAAGGATTGGAAGTCGCGTATTAGGGTAGAAGGATAGTTGGCTAGCAGGGGTAGGTTGATGTCTTGCCTTGTAATATAGTAGATTAGTAGGATTAATCGCGTCGTAATATATTGCGTCGTAATAAATTTGTATTTTTCAATTTATGAAAATAAATGAGATATTTTTCTACATAAAAGAAAAATATGATAGATGTGTGTTTACTTTATTGAAATCACAACATGACAGAAAACTAATGCAAATATAATTTTTGTTTAACAAGAAAAAAAAAATTAAAGGACCAAATATATTTTATACCCAAGCAAAGTGAAAAACACTGAATATTTTCCTAAGCAGAAATCTGGAAAAAAATATATATAGATATATGAACTACCAAAGGATATGGTGTTGCCGATGGAGTTTCCTTCCCTTATTTAGAGGTATCAGGGTCGAGCTCTGGGTATAAAAATATCAGGATTCGAAGTTCGGGTGTGATGATACTCACCTATCACACCAAGACAAATCAACATAAACCTCAATAGTCCAGTATAATAACCTAACGGGTTATTACAGAAAATATTTCATAGGAAGTGCTTTCATCAGAACAGGGTCATACATAGCGCGAATTTGGATTAATGGATTCCAATGCAGATACTATTCACAAATAGGAACAACCCACTCCCCCTGCCCCCGTCTCCTCCCAAAAAGGAAAAATCACGCGACTTATCACTCGCCACTAATGTTTCATTCGAGTTGATAGGGGCCACATCCAGAATTTGTATAATTAAACTCTCAATTATGAATTTAGAATTTTCTAATTGTATAGATCCAAATTTCGTATATGCTATCCTAACTTGTATATAATTATCATTTTTGTATATTTAATTTATATAAGTTTTGAAAAAATCTTAAATGTATAAATACAGAATTTGTATTATGCTTACGTTGTTTATGTATTGGCAACGAATTTGTATATTAGTGGAGAATCATACAAATGAATATGCACATAGCTGTCATAGCTACAGTTACGAAATATAATTATCTAAACTATAACTATTTCGACCTGTTAAGTTTTATGAATTAGCTATTTATGAAAATTCCACAAGTAAATTATACTTGTTGGGCTGAAAGCATATGAATTTTGTATTTGGGCTTAGACAATACTAAGGCCTGGCCCATTGGTTATCAGATTGATCCATATTCAGCCCAATGGACTTTTGAATTCACTTAAGAGCCCTTGTACATAGGTCCTGATTTCGTTATTAAAATTTCATAAATGGCAACATATAAAGCCTAATTATACTCCATAGCTATAATTCGGATAATTACATTTCGTAACTATAGTTCTAGCAGTGTTTGTATAATTTGCACATTATTTGTATACATTTGTATAATTTGCTATACAATGTCACAATTTTTGTATAGCGTTTGTATATTTTGCTATACAATTCATGCACAACATTTGTATTATTTATTATACAATTCACAGTGTTTGTATATTTCGGTATATAATTTGATTCGTACATAGCTTTTATATAATCGCGCACAACGTTTGTATAAATCGCATGAATTATATCAAATTCAAACTGTAATTACAACTAGATGTTTGCCGCGAGTCTAATTTCAAACTATAGCTATATTAGTACCCTATACTAATATTATCGTTGCAAATCTCAAATATATTAAAAAATCATATTTTTTACCATTTGAAGATAGAATTCTTTTTGGACAAGATTATAACTATATTAAATATTTAAAATGTGTCATGAGTTTTTTTTTTTCTCACTCGGTGTGTTCGATGCTCACATTAGAGTCTGACTATATTCGGATTCGTGCCGCATAGAGCCTCATTTGGAGGAAAACACTCCCTACCAAGAATTTTTTCATTCCCAAGCTCAAACTCGAAATCTCTGGTTAAGAGAGGAGCAACCTTCCATTGTACCACATCCTTTATTTATTTATACTATATAATAAATATATAAAATTTCATTTTGCTTTAGAAGAAAACATTCATCAATTATCATAAGAGTCAATTTTTTTATTTTTGCCGACAGAAAGAGACAGTTGGGAGCTACAACGTCCTTATCCACCAACTAATCATATCAATAATATCAAATAATGAAGTGCTAACTAAGTTTACCACTTTATTTTTTTTTTTCTTTTTTAAATTTCAGTTGCTATCATTTGAATCCGTATTGAATAAATTTTGGTGTTACATTTTAACATAGCATAAGCCTAGGTCTTATATCGAACAATATCATTATTGATCTGAGTGTTACATGTAGTATCAGAATTCCTCCATCTACAGACATGGAAGGTGGTGGGACAAATCTCATCATTCAACTTAATTTAGGTGAATCTCTCGGGTTAAACTTCAATGAGAATATCACATCCTTAAAGGAGGTGAATGTGACATCTTAAGACAAATTTTCTATCGACAAAATACAAGAAAGTTTTGTTATATTAAAATGTATTAAATCTTAGTAACACATTTTAAAATCGTATGGTTCTTGTTCAAATTAGACAACATCATTAACAGGATGAACGGTTACAATCACATATAAGAGGGCACATATAGCATAATAAATAATCACAAAGAAGTATTTGGACAGCTCCCTACCACCCTCCCAAATCTTCCTTATTTTTTGGTTCACTTAGAAGTAGATAGCATTTATCATATTTATTATACAGGAGAGGTGACCTGCATTAAATAAGTTTGGTGCAACGAGTTCGACTCAGAAGACAAATTCTTTGCTTTCGCTAGCAAAGGAGTTTCGAACTCAAGCCCAAATCACTGGGCCACCTTCGGGGTAACAGAACATAACTTTTATTCAGGTATACATTTTGTTTGATCATTAAAAAAAATGATGAATAAAAGCTAAAAGAGTCGTAGAAAGTAAAACTAATCAATTTTGAATCTTAATGGTTACTACTAGTTGAAATTACCCCTTGTAACGACGGTATATGTGCCATTGATCATTCTATTAGATATCAGTTACTTTTCATCAGTATCGTACCAAAATATCTTTGTCCTCCGCGGGTTAAACCACAACATGACAATGACAAGTGCACAAAGGTAGGGTGGGAACAGCACAATGTGGATCTTCAAGAAGAGTCGAGGCTGCTGATTGCACATGGGACGTTATCATCAAGCACATGGTGAAGCAACACCATGTTGTTGCTTCACTTGGCAAGGGGACTGAGAAAGCACCTGACCCTCAATAATACAACTTTAACCTATACCAGTACTACAATAAATAAACATATAACCGATTTGGTAGATAAACCAGCCACTCTTCACTTCTTGAGAAATTCTAAATCGAAATCGACAAAAAAAAGAACTAATCACAATACAAATATTTAAGCAGAAATAGGTAATAGTATTACAACTAGAAATCCACGCTCTTCACTCTCTCCAGCATTCACTCCTGATAAACTACATGAGTCCAAAACTAGCTGGACTTGGCAGCAAAGTGTAAACAAATATGAAACATACAAGAAAAAGAAATGCTCATAACCCAGGGAGATCAGAAACATATTACACAACATACAATAAGATGTTTCTTCAGTGGTCTTCATTCACCGCATACTCATCTTCATCCTCATATTCACCTTCTTCATCAGCAGTGGCATCTTGATATTGCTGATACTCAGACACGAGATCGTTCATGTTGCTTTCAGCTTCTGTGAACTCCATTTCGTCCATTCCTTCCCCTGTGTACCAATGCAAGAAAGCCTTTCTCCTGAACATAGCAGTAAACTGCTCGCTCACCCTCCTAAACATTTCCTGAATGGAAGTGGAGTTTCCAATGAAGGTGGATGCCATTGAGAGACCTCTGGGCGGGATGTCACAGACACTAGATTTCACGTTGTTTGGAATCCACTCAACAAAGTAGGAAGAGTTCTTGTTCTGAACATTAATCATCTGTTCATCAACTTCCTTGGTGCTCATTTTACCCCTGAACATGGCTGAGGCAGTAAGGTAACGACCATGACGTGGGTCAGCAGCACACATCATGTTTTTGGCATCCCACATTTGCTGAGTCAGCTCTGGGACTGTAAGTGCACGGTATTGCTGTGAACCACGAGAAGTGAGAGGAGCAAATCCAACCATGAAGAAGTGTAAACGAGGGAAGGGGATCAGGTTAACAGCAAGCTTCCGAAGATCAGAGTTCAATTGACCCGGGAACCTGAGGCAGCAAGTGACCCCACTCATTGTAGCAGAAATTAAGTGGTTCAAATCACCAACTGCAACATGATAAAGCATATTTAGAAAGTGTAATAAAAGACTAGGAGAAAACCTATCACAATACTAAAGGTCCAGAAAAATGAGAAAATATAGAACCATCCAAAAACTAGAGCAGTTTGATTCATAGTTCTGAAACGACTACCAAAACATTAAAATAACTGAAAGGCTTTTACATTCTAATACATACACACACACACACACATAATTCACTGTCATAACATTAAAATAAATAGAAAAGAAATCAGAGCAGTTATCAGCCAAGAAAGGATCTACAATACAGAGAAATCCCAATTTACATTTTTATCAATCATCATAACTATGCAGTATAAATCAAGGCTAAAGTTTAGCTTAAGACTTATGCATGCACATGTTTGTTGGTGTGAATACATTTTCTGTCCGTATCTGATTAGGCTTGTGGGTTACAGCTCAAAATTTAACTGACACAACATAGAGACTAGGAAAATGGCCAAATCACCAGCTTACCTACCTTATTATAGAGAGTGAGATGAATACATTTTCTGTCCGTATCTGATTAGGCTTGTGGGTTACAGCTCAAAATTTAACTGACACAACATAGAGACTAGGAAAATGGCCAAATCACCAGCTTACCTACCTTATTATAGAGAGTGAGATGAATAAATAGCAGGGACCATGATTTATAACAAATGAACAGCTCCTTGTGACAGCAGGACCACAGATAAAGGAAATCTAGGGTTCCTAGGAATTTCAATAGTTTTAACTCAAGCAAGTACCCCTAAAACATGAATCATTGATTACTAATAGAACCATTTTATACCAACTTACGGATTAACTTAAAAACTACCTAGAGATTAGCATTCCAGCCCAAAAGCGTACATCTAGAGAAGCTACTTTACAACCAAAAATTATTTATGAAGGTTGCATGTTCACCAGTTTAAAAAGGGTGAAAACAAAAGATCTACTTATAGATTTCAGTTTTCCATCTTAGTGGCAGAAAATAGGATTGATCAAATTCTAATAAGTCTGACTCATAGTGGATTGATAATCAAAGCACATAGACAAAAAGATAAAATTTATCAATTTGGATAACATAGACTCACAGCTGGGTGTGGTAAGCTTGAGAGTCCTGAAACAGATGTCATATAGAGCTTCATTGTCAAGCACCATACACTCATCAGCATTTTCAACGAGCTGATGCACTGAAAGGGTAGCATTATATGGCTCAACCACTGTATCTGAAACCTTTGGTGATGGGAACACAGAGAACGTGAGCATCATGCGGTCAGGGTATTCCTCCCTGATTTTGGAGATCAGCAAGGTTCCCATTCCAGAACCTGTTCCTCCACCAAGTGAGTGGCACACTTGAAAACCTGCAAGAAGTAGAAAAACGAATCAATAACTCCACAATAATGCCCAAATAAGCTCAAGTATACCGCCGACCAAGGATTCTTAGAAATACTACTCAAATCCATGAATTTACCTTGAAGACAGTCACAATTCTCAGCCTCCTTCCTGACAACATCGAGAACAGAATCAATAAGCTCTGCACCCTCAGTGTAATGACCCTTAGCCCAATTGTTTCCAGCACCAGACTGACCGAAAACAAAGTTATCAGGCCTAAATATCTGTCCATAAGGACCAGTTCTCACACTGTCCATTGTGCCAGGTTCGAGATCCATGAGCACTGCACGGGGAACAAACCTCCCACATGAAGCTTCATTGTAATACACATTGACACGTTCCAACTGCAAATCTGAGGTACCAACATAGCGTCCGGTAGGATCAATTCCATGTTCATCACATACAACTTCCCAGAACTTTGATCCGATCTGGTTTCCACATTGTCCACCTTGGATGTGAAGGATTTCTCTCATCTTTTCTGAAATTAACAAGATGTTCTAAGTTTTTCTTCTCTTATATTAAAAACCATTACAAATCATAAAATTCATGATTCACAATCAAATACATCTCATTCTCACTAAAATAAGTGGATCACTACGACATTCACCTATTGAATCATATCTTCAGTGGATAAAGCTTAGTTTGAAGCAATTTACGTGTTCAAAAATAGCATCAATGTCATTACGAAGTGTAGATCCAATTCTATTACATCAAGGACCTTATTCACACAAATAACTATGCAAAGCAGATCTAAACAAATACACTAACCACAGTCCATTCTATGCAAAAATAGAGCATATTTACAATATGTGATCTAACAAACAGTAAATCTCAGTTCTCGAAAACAGAAAAACACAGAAAGCTCACTCGATCTAAAATTTGAAAGTCATCAAATCGCATAACCAAATCAAAATCAACAAAAACGAACTAAAAAATTCGCAAATAATCATATGCAGTAGATTTTAACAAATAGACAATGAAATGAGGCAAAAATCATTAACCAGAGTCAAAATCATAAAAAAAATCACAAATGCAGTGAACAAAAAAAACACAGAGAGCACATTCGAGCTAAAAAATTCAAGTACAAAATACTGACATATCAGACTGAATGAAATGAACCAAAAAATCACATTATAGATCTAAATATAATCATACGCGGAGGATTTTCACTAAGTAGACAAGGAAAATGAGAAAAAAATCATTTTAAAATAGCAGAATATCATTATTCACAGTAAAAATCATCAAAAATTACAAATGCAATTCAAAAAATCATAGATCTGGAAGCAATAAGCAGATAACATACCTTTGAAATCGGGAAGAAGACTGAATAGATCTGAAAATTGACTAAGCGTGAAGTAGAACTACTCACTCGATCGAGAGAGTAGTAGAAAGAGTAAGATGAGTAGGCGTGAGGGAAGTGAAGCCTAAGAAGAGAATTTTATATGAACGAGAGGGAAAGATCAACGGCTATAATTGAATCCCTCCTATTATATGTGGACCCTACGATGGAAAACGGACGGTCAGGATGAGATCTAAAATGGTGAGATTTGATTTATAGGTTAAATATATTAGTTGGAGATATTTTCATGACTATTATGTCCTTTCTCGTGTGAAATGACTTTGATGCCCTCCAATCAAATTTGCTCCAATTAAAATACTTTATTATAAGATTATTATGTTCAATCGAAACAACACTTAATTTGAATGTCTAAATAAGATATCGTGATAAATTTAAAGAACGGCTTATATAAGCACATACTTCATTGTAAATAATGTGTCTATCGAGAGGCACAGGGTAAAACCCCGTTCCTATACAATAGCGCGTAAACTACACAGAAAAAGTGATCCGCACTAGGCTTAACTCAGGAGACAAACTCCTTACTTTCGCTAGCAAAGAGTTTTGAACCTGAGACCTCAAATATAGAAGTCCCAAATCCAAATTATTGGGCTAGTCCGAATGATCAATTTTATTTTTATTTTCATACCAATATTCCACTCTAAGTAATGATAAAATAAATTTGAATATTTGCAAGTAAACTTGAAAGGCAAGTAAACCATAGACACTCATAAGTCATAACTAATTTCATCAACTTAAATGAAATACTTACTCCCTCTATTCCATATTATATGGACATTTTTTCATTTTACACGATTATTAAGAAATCATTAATGCACTAATAAATTTTATCATTTTACCCTTTATTTATATCAATGTAATATTAAATTAAGTTAGAAAAAATCATTAATATACTAATTAATGGTGGGGTAAAATGAAAAAATAATAATTAATTCTATCCTAATGTACTAAGTATCCATATAATATGGGACAAATACTTATAGAAAGATGCTCATATAATATGGGACAGAGGTAGTATTAACTAACAAATTTAGTAGCAGCATTTGAGTTCTAGTTAATACTAGTTGGGAAAGCCCGTGCTAGCACCGCCCAATATAAATTATTTTTTGGTCCCAATTTATAACATTAATCAATTTTTTTATATTTTAAAAAAATTTTAAGTTATTAATTACTGAAACCTATAAAATATTTTATTTGCTACCTATTTTATTCCAAAGTATATTGCACATATAAAATTTTAAGAGTATATCAAAATTTTATTTATTAATATACATAAACTTCTTGGTTTAATTATACTATTATATCTTTTAAAGTATTTTCTTTTTAACAAAAATATAATCTTTAAAATAATTATTTAATTTATTTGTCCGGCTTAAAAATGAAGACTCAATTTTTTATTTTATATTATACATGATTCACTTAGAATTACAAATATACCCTCAAGCTGCTCAAACAGACATGCCGACCTGCTGTCTACTTGAGCAACTAAGAAAAACGAAGTAAAGACGATAAAACAAGTAGTTGAAGCAGCTCAACTGATGCGATATATCCACAAGCTGTTCAATCAGACACGTCAACCTACTGCCTGCTTGAGCAACTGAGAAAACAAAATAATAACGATGAAGCAGACAATTAAAACAACTCAACTACTGCTTCTAATATAAGAGAAATTTGAACAAACAAAAAAAACCTTAGTGCAAATTTGTTATATATAATAACTCATTCAAAATTAAATTTTATCTTTTTTAATACAACATTAAACTTACAAAATTTTGAATCTATTCCCATGTGATCACTATTGTTTTCCTCACATGATATGTTTGAATACAAATTTAGTATAAAGTATTATAATAAGATTAATACTCTCACTTGTTAGATCTCTATTGGTCATCCATTCACGAGACAGTAATGAGTAAAGGAAAAATGGTATTATGCTAATAGACAAATAAATCCTTAAGGGTTCGTTTGGTTCGAACACAAATTATGATGAGATCGGGTATATTATAATTAATTATTTTGATATTATTTTTAAGTGAATATTTTGTTTACAATAATAATAAGTGAAATTCCACAAGTAGGGTTTGAGAAAGGTAAAATGTACGCAGACCTTAACACTATCTCATAGAGATAACAAAATTATTTCCGAAAGACTTAGTGAATATTTAGTTTGTTGTATTTAAATTAATATACGTTGTATAATTTTTAAGAATAAGTTACGTTGTCTGTTTATAATAATGCTCTCTATAAATATAAAGAATGTAAAAAGAGATGTATAAAAAGGGATTAAGATTTTTTTTAATCATTTAAATTAATTTATCTCATGATAAGTTATCCCAAAATTACAGTTCCACTCAAGGATAGAAATAACTTAACCCAGTATTAATGATTAATCCTCGCATAAATTATTCCAAACTTTATAACCGAACCAAGATTATTATTCCATCAAATCGGGAAAACTTATCCCAATGCTAGTGATCAATTCTTGCGTAAATTATCCCCAACGTTATAACTAAATAAGGAATTATAAGGGATTACTAATCTTCGATAATCCTGTATTAATTTTAGGATGAATTTATTATGTCATATTTGGTTAAAGTAGTAATTATGGAATAACTAATTCTGATAATGCTATTTTTATTCCACACTAAGCATGAAATAATAATCGTAGAATAACTAATATCAGAATAATTAATTCCGAGATAATTTGTTCCAAATACCAAACGCGTCCTAAGTTCACCATATATATACAAATTAAGGTCACATGAAATAAGATCATTAGCATGTGGTGTGCCTTGGTCCTTGTATCACTCTTATTAGCTCTTATATTTTGGAACATTATATTGAAAAAAAAAAACTTATATCAAATTATAGCAATATGTTGGATCAAATAATAAAATTAAGATGAAAAATATATGAAGTAATCGGTCGTGAAAGATGAATCTTACACTTAATTATAACCAAAAGACTATTTGGAGATAAAATATACTGTTCATTTTCTTAAATGTCATTTTTCACTTCTCGAGATTCACTCAATATAAATTTTAACTAATATTTTATAATATATTTTTAATAAGTTGATACGAAAAAAAGTGTAACCGATATTAATAATTATTAAAACATCATGTTATAGCAAAATAATATTATAAAGTATGCTTGTTATATAAAGATCTATCATAATTATTGGAATTAAAATTAATTTAGTCATAATGTTTATTATGGCATGCAAATCATGTCATGACTTAATATTTGTATTTTTCTTATAAAGATAAATAAAAGTACTTTTGAAGTTTTGAACAGAAATTTTTCTGAATTTTTTTGGTTATATTATATTATATTATATAGTATAAATATTATTCTTTAAAAGTGATCATTCATTTTTGCTTCCAACTCACTTGTACCTAAAATAATAATTAAGTTTGAATGATTGAGAAATTGCTTCACCTAATTAAAGTACAGATTTGAATGCCACAACCACCATAAAAAACCTTTAAAAAATTTTGACCGACTCTCGAAATTCTATTTATGACACATGAATTATTTAAAATAATATAAAATATATTATAAATTACGATAATTAACAACTTAAATATTTAAAAGATATTAAAAAAAATTCATTCAAATCACAATAATTAAGAGTTGAAAAATTTAAGAGTCGTGTAAAGATTTGGTTGGCTATTCAAATTTCATTTGTGCCATATAACGGGGACAACAGAAGTAAAATATATTATTTGAAAATTATATAAAAAGTATTATAAATTGCAATAGTTAACAAGTTGAAAATACTTTAAAAAGACATATTAAAAATTTGATTGACTCCCCAAATTTTATCCGCAATACGTAATTCCAGCAAGGACTCTTATATCTAGTGTAGTTTATAAATTTTAGATTTTACTATTAGAAGTAATTTTTATGAATTTTAAAACTGATTAAAGAAATAAAATGCCGGGTCAAGGATATGGGCTGGGTCCATTTAAAACTGAGGTGGATGTTTGTAATGACCCGCTAAGTTACTCTGAGAATTAGTCCTATTAATTTTCCAAAAGATTTATCTCGTAAAATTTTAAATGGGTATTTTGGACTATTCAATAACTAGGACTATTTATTTTATGGGTGAGTGTGAATAATTAATAAGTGATGGGCTAAATGTTAAATTGTTTAAAACTCTATACCCACTTAATCTATGTATAAAATTAGGTTAGTGGGAGTTATCAGTTTTAAAAGGAAAATAAACTAAAAGGAGAAGAAGGGTGCGTACCTGTACCGCTGTACGTGAAGGAAATTTGCAGATCGCCATTAGCCAATTTTGGAGGTACCTGCATATATATTGAATTATTAACAATCTTCAATAACAAATTTTGTATATTAAATTGAATAGGAACAGTACATTAATTTTAATATAGGAGAATGGAATAGTTTAGATTAGTGGAGAGTTGACTTTTCTTTTGCCTTATTAACATATAGGGCAATGAATTAGAAATTTTTTTTACATGTATTAAAAAGCTTTTCCTTATACATAATGTATACATACATTGGCATTCACTGCCACTTTACTGTCCAGTGCTTTGGTTTGCATCGGCACTCTTCTGCCAGGTGTTTTTTTTGTTCTTGTTTTAGGCGTCTTAGGATGTGTATATATGCATATATGTTTGTATTAACGTTGGAGAAATTGAAGTGTAATCCTAAGTTTGAAATTTTAGAAAAATTAACTAAGAAATTGGTTAGTTTTTGGGTCTAGACTAGACATATAGCAATATGGGTATTGTTAGTTTTGAAATCTTATTGTGATAATTTATTTGTTTAGATCGTGGTACTACGGATTCTATTCAAAAAGGGAAGGCCCAGGTGTTTGATTGATCGTGATTTGACTAAGGCAAGTGAACTTTTAAAACTTTATAATTCTTGTAGAATTCTCGAATTATCCTTTCTCCTATGTGTGAATCGTGAAGTATTTTTAATATTTTAATGAGGTGCTTAAATATAAATGTGAGTTGGTGTGTTGTTGTGACACATAAATTAAACATGTGGTTAAGTGATGAGAATTTTTATGTTTGAGATATATGGTTGTGGTTGGTGATTATGAGTGGATTGGTTGTAGATTTCATCTCATATGCATTCATTTTATGTCACGCACATTGCATTATTTCTGGATATTGATATGAGTGAGATGGTAAAAGTTGGGACCGAGGTCTTTACCGGTCGAGATATTGTGATGCCGAGGTCTTTGCCGGCGATATTGTGATGCCGAGGTCTTTGCCGGCGATATTGTGATGCCGAGGTCTTTGCCGGCGATGATATTGTGATGCCGAGGTCTTTGCCGGCGATGATATTGTGATGCCGAGGTCTTTGCCGGCGATGATATTGTGATGCCGAGGTCTTTGCCGGCAATTGTTGCATATGCATTGCATCTCATCCTTGCATATTCCGGTGTGGCATGATGTTATCCCTGTGTTTGATTGTGTTGCTTCTTTTGAGTTGTGACTTGTGATTTGATATCTGTGACATAGTAGAAACTATCTCTAGAATGTATTATGTATTGCTGGACTGGGACTTTTCTGAGTGCAGGTGTGTAGTTCGGCGGTATGTGGTTGGGTGTGAAAGGAGTTTGTGGATTCTATCAGACTTATTCTGTTTTGCTAGTTGACTTGTTGGGTACCGCGTTGTTTTTGGTACTCACCCTTGCTTCTACACTTGTGTAGGTTTTGAGCCCGGACCGTGAGTAGTATATTTCTTGATCATCCGAGGCTTCTCAGGAGATTTAGAGAGGTAGCTGTTGTCATCCCGCTGACTCTCTTGTCCTGTTTCCTTTCTGTTTTGTTCTATTTGAGAAGAAAGACAGTTTCAGACTTTGTAATTCTTTGGATTTCTGTATAACTAGTGGCTTGTACACGTGACAACCAAATCCTTGGGTGGTGTTTAAGTTTGCGAAGATTTCTCTTTTTGATTATCTATTTTATTTAGTACTTCCGCACATCATTCCAATTTCTTGTTGGGTTTAGGCTGACTTGTTCTGGTGGGTTTGAGCAAGTGCCATCACGTCCATTTTTGGGTCGTGACAGATGGTATCAGAGCCCCAGGTTCATAGGTCTCACGTGCATACAAGCCGAGTCTAAGTAGAGTCTCAAGAATCGGTACGGAGACGTCTGTACTTATCTTTGAGAGGCTATAAAGATTGTTAGGAAATTTCTTTTTATTCACTCTCTGTTATCGTGCTTAAATTGTTCTTTAGTATTAAGTTGTGCCCGTGTTCATTTGACAGATGGCAAGGACTAGGGCTACTGTTGCTGGTGGTAGAGGTGGGGCAGCTCCCGAGAGAGTAGTTGAGGGCCCAGTTAGAGGTAGAGGAAGGGGCCGAACTAGAGGACGTGCCCGAGGAGCGACACGAGTTAGAGGGCAGGCTGGAGGGGCTCCCCTAGAGCCACAGATAGCGGTTGGTGAGGAGCAGGTTCCTTCAGAGCACGTAGCCTCACCTTTGCTGCAGGATACCTTACTGAGGGTGCTGAATGTACTTGAGAGTTTTGCTCCGAATGGTAACTCGACAGGCATGCCCGGCGGTTCTCAGACCGGAGGAGGGGCTCAGACTCCAGATCAGCATCAGGCTCCCATGGTTCATGGCCCAGTAGAGCAGCCACCACTGGACCCTAGAGTTGAGATTGATCTTGCACCAGCTGTTGAGGTTCGGGGTGCACCTATGGCCACATTGACTGAGAATGAGCAGCGTTGCTATGAGATGTTTAGGAAGATGAACCCACCTCAATTTCAGGGTGGGAGGACAGAGGATGCTCATGAGTTTCTGACTACTTGTAGAGAGCTGCTGGATACTGTCGGCTTAGCCGAGTCACACGGGGTTCGATATGTTACTCTTCAGCTTCGTGGGCCTGCCAGAGAATGGTGGAGGACATATTCAGGATCCTTGCCAGTGGGATCTCCCACAGTGTCTTGGGAGGTGTTCTCTAGTGCTTTCTGTGATCGATTTGTCCCGTGGAGCGTGAGGGAGGAGAGCCGCTTGAGGTTTGAGAGCCTGAGGCAGGGTGGCCAATCAGTCACCGAGTATGAGACCCGTTTTTGCCAGTTATCTAGACATGCGGCAGCCATTATTCCAGATGAGACAGAGAAAGTTCGTAGGTTTGTGAGAGGACTGACCTATTCTATCCGACAGGCAGTGTTTAGGGTATCTAGGGATGGAGCCTCTTTTCAGTCTGTTGTGAGTGCGGCCAAGGAGGCAGAGCTGATGGAGAGAGAAGAGTTCGGGGACCCCAAGAGGGCCCGTGGGTCCGGTCAGTTTTCTGGTACCTCATCTGGAGGTAGAGGGCCCTATAGAGGAAGTGACTCATCCCAGCGTCGAGGACCAGTTCATGCATCATTACCTACTCCTAGGGGTGGTCAGGCACATCATGGATCTCATAGTACGGGTCATGACTTGTATGGTTCTCAGCAACGATCAACAGGGCGAGACATCTATAGTAGCTCTTCAGGATCAGCACATCCGTCCCAGAGTCAGAGATGTTGTTTTAGTTGTGGAGATCCTGATCACTTGATACGACAGTGTCCCTTATTAAGAGGACACAGAGGGACCCATCCTAGATCTTCATTTCAGACTAGACCACCTACCCCACCACCATACAGGGGGAGAGACAGAGATCAGACAGCTAGAGGTGGTCACACTTCAGGCAGAGGGGCGAGTGGTGCCATAGTTCCGCAGGGTAGGGGTAGAGGCGTTGCTCAGACAGGTGGTGGTAGGGGATCACAGTGTTACGCATTCCCGGGGAGGCCCGAGGCAGAGGCTTCTGATGCAGTGATCACAGGTATTATCCCGGTTTGCCATCGATCTGCGTCTGTATTGTTTGATCCTGGATCTACCTATTCTTATGTGTCTTCCTACTTTTCATCTGGATTTGATTTGCTATGCGATCGTATGCCTGTTCCCATTCATGTTTCCACACCAGTAGGTGAGCCTTTAGTGGTGGATCGAGTGTATCGATCCTGTCTTGTTTCTCTAGCTGGGTATGATACTTGGGTAGATATGATTATTCTGGAGATGGTAGACTTCGATGTTATCTTGGGGATGGATTGGCTTTCTCCTTATCATGCTATTCTTGATTGCTATGCAAAAACTGTGACCTTAGCCATGCCCGGTGTACCAAGGATTGAGTGGAAGGGTGACTGTGGTTCTTATCCTAGCAAAGTTATCTCCTACATCCATGCTCAGAAATTGATTGATAGAGGGTGTCTGTCTTACTTGGCTTTCATTCGAGATACCAGTGTTGAAACAACTTCTATGGAGTCTATTCCTGTGGTTCAGGAGTTTGTCGATGTGTTTCCTACTGACCTTCCAGGTGTTCCTCCCGATAGGGATATTGACTTCCCTATTGATCTAGAGCCAGGCACTAAGCCCATATCTATTCCTCCATATAGAATGGCTCCAGCTGAACTGAAAGAATTAAAGGAGCAACTTCAAGATTTGTTGAGCAAAGGATTTATTCGTCCTAGTGTGTCACCATGGGGTGCCCCCGTCTTGTTTGTGAAAAAGAAAGATGGGTCTATGAGGATGTGTATTGATTACAGACAGTTGAACAAGGTGACTGTCAAGAACAAGTACCCTCTTCCCCGTATTGATGACTTGTTTGATCAGCTTCAGGGAGCGGCTCTGTTTTCTAAGATTGACTTAAGGTCTGGCTATCATCAGCTGAGGATTAGAGTATCAGATATTCCTAAGACAGCTTTCCGAACTCGTTATGGCCACTATGAATTTTTGGTGATGTCCTTCGGGTTGACTAACGCCCCTGCAGCATTCATGGAGTTGATGAATAGGGTGTTTCGTCCGTACTTAGATTCTTTTGTGATAGTATTCATTGATGACATTTTGATATATTCCAAGACTGAGGCTGACCATGTTCGTCACTTGAGAATGGTGCTACAGAGGTTGAGGGAGGAAAAGTTATTTGCAAAATTCTCCAAGTGTGAGTTCTGGCTTGATTCGGTGGTATTCCTAGGGCATGTGGTGTCCAAAGAGGGGATTAGAGTGGACCCAGCTAAGGTTGAGGCAGTGAGAGGTTGGACACGTCCTACCTCAGCTACCGAGATTCGCAGTTTTGTGGGGTTAGCTGGGTATTATCGGCGGTTTATTCAGGGTTTTTCTTCTATTGCAGCCCCATTGACTAGATTAACTCAGAAAAATGTAGCCTTTCATTGGTCCGATGAGTGTGAGGAGAGCTTCCAAAAGCTCAAGACTTTGCTGACTTCAGCTCCCATTTTGACACTACCGGAGACAGGTGTGGACTTTACGGTGTATTGTGATGCTTCAGGAGTTGGTTTAGGTGGTGTGTTGATGCAAAAGGGGAAAGTGATTGCCTATGCTTCTAGACAGTTGAAGGTTCATGAGAAGAATTATCCTACCCATGACTTGGAGCTAGCGGCTGTGGTTTTCGTGCTTAAGTTGTGGCGTCATTACTTATATGGTGTACATTGTGAGGTCTTCACTGATCATAGGAGTCTTCAGTATATTTTCAGTCAAAAAGATCTGAACTTGAGGCAGCGTAGGTGGATTGAGTTGCTGAAAGACTATGATTTGACCATTTTATATCATCCGGGGAAAGCTAATGTGGTGGCTGATGCCTTGAGTAGAAAGACTTCTAGCATGGGGAGTCTGGCCGCCATTAGAGTTGAGGAGCGACCTTTGGCCAGGGATGTTCAGCGTCTAGCTAATGGCCTAGTCAGGTTACAGCTTTCGGATGAGGGTGGTGTACTTGCTTTCATTGAGGCTCGTTGTTCCTTGATGGACCAGATTCGAGAGCGCCAGTTTGAGGATGAAAAGTTGTGTCTCATCAGAGATAAGGTGATTAAAGGAGAGGCTAAGGAAGCGGCACTTGATCCTGATGGTGTCTTGAGAATTGGAGGTCGAATTTGTGTGCCCAAGGTGGGTGACTTGATTAGAGTGATCATGGATGAGGCTCATTGTGCTCGTTATTCCATTCATCCAGGAGCAGCGAAGATGTATCATGACCTGAGTCAGCATTACTGGTGGTGTGGCATGAAAAAGGACATCTCAGATTTCGTGTCCAAATGTTTAACTTGTCAGCAGGTTAAGTGTGAGCACCAGCGGCCTGGAGGTGAGTTACAGAGGATGCCCATTCCTACATGGAAGTGGGAGCGTATCACCATGGATTTTGTGGTGGGTTTGCCCACTACCATGGGTGGTTATGACTCTATTTGGGTAGTTGTGGATCGATTGACTAAGTCTGCCCATTTCATTCCTGTCAAGGTTAAGTATACAGCGGAGAAGTTGGCTGAGCTTTACATCAGTCAGATAGTTAGGTTGCATGGTGTGCCTGTTTCTATCATTTCAGATCGGGGTTCACTCTTCACTTCACATTTTTGGAGGGCCTTGCAGCATGGTCTAGGCACTCAGTTGGATATGAGTTCAGCATTTCACCCTCAGACAGATGGACAGTCTGAGCGGACGATTCAGGTGTTGGAGGATATGCTTCGAGCGTGTGTGATCGATTTTGGTTCCCGTTGGGACCAACACTTGCCCTTGGCAGAGTTTGCGTATAATAATAGTTACCACTCCAGTATACAGATGGCGCCATTCGAAGCTTTGTATGGTAGACGGTGTAGATCTCCGATTGGTTGGTTTGATTCTGCTGAGATGGACTCATTAGACGCAGACTTTCTTAGAGATGCTATGGAGCAGGTCCGTATGATTCAGGGTAGGTTGTTGACCGCTCAGAGTCGACAGAAGAGTTATGCAGATAGGAGGGTTCGAACACTAGAGTTTATGGTGGGCGACCATGTTTGGCTTAGAGTGTCACCTATGAAGGGTGTTATGCGGTTCGGTAAGAAGGGAAAGCTTAGCCCTCGTTTCATTGGCCCATTTGAGATTTTAGAGCGAGTCGGAGAGGTGGCCTATAGACTAGCTTTGCCACCTAGCTTGTCATCTGTGCATCCTGTGTTTCATGTCTCCATGCTCCGAAAATATGTGCCCGATGAGTCCCATATACTTTCATTTGATTCGGTGGTGTTGAGTCCAGACTTGTCATTGGAGGAGGAGCCTATAGCTATTTTGGACCGACAGGTCCGTAAGCTAAGGAACAAAGAGATTGCTTCCGTGAAGGTGCAATGGAAGAATCGTTCAATTAGAGAGGCGACTTGGGAGACAGAGTCTGACATGCGTGCTAAATATCCTCATCTTTTCGAAGCTTCAGGTACTTTCTTCTACTTTATGTTCGAGGACGAACATGATTTTTAGTGGTGGATGATGTAATGACCCGCTAAGTTACTCTGAGAATTAGTCCTATTAATTTTCCAAAAGATTTATCTCGTAAAATTTTAAATGGGTATTTTGGACTATTCAATAACTAGGACTATTTATTTTATGGGTGAGTGTGAATAATTAATAAGTGATGGGCTAAATGTTAAATTGTTTAAAACTCTATACCCACTTAATCTATGTATAAAATTAGGTTAGTGGGAGTTATCAGTTTTAAAAGGAAAATAAACTAAAAGGAGAAGAAGGGTGCGTACCTGTACCGCTGTACGTGAAGGAAATTTGCAGATCGCCATTAGCCAATTTTGGAGGTACCTGCATATATATTGAATTATTAACAATCTTCAATAACAAATTTTGTATATTAAATTGAATAGGAACAGTACATTAATTTTAATATAGGAGAATGGAATAGTTTAGATTAGTGGAGAGTTGACTTTTCTTTTGCCTTATTAACATATAGGGCAATGAATTAGAAATTTTTTTTACATGTATTAAAAAGCTTTTCCTTATACATAATGTATACATACATTGGCATTCACTGCCACTTTACTGTCCAGTGCTTTGGTTTGCATCGGCACTCTTCTGCCAGGTGTTTTTTTTGTTCTTGTTTTAGGCGTCTTAGGATGTGTATATATGCATATATGTTTGTATTAACGTTGGAGAAATTGAAGTGTAATCCTAAGTTTGAAATTTTAGAAAAATTAACTAAGAAATTGGTTAGTTTTTGGGTCTAGACTAGACATATAGCAATATGGGTATTGTTAGTTTTGAAATCTTATTGTGATAATTTATTTGTTTAGATCGTGGTACTACGGATTCTATTCAAAAAGGGAAGGCCCAGGTGTTTGATTGATCGTGATTTGACTAAGGCAAGTGAACTTTTAAAACTTTATAATTCTTGTAGAATTCTCGAATTATCCTTTCTCCTATGTGTGAATCGTGAAGTATTTTTAATATTTTAATGAGGTGCTTAAATATAAATGTGAGTTGGTGTGTTGTTGTGACACATAAATTAAACATGTGGTTAAGTGATGAGAATTTTTATGTTTGAGATATATGGTTGTGGTTGGTGATTATGAGTGGATTGGTTGTAGATTTCATCTCATATGCATTCATTTTATGTCACGCACATTGCATTATTTCTGGATATTGATATGAGTGAGATGGTAAAAGTTGGGACCGAGGTCTTTACCGGTCGAGATATTGTGATGCCGAGGTCTTTGCCGGCGATATTGTGATGCCGAGGTCTTTGCCGGCGATATTGTGATGCCGAGGTCTTTGCCGGCGATGATATTGTGATGCCGAGGTCTTTGCCGGCGATGATATTGTGATGCCGAGGTCTTTGCCGGCGATGATATTGTGATGCCGAGGTCTTTGCCGGCAATTGTTGCATATGCATTGCATCTCATCCTTGCATATTCCGGTGTGGCATGATGTTATCCCTGTGTTTGATTGTGTTGCTTCTTTTGAGTTGTGACTTGTGATTTGATATCTGTGACATAGTAGAAACTATCTCTAGAATGTATTATGTATTGCTGGACTGGGACTTTTCTGAGTGCAGGTGTGTAGTTCGGCGGTATGTGGTTGGGTGTGAAAGGAGTTTGTGGATTCTATCAGACTTATTCTGTTTTGCTAGTTGACTTGTTGGGTACCGCGTTGTTTTTGGTACTCACCCTTGCTTCTACACTTGTGTAGGTTTTGAGCCCGGACCGTGAGTAGTATATTTCTTGATCATCCGAGGCTTCTCAGGAGATTTAGAGAGGTAGCTGTTGTCATCCCGCTGACTCTCTTGTCCTGTTTCCTTTCTGTTTTGTTCTATTTGAGAAGAAAGACAGTTTCAGACTTTGTAATTCTTTGGATTTCTGTATAACTAGTGGCTTGTACACGTGACAACCAAATCCTTGGGTGGTGTTTAAGTTTGCGAAGATTTCTCTTTTTGATTATCTATTTTATTTAGTACTTCCGCACATCATTCCAATTTCTTGTTGGGTTTAGGCTGACTTGTTCTGGTGGGTTTGAGCAAGTGCCATTACGTCCATTTTTGGGTCGTGACAATGTTATAGGCAAATGTATGAAGGATCCAACCTACAAGGATGGAAATGAGACTTGATGGCCCGGTTGAGGAATTTTCGTATATAGTCACTCAATTTTTTTTAATTATGTTCATAATTATAATTCGGATAATTACATTTCGTAACTATAGTTATATCCGTGTTTGTATATTCGCACAACATTTTGTATAATTCACTATACAATTCACAGTTTTGTATAACATTTATGTATCTCACTATACCATTCGTGCATAGTGTTTGTATACTTCACTATACAATTCGCAGTTTTTGTATATTTTACCATACAATTTGATTCACACATTACTTTTGTATAGTCGCGCACAACGTTTGTATAAATCGTGCGATTTATACAAAATTCAAACTTTAATTCTAGATAAATGTTTGCACGAATTATTAGGTTCGTCGCTAAACTATTGATAGTTTGCCAAGTTGAGGGGTGTTTTTAAGTCTATCAATAGTTTAGGGACGAAACTAATAATTCGTGCCAAGTTCGAGGGTGTATTTAGGCTTAGTTTACCAAGTTGAGAGGTGTTTTTAAGCCTACCAATAGTTTAGGAATGAAGCTAATAATTTGTGACAAGTTCGAGGGTGGTCAAAGTTTATGTTGAGGCTTCGCCTTTAATCCTTTATGTCGCGCGTGAGGCTCATTAAGAGGAAAACACTCTCTAACACATGTTTTCCCAATATCTAAAAACTGAATTCAAAATCTTTAATGAAAAACCAAAAAATTCTATCTATCTCACCAAGATCCTTATTTGCTTAATATGTCCAACATACCTTAATCTCAAATTAGATAGTTTTGGTAGGGAAAATGCTACAACTCAAATCATGATATACAAGTCATGTAAACTTTGTGCAGATCAATCGACTATTTCACATTTTTACTAGTAACTTTAATCGAATATATATATATATATATATATATATATATATGGTAATTTCGTAGATATTAATAATTATATATAAAAACAAATGAGCAATTTAGTGTACTAAAGCTTTTGGCTATGCATGAGATATATGAGAAAATCGGATAATGCGAAAATCGGATCATAAGAATCTATAAAATGCAACAGTCTTATTCTACTTTTCTGCAAGAGATAGCCTATTTGCGACCACTTAATTTGCGACCACTTAAAAGTCAAAACTTCAATACTCTCCTTCTCATGCACAAATAATAAGGTAAATATAAAAGTTTGTCATATTATAAAAGGAAATTAAAAGTAATTTATATGGAAGAAGAACAACATAGAGATAAAAGATCTAACTATTGTATTAAAGAATAATTAGTTACTATTATTGTTAATTGGTGGATTTTATAAAAATATGTGTAGTATTTGAATGTTTGTAATCACAAATAACTATTAATTAAAGAAATATGGAGATATGCGATTATCAACGCGACACCTTCGTTTATAAACTATTATTTATTCATTTGTGTAAAACTTAACGAAATTTTGATAGTTTTCACAAATATTTATGAAAAAAGCAATCGAATCACTAGGTATGTTGTCGGAAAAAACAATTTGAGAAATCTAAAGTAAATGTCTAAACAAAACTTATAAGTATATTTAATAGACTAATGACCTGTTTTAGTATTAATAAACCCATCAATTTAATTAATTAATATTATGAGACCCAACGGCTAGTATTAATGGGATATAGGGAACACAATTAGCACCGTCCGATCTGTGTCTAATCTAACGGCTACTATTCGAAGAAAAAATAAGACCGTTAGAACAGAAGCGCCGATTCTACAGCTTCAAAAAGGGGTCTTATTCTTCAGTGTACCAAAATCCACAGTTTCTCAGAGGCTTTCAGAGCAGGGGTAAGAGGGAAATTGGGTTATTTCAACGACACCCGAGTCGATAACCGGTTCATTCTTTCTGTGGGGTTTCAAAATCTTGAGAAATGGCTGGAAGAAACGTTCTTCAACAGCAGAATAGAGGTTAGTTACTGTTTTAATTAATCATATTTTAATCATTTTTCTAATGGGGGTTTATAAATTTGATCCGCAGAACCCTCCCATTCTTTGAGGGGTTCTTTGGTTACTAATTCCTGAGAATGAAAAAGATTGTTATTTTTTTGTTGCTTTGGTGGATTCTTGAGTCTTTGGTTATTTACCTTTTATATGTTTGTTGTTTGAGAGTTTAACTGAGAAAGTCTCTCTACCTCATAAGGTAGGGGTACCACTGCATACACATCACCCTTTTTGGATTCCACTCACGGGATTTCATTGGGTGTTGTTGTTGATGTCTGTTCTCGAGGGGTAGTTATTGGTTAATTACCTTTTATTTTTGTTCTTGAGGGTCTATGGGAAACAGTCATATCACTTTTTTTGGACCCCACTTGTGGTTTCACCGGACATGTTGTTGTTGACGTCTACTTATAAGGGTCTTTGTATACTAATCCTGAAGAAAAAAAAGACTTGCTCCAATGTTTATTTATATAAAGTAGATCTGAATATTTTTTGTAATGATTATCTAATGAGAATCTCAATTGACATTGATGAAATATGTATTAGTATTTATTGTGTATGGTTTCTTGGTATAATTTCTATGTATTGATGAAGTTAATTAATGTAAATAGTACTTAACACACAAGACTTTGTAACATTTGGTCAGGTGAGGCAGTCCCTGGAGCCTTAAAGCAGAAGAATATGGCAGGAGCACAAGGGAGAAACCGCAAGGCGCTTGGCGATATTGGAAATATGGTAACCGTGCGTGGTGGGGTCGCAGGGGGAAAGCCGCTTCCTCAAGTGTCTCGCCCCATCACGAGGAGCTTTTGTGCACAATTGCTTGCTAATGCACAAGCAGCAGCTGATAACCAGAAGGTTTATGACTTAAAAATCGTAACTTTTCTTGGTATTTGTCAAGCTTATTGAAGTTATGCTAATAAAAGGGGTTATTGGTTTTGAATTTCTTTGCAGAAATCAATGGTTGTTAATGGAGATGGACCGATTGTTGCTAATGGAGCTTTACCGGTTAAAGCTGCTGCAGCAGCAAGAAAACCAGCTCAGAAGAAAGCAGCCACTGTTAAACCAAAGCCTGAGGTGATTGAAATTAGTCCTGATACTATTGAACATGTGAAGGAAAACAAGCAAAAGAAGAAGGCTGCTAATGACTCTTCAATGAAGAAAGCAACAACTCTTACTTCAACTCTCACTGCTAGGAGTAAGGTGAGCATTATAATCCTCCATTGATCATATAATGTCATGCTCCGTTTATCGATCTTCTCACAAATATCCAATTGAATTCACTATGTATGGACTGTGGAGTCTCATTTTTCTTCTGTTTGTAAAGGCTGCCTGTGGTCTGAGTCATAAACCAAAGGACCAGATTGCGGACATTGATGCTACAGATGTGAATAATGAGTTGGCAGTGGTGGAATATGTTGAAGATATTTACACCTTTTATAAGATAGCTGAGGTAGGTATCTTTTTCCATTTACATTTTGCTTCTTGATAATGTATGTATAAAATGGTTACACTTTTTTTTTTCCTGTTTCATAGAATGAGAGCAGAATTCATGACTATATGGATTCACAGCCTGAGATAAATGAAAAAATGAGAGCTATTCTGATTGATTGGTTGATTGAAGTACATCAAAAATTTGAGCTAAATCCAGAAACTCTTTACCTCACCATCAATATCGTTGATCGTTATCTTGCTGTGGCGACTACATCAAGGAGGGAATTGCAGTTAGTAGGCATGAGTGCTATGCTCATTGCCTCCAAATATGAAGAAATTTGGGCACCTGAGGTACATCAAGAAGTCCAATTCTGCAGGTTACTTTCCTTTTTTTCCTGACTTGCTTACTAACAAACCGATTGCATAATATACTTTTCAGGTGAATGATTTTGTGTGCATCTCAGACAGAGCTTACAATCATGAACAGGTTTTGGGAATGGAAAAAAAGATTCTTGGACGATTGGAGTGGTACTTAACGGTACCAACGCCTTATGTGTTCCTTGTTCGATTCATCAAAGCTTCTGTTTCTGATGCACAAGCAAATGTTGCTGTCTTGAATTCTTGCAATGTGACCTCAATGGAAAACATGGTGTATTTCTTGGCTGAATTAGGGGTGATGAATTATGCTACCAATATCTACTGCACGTCGATGATTGCTGCCTCAGCAGTCTATGTTGCTCGACACACCCTGAACTGCAGTCCTTTTTGGAATGAGACACTGAAAGTGCATACCGGTTTCTCAGAGTCTCAGCTACTTGATTGTGCTAAGTTGCTGGTGAGTTATCATGTGGAGGCACCAGGACACAAGCTAAGGGTGATTTACAAGAAGTATTCGAGTTCTCATAGAGGTGCTGTTGCATTGAATCCTCCAGCCATTTCTCTGTTGGCTCTTCATGAATAAAAAGGGAGGGTGGGGCTTAGTTCTAGTTCTTTTTGTTGTGTTATTTTTATTTCCTTCAATACAATGGATAATTGTATCTGCTGTCCTAAAGGGATGTCAGTTCCTTGGTGAGATAGATTTGAGCAATTGGAAGCAATTTATTTTGATCAACAATGTGAAAGTTTTATACATATATCAAATTGTTCATCGGTTTAGATGAAATTTTTCTATACAAATTTAAATCTCCATCAAAAAAGAATTAAAAAGAACTCGCCTTTCAAAAGGTCTAATTCAAATTCACGTCTATTTAAAGAAAAATACTTTATATATGTTTAAATTATAAAAAGAAATAATATTTTGACCCCCCCACCCCCAAACCCAAGGTAAAAATTCAACCAAAAAGACAAAAAACCAATCTTTCAAGTCTTTTTTCTCCTGTTCATTAAAAAAATCTAGTCTTTCAAGTCTTCTACACTTATCACAACCCCATTTTCTTAAAAGTCACTCCTTTGTTTCTTGTTCTACCTTTGGTCTTCCGTTCATTTTTGACATTAGTCCATCAATCTGAATTTCCAAGAAGCACAGAAATTGACCACAGCAAAAAAGAAAAAGACTTTAGACTTGAAAAATCTTTTTATCTTTCAAGTTTTTATCACTGTTCATCACAAGCCCAGTCTCTCAAAACATTCCTTTTCTTGGTCTTAATTTGGTGGTCAAGTCATATGTATCAATTAGTCCATCACTCTGAATTCTCAAAAAGAAGACAAATTTTCAAGAAAATTAACAACCCCATCTCATAAAAATCTTATCTTTTTCTGGTTTCATCCTAGTTTTCAGCTCGATTGTCAGTTGGTCCATCAATCTTGAAGTACCAAGAAGAACATAAATTGATACAAATGAGGGGAGAAGATGCCAATTGGTTTGCTAAATGGGAAGAAGAATTGCCTTCTCCAAATGAACTAATGCCCTTATCCCAAACCTTAATTTCTCCTAATCTAGCCATAGCATTTGATATACGAAGCCCCAATACCCCAAATCCCAAAATATCACCACTAGTACATACTCCATCAGTCGAGTTCGACTCGAACTCGGCTGAGTTGGGTGGCATGGCAGGTTCATCAGGTGTTGGTGATGAACCTGCCCGCACCCTAAAAAGGCCTAGGCTTGTGTGGACACCACAGCTCCATAAGAGGTTTGTGGATGCAGTTGCACAATTAGGAATCAAGAACGCTGTTCCCAAGAACATAATGCAGTTGATGAGTGTTGATGGCTTAACTCGTGAGAATGTTGCTAGTCATTTGCAAAAATATAGGCTTTATTTGAAACGTATGCAGGGTCTTTCTAGTAGTGGTAGTGTGGCTGGGGCAGGGGTGGATCCTGCAACAGATCATCTGTTTGCGAGTTCACCCCTGCCTGCACATTTTTTGCATCCAGGGAGAGGAAATTCCGACAGTTATATGCCATTTGTGCCAATGGCTGCAGTTGTTAGACATGCTCCACAACTTCATTTTGGGTCACCGCCCAACGGGCAGTTTGAGGTTCCAGTTTTGTCCCGTCTGTCGCAGCATCTGGTTCAGGGAATGGGGACATCAGTGCATAGTAGTAGTAGTAGTCCTGTGTTTCCTTCTTATGTTGAGGAGTTGAAATCAGCTACAACAGCTAATGGGAGGAAGGTTCTTACTTTGTTTCCAACTGGGGATGATTGATGTTCAGAAGAGTTGATTTCTCACATGATCACTCGTAACTGATAATTTGTCATGTCAGTTTGGCTTATGGATATTTCTCTAGACTGTTTTCAGGATAATACTTGTCTTTGATTTAGAACCTTTTGTTGGATAGGTGGTGTTTCTGTTTGAAACTGTTTCACTTTCAAGTCCACTGCTGTATTCAGGTCAATGTAAGTTGTGTTTTCAAGAATTAGATTTGTTGCATTTAGATGAACTTCTACTAGTGTAATTATGTTACAGTTAGCATTGTGTTTCTCTTGTCATTCCCCTGTAGGATACGAGTGACGAATATGACTGAGACGTCAATTTGGGAGCATTGATGTAATAGTTGGCTGCAGAGTTAGCAGTAGCAACATTCTCTAAGTATATTGGTTAAGGTTCTCTGATAAAATCAGATCTATCCGTGGTTGCATAAGAAGCGCTTCATTTTCTTAAAATTTAGTATTTCATGTTGATGCAAGTTGTTGTTTTTGAAGACATCATGACAGCCATCACAAATGAAACTAGTTTGATCCGATGAATACCAAACAGTTGTCAGTGACAGGCCAACAGCCACGGACACAATGATGCAACTACGTTTTATGTTCCACGAGCTTGTTGTGTCATATATCGGTGAGTCCAGCTTGTTGTAAGTTGAGTGGTCTCATTGCAGACTTAAAACACTTCATTGTGAATATCCTTGGAGAGAATAATGATTCTGGTGATAATGTTACTCCATTGTTTATGTCTCAAGATCAGAATTGATAATTTCTAGCTGCATTTTCTTGAATTTGGTTACCTCTTTCCTATGCTTGAGTTACTGCACAGTGTATGTCTAGTACACTCCGTTTCGCCTTGTATAAGAAACAATCAACACTAGTCTCCACTTCTGAAATTTGTTGCTTAAAACGCCATTGTGTGAACTACTTAAGAGTTAGATACCTGTAACCAAATTGAAGATTTTAGATAAGAAGAAGCTAGTTTGTAAATGATATTGCAGAAAAATGGCAGAAGGATTTATAACTTTTAACTTTCTGAAGAATTATGTAAGCATTTCTGGTGGACTATCAAATCAAAACAATGATGACAGACTCCTTTTCCTTTCTTTTATTTGATGTTCGATATTTTTTGGGGCTAGACAAGTGGTGAAGCTCGAATTTTCATCTATGAGTTTCATGGTTACTACATCTATAAAAAAGACTAAACTTGTGTATAAAATGTGATTTTTTGGCAAAAGGAATTGCGATGAACTCCTCCTTATTTGGGCTCGACTAATCTGAGTTTGCAGGTACTTATCATAGGCCACAAGCCTTATAGGACTGTTCGATCTTTTAAAAAAAAGTATTTCCATGTTCATACTAGATTCGAAGTAGGACGACATATTAAGGGGTGTAATGCAGTTAACCTAGCTTGACACAAGTTGACTCAAAACTTCACCTGCTGGTCATATTGTGCAACTTTTATGGTTATGTAATGCATATAACTTATAGTGATGCAAACATTGGGCCGATTCCTCACTGCTCAAATTAATGACCTATATGTAACACAATATTAAGTGATCCATATTTATCTTAATATCAAAAATTTTTTGAATTCAAAATAGTACGAGTTTAATCCATCTTCAAACTCTAAAATACATATGAACTCTTGAATATTCACAAAAATATCAAGAAAATATTTTTTTCAAAGTAGAAACGATTGATCATCTTTTAGATCAAGCCGACATTGTTTAGGTCTATTTCATTCTAATACGAGAAATATACTACTATCCATCTCAAAATCAAGTGATAAAAAAAATTATAGTTATAATTATATTCATTAATAAAGTCTCTATTTCATTAAATTTTATTCGTGATTGCATTTCATTATTTTGTAGTTTTCTCACACATTAGGCATAACGAAAATATCTTTACCACCAAAGGATGGTGCGGTGGATGGACTATTTCTCTCTTAATCAAAGCCTCGAGTTCGACCCTGAGTAAGGAAAGATCCTTGACAGGGAGCGCTTTCGTGAATGGGTTTTATGCCGTATGAATTCGGAATAAATGCAGACACCCAATACCGAATGGAAAAAAAAAGAAAATATCTTTATCCATATTTAGTGAAAACAAACAAACAAAGAGAGTGAAATATTTCCACAGTTTCCTCTTCGTCTCACCTACTCCAATTTTTCTTACAGATCTGCCAAAATAATTTCTGGGTTAAAATTATCAAGAATTTCTAGCTGTAAGTGTCAATTCAATTCCTTACTGTTCTTTAATTTTTTTCCCCCATTTTTCTATGATTCAATCAATTGCATAGTAATACTGAATCTGATAAAGTAGGAGGGGTTGTTGTAGATAGTAATTTATAGATGAATGATTGATGGGGTTGATTCAATATTCTGGGTGAACGAGTAATTGCAAGATAAATGCTTTAAAGAAACCAATTTTGTGAGATTCATTAATCGAAATGCAACTTACAATGCTTGAGTTTTGTGTTCCAACCAAATTTGGTGTGCTTGTATAGTGACTCACTTAAAACACCCCTCCTCGTTGTCGTTGTCGTTGTCGCTGTGTATGGGCATATTATTGACAAAATATTTACATAATGGAGAAAGTAGATTTGCCAGAAAGATTTAAACTCAAGTTTTAGTGGTATACTTAATTTTAGGTTGTGACAGTGGGGTTTGAGCTGTTAAAGATTGGTTTTCTTACATGACTTCTGAGTTAACTTGGTAGAATCTGTTCATGTATGCTTTGGTATCCCCCATAAACAGTCTTCGATTTCAAACTGAGTGTATCTTTGTTAGGGAGCGTATTACATCTAATGAAGTCTTTCATGTTACAAATCTGAATTAGTCGGGCACCAAAGTGGGTACGGACACTAGGTTAGAAATTTTAAAAAACCTTGATTACTTCATCCAAGAATTATTCTTTTCTGGATTGGTGGAAGAAAGTAACCCAATAACTTTACTGGTGAAGTGATACCTTTTTTAGTTATTAGCTTGCGCTTATGTATCCCTGGCCTGCACGTAGTAGTGTGTCTAATTGCAAGATTGTGTGCTTTATTGTAAAGTAATATACTTTTTAAACTACTCTGCTTGTGAAGGCAGAGAAGTGGCACAACAAAGAGTGCACTATGAAAATGCTGATGGGTTTAGTTAAGATGACACAGGAGAAAATGTTTCGAAAACAGAACCCAATTTGAAAGGAATGGCTAATCTCCCTTGGGAATGTAGATTTTGGTTGGAATTTGGATTCTCTATTTGGCGAAAGAAAATCTGGAAGGAAAAGGGACTTTATTCTTCTTTCTAAGTGTATGACCTCCTTTATAGTGTTAGACCCGGTCAACTTGTACGAGCTAAGTCCATAACCCATGGAAATATCTATGAGCAATAGAATGTGCTCGTGGTTCCCAAGTTCTGAGACCCAATCTCAGTATCTTTTTTACGAGTGAACAGGATGTGTTGTAGAAATTTCTATGATCTGTAGATGGCCTTCATAGATCCAAGTCTTGAGTTGAGCCTGTGAGTAACCCATGAGAGGGGTCTACGACCGTATTTCCATCCATGATCGTAGATGGGTTTCATGGTTTTCAAGCCCAAAAAACAAGTCTCAGTGCTCTTTCTATGAATTATCAGGACGACCTGTAAAAAGGTCTACGATCGGTACAAGGTGATCGTGGACCCCAAGATCAGAAAACCAGAAGCTTTATCCAACTTCACGATCAAGCTTCTACAGCTCGTAGAATCATCTACGGATTGTAGATATTCTTCGTAGATGGACTCGGCAGTTTTAGTGAAGAGTGTTTTCATCTTTTTTCCCATCTTTTCCCAATTAAAACCTCGACGTTGTTGGACTATAATAAGTCCCTTATCAGTATCCAATGTACCTATACTCTCATTAACACTTAGATTATATGAGAGCAAGATTTGAGCAAGTAAAATCACATAAACTGACATATTGGCACTAAAGTGATAAATGATGAGACTAATACAAAAGAAATATATCAGAGTTTCAGATTATACCCTTATTTTAAGTGAAACCTCATGTATAATCCTGAGATTCGACAGCTTTTCATAAGTGCAATTATACAATCAGATGATTGTGATGTGGCCATAGATGTGTCTTGAACTGATATTGATTATTTTTTCTACTAAACTAAAGCTCCAGTAAGTTTCTGTGTGTATACCTGTTCATTAACTTGAGCTAATCTGTAAGTTCTTCTATTTCTTTTTTTAGTAAATATTGTTCTTGAATCTTCTTCCATTTTGATTTCATTGTTGTCTCATAGTATGTACAGTATAGAAAGTACCATTTTCTTAGAGACAAAGTTGCTGCTGCAGAAGTAAATATTCAGTAATAAAGTTGCTCTTCCTTGATCATTGAATTCACTTATGCTAGAAGCTAAGATGTTACTGGATGGAAGGCCAAATTAAAATCATGCAGGTGTACAAAAAACACAATCAGCTAGGTCTAACCGTACAATACAACAAAGACCTTGTACTATTTTTAATTCAGTTGCTCCACTTCCTTTGCAAGCAAAAAATTTGCAAACCTAGATAGAATAAAAATGTATGCTATGAGAATCAAATATATTGCATAGATGGTTCTTATGAATGAATATTTCATCCTTACATCTTTTAGTTTCAATTATAAAATAAAGTTTTACAGTTGATGCTATGCTCTAAATTTGGAGCAAATGTTCGATAAAGAAATATTTTTTTCCCCATAAAAATTTACAAGAGAAAATTGATTGAAACTAAATTATGATATTCGGCCCGTGCTTAGCACGGGCAAAACTAGCTACTTATGTTAAAATTAGGCTGAACAAGATTAAGTTCAGGTCCAGATCGAATCATCTATAATTAGGCTACAAAATTGAAAAAGACCTGATGTTCAATCATGAAGTTGGGAGAAGTAGTGCACATGTTCCAGCTATGTAGGTAAAGGATGTATCATCAGTCCATATACACTTCAGCCAGACAGAATATCCTTGTGAAAGACAAACTTCTGTCAGGCTCCCCGTAATCCCTATACACTTTTATATTGATGTCAAAAGTAAATTTATGGCTGATTTATATGTTATGGATTGGGTACTGAATTATGTGGTAGATCATTGACTTTGAATATGCCTATTTTTATCCAAGTCCAACTTTTTGATGGAGCTAATATTTTCTGGCATGAAACCAGCAGTCGCGAAGTTATAGACACTTTATCTCTTGTCTGAAGATACAATGGCATCCCCATCAGATCACAAGGCCACCATCATTGATGGTAAAGCAATTGCTCAAACTATTCGTTCTGAGATTGCTTCTGAAGTCCAACTTCTTTCAGAAAAGTATGGCAAGGTTAGTTTCCTTGGCTTGTTTATCTGTGTTCATAAGTGAGTGCATGTACAGAAGTTTCTGTATTAATCAGGTAATTGCTTGTTGATGAAGATAATTGAAAAAGTATGTGCATACTAAATATGTGTATGTGGTGTATTTGAATTCTAAAGCTGGTGAAGTGCTGTCCACCGTCAGAAATTATATTTTTTCATGGGTTGCAGTATTCAACTATCCAAGTTTTTTGTTATATTCAGGTCCCCGGGTTGGCAGTTGTCATTGTAGGAAATAGGAAGGATTCACTAAGTTATGTGAATATGAAGAGAAAATCTTGTGCTGAGCTTTGCATCAAGTCTTTTGATGTAGACCTCCCAGAGGATGTAGCTGAAGCTGAGGTGATTAGCAAGGTCCATGAGCTGAATGCTAATCCTGATGTACATGGTTAGTATTTTGCGATAATATGAAGTTATTCTTCTTGCATTTTCCTTTATTATACTTCGGTTTTTTCAGTGGTGAAATTTAGCCTTGTTGATCATATTTGAATTTGTTATCCATGATCCTACTTTTATTTTTGAACTACCAAGATTTTTTAGCCAACGTTGCACATGCCTGTGTAGTTAGTTCAAAAGAAAATATAGGTCCTAGATATTGTAGGCTTAGGGTGTGTTTGGTATGAGGGAAACATTTCCCAGAAAATGTTTACCAATTTTTTCATGTTTGGTTGGCTTAAGTATTTTGAAGAATGTTTTCCAAATTAACATAATTTACTCAAATTTAAGAAAAATGACTTCCCTTTATAAAATAAGGATAAACATGTTCCAAAGCTCTCTTTCAACCTCACCACCCGAGTCCTGCCTCCCCATGGCAACCCAGGACCCGACTTCAGACCCCAACCCGATCTCTCAACTCTCGACACCAATGTTCCTGGGACAATATTTTCTTTTTACTAACCAAATACCAGAAAATAAGTAAGAAAACCACTTATTTTCGCAAAAAGTATTTCTATGGAGAACATTTTCCTTCGTACCAAACACGTACCCAAATGCATAATTTTTTGATATGAAATTGCTCTATTGGATAAACTCAATGATATTAATTGTTGGCTTCATAGTAGTATATATATTAACCAGACATTATGTGTGCAACCTGTATATTGCTTCATGTTGTTGGTACTAAATGCGTACCACGTCAGTTGGTGTAATTAAGTGTATTTGACAAATTACGAATATGAACATCTTCAGATTAGATCTCTTATCTAATACGCTGTCTCTGATAGGTACCACCCCGCACCCATCTTAAATCTCATTCCTGCATTATTTTTTGGCTTTTGTAGTGCCAAACTCCAATTTGTGTAAGTTTTACCTGCTAGACAAATATATATATATCGGTGTTCTGTTGCTACTGTATATAGACTACCTCTAGCATGACTATTTAACTTGGGTGGTTAGAATATCATATGTTCTCATTCTCAGCTGGTGGCGTTTTTGCGAGTTTTGCCTGATTGCTGGTAGATGTTTTTTTTTCTCTTTTTCCTTAATAAGCATTTCAGTTCTGGTTTATTAGCAATGTTTCTGCAAGTATATCATTGACCCTCGAGTGTATGGGGTAGAATATCGTGATGCATAACCAAGGCAAGTGACTGAAGGCACTACTCATGCATTGCTATAGGTATACTGGTACAGCTTCCGTTACCAAAACATATTAATGAAGAGAAAGTTCTATGTGAAATCAGTCTGGAAAAAGATGTAGATGGCTTTCATCCTCTGAATATTGGCAAGCTTGCAATGAAAGGCAGACAACCGTTGTTCCACCCTTGCACACCCAAGGTAATAACGTAAACTTCATTGATTCTAAGAAATGGAAGATCGAAACTTGCATCCTGCCTTAGAATTTATGTTCAAAATATATACTATATACAGCCATTTTCTGTTGTTTTCTAAAATCACTCGTACCTGGCCTCTGCTAAACAGGGATGCATTGAGCTTTTAGTCCGAAGCGGGATTAGCATAAAGGGGAAGAACGCAGTTGTGGTTGGTCGAAGCAACATTGTTGGATTACCAGTATCTCTGCTTCTTCTGAAGGAAGATGCCACCGTTACTATAGTCCATTCACGCACCAAGGAACCAGAGAAGATCATTCGTGAAGCGGACATTATTATTGCTGCTGCAGGGCAGGCTATGATGGTAACAATTACCATTCATTTCTTAACTCTCCCACTCTCCTGGAAACCTCCTCGTATCGTTTTTCTCAATTTATTAATTTTTGTTTCCTATAGACGTTCTTTTTGGAACGGATAGAAAGAAAAGGAAACAGAGGGAGTATTGAAACTGTTCTGCGAGGATATTGCTTTTTCATTTCTTCCAGGGCTGGCCTCTAAGCCGATTTGCTGCCCTATTTTTTTTCAGATCAAAGGCAGCTGGATCAAGCCTGGTGCTGCAGTAATTGATGTTGGGACAAATTCTGTAGATGATCCTACTAGGAAGTCAGGTTACAGACTTGTTGGAGACGTCGATTTTCAGGAAGCATGTAAGGTGGCTGGCTGGATAACTCCAGTTCCGGGAGGCGTTGGACCAATGACTGTTGCAATGCTTCTGAAGAATACACTGGATGGAGCTAAACGAGTTATCGCGAAGTAAGCACTTCATTTGCTCTGTAAAACAACACAATAAGATATGCCTAAGGCTTCTTAGCTATTGATAAATGACAATACATTTAGAAATGTCAGTTACATTCAAGAAATAACAATGAGATTGTTCTTGTTATATGGAGTTTTGTATTCTAAAATCTTGAAGTTTTATAACCACTCCCTTATTACGCATCGATCAAATATATTATCAGATCTTAGTTTATAGCAGAAGAGCTTGTTGAATCCTAAGTTACATCTATGTTCGCGAAATATTCTGAAGGATATATGCTTTTATCAATCATTTTGCACAGTTAAACCTATCAATTTTCATCTTATACTCTTTCCGTTTTTTTAATGTTCGTCAAATTTTATATCGTTTGACTCTTAGAAAAACTATAACAATTAAAAAGGAAAGGAGGGAGTATTAGTTTATATGAATTGCCTTTTTAGTTATTAGGTTTTGTACTATGTAATACACAATTAAAAAAAGCAAAAGGGGGACTAACTTTTGGATGTGGGATTACAATAATGAATTTGCCAAACAAGGCTATCTATTTTTTTAATTAAATATATCTAAAAAAGCAAAGATGTGTAGAAAATCAAAGAAGTCATTTTTTTTTTTAAATTTTAATTTAAGTGTCTTAGTTCGAGTAAATCATAAAACTTAAAAAAATATGAAAGACACTTGTATCTTGTGATTTTAAATTAAAAATTCGTATGATGTATCAGAATTATCCTTAGAATCTTTGTGGCGTTAAGCATACAACGTTGACTATCAAAATTAATTAAAAAATTTATCAAATATAGAAAGATACATAAATTGAAACCGAAGGAGTACAGTGAAGACCACTAAAATCACATGACAATCAAGTTAACTGTTAATCATCTCCATGAATCGATCATATATATATTTTTGCTTCTAATTTTATTTCTCGATAATTTAACATGCTAATTTTTGATAAGACGAATTTTACATCGTTAAAAGTCACAATCATTTATGTAGGTTTGTAATATTATCCTCAAAACTTATAATAATACTATACAATATCTTAACAAAAAATAATTCTAGTATGAAACCAACGTCACTTTGCATTATATTATTATTTATTAAGTATTTTCCATTATAGTTTTTCTTAGCCAATAATTGTTGGTATTTTCTACCAAACATTCTTTCTTTCTATACTAGAACTCTTTCCTTATATAGAAAATAATCATGCAATTAATTAATTTATGGATCAATAATTGGTGCATGCAATTTAGAAACTTGAATACTTCAAAACTCAAAAAAGAATTAAAAAATAGTAAAAAAACAATTATTGGTAAGTTTTAGGACAATGTGAACGGTGTTTGATGACACTGAATTTAATGTGACTATAAATTATTTCATTAAGAATGTGTTTGGCAGGAAAAAAATAGTGTCGAAGCCAAAACAACAACATATACCAGTGGAATCCCATAAGTGGGAATCTGAGGAGGAGACAATATACGCAAACCTTACCACTATATCGTAGAGATAGAGAGACCATTTTCATAAGAGCCTCATCTCAAAAATCATTTCGAGTAAATATATTACATAAATTAGGACGGAAAAAGTAAACTGAAAATGAAAAATTCTAAGGGAGGGCCAATTTTGTGTGTTGATGAGAATGGTTGTGAGTTATAAATAAAAGTGTTATACGTAAGTATGGTCTACATATCTAGACAAGTAAATTAAAAGATAAAGAAAGAGACATGCATAGTTTATTATGGATTAAATTAAAAGAGAAAGAAAGTGAAACTTTTCGTTTCTTCTCAACCAAATATTCTCTATTTTCCCTTTTCTATCTTTGGAAAAAAAATGCTATCCATGAATGATGAATAGTTTATTCGATACGATCATAACAGATATATTTACCGATAAGAGAAAATAATGTGAACCTACACTCAAGATCAGATTGAGAGAAGGAGGAGCGGTTCACCCTTATATCACAATAAGAATAAAAGAAAAGAATTTCTCATGACCTTACTAAATAGAGCAGCTGTTCAATACAGGCTAGCCCACCCCATTCGGAGCTAACCTATGTAGGCTTTGAGATTTTGACTGGTCAGTTCAGGCTGATTCTTTTTTTTTGTGCACCAGAAAAAAGCTAGCCAGCACATAAGTACGTGGGCTGCGAACCTTGCTGGATTAACCTAAATTTTTATTATTATATCAAAGTTTTAAATTTAAAATATTAAAATAAATAGCAACAGAACAATATTAGATGGTACAAATATTACCATCACATATTATAAAAATATAATTAATATATAAATTTTAATATTTAAAATTTTTAAAATTAACTTTGAGTTTGAACTTTTTATTATTTTAATACTCTATTTTATTTTTATTTTTCTTATTTTTTAATTCAGCCCACAAGCCAGCCCAACCCATATTGCTAAAATCCTACAAATCGTCAGATTTATTTGGACGGGGCTAAAAAAACTTATTTTTTAAATGAGCTTCAAAAATCTTAGCCCTCAAGTTAGATCAGGCCTAAGCCCTAGCCCATATTAACAGCTTAGATGAGAAGCATTTTTGGAATCTCCCGCCACCTTACGTAAGCACGCTTTTATAAATTGAGACGAAAAAAATAGTATATATTATAACACACGTCTTCTTGAAGCAAACAAAAAAACTTTTAGTATTCTTAATAATGCAAAGTTTCAAAAAGTTGAAGAAAGCTATACCTAAGGGGTAAGCATGCATGAATATTCATTCATCTTAATCTTGAATATGTCAAAATCATCCTTTTTTAGAATAACATATTGATCACAAAAATACCAAAATAAGGAAAATGTATAGAAATTAAGAAAATCAAAGTCAAAAAGAGGACAAATACCCATATGATAAAAGAAAAAAATAATTAAAACATCATCCTATCTAATTTTTTTTTTTTTAAAAAAAATAAATTATTTGTAGATAAGAAAGCTCTATATCATTCTTTTTTTGGTCCCAAAATTTGTACTATAGATAATATACTAAAAATTGTACTTCCCATCTTGACTACCTTTTTTCTAAATTTTTTTCAATATTATTGACAACTTTAAGCTATGTAAATTTTTTGCTTCTTCAAAAAAAAAATTTCCAATGCAAAAAATAAACAATATCATATTCAGTAGAATGTACGCAGATCTTATCACTATCTCATAGAGATAGAGAAGTTATTTCCGAAAGACTCTCCTTCCAATGCAAAAAAATAAAAAATAAAATTGTGGTCCATTTTTTAGCTCGATGTTGAAGAAAAAAAAATCGAAAAAACTAGAAGATGAAAAGTACGTCCATTTGAAATAGTTTGAATTTGACATGTTTAATATAAATATACACATGGCATTTGTGGAGGAGAAAAAAAAAATGAAATGAAATAAAAGAAAAAGATATCCTTGCCAAAAATATTTAATTTGTCTCAAGATATTTGTTATTTTAAAAGTTTAAGATTGATTTTTTTTTTCATTTTTATATTTAGTAATAATCATTTTGAAGACTATATACATTTAAATTATGATACATAAGATAGAGTAAGTATACCATTAATGAAAAAAAATTACATCTTAAGACATAAATAAAGATAAACGACTCACATCTCTTCTAATTGATGGTCTTTTTAGAGAGCGCATTAATAAAAAAATACGACAAATATTTTAAGACGTGAGAAGTACAAAATTAGACATTTTTTGAAGACAAAAATAATTATATCTCCCTTAAAAATAAAAACTTTTGACATTATTAAGACACTTCTAAATATAATATAGTAATTTTTATTTTGTTGGTTATTATCTAGTCACATTATATATATATATATATATATATATATATATATATATATATATATATATATATATATATATATATATATAAAAGAGGAATTTTCGTATATGGTCATACAAAAATATCTTAATTATGTTCCATAGCTATAGTTTGGGTAAACACATTTCGTAACTATGATTATAGCAGCGTTTGTATATTTCACGCAACATTTGTATAATTCGCTATACAATTCGCAGTTTTTGTATAACGTTTGTATATTTCGCTATACAAAATTCATGCACAATGTTTATATGATTCGCTGAACAATTTGCACTATTTATATATTTCACTATGCAATTTGATTCACACACATTATTTATATAAATCGCGGGAATTACACAAAACTCAAATTGTAATTATAGCTTAATGTTTGCCGCGAGCCATAATCAATTTAAACTATAGCTATGTTTAGCTAATTAACTAGTATATATTTGCTTATGCCTATAATTTTTCCTATATAGAACATAGCTTAATGACAACTAAAATGAGTTGGCACGATTCAATTGGTCATTTAATCCACATTGAATTGCTATATATGTATAAAAAAAGTACATGTCTAATTAATTAAAAATTAGTGTCAATTTTAGATATCTCCTTATATGTTAATCCATTAAAATATCCACCTTAGTACTATTATTATCATTTAAATGATTTGACACAATTAAATTGGCAAGACTACCTTTTGACTTGTAAAAAAAGGTTTAATTTTTAAAAAGTAGCTACTTTGTTGAGAATGAAATAACTAATAATTAAGCAACACCTAAGCATAAAAACAAATAATTAAAGTGTCAATAATTCAAATATTACCATTTACCATTTACCATTTGTTGTTAATTTGATTAGTTGCTATAAAAGCTACTTAATTAAAGTACTTAATCAAAGGAGCAACTAATAATTAACAAGAAAAGAGAGTCAAGAAAGTGAAGGATAAATAAGATCATGAATTGAAAGTACCAATAATTACAAGATTAATTAATGAACTAAAATATTTTTGTGTTTAGGGTTGGACAATTCTCTTTATTTGAATTAATATCTAGGATTTAGATGAGCTCAAAATTCATTTGATATGGCATCAGAGCCAGATTCTCCGATTTGGGCCCCAAAATAGATGCGGCGACAATCACCCTTGGGCGAAATTAGAGTTGGGGTTGGTGTGAGGGGTCGGGGTGTGATGAATGAAAAGAATCCCACAATATCAATGATAGAAGGGGTCCAAGACTTCCATATATGAACTCGAGCAATTCTCAAGTTGATTTTTAGGGTTGAGCTAGATCACGGTTCATTTGACAAAAAGTGTTTCTTTATAATTGATTAAAAAAAAGCATAATACATAAACATATTTTTTTAAACTTGGTCTCAGTTGATATCTATGTCCTTCAACTTTGGATGTATTATAAATACAGTTAAACTTGTATAAAATTGAACAAGTTGACGCATGCATCCTATATATGTGGTATCCTACGTGGCAATTCTCATTCTGAGTTAATTATGCCACGTCAATCACATGTGTCTACTTATTCAACTTTACCATGCACGAAGAATCAAGAATTATTTCACTTGTGCTTCATCTCAATCTTAACAAAAGTTTGTCCAAACTAAACAAATCAATCAATGAGATAACCACACCTAAAAAGAAATGGAAGGTATAAAACAGTTGTAAAGAGAAAAAAGAAGAAGAAGAAGACAACCATATATATTAATACGCGTTGTGTATAAGAAAGACTTCGATTAATTCAAATTCGTATCACGCAAGATTCATTTAAGCGGTAAGTGCTCCTAACATGACCTTTTTTTTCTCCGTATTTAGATAATTCAAACTCAAGATTTCTTATTAAAAATTTAACTAAAAATGATCATATTCAGTTATATTCATTCCATCACAACCCTGGTCGGTAACTCTTACATCTAGCTATCACTATTTTGGTCCAACTCCAAAAAAGTATGTAGACTAGGCTTTTTTAAAAAATTAAAGAATTCATGATATATCATATTGCATGCATGGCTCACGTATGTAATAGTTCCTCATATTCATAGATTCCTAGGAGGCAAATTTTATAATATGAATTAGGTTAAATATATTATCAATATAGTTTTCTTAATATTATCAATGAATTATAATATATGATAGTAATAACATTAGTTATTAATTTTATCGTATAATTAATTAATATCAATGAATAGATTTACATGTAATGACCATCTAATAAGTGAATCGACTGCTATTTAAATATTCTTTTATATAGTACAATAACAACCACAATATACCTAGTGAAATCCCATAAGTGGGGTTTGGGGAAGGTAAAATGTACGCAGACCTTACCACTACCTCGTAGAAATAGAAAGATTGTTTCCGAAAGACTCTCATCTCAAAAATATCATCCCCAAAACAGAAAATACTGGATAATATTTTTTATAATCAAGAATTTTCGAAAATCTTCAAATATTATATATATAACTCTATCAAGGATATTTTCCTAATTAGTATATCCAATAATTATTTGCTTCATTTTCCATTTTCTTGGGCAATCAAAGAGTTCCCTAGCATGATTAAGCATATAACACAAACTCATTGGTTCATAAGTCTACATCATTATACTTTTTGAATAAAAATTAAAAAAAGTTAAAAAAATTTTTAAAGTAAAGTGCATTAAGAATTCTTTTTTGTTTGTAAATACACGTTATTATGAATATTCACTAAAAATAAAATAAAATAAGACAAAATTAAAGTTTGAAAAGAAGATCCATCTATTTGGTATACGTGAGCTTTGACCAAAAAAGTATTTGATGATTTTATTTTCAAATCTACCAATAATTCCACCTTTTGGTATATTATCTTATTAATATATAATTATAATATTAAAATTCAAAATAGTACTCAATGATTAGTGGATGATAATAATTATAAAATTAATAACCAATAAATGAAAGTGAAACTTTTTGGGTTAAATATTTACTGTTATTATATTTAAATAATAACAATATAGTTTCTTGATAAAAAGGAGCATTGATTTATTGTTGCAAATAAATATTTTATGAGGGTTTTCTTACTTTGTTGACCAAGAAAAAGAGGGATAAAAAGAATATATATCATTGTACTACTCCACAAAAGTTATGTTAATTTATAATTATCTAGTACAATTTTAATTATTATAATTAGTAGGAGATTTGTAGAGTATGTTATTATCTTGATTAATTAAAACCATAAATTTTTTACTAGCTCGTGTGAAAAAAATGACCTTAATATGTGTAGTCTCCAACTTTTAACCTTCGCTTATCCAATAAGCGAACCTTCAAGGTTAAAATTCTCTAATTCATTATTAATCCATCGTTAAATAGAATGAACAGTTAATTTTTTGTTGTTTAGCGATACCATTGCTAATTTTTGTTTTGGGGGCTTGATTTGTTTTAGACGATGGTCTTGCGGAAACAGTCTCTCAATCTCTATGAGGTAGTGATAAGGTCTGTGTACATTTTATTCTCTCCAGATCTTGCTTGTGAAATTTCACTGGATATTGCTGTTGCTGCTAATTTTTATTTTTTTTGACACTTTGAGAAGATTGTAATGATTTCACTAAGGAAAAAAAAATAATAAAGTGCCCTTTTTATCAACTAGAGTCACTATTAGTTCTCCAACTTGAATTAGGCTATACAAGTTGTAATGGTACACATCCATTGACCACAACCATAAGTAGAAAACAAAAACATGAAGAATTAGAAAAAGGGAAAAGAAAACAAAAGTAGGATAAGTAGATGTTCCTAACTCTTATAAGTTGCCCATAAAATACAAACATGACAACCCTAAAGACCACCCAAGTTCCTTATAAGAAGATATTTATAATGAAAAATAATAATTACCGACCATAGTAGACTAATAGTGAGATAGATAAGATCTTTTCATCCTTAATTTGAGTCAAACAGTTCTCTTGAATGTCGGTTTAAGCTATCAAGATCGACTCTTTTTCTTCTTTTGTTGGAAATGTCCTTTTATATGAGCAGCGCCTCAGGTCAGTATGTAGTTGGGCATTGGGGTATTACTCCTTAGAATGCCTATCAAGTTACGAGTTCGAATCCTATGAATAGAGAAATTATTAATGAAAGAAATACTTAATTTCCACTTGAGTGAATTATATGAACTTGAACCAACGGTGAGTGGACGTAGAATATCATATGAAAGAAGAATTTATGGTCACACTTGACCTCATCGACTAAGAATAAATCTACTCAAAAGGTAAAACCTTTTTAGGGTATATAGACTCTAGTTGCGTTTTATTTAATTGTGGCCTACATTTTTGTTAGGCCATGAGGCCCCAAATAGAAATTTCATTGAGTGTTCCAACTTTCATAGCTATGTCCCTTCAATAAATAAAGGATTTTATAGCAATTATTTAGCAATAAACGACAATAATAAATATGAATATTCGTAATTAATAATTTATATAAATATCACTAAAAAATTTAGTGATGCAATAACGTTAGACTAAATTATCACAAAAAGAAAAATATATTACTATTAAATGTCTTTTTTGTTGTAATGTATGGACATGGCAATTTGTTTTTTGAGATAACTAGATATATTTATTTGGTGTGACATGAAGCATTTTTTAATTTTGCAGTTGAAAGAATATAATATTTAGGAAAAAATAAATTAATTGGGTGTCCAAGGTTATAGGACTTGTCTCATTATTCTAACACTCTTAATTTAAAATTTAATTTGGGATGTTTACACAAATAGTTCACTTTTCCTTAAATGGAAAAATTACACGAATAAGCAAATATATACTAGTTAATTAGTTAATATAGCTATAGTTTGAATTAGTTAAGGCTTGGAACAAATATCTAGCTCTAATTACAATTTGAATTTTGTATAATTCTCGTGATACAAATAGTTCACTTTTCCTTAACAATGGAAACATCACGCGAATAAGCAAACATATACTAGTTAATTAGCTAACATAGCTATAGTTTGAATTAATTCCTGTTAGTGTTGTTAGAGATTCTGTATGTTTGAATGAATCATTCGCTAAGTGGTTACTTGATCCTTTCTTTCGTCGGGTCAGAAGAATTTGATTTTTCTATGATAAGTATTCAATGTCTAAAGATCACATTTTTATAACTTAAGTTCATGGGAAGATTTGATTGTGAGAATGTAATTCTTAACAAAATCTATGAGGGTTTGCGCGTTAGAATATTTTGATGGAATGGTCTTAAAGGAGGAGCTTACTTGAAGAGATGAAATACTGACTTTGGAAGATCATAAGTTAGGATTTTAGTAATATCGATTATTCTTCCTTCTCCTTTTTATGTTCGAGGACGAACATGATTTTTAGTGGTGGATAATGTAATGACCCGTTAGGACATTTTAAAAATAAATACTCTCTCTTTCATAAAAGATTCTTTTCGTAAATTTAAATTGAAAATTTGGAGCTATTTGATAATTATGGTCATTTAGTTGAAGGATAATTTCGAATAATTAATTTAATTGATGGATTTAAATTGATTATTTACTTAATGACTTATATCATTTATCTATATGTGTTAAAATAAAAATTAGTAAAAAAAATTAATCACTTTTAATACTTAATTAATTTAGAAAGAAATTAAAATAATAATATTAATAATAATAATAAATAGATTAAAAAAAAAAAAACATGTAGAAAGAAAAAAAAAAAAAAAAAAAAGAAAGAGGGGATTTAACTGGGCTGCTGCGCAGCCCTCAGATTTAAGAAAACCAGAAACGGAAAACGCAGAAAAAAAAAAAAGACAACGCAGAAGAGAAAAAAATTTCGGAGGGAAAAAGAAAGGGAAAAAGATAGAGAAAAATTGTGATTTTCATTCCAAAATATCAAGGTAATTATTGTCATCCTTTCTATTAAGTTTTCATGAGATTATGAATAAATTTTTAGGATAGAAACGTGTATAATTAAGAAAATATAGCCTAGGGTTCTTAGAATAAAATTTTAATTTGGGGGTCGAATAACGATCCGTTTTAGCTGAAATTTGACGTATGAGTTTAGTTTATTATGGGTAAATATAATCTGAAAGAAATTTTCAGATTCGGATTTAAGGGCTCGGGGTGACTTTTTGACCCGATTTTTGAGCCAAAAATAAAAGTAGCAATATGGGTGTCATTGGATTCGTATTCTTATGTAGATTACGTATTTGAACAGATTTTGATCATCCGAAAGCGTTACGAAAGACTCAAGATTCGGAGGGTTATTCTATTAATTGAGGCAAGTGGATTTCTAAACTTTTGTTAAATATGTTGAACCTCGTATGCTTCCTTATGTTGTAATCTATGAGATGAGATCGTATCATGTGTTGGGTTGATAATTCTTATCGTGATGCCAGTGTGAGGGCTTTAATTGTCTATCTGTTGCTTCGAGAGCATGTGAATCCTAAATTGAGAATAGTGTGAATATGACGTGTTGAGAAAGGGAGATAATCGTGATATATACTGAGGATCATGGGTTGTTTGAGGAAATAAAGTTACTAAAATGGGGTGAAATATCTTAAAAGAGAATTGTACCAAATATGTATAAAAGAGGGTGAATATTATAATTGCTAAACATTGAGAACTTTGATATTTATTGTACTTATTGAGAGGAATATTGCTTCTATAATTGTGTCTTGATTGCATGCATCCTCATACTCATGACATTTTGAGAAGTTGTTAATGGTGATTCGTATCATGAGTCCTTGACCACGGGCACTTGGGTGGCAAGGTAGTTGATACATTGAGATTCGTATCATGAGTCCTTGACCACGAGCACTTGGGTGGCAAGGTAGTTGATACATCGAGATTCTTATCATGAGTCCTTGACCACGAGCACTTGGGTGGCAAGGTAGTTGATACATCGAGATTCTTATCATGAGTCCTTGACCACGAGCACTTGGGTGGCAAGGTAGTTGATATATATTGTGATTGAGGTATATGGCCTGCGAGGTCCCCATGGGTCCCCTTAGTCTTGGAGCCTTAGCTCGACGGGGGTATATACGAAAGGCTGTGCGACGGTCTTGATACCACCTTGCATTGCACGACATTGCATCTCATCTTTGCATATTATTATGTGGCATGATGTTATTCATGTGATGGATTATGTTATCTCTTGTGAGTTATGGCTTGTGATTTGATAATTGTGATATACTGAAAAACTATCTTTATTGTGTATTATGTGTTGCTGGGCTGGGACTTTTCTGAGTGCAGGTTTGTAGTTTTGGCGGTATGTGGTTGGGTGTGAAGGAGTTACTTGGTTCTTCATTGTTTTACTCTAGATTAGTTCCATTTGCTGAGTACCGTGTTGTTTTTGGTACTCACCCCTTGCTACATTTTTTTGTAGGTTGCGAGCCCGGTCCCTTTAGTTAGAATTTCCTCATTTCAGGATCGAGCTTCTGGATTATCCTTAAGGTAGCTGCTTATCACATCGGTGGACCTTCAAGGAATCCATTATTATGTTACGTTCTATTTGAGAACTAGACATTTGAGACATTTATTTTATTTGAGTACTATGTATTTAGAGGCTTGTACACGTGACACCAGTTCTGGGATGGTTATAGTTTGGTGTTCCTATGATTTTTTTGTCATATTAGTCTATTTTCTCTTCCGCTATTATTGTTATGTTCGGATCAGTAGGTATTAGGCTGACTCACCTTGGTGGGTTAGGTGAGTGCCATCACGCCCGAATTTTGGGTCGTGACATTGAATTAATTACGGCTCGCCGCAAACATCTAGCTCTAATTACAATTTGAATTTTTTTATAATTCACACGATTTATACAAATGTTGTGCGTGATTATACAAAAGTTGTGCACAAATCAAATTGTGTAGCGAAATATATAAACACTGTGAATTGTATAGTTAATTATACAAACGTTATGCCTGAATTGTATAGCAAAATATACAAACACTATACAAAAACTGTGAATTATATAACAAATTATACAAACATATACAAATATTGCACAAATTATACAAATTGTATCACGTTTTGATTCTCAATAATTAGAGTCTCCACATACGTTGATATTCATATCATATCCATATATGTAAAATATCAGAATAATTTAATCCCACTAGCTATTGAAATATTAATTTGGTATATCACAAATATATTCATTTGGTATATCACAAATAGTTCCTGTCTGTTGGGTGCAAGATGATGAAATATATGGAACTTGAAAAGAGATTCTAATATCTTTTATTAATAATCCTAAAATCCATAAAGCTTTTAACTTATAGGAATAGAAGACACAAAATATGAGGGTGTGTTTGCCGTAGCGGCGGAGCTAAGTAGGGTTCATGGTTTGGATAAATTTAATAGCTTTTTTGCAAATTCTGTATTTATATTAGAAAAATATGTGTTATAATATTTTTCAGTTCTTTAGAACCCCCAAGCTCTTAATCTTGCTTTGCCTCTAGACTTTTTGGTACAGAGGAAATATAGTTTATAAATGATATTTTACGTTGATCATCTCCCTCTCGATCCCATCCCCATCAACCCATAAATTAAAATAAGTAAAAGAAAATGTTTTTTTGTTCAAATGTACATATACACAAACATATATGTTCTTGATGTCTAAATTTATGTGTCACAATTGAAATTGAAAAGTAAGTCAATTTTTTTATATAATTTTTAATTATTTTGAAACCAAGAAGATCTCGTTGTTTCATAGCTCAAGTCGAAGAAAGGTGCCATCGGACTTTCAACAGGTAGTCTCATGATCAGACACTCAGTTATTAACTATTGCGATTTATATAAATTATACATAATTTTTAAATAATGTATATTACTTATGTCTCAATTTATATGGCACATATATACATATGAAAGGTAAACAAATCCAATGACGTTAAGAATATATACGATTTGAATTCTCAACCAGCTTTTAATACTAGATAATATGTAATATACTCAAGCAATTGTGGACCACATAAAAATAGGTTCTAGATATATGAACTAAATTAATGTTTCAATAAATTAATTATTTAGAGAATTGATTCTATCATTTTGATCCTTTGTTGATTAGATTAGAATTTTCACTAAAACTCTTATAATTAGTATAATAATAAGTTTGGGACTTTTGCATATCTTATGTGGAAAGCATGAAAACAAAGGCTTAATATTATTCCATCATCACATTCTATTTATTATATGCTCCCTTAACTCTCAAATGTTGGTACAAAAGGTACAACATATAATCTTTTTAAGCAACATTATATATTTTTGGGGGTAATTACAAAAATTTAAAAGAAATATAATGTAATATAAGAATCTTTATCTTACTTGCTAGTGGATTTGTAGCTAGAAATCCAATTCTAATTTGTTTTATCTTTTTAAATTAATATAGCATGTTATCGAAACGGACACCTTTTCGGCGATGTGTCTGTTTCATTCCAAAGTCTCTCTTATGACAATTTAATTACAATTTTTTGGTTCTATTTTAATATATATAATTGGTGTATAATTTTGTTGAAATTATGGGATCCGCTTTAACTATAATTTTTAGTTTTCAATTCATAGACTTTAATTATAGCTTCATTATTCAGAATGCCAATAATATTGGAGTAAATTTTGTAACTATTTTGAGTAAAAAATCAGTACTCAATGACGAAAAAGATTTTAATTAAGGATTGAAGGGACTTTTCACATTAGAGTTGCACAAAAAAAGTGAGACAATTTACTATCACACACACATATATAAATTCATTTTAGAATAAAATTTAAAATTATTTAATCATTAAACTTAAAATTAATCAATATTAATAATATTTATTGGATATTTATTCTACACTTAATATGATGATTTAATAATATTTAATTATATCATTAAAAAATAAATTTATGAATAACTATTGAGCTCGTACATCGCACAGAATCTTCGTAATTAGTACTTAAATAAATGGGTTTTTTTCATGATTGTGATATTTTAATTTTGATTATCTTGGGTTTTTTTCATGATTGTGATATTTTAATTTTGATTATCTTGTGAAAGCAACAACAGGCTACACATAAAATATCTTGGAGATAATTAAAGATGACTATTAATTAATAAAATTAATTAATTATTACTTTTTTAATTGATTTCCATTTACTAATAAATAAATTAAATAAAAATATTATAGTACATATTCATATATTCAAAACAAAAAGACTATTAGTAGTTGCTATAGCACACTGCACACTAAGAAAAAGCAAATATTCTTGATTATAATTAAGCTCAAATCTTTTTTCTTTAAAAAAAATTAAGCTCAAATCATTACCACTAATTATTTATAATTAATATTAATTAACAAATAATAAATTATATAATTATTTGCAACTCCGGTATATGGTTGTTCCCGCGACCGGCGAATCACCGGCGACGGAATGCCGCATATTCGTGTGACGATTGCCGAAGGGTCCCACATTCAAGATGGACCCCACCACCAATCCATTCGAGTGTGGCATCAGCATATTGCACTAATAATAATGGTAATAATTAATAATGATGTCTGGTCGTGTATTAGGATAGAAAGTTAGACGGATAATAGGGGTATAGTAGGTTAGTAGAGGTAGTCGTATCGTTATATATTGTGTTGTTTTTGTCCGTCGTTTATTTTTTACTTTTATTTTCTTTATAAATTATCATTTGTTGTCCACTTTAGTCGTTGTTTCACACCTAGTATTTACTGTTTTTGGGGATGACATTTTTGAGATGAGGATCTTGCGGAAATAACTTGTCTATCTCTATGAAGTACTGGTAAGGTGTGTACACATTTTACCCCTCCCCAAACCTCACTTGTGGAATTTCACTGAATATGTTGTTGTTGTTATAGTAATCCGTACCAATTGTCACGTAAGAATCAATAGAAGAGATTTTGACGCTCTTCTCCCTACATACAGATGGCTGAACACATCTCACAAGTGGGGTCTAGGGAGGGTAAAATGTACACAGACTTTATCACTATCTCATAGAGATAGAAAAACTATTCTCGAAAGACCTTCAGCTCAATATAGATATAGATATAGATATAGATATAGAAGATTATAATTAATACAATAGTAAATTTTGATGATAACTCACATGATTGATAGATAAAATGACACAATTAGCATATTCAAGTAGATTCAAATGGAGATAGTACACATTACACTTAACTTGTGAGTGTGAACCACACACACTTAAAAAGCTTTGCTTTTAATTGATTGCAAAGTGTATTCCACTATCTTCAATTTTTATTTTTATTTTTGAAAAAAAAGAAGAAGCATTACATATAGTTTACTATTAATTAATTTGCTTCTCTATAAATATGTTTCATTGTCACACTTCTCCTCCTTGGGAAAAACACAAAAATCTCCTCTAAACAATTTTGAGTTTTTTCTTTTTCTTCCTTCCTTCTTATTTCATCAACTTTTAGAAGAAAAAAAATATATATGGAGGGGGAATGTAATTGCAATTTTTTTCAAAAATCAAAGCCTTATATAGCTATGATTTCTTTACAATTTGGTTATGCAGGAATGAATATTATTACAAAAGTTTCACTTAATAGAGGAATGAGTCATTATGTTCTTGTTGTCTATAGAAATGCCTTTGCTGCTGCAATTATTGCGCCTTTTGCTCTATTTCTTGAAAGGTAAAATTACTCGTCTTAACAGGTTAAACTATACTGATCGTGACGATATATATATATATATATATATACTGAAATTACTAAATATTCTTTTTTTTTATAGGAAAATAAGGCCAAAGATGACATTCATGATGTTCTTGCAAATATTTGTATTGAGTCTTCTAGGGCCATTGATTGATCAAAATTTTTACTATGCTGGGCTCAAATTGACATCTCCAACATTTTCATGTGCTATAAGCAACATGTTACCTGCTATGACATTTGTCATAGCAGTCTTCTGCAGGTACAGATATAACTATGATGTTCAGATTAACTTAATTTTTTTTTAAATTATAGTCAAGTTGGTAAAGTTTTTTTTTTTTTAACTTTTTTAGGATGGAGAAGGTGAATTTGAAGAAAATTGGATCCCAAGCAAAGGTGTTGGGGACTATATTAAGTGTGGCTGGTGTCATATTAATGACATTGTACAAAGGCCAAGTTGTGAATTTACTTTGGTCAAATCAAATAAATTCTAGTGGAACTTATGATAAAGAGTGGCTAAAAGGCTCAATTCTTCTCATTTTTGCAACATTTGCTTGGGCTTCTTTCTTTATTCTTCAGGTATGTAACACACTAATTAATAATATTTTTTAGGCAAGGATAATTCGGAAACAGTCTCTCTATCTTTATGAGATAGTGGTAAGGTCTGTGTACATTTTAGACGAGGGACCTTCGGAAACAACCTCTCTATCTCTATGAGGTAGTGGTAAGGTCTGCGTATATTTTACCCTACTCAGATCCTACTTGTGAAACTCCACCGAATATGTTTTTGTTATTGTATGATGGTTAATTAATTAAGAGTAATTTTTTTTTTTTGGTTATATAGGCAATTACAATGAAGAAATATACAGCTCCATTATCTTTAACTGCCCTTGTTTGCTTCATGGGAACTTTGCAATCTATGGCTGTAACATTTGTAATGGAGCACAAAACTTCTGTTTGGGCAATTGGTTTTGACATGAACCTTCTTGCTGCTGCCTATGCTGTAAGTTCCTTTCCTTTCTTTGGTCTTGTAGCGAATGGCAGAGTCAGGATTTCAATTAAGAGGTTCAGAATTTGAAAAAGTAAACATACGAATCAGTTAAGAAGGTTCGACATTTACTATATATAAATTAAAGAAAAAATATGTATAACTAGTATAGTTTTCTGGCGAAAGGGATTTAGATAAACCTCTGGCCAAAGAGTGGCTCTGCCGCTGCTGATGGCATAGACAAAATTTTTCACTTGAATAGATTTGAAATATAAGAAAGTAGACACAACTTAATTCTACTATGTATAAATAGAAAATAATTTTGATCTTATATGTATAGTATAAGTTTCTCACAAATTAAGTGGTTCATATGAATCCCTTGGGCCCCTAGCTCCACATCCCGATACGTAGATTCAATTTATTATATGCAATGTATTGCTTTAACTGAATTCAGTATTTTTCTATAGAAAAAAAATATTGACTATAAAAAATAGTATGATAAACGAAGCAAGGAAAATAACTGACAATAGTAAAGTTGAAGAATACTGATAGGAGAAACACAACAAACTCGATTATCTACTAATTTTCCACTTTAATTCTTGATCTCTATCTCCTCTTATTTAGGATCATATCATGTCTAATTACTTTTTTTTCGATAATTTTTATATATAATGATAAATAATCAAGATTTTTTTACAAAATTTCAGGGAATTGTGTCATCAAGCATAGCATACTATGTACATGGACAAGTAATGGAGAAAAAAGGACCTGTTTTTGTTACAGCTTTTAGTCCATTCATGATGATCATTGTTGCCATTATGGGCTCTTTCATTCTTGCTGAAAAATTTTATATTGGAGGGTAAGTCCAATATCTCAACCACCCCACCCCACCCCACCCCACCTTTTTCGCTGTCTCATTTTACGTGATATTCTTTCTAATACGTCTCGAGAAGAATATCACGTTGCTATAATTTAAAATATTTTAATTTTAAAATTTCTCATTTACCCTTAATAAAATTATTTTCAACCACACAAATATCTCAGAATTATTTTAGAACATAAGTTTCAAAAATCACCATTTTTTCTTACTATTGTGTCAAGCCAAACAACACCACATAAATAAATTCATAATTCATTAGATGCTTTTTATGAATTTCAACTAAGTAAATTGCTCTCAGTTATTCAATCATTTGATAATTAGAGTCATTCTTTGATAAATGATCACATGAGTCAGTCTCAATAGAATTTGATCAATCCTATTTTATGTTGTTATGGTGGAGAAGTGATAGTCGATTTCTCATACAGTCGCACAACTATTCAGTTGCGTGATCATATGAGAAATTAAATCACTCCCTCGATATATATTGACTAATTTTTATACCATAAATTTTAAAAGTCATTCTTTTTTTTCTTAAATACCGTAAAATAAAACGTTGTCACATAAAATAATTTGATCGGGTTTTTATGTAGTCACATAAATATTTAATTTAGTGATCATATGAGAAATCAAATCGTTCCCCGATATTTATCAACTAATTTTTATCTATTTTTTTTTTAATTGCAGAATTCTTGGTGCATTGGTGATAGTGACAGGGCTATACACTGTTTTATGGGGAAAATACAAGGACTACAAAGAAAAGGAAATTGAAGAATCAATAATTATTGAACCAATGAAGGGCATTAATGGAAATAATCAAATGATGATTATAATAATTAATGATATAGAAATGCAAAAAAATGATGGGAAAAAAATAATGTTGGCAAGAGAAGCAACAAAGGCTTAATTTTTAAATTAAATTACATGAAAAAAATATATATATGTGTAGAGCAATTTTGATATTAAAAATATTTTTAGAGCAATTTACTCTTGAGAATTTTGTATAAATAACAAATGCTTCATCACCCTTTGCATTTTTCTTTTTATGTATTTTGAAATCGAGATAAGTATTAAAATCACTCCTGAACTAGATGTAAATTATTACTTTCATCTTGGAACTATTGACAGTCTTAAAAACAACCCTCTAATTGACTAATCGAACTTAATTACACATCTAATTTACCTCGATTTGTCATATGACATAACAAAATATTGGAAATACTTATAAATTTGGTGAGAATGCAGGGGTGCATGCGTTTCACTTATGTTGCGAGATTGATAGTGTATTTAAGTTTAGTAAATTTAGTAGAGAGATGAATTTAAGACTATCAATAGTTCGAGGACGAAACTAATAATTAGCGTCAAGTTTAGAAATATTTCCAGTACTCCTCTCTTTTAATTTTTTCTATTTGAGATAAAATATATTTGAAAGTTCTAGTTTTGATTTAGAATACAAAACTGTCTAAAAAAATTGAAACTGTATCAACAAGAACAATTACAATTTTTTTTCTTTTTTGGTAAAATTATTTAATTAATTTTTGAAGCTAAATTAAATATATCGACTCAATTATTCATGGATAATTATTGTATATTTTCCCACTATTGTTGTTATCCTTCTGCCAAACATGCTTTTGAAAATGAAAATTGGAAACTATACATTATATCATTATCTTCAATAAAATTTCATACGTGAAGTTTGAAAAGGATATAATATATGCATATCCTAGTGCTACCTCGAGAAGTTAGAGAAATTGATTTTCAAAAATATCAAATTCAAGTAACACATATTAAAGTAGTGATAATAGAGAATAATAACAACAACAATACGATAATAGAAGCACAAATAATAACAGAAATCGAAGCATAAAATATTATGAGAATAATAAAATATATCACTAGACTGAATTAAAAGAAAATAGGATCAATTATTATATTGTCCAACAATTTTTAAAAAATAAATAAATAAAAGGGAAAAAAATTAGGTGGAGATATGAGTTTTTAATTTAAAAAAGAAATACACAAGAGATAAAAAGAGACGTGCCTTAGTTAGGGATAAAAAGAGGAGGAAAATGATAGTTTCATTTGTCCTCAAGGATAGAAAAAGATGTTTAATAAAGTTCACGCAAAAATAATTGAACTTTAATTATATTTATATCAGAACTATAAATTTTTTGAAAATTCGACATTTGCATACTCAAGATGAAACAATTCAATGTATTAGAAAGATTTTATTATTACGAGTGAAATGCGAGAATTCTGATAAAGAATGGGGGAAAATGAGACTCATTATTTTCTAGTTCGTTAAATGATAGAAAAATAAAGGAAAAAGATATAGGTTTGCTTTTTCTTTTTAAAGAATAAAATTCTTTTTTAAATTAAACGGTGTTTATTAATTACATAAAGTGAGATTTTCATAAAGAAATAAAAAAAAAAGAGATAGAAAGAGACATGGCTTAGGATTAAAAGAGAAAGAAAATGATAGTAGTATTTTTGTTTGTTTTGCTTTAAAATTTCTAAATTTTCAATTATGAATTGTAAATTATTTATGCTAATTAATAAATAATGACTAAGATCTTAATTATAAGAACTTTAAAAAATATATATATATTTTTACTAATTATTTTACGTTCACAAGGGATCAGAGAAAGATCGCACCCGTAAAAATATAATGTAGAGATAAATGATTGGTTGTATGCTATAACCCTTTTCAAGACTATTCTGATTTATTTTAATATATGAAATGATTTAAACATAATTTAATTTTAAAATTATAATTTTCTCTTATTACATTTAGACATATAATTGTTTGGTTAATTAGTGGTCTATGCTTAGCCAAATATTACAAAAATCAAAATGGGAAGCCATCAATAATTAAAACAATAAAGTATTATTATTGAGAATTGAGAAGTATTTTTTTAAAGGAATTTTCTCATATAATCACCCAAAGAAATTTTAATTATGCTCCATAGCTATAGTTGGGTAATTACATTTCATAACTATAATTATAGCAGCAGTTGCATAATTCCTGCATCATTTGCCTATGTTTGTATAATTTGCTATACAATTCGCAGTTTTTGTATAGCATTTGTATTTTTCGTTATACAATTCGTGAACAACGTTTATATAGTTCGCTACACAATTTGATTTGTACACAACTTTTGTATAATCACGCACATGCAAAATCACACAACATTTTGCATAAATCGCGCGGATTACAAAAAAACTCAAATTGAAATCACAGTTTGATATTTGCTGCGAGCCGTAACTAATTCAAACTATAACTATATTAACTAACAACAACAATAACATACTCAGTGGAATCCCACAAGTGGGGTTTGGGGAGGGTAGAATGTACGCAGATCTTATAGAGGTAAAGAGGTTGTTCCCCCGGAACCCTCGTCACAAAAACTATAACTATATTAACTAATTAACTAATATATATTTATTTATCCGCGTAATTTTTTTTCCGAAGCAACTCCTTCACATCAAATGTCTTCTAGTTGAAGGAAAAACAACTCTTTCTTCCACCAAAATCACTATTTTGGTCCAACTATCAAAAAAGTATATTAATTAATTATTAAGTTGAGTCTTTTTAAAAAAAAGCCATATAATTGATTATCATATCACACGTATGTACTAAAAAAGAAGGATTTTCCCATTTTCTCAAGAAAACTTTTAACTTTAAAAAAAAAAATTAAATTATTGAAAAAAACAATTTTATGATCTTTATTTGTCACATTATAGGCCAGTCAATTAATACTCTTTTTTCAGTCTCTTAGGCAATCAATGAGTCCTCTTTTGCATGATTAATAAAAGAAAAATACATTGATTCAAAAGTGGACATCATTATGTTTTTGAAAATAAAAATATTGTAAAAAATTATAGATTTATCGATAACGAGTTGTTGATTTAGCAGTAATTTCGATAACGATTCAAAAAAAATTTTGTTATCGGTTCTTAACGGTTTTTGGTTTTTTCTTAATGAGTTAACCGATTATCCAGAAAGTAAATTAAATAACTATATTTGTACCATTTGGTATATAAAGTCTTTGAACACTTTCATACTTTTAGTTTTGATTGTTTCAAATTCTCAGTTATTCTATAATGTGACAGTGTTTGCTTTTGAGCAAGATGCAATCTGTCAACTCATGTATATGGTTCATTTGATTTGTCACCTTGTTTCTAAGTAATTTTCAATAAAGAAAATTTTGTGTCAAATGTTAACGGTTAAATTGATAACAGTCACTAACCGATAAAACAATAACCGGTAATGGTTCCATGACATCTTAGCATAGCTTCTAACTGATAACCGATAAGTCGAACCGATAAATTTCAAAATCGAACAAAACTGACTGACATACAACCCTATTAAAAATAGATATCAGATAATATTGTGTACAATAGACTCTTATTTATATGATTTTTTTACGAATACCCGCTAATTATTAAATATTAAAAGAAAAAGTACAAAGAGGCATATTAAACTAAATGTCCATCTCTTTATATGTCAACTTTAATCTAAAAAAGTTTTTTTTTTTTATGAATAATCTATCAATATTTCAAACTTTCGGTACCTAAAAAACACTTATAAAAGTAAAAGTTTTTTTTTTTCAACGGACGGAAAATAAACATTTTGTAATTGTAAATTTATGTAAAAATAAATAAATAAATAATCACAAATGAAAGAAAGATTGTGACTTTTATTATTTTGGATGTTTATGTAAAAGTGATTTGGCTTATTAACTATAATTACTAAAAAAAAATTAGGATTTTTCTTTGGGATTTTAAATTTAAAAGTGATTTACCTCCCTAGCTACAATTTTAAACACATTTATAAAAGTATTTAGTGATCATACAATTTGTTGTGCAGTCTCTCGGTTCATCTGTACTTGTCCACTATGCTAAAAATAAATATCCAATAATACTTGTTCGATTTACAAAATCGAGAGAATTTTACGTTTAGTGTCTAATTTACCCTTATCATTAATTATACTCATTTTTCTTAATTATATTTTTGAAAATATTGTATTTATTATTTTTAAAGAGAGATTTGATAAAATTACCTCTATCATTTACTATTTCTTAATCGTTGTGTCAAGTCAATAATGAATAACTATTGTTGGACGAAGAGAGTGTAATGTAAATATCCATTATTGATCTTTAATACACTCTTTGTTAAGAAAACACCAATTAAATAGTTATTTGATTACATGACCTGATTTAATTATCAGCCGCTCACTATCTATTTTTGTTATTCAAAACTTTAACAGCATAAAACTCAAAATAAAAGAATTATGTCTTCGCTCTTAATATATACATAAAAGTAATTTTTGATGTACAAAAAAATCGATTCACTAAACACAAAATTGATATAACATTGTTATAATTAAATTCATCATATAACATGATGACAATATCATCAAAAGTATATAAATCGAATCTTAATTCATCATATAACATGATGACAATATCATCAAAAGTATATAAATCGAATCTTTTTTGTCATTCCTTCAATCAATCATTTATTATTAGAAAAATTTATGTGGTAGAGATTGATATATTATTCATACTTTTAACGCTTTTATCAATTTCACCTGAGGAAAATACAAAATAAAAAATAAATAAAAATAAAAAATTATTATGTCGAATGTAACAAGAAAAAATGAATTGATTAAATCAATCTAAAGATAACTACAAATTGTTTCTATTTCTTGGAAAAATAACTTATTATACTAATAACATATAATTAAAATATGTTGATAACATAAAATTTATTTAAACTGACAACATATATAAATTATATTATTAAAAAATAGAAGAAAATAAAAAAAAATTAAAAAGTAGGATCAATATAGATGTTCCTACCTCTTGAAAAATTGTCTTTAAAAATGCAAACATTGGAAACCCAAAGGGTCACCTTTTGTCTTTCCACCAACAGAAAAAATAAGAACCCCACGTTCATACGATTAAATTTAAATTTACGTTATAAAATTTTACATTAAGATAAAATAAATATTATATTAAAATTCAAATCTGAAATCTCTTTCATGTAAAATTAAGTCTTGAGCCTAATTTACACCCAAAGGTAGCTCAAAGGGAGAAGGATTGCCCAAGCCTTATAAGAGTCCACCCATCTTATTAACCATCAATGTGGGATTTTTGTCTTTCTTTTACACCCCACCTCACGTCTAGTGCTTAGTATCTGGTGCATAGGTAATTTTAATTTTTTGGGAGCCCAACATTAGGTGAGATAGGTCCTAGACCTAATTTTATATTGTATCAGAGCAGGGCCCATCTCACCCAATGTTGGGCCCCCAAAAAATTAAAAATTGCCCACGCACCATATGCTAACCAACTGGGCATGAGGTGAGATGTTGAAGAAAGACAAAAGTCCCACATTGGTGGTTAATGAGATGGGTGAACTCCTTATAAAGCTTGGGCAATCCTCCTCCCTTTGAGCTAGCTTTTGGGGTGTGAGTTAGGCCAAGACCTAATTTTCCATGGTATCAGAACAGGATGTATCTCACCCAATGTTGGGCCCCAAAAAATTAAAAATAGTCCACGCACCAGATGCTAAGTACTAGGCGTGAGGTGGGGTGTTGAAGATACAAAACCCCCACATTGGTGGTTAATGAGATGGGTGAACACCTCATAAGGCTTGGACAATCCTCCTTCTTTTGAGCTAGCTTTTAAGGTGTGAATTACGCTAAAGACCTAACCAGATGTTAAGCACTGGGCGTGAGGTGGGGTGTTGAAGAATGCAAAAACCTCACATTGGTGGTTAATGAGGTGGGTGGACTCCTCATAAGGCTTGGGCAATCCTCCTTCCTTTGAGCTAGCTTTTGTGGTGTGAGTTAGGTCCAAGATCTAATTTTACATGGTATCAGAGCAGGACCTATCTCACGCAATGTTGGGCCCCAAAACTTAAAAATTGTCCACGCACCAAATGTTAAGCACTGGACGTGAGGTAGGATGTTGAAGAATACAAAAGTCCCACGTTAGTGGTTAATGAGATGGGTGGACTCCTCATAAGACTTGGGCAATCCTCCTTCCTTTGAGCTAGCTTTTGAGGTGTGAGTTAGGCCCAAGACCTAATTTTACATGGTATCAGAGCAGGACTTATCTCACCCAATGTTGGGCCCCCAAAAATTAAAAATTGCCCACGCACCAGATGCTAACCAACTGGGCGTGAGGTGGGGTGTTGAAGAATATAAAAGTCCAATATTGGTGTTTAATGAGATGGATGGACTCCTCATAAGGCTTGGGCAATCCTCCTTCGTTTGAGCTAACTTTTAAGGTGTGAATTAGACCCAAGACCTAATTTTACATGGTATCAGAGCAGGACTTATCTCACCCAATGTTGGGCCCCCAAAAATTAAAAATTGTCCACGCACCAGATGCTAAGCACTGGGCGTGAGGTGGGGTGTTGAAGAATTAAAAAGTCCACATTTGTGGTTAATAAGATGGGTGGACTCCTCATAAGGCTTGACAATCCTCCTTCATTTGAACTAACTTTTGAAATGTGAGTTAAGCCTAAAACCTAATTTCACATTTCCTCAATCAGAAAACACATGATTGTTAGATTTGATTTCATCATATATTAAACCTAGTCAAAAGATGAAACTTTTGAGGTGCACACAATGCTTCATCATTAATTATGTTGATTAAAAAAAAAAGTTAATCCACCAATGTTTGTTTGCTTTTTTTTTTTTTTTTTGTTTTTTTAAAAAAAATTGTGGCTTAGATATTATAAAGTCATGATGTCTTTTAGAATATGTAGTGTTATATTAGGGTTGAAATAATTTTTTTTCATAATTGGATATTCATATATATTTTGTGGTCCTAATCTTCAACTATCTTTTGCTTCTTTCTTAATGGAGATTACAACTTGGGTTTTTCAATTTCAACATGAGGGTATTTTAGTCCATGTGATTTTGGTAAAGAAATTAACTTAGTATTAACTCAACCCAAAAGCCAGCTCGTGAAGAAAGTATTATTCAGTACTATATAAAAAGATTATTCATTCCTTTTTTAATTTAGATGTGGGACTCTTCGAGGTACATCAATATTACTTATAAACAGTAATTTGATCATTAACATTTGTGAAAAAAAATAAAAATGAAATTCGACATTTAAGAATTGTTTGAAGATCCTGAGGTTAATTGTAGTATGTTCGATCGTTGACTCTAGTTTGCTTGTTGTCATTGTGCGACGCTTTATCTAAAAAAACATCTAACCAGCTAATTTTTAGTATTGAGTTATTCCAATAGGTTTAATTTTAGTTAAGCTAGAAATATTATTGGTAATTATACACTAATATCTAATTAATTAGTCTAATTAAAAAAAAATATATCACTAAAACTCGTTGATTTTTCGATTTAGGACCACTATTAGATGTTTCATCACACTATCCTTCTTTTAATTAAGTGATCAAAACAGTTCAAGATATTTATGTACTCCATATTAAACAAAAGTTATTATTAGGAAAAAGTATTGTTTAGTTTAAATTGTTCATAAAGTATTACCAACATGTTAAAGTCATGGACCTGACTAATTTAGATTTGTATCAGGTAATGCTTATGACGAGTTCATATGAAGAAATTAATTTTCACTTAAATGTTCGAGATCTTTGATCAAATGTAGAGAGAATGGTTCACACATTAGACTATTAATTGGTGCATTTATTTTCATTAAGATTTTTGAAGAATTTAATTGGTCTAAACAGATCTTAATCATTAAGAGGTAGAACAAAATCTTAATATTATTAAGAGGTATTCTTGTATGGATATATTCATCATCACTACTCTATTTACGATCACCAGCCACAACCACTAACCACCTCTTCCATCACAACCTACACGATCACCATTACCATCGTCTATCACCAACCACCTCTGCCATCACAACCATCACAATTGCTAACAACTACTGCCATCAATTGCCGTTGCCACTCCCATATCTGTAGTTGCCGCCATCTCCACCATCTCTACCCCCAATATAGTCCAGTCTTACTACCAACAAACTCTCCCGTCACAATTAGCGTTGTCGCCAGCTATCACCATACATTTTCCAGTCGACACCACTATCACTACTACCTTCACCAGTATTATCATCCACTATCATTATTGCAGTAAATCTCTACTAAAACATAATATCGTAAATCACGGGGAGGTGATTGTTATAAAGTGAAACCTTAATGGGGTCTCTAAAATTATTTTTAAATATTAAATGATTGGTGCAAGTGGATTAAGTGCTTAATCTATATTTAAGCAATTGTTATTAGATCATTAAACACTTAGGCTGAAGTGTATATCATCAAAGTTGTGCCTACCTACTTGATCATTCACTAGAAGGCTACATAATTAAGTTGATAATTACGTAATTGAGAAATAGTTCCTTGTAAGATTAACAATGCTTTTATCTTTGTGGATATCCACTAATTAATTAATTACATCACCAATTCACAAGATCCAAAAATATGGGAAGAAATATCTGTATTTGCATCATAAAACGATGCGGACAAAAGAAAAAGAAACGTGCACATTAATAACAAAGTAGGAAAGATATAGAATCATTAATTCCACTCTTAATTAATTTAAAAAATTAAATTTGAGTTTTGAAAATTAAATAAAAATATTGGTACAAAGAGCTTCCCTTATTTTTAAATGAACTTTATGTACCATAAATCTAAATTTGTCAAAATTTTAAGCAAATACCAAATATCGAATAAAAAAAATGCTGAAAATGAAAAGGCAGATATCAAACTACATGAGTGGTACTCTATCGATCTATTTCAACTTGTTTATCCTATTTTTCTTTTTTAGTTCATTTGAAAAAAGAATATTTTTTTTCATTTTCAATAACTTTTTAATTCTAACTTTTTACGCGACAAATGTTTAAAATCACAAGATCAAAGATTATTTTGATATATCATACATATATTTAATTTAATAACCACAAAATTCAAATTTATTTTTTTAAACTCTGTTCTAAATCAAAACAGAACAAATAAATTAAAACGAAACTTAATAAAAATATCTAAATTAGAAAATTGTGATGGTGTGATTCTCAAGGAATAAAACTAGTAAAGTTAAAAGGAATCTAAATATAGGTTGAAATTCTAATCCCACATATAACAATAAAAATCCCACTAACTATTGTTATATTCCTAAACTTTTAATTACATAGTATAGTATATAAAATACAATATAATATTATAATAAATATTCACTTAATATTATCCAAAGTGTAATCAGTTCCAATATGTTGGGTGCTGTGGAATAATCATTAAAAAAAACTAATTATTTTATTTATTTTTAAACTAATTTTTTTTTTATTTCTAATTAAATTATTTCTATCAACATTTTACATTTTCTTGTTTATTTTGTTATTTTTAAACTAATTTTTTTTTTTTTTTTGGTTTCAGAATTATTGGTGCAGTGCTAATAATGGCAGGGCTATATTTTGTTCTATGGGGAAAATAAAAGGAGCACAAAGAAAAGGAAATTGAAGAATCAATAATTAATATTAATGAAAATTATCAAATGATTATTCTTGAAAATAATGATTTAGAAATGCAGAAAAATAATGAAAATAAAATCTCAATTCCAGTAGTAGGTATTAATGTATGAAAAGATTTATTTATTTATTTATTTATTTATTTATTTATTTGGTCTAGGAATTAATTAGAAACCAAAAAAAAAAAAGAGAATTTTTACTTTTACATTTATTATTTTTCTATTTCTGGGAGGAATTTTGAGCTTTTATGCCTATCAAATTAACTTTTTGGAGTAAGCTAATTAAGTTATAATATATTTAAGGCATATTTTACATGTTTATATTAAAATATTCGATAGTTGTATCGAAGATCTATCGAAAATAGATATTTTACTTATACAAGATGAGATAAAATTATGTACTTATGAACTTATTGAATATATTATTATTTTTATAATTAGTTATTTATTTATGGAATTTTTTTATTTTTATTTTTTGCTTCAATGATTATGAAAATTCTTTTATGTGTTGCCAATTTATTACTCATATCTGATTCATATCCCACTAAGTTAGTGGCTGACTTTATAATTATATGTCCACCATTTTAAACTATATAACAATTTTTAATTTTTTTAATCAAAACTTAACATGATTATCTATGTATTTAAATTATTTGGAAAAACAAAAAAAATTGAAATTAAATTGTTCTAGTAGTAACTAATAGCATAGCTTGAAATGTGTGGATTAAACGTGTGTCGTGGATTGACTCATGTCAGAAATTATAGCTGATTTTAATTTAAGTGAAGACAGACAAAAAAATATATCATTATCTATTGAATTTCGAACCATTTGTCAACTATGAACTCTAGGAGGGGCATGTGTCTAATGTATGGCGCTCGAAATTTCTCGATTATCAAGTAAAAATTAATAATATTATTGTGTATTTGTTATTTTAACGTAGGTGTTTCTCGAAGTAGGTGGAGGATAATAATTAAAAAGTGTTCAACTTTTAATCAGTTAATTCTTTTCCCATGATTCATCTTAATACAATAACAACGACATACCCAGTGGAATCCCACTAGTGGAGTCTGGGAAGGGTAGAATGTACGCAGACCTTACCATTACCTCATAGAGATAGAGAGGCTATTTCCTGGAAATTCATCTTAATCTAATTGAGACTTTTGAAAGTTAATTTCTCATATTAATTAATTTCTAGTTCTGTATATTTATTTAAAATTAAATGGAACAAATGCTAGAATTTCATAAGCAAAATTGTGGCTAGAATCTGGTGAACAAAAAAGTATAAAGAAATCTATATATTTTATTCCAAAATATCTTTTTTTGTTGGAAGCTAAATATTTCAAATTCAGATTCAGATTCAGATTCCAAACTTCAATTAACATTACTATACATGTACTAGTTAATTAGCTAATATAGTTATAATTTAAATTAATTATGACTTGCGGCAAACATCTAGTTATAATTACAGTTTAAGTTTTATATAATTTTGTGGGGTAATAGGACCTTCATAAATTTTAAGTGTTTACTTAAAAAATAGATATAAGTTTAGGAGAAACTTGATGTATTTTCTCGTTATATTATGAGCTTCATTTTAAAATATGTAAATTTTAAAATGAAATCCTATTCTAATTCTATGGAATCATATCAAATTTTCTCACACTTTGCATAGAATCTAATTCCTATTATAATATAAATAAATATAAAAGGAAAATCTTAATGAAAATAAACTTATCCATTAGTAGCACACGTTATTATACAAAATATATAATTTTATGAGTAAAAATGAAATTTCTCTACACAATTTTCGGAACTTCAAAATTTTGAGGATAAATTTTTAAAATCTGATAAAAATTTAATCCAAAAACTACGACCAAATGTTAGATTAATTGTTTGAGGATTTTGGAGAAAATCGCACAAATTTCATCAGAAAATGAATAATCAACAACAACATACCTAGTGAAATCCCACAAGTGGGGTCTGGGGAGGGTAAGATGTACGCAGACCTTACCACTACCACATTAGGTAGAGAGGTTGTTTCCTGGGAACCCTCGTCACAAAAACTCATCAGCAGAATAAGCTAGATATGATAAACAGGCAAGAAAGAGAAGAACACATGATAATACGTAGATACAGGATAGTTAGCATATAAAGGCAAAAAGATAACATATAAAAGGCAGACAATTAACCACTCCTTCCTATCTACCCTATTAGCCTGCTACTCTAATTTCTCGACCTCCACTCCTTCCTATCTAAGGTCATGTCCTTGGTGAGATCAAGTTTCACCATATCATATCTAATCATCTCCCCCCATAGATAAGGTTATAGCCCTATCAGCAGCATCAAATGACAAGACGAACATATAAATAACACATGACAGAGTGATGAAGTGGGGCGTTACTTATGGTTTTTTTCCATCTATAAATCCATTTATATATAGTTTTACTATCGAATAATAAAATTCTACGTAAAAAGCTAAAAAAGCGAATACGTATGATATAATAAAACTTTTTATTAATTTTTTAGAAAAATATTTGCTTGTGGATATATATTCTAAAACATCCCTCAATACTTAATTGCTCTATGATTACATTGTCATTTTGTGTCTTTTCCCAATAACTTTTTCTCATTAATCAAAATCATTACAAGTTGAGAGATTTGTCATCAAAATTCACAACATTAGTAAAGATTTTGTACATTTTTTTCAACTTGATTGTTGCAATTATTAATTACTCCACTTATAAAAGATCTCTTAATGAAGTCATCCATATCTTTCAATCATTACATTTGTCTCTAAATGTTAATTAATAAAATAATATAAACAAATCTAAGGGCTATATTTATTGCAAAAGGTTTATCATTATTTCTAGAGAGTTTGAGCTTCATTTAGAAACTTTTCTTATATTATTGATATTTGGCTACAAGTTGCTTGCAAAATTATTATTTTTATAACAAGAACTCGCAGTTGCTATACTTTGGATACGCACAAGTAAACTCTTGCTTCTATGTAATAGTTCGCAAATCATATAGGAGAAGTAACCCAAACTAGACAAGCTCGGTGCAACGAGCTCAACCCAAAAGGCAAACCCCTCGCTTTCGCCGACAAGGGATTTCGAACTTGAGTCTCGAGCCCAAACCACTGGGTTTTCCCGGAGAGTAACATATAAAAATTATTATTATTTGGATTATTCAATAAAGTATTATTATATAACACAATAAATAAATAGATGAAAGTGACAAGTGCAAAACACAGTATTGTGGATGTAGATAAAACAGAATCTACAATTTACTTTCCAATATTTGGATTAAAAAATGATTTTTTCTAATGTGTTTAAGTTATACATATCGTCAACATAAAAAAAATTCACACTACCATATTACCTATTGATTATAAATCTCACATTTTACGAAAGTTTACTTGTTGATATCATTAATTGTGTGCGTATATATGTGTGTATATGACTTTCTTTACTTATTTGTAGAATGATTTAATATTCGAGACATAAGAAATATACCTGATCAATTCGATCAAACACTCGCCATTTTCAAAATTTAACATGATTTATTCAATACACACTTAAACTTTTTGTAATCCCAAATGTAACACTTAGACACTAGGCTAGAACCACCTGAGTATGTTTTTGCTATATTTATAACAACAAATTGAAAAATGGATAGGATTTTGTTTGGATATTATATATCTTATAGTCCAATAAAATAATTTATTTAACAAAAAAAACAAGTATTAAATGGACAACTAGTAATAAAGATATCCACTTGAATTTTCTAAAAATTGTATTGGAGACAAAAGGACAATTTTAAGTGGATAAGGCCTAGAGCATAAAACTCCACTTTAATTTCCACAATAATATTATTATGTATATTTATTATATGGTTAATCTTCATGGAAGTCACTAGTAAAGATTTAATTAGTGGACACATAATCATGATATGATTAAGCAACTTCTATTCTCCACATAAATTTTTCCTCTATATGAATAGTATATATACTAATTATATATGTGTCCCTCCTTCAAATTAAGGGGTTTGAAAATATGAAGTGGGTATATATATATATATGTCAAGATATTCGATATCTACTATTTATACATAAAAAGAAATAATGTTAATCTTGTATATATAGTTATTTTTCCGCTGATGAATCTCCTTGCCTCTGCCTGCTCAACATTTATCTTTATTATCTTCGTTCTAGTTTGTTTTAGGCCGTCAAGTCGGTGCAAAAAGATCGACCCTTCACTTGTTGATCAATCACGAGTCGAACTCGTTGATCTTTTGCTACGCCTTTTACCTACTCACTTGTGTTGGATTTACTTTTTTTAGTTTAAAAATCGTACTTTTTTAGCTTCCGTCATGTGACCAATAGGTCACGGGTTCAAGCCTTGGAGACAGTCTATGGCAGAAATGTGAGGTAAGGGTGCGTATAATAGACCTTTGTGGTCGGGCCCATTCTCGAACCTTGCGCATAGCGGGAGCTTTAGTGCACCGGACTTGCCGTTCTTCTTATATACTATCCAAAATTCTTTTTTTTTTTTCAATAAATACATAGGTGGTATTAAGTCACAAATATGAAACTAAAAAATAAGAAATATTAATGTTTGATTTGATTTGTAAAGCTACAATATTATGAGAAGAAAATATACTCATTGATTAAAATAAAGTTGAATTAACATACATAATTACAAATGTCCCAATAAAAGACAAATACATTAAAGAAAAGGAGAGGATATTGCATCATCAAGAAAAGGTAACTCCATTTTCATAATTCAATAATAATATTTCTATGATGATGTCAACTGAAAACATTATATTTAGCATTATTTCAAAAAATCAGGTGCGGATCTAGGGAGGCGAAAATGTTCATTTAAATCTATCGATAAAAATTATACCATATATATATATAAAAGAATATTTATAGTGTATATATAGATTTTGAATCCGCTGAACACAAAAATAAAAGTTAATTTAGTAATTTAGAGAGTTTAAAATTCATCTTGAAATATTTACATTTCCAAATATTATATTTTTATTTTTTGAATCTCAATAATAAAAATTCTAAATCTATCGTCGTCACACAAAATAATACAAATAATTGGAGTGCTTTGCAATGATTAATGTTGTGGTAAAGTTTCATGCATCATCAAACCTGAACAGTTGCAACCATCTGAGATTGTTATTCTATGTTGTAATTATGGATAAAAATTGACAAAAATATTGTGTTCTTTTGAGGCATTACATCATTTTAATATTATTTGATAGTTGAAACAATGTGAGGTTCTTGATAAATTCAACAACAATGATAAAATACCCGATAAAATCACATAAGTGGGATCTGAAGAGGGTAAAATGTATGCAGACCTTAAAATATTTCCGAAAGACAAGCTAGCCTTAACCCAATTATGATGTGTGACATCATCATCGATATTGTCACTACTCTGGATGATAGACCCAAGATATTTAAAGTTATCTCTCTTGGGAATAGATTGAGTGGCAAGCCTCACCGTCAACGTCTGTGTCATCCCTCGCAATACTGAATTTGCACAAAATAATTTTTCAGGTAATATATTTATATTCAATAAATTGGGAGGGGGGGGGGTGCTTTGTCTCTAACTTATATGCTAAAATGTGTTGGATTTGCAATAAAGTTAAAAATGCAAGGGATTAGACACTACATGAGAGTGGTATATCCAATCACCCACTTTCTATGCATTATTGGGGTTTGCTTCTATTTTGTTTATTGCTTATGGGTTGTTGAGTCGAGGGTTCTCAGGAAACAGTCTTTCTACTTTTATGTAGATATGAGATAGTTATAAGGTCTGCGTACATTCTATCATTCCCAGATCTCGCTTGTGAAAATCAACTGGGTATGTTGTTGTTGTTATTTGGTTCTATTTTGTTTATAATTTATACTAGAATAAACATAAACAATTTTAAAATTTTGTTAATATATATATATATATATATATATATAATCACATATTGAAAAGTCTTAGGAAAAATTAATTTATTAAATCTGTAAAATAGTGTCATGGATTTTAGAAAAATAAAAGACGATATACATTATATTTTTCACTTGTTTAAGTTTGAAATTTATCACGGTAATATAATGTTTACGCATTAAGAATTGACTTACTTGTACAACTTTACTAAGAGAATTTTAGGAGCATTTTCAAGTATATAATACCTAATTTTATGGTCTCATTTTAAACAAAACAAATCATAACTTAAAATGGTTTGCAAAAAATACAAAACACATTTTGTACATTTATGTATGATTTAATTGAGAAAAAAAAAGTAAGTATTTGTGTTTTTCAAAAAAAAAAAAAAATCTTTGGAAAACACAAAAAAATAGTTGTACTTAATGCTTTGCTTTATAATGGGCTATGCATGGGCTTCGATTTAAGCCCAAAAGTAATGGACCAATTGGTGTCATTTTGCACTTTTGACCCTTTTTGTGTTTGCCTTTAATTCATGGCCTTGGTAATAAATAATTTTTTCGTCGGGCATATCGACGAATTATGTTCGAATATGACTTCAATTTCTGAAATACTGTTTGGTTTTTTGTATGATTCTAAAAGTAAAAATTGAATGAGATGATCGCTTTTCATCGATTAACGTATAATTAAAAAATATATATATTAATTACAATGACTTTTTATCGTTATCTTCTTTGTTCGAAGAGTCGCTTATTCATCTCTATGTTTTTCCCCTAGAATTCAAACTTCTAACAAAATTTGTTGGGAGCTTTTAGTGTTTAGTTATGGTTATTTTTGTCATGTTTTATTTTAGCATTAAAAGTGGCTAAATATTAAATAGTTATGAAATAAATATTTTTATTTTTAGAGCATAAGGGGAAAATTGTGGCTTTAATATTGAACGACAAGGTAAATATATTGAAAAAAACTCACAAAAATATCTTGGGCGGTGCCACAATCTGTTTGACGTACAACGATGTATTGAACTACTTCAACAAATCTTATAACGAAAGAAATATAGTTTATTTGCCAGAGTATAAAGATAAAAATGACAATTTTTTGTGTTTTATGCCTGATAATATAATTTATGCATAATTAATTCATATATTATTAATTTATACATAACTTTAATTAGCTATTAATCATCCCTTAATACTTAAAAATGTAATTAGTTAACTCATTATTAAAATACAATCAACCATATTTTATCATAATTTTTTTTATTTTTTACGAATATTAAAAAATTAAGATATCTAATTAAAAACGAAGAAGTACGTGTATTATCTTTCATATAAGAAGCAAAAGTTAGTCGCGAACACTCAAGTCCGATCCCACAAACCCCAGCTCAACTCTCTCTAAATCTCAAACTGCAAAAATGGAGAACCCAAAATCCGATCAAGCTCCGGCAGTAAACTGCTCAGCTCCGGTGCCGGAGAATTCGAAATCCGACGAGGATCCGTCACCTCCGACTACCGCAGAAAGATGGGAAGAGAAACCGGAGATAGAAGATCCAGAGATCTTACGTCAGCCTAAGAGAAGAAAAAACTGCCCAAGTGCTTTAGATAATTTCGATCCCGTGAATCCAGGTTCTAATTTTGGATTTTCCTTCTCGTTTGACTCGAAATTCTCCGGTTGTTCAACTCCAGAAGTTACCCCCAAATTCGGATCGTTTAATCGGGTAAAACCCGTTTCTAGCAAAGATCCGAAATCTGAAGAAACTGTACTAAACGAAGAAGATGAAAATGATGAAGATAATGAAGAAAAATCCGATGTTATTGTAGAGAAGAATTCTTTGGGTTTGTTGAGTTCAGTTGATGGGATCAAAACTGTGGATTGACATAGATCGGAACTACAGAGTGAACTGACAGAATTACCCATATCCTATCCACCGGCCGGCGTTTCTCATCGGGACATCCCCGCCGGCGGCTGGATTTGGTGGGGAGGCGGGGGGGGGGGGGGGGGGGGTGAGGGGGGAATGGGAGCACGAAATGTGGCTATATTTGTAAAACACCGAAAACAGAGTTTTTTTTGTTGTAATTTTTGTACCATCAATAATAATGAGTGAGTTTTTTTAATTTTTATTGTGTTTAATTTTATGATAATATAATTTTATTTTTTAACTTTATTGGCATAATATATACGATGGTACTTTACCGAATCATAATCAAACACGTGGTAGCTTTCGTGATGATGTTTAAGGTTCCGCGGTACTTTACCAAATCATAATCAAACACGTGGTAGCTTTCGTGATGATATTTAAGATACGATGATACTTTACCGAATCATAATCAAACATGTGATAACTTTTGTGGTGGTGTTTGAGAATTCTAATATATCGTATTCGCTAATAGAATGTGTTAGCACCTAATCGTTTTTTAATAATATATTTGCAGGGATATTCAGGAAGCACGTAACTAGAAAGCAAAGAAGGAAAATCAATACTGAAAAGGAAGAGATGACAACTCAAGAATCAATAGTGAAGATCACCAAGAAAGGTAGAGAATCAAGAAAGAGGTAATTAGACGAAGTGACAGATGCAAATCAACCCACAATCAAGAAAGTGAAGATACCAAGAATCAAGTAAATCAACAAAATCAGCCCGCATTCGAGGAAGAGATGATACCAAGGATTAAGTATGTCGACACTCTATACAAGGGAAGAAGATCTTCAAAGACCTTCAATCTCAGAACCTTTACAAATCTTTGATCGAAGGAAACTCCCTTGGGTCTTCCTAAAAGAGCTCCAACAGGTATCTCTCAAAGGTTATATATAAAAAGGTCTCCACCCCTTTGCTGAATACATACACTTTGCTTGAAACTTCATTGATATTGTCTTTCTACTTATAAAATCGTGTACTCTTCAAACGAACAATTGTAAAAAAAAAGAGAAAGAAAATACTTTAGAATAGTTTATACACGCAGAAGCGTCTCAAAAAAAAGCATATCAGATGTCGATAAAGTGTAAAAAAATCTCTAAATTATTGTGAACCGAATCAGTATAAAAAATCTCGTCTCATCTCCTTTTAAATTATTATTTTCATTATTAATATCTATGAACTAACTTGCAAGTGAGTTGACTATCCTATGAGTACTTTTAGTGCACACTCAAAAGCTTATTTCATTTAGATACCTAATCCAAAAGATAGTAGGTCTTTAAAAATTCTTAATAATTGACATTTCCTTTTCAAATGAAAATGTTTAATTAAATAATTAATTTATTTTCAATGATACCACCAAATTGCACGTGCGAGATGTTTCCTTGTCATGTTACTATTGAAGTAGTGATTGATATATAATGGACCATAGTACAAGCTACACGTGTGCACCACAATTACACGCATTGAATACAGTGGCAGAGTCAGAATTTTCGTTAAGTTCAAAATTTTAAGAAGTAAACACACGAAATAAACGAAGGGGGTTCGACATCTCTCTCTCTCTCTCTCTCTCTATATATATATATATATATATATATATATATATATATAATTTATTTTTACCATATATAAATAGTATAATTTTTTATCGTAAAGGGTTTGAAACCCCCTAACTTCAATGTGGCTCTGCCACTGATTGGATGTGTTTGGTGGGGGAAGAAAAATATTTTTCTAAAAAATAAATTTCTTTTGTGTGCGTGCACGTAGTTAAAAACATTAATTTCAAAATATTTATAAATAATTCAGGTATATTATCGGTGATGGTGAGAATAAGGTATGGGATGTGACTGTAATTGTTGTTTCATTTGGGGAGCGGGGGTATAAAACTTATCTTTCGTAATTTGATAAGGTTGGGATAAGATTTTTAGCGCTCATTTAAGAATAGAACTTTAAAGTCTGGTCCAAATAAACTCGCTAATCTTTAGGACTTGAGCAATATGAGTTTGACTGGTTCGTGGGTCAAATAAAAAATAAAATAAAAATAGAATATTACAAATAATTAGATGAGTTTGAACTTAAAACCTTAAACCACACATATAAATATTACAAAATTTAAAAACCTTAATATTAACAATATTTTCTCATGCGTTTGTATCCAAATATTTACATAAATATCATTAGAATTACTTTATTTATAAATTTGAGATTTGGTTAACAAAGGAATAGTAAACATGCACCATGTAATAATATCTTGTCAATATTTATGTTAATATTTTAAAACTAGAATTTAAATCATAAAAAACACTTATAATCCTTTTGTAAAAATGGGCTGACCAATGCGGCTCGTAGCCCGAGTTGGGCTGATTGTTATTTAGCCCGTCAAAATAATAGATCAATTCGATCAGACCTGTAAAATCTCAAAGCTTGTTTTTTGGCTCGCTTGACAAAAATAAGATTTGTCACATCACATGTTTACATGCCATTCAATTGAAGATGGAGCAAAGTATTCAAAGTTGTGGATATAATATATGTAAAATAACAGGGTAGCCACATGAATTATCATGATCCTAGTCAAATTTTGTCCCTACAAAACCAAAAATGTTGATACACCAAATCTAGATATTAAAAGAAAAAGGGCCAAAAAGTATTAAAATAAAACATGAGTGACACTTTCACCAATTAGAAACCTACCAATAAGTCATTATATTAATGTATTCCATCAAATTTCTCTTTTGAATCGAGAATCTTTCAAAACAATTTATCTACTGTTTGTTCTTTCTGGTCTTTTCCAAACCCAACGATAACTGTAATCGTCCTTATTACATTATAGATATAAAATAATACGACAACAATAACTTACCTAGTGAAATCCCACAAGTGGAGTATAGAGAGGGCAAAATATATGCAAACCTTACCACTACCTCATAGAAATAAAGAGATTTTGGAAAGACCCTCAACACAAATATATCAACCCCAAAGCAGAAAATACTTCATACAAAAATGACTACAGTAGAAAGTAAATGGAAACTTGTAAATACAATACAAATAGCAAAATAAATGACGGCCAACAACACCACAATATATAATAACACGACCAATCCTACTAATATCACAAGGCAAGATATTATCCTACCCTTAATAAGCCTACTAGCCTTCTACCCTAATATGCAACCTCCATTCTTTTCTATCTAAGGTCATGCCCTCAATAATACGAAGTTGCGCCATATCCAGTCTCACAAATTTGAACTAGATGTGAGATAATGTTTTTTGTTAATGAAGCTTTGAACACAAGATGATTCATAAACCACATTTTTGTTGCAAGAGCAAGTAAACAAGTCAAATATAGAGTTATGATATGGGCTTAGAAGATATTAGAAACAAAAAGGCACTGTTATACATTTGTTGGTTGCTTTTCTTTTTTCCTACCTCTCAACACTTGCGCAAGAGGTATCATACATAACAGTGGTAATGCATGTCATTACAGGCCTGTCACCTCTGTGAACTTAAACCTGAAAATGCATCGCGGTACTGAATCTTCGATACAGTATTTACAAGTACAAACAACCACATATGTTCATTTGGGTGCGAGGGACGCCCTTTTGGCATTGTTCCCTCTTTGCAAAGCTCGTCAAATTTAGTTTCCCTTGGTCTTGGATGAGACGATACGTGGAACTCATTTTCATACTGGAGGCAGAGTTTGGCGACCAGAGGGAGGAAAATCCTCCATTCTGCAGCTATATACGTGGTACAAGAAGTAGAAACAGCGGGAACACCCACAAGTTTGAAGAAAAGATACCTGGTGAAGCTGCAAACGGAGTACATCAGAATATTACTTGGTATGAAGAGTAATATCACAAACAATAATGTCAAAGTAACATGTTGCAAAATAGAAGAGTTCCACTAGCTTTAATTCTCCGTCCCATTCCCAGCTGTAAGAAAGGTAGAGAACATTGAAGAGCTATGTTGCTCAGACTCCAAAAGCATTGCCGCACCCAAGTTGGATCCTCCAAAATGCACTACTTTTGGAGAATCCGACACGCATTTGTCAACATTTTTAGTGTCTGAGCAACATAGTTGAAGACTGATGAATGATTGCTTAACATGCCTCAAGGGCTCATTAGATTTCTGTATAAAACAAACAGAAAATGTTCGTTTAAATCTACTTACATGAAGATATCAAATTTGAAACTGAAGGTGTTCTGTGCGGAGGCTCTGCAACTGAAGGAGTCCTTGGAGGAGGCTGATTATGAGCATACACTACAGAGGGCAATGGGCTTGATACAGGGATTCTGTGCAGGATTGGAGTTGGAGCATGTGTTTGATGTTGTGGTGAGGGAGCAATGTGAGGTGCAGGGACTGGTACTTGAACAGGAGGCGGTGCAGGAGGATGAATCTTTGCCTTCCTTGGGTATCTCCCAAAATGACAAGGAGGTTGGGCCTTATGACGTTTGTGAGTTGGATGTACAGGGGCAGGTGCAAGCACTGGTGCTGATGCTGGCACTGGTGCAGATACGGGTGAAACTTTCCGGCTAACTGATCCACCTTTCTCAGCCCTCGGAGCAGGTGAAATTGCAGGAGCAACATTTGAACCTTGGTGATGGTGGTGGCTATGGTGGTGATGGTGATGATGGTGGTGGTAAGGTTGAGGAGCTGGAGAAGGTGAAGGACTGCCTCCGTTACCACCAAGAGAATGTTTTAAAATATTAGACAGGCTAACTTGTTTAACCCTCCCAAATACTGTGTTATTCAGGCCAAGGTTTTTAGAATTAGAACCAATGGTCTGAGCCAACTGCTTCAACCTAGAATTGGAAGGAATGCCAACTGCTAAATAAACTTGACACTGAATAATAGTGGGAGGATCCACTGTCGAACCCCTTGTATTAGTCAACTTGATATATAAGTTCTGCATCCAAAAGAGAAGTGAGAAATATCAATCCACAAGCAAACAGTAAACAAGAATGCTTCTAAATAAAATATAAAAGCAATCATACTATGCAAGAACCCAGCACAATTAGAAACCATGAATCCTCTACCATGACCAAGGGACCAATGCTTTCACAAGTATCAATAATATGGCACATAAATACGAAAATAAATTTCTTCAAACATATCTGCAACATGTGAGTGCACAAGCGTTTGTGCAGCAGATCGAAGGTGAAAACACGGTGAACCTTTTTCACCTCAAAACAGAACTGCAAGAAATGGAATTTTTGAACCATAATGATAGTTATCACTATCACAACAGTTCTTATTGAGGACAATTTTGTTACAAAATCATAATTTGCAGAAGCGGGACAAATCCTAGAACTTCAACTCCAAACCATTTCCAATGCCCTGAGCTCTGTTACAGACCTTTAGGAAGTACCCATAGTGACATTCATTTACAAGGATTTTGAGTTTCATATTCCTAAAGTGTTACTCTTATCTGTAAATGCCATCAAATTAACCTGCCAGGGAGAATATTATCTTTGGTAGTTAATACCTCCTATTATCATCTTCTTAATAATCATGACTATACCTGAAGGAGAAACATTCAACCTGACGCTATAAATATATATTAAAAAAACTACAGGTAGTTGAAGCTAATATTTATCATTTTCCATTTATTTAATTGCCTGGCATGTAGTTGAAGCTACTATACATCATTTTCCATTTATTTAATTGCCTTGCATACAAGAATGACAGAAAGCTGTAAGCGTCATGTAGCAAGAACAATAAGCCAAAGAGCATGAAGAAAGGAAAAGTGGAAATAAAACAGATATCATAAACACTTCTTAACTACATCGTCATGAATTGCATCAATGGCCAACATCCGAGGAAAGAAAAGGATATACAATTCAATGCATGTAACAGCAATCATATTCATGTACCTCGTATGATGCAAGATGTACCCCTGATTTCAGCTGGCTTGTTAGTTCATCAAATTTATCTTGAATTTCATCAATAGATGAGTTCAATGTAAAGTTGAATTGGATCTGCACATTTTGCATAAGGAATACACTTTGTTTGGGGATCACTGTAATCCCTCCTCTGAGTTTCAGCATATCGAAAGAAAAAGGATCACCAAACAAAGATGGCGTCAGGTGCAGAAATGACTGGTGAGTAATTACAGTTTCAAGTTCAGATCTGACTAAACTCAGAGCAGTTGGAGAGATCCTCATATTTTTCATATCAGAATCAACCGCAAAGACAACCCTTGTTATGTTTGATCCAGTTATATTTTCTAATGATATTATTTCCACCTGTAATAAGCATAAATATGTAAGAAAAGGAACAAGTAGCCAAAAAAAAAAAGGTTAAATCTAAGAGATGAAAGGAAAAACAGAGAACCATATTTGACATACTTTGGTGTTGGAAACACTTATTTCATCAAAAATATCATCCTCAAGTTGCACGATATAATCCTCCATCAAAGAAACTGGCTTCTCAAGCATGAAACTGGCTACTATGTCATGACCTAGAAAGCCCCAGACACAAAAATAGTGACAAATCAATAGGTGAAAGTATCCATTGTGAAAAAGATGTACTTTGATCAGCTATCTTTTCAATGAACATAAGATATTAAGATACTATAGAAGAATACAGGAGAAAGAAATAAGGAGTTCTCAAAGTAAGGCTTGCATTGCATGTTATATCCCAGTGGAGATCATCCATTAACATATGAATTTTGAAACCCCTTGCTTCTAGGTCACACCAAAGGGATATTCTACTCTTTGCCCTCATGTGAATCTATCAATCACATCTCAATTCTACTGGCATAAGTTGTTTGCGATGTAGTTGTTAAAATTACTACTCATCGGAAAGAAAGCAATGGTGAAATTAACAGTAAGTTGATTAAAATCTGCAGAAGAGACCAATCAGATATTCCGTCAAGTTTTACTTTAATACTTGAATAGGAACTAATGTGTTTTCTTTCTTTGATAGTTTATAGTAAGATTTGCTTAGATTATTATTGGGTGGATTGCTGATTGAGCCACTGACTGATGAAACGAAGATAAACACGAATGGTCTACTCAAAGGTGACGACAACAACTTGAGAACTCACCTGAAAAGAAGAGGATTATTAAATGAACTAAATGGACCGCCAGAAGCTTCTGTGCTGACAAGGACAGAAAACACATTCACAAACTTAGCTAAGTGTCAGGTATCAAAATCTCCAGACATTACATGTTTAGGATTCTGGATCTACTGGTCCCAACATTATACAAACTTATAACCAATGTCTAGCCCATGAAACGGGGAAAAAAATAAATGGCCGCATGTCAGTGCATGCAACCCTTTTACATCCAGTTGACAATTATCTTTATAATAGAGTGAAAGGTCTTGAAGAAAAGGAATACAAACAAAAGTGCATCACTGAGGTATCTTTAAATGCTTAACCATCATGAAGGTCCTGAACTATGGAGTTGTGTTAATGAACATTGTGCGTTTGGGATAGGCATGTTAACATCGGAAAATGTCTAAGAGCATTAAAGTAAAACTTGCTTGACCAGTTGAAGTTTTCCTTGCAAGTGAACAACACTAATGACATGGGATCATAATACAAGGGTATCACAATTAACTATTACCACTTATATGCCAAACTATCACAAGGATCAAATGTCAACGAATGGCAACTCAAGTTCTTAATAAACTTCCTATCTAACTAAAGTATGATTAAGTGTAACAAGAAAGAATATAACGAAAACCACCAAAAAAGAAAAGGAAAGAGAAAAAAAACAGAAGAAGGGGAAATTTTGTGGGGATCTGAAACAGACAAAGGGGTTGATCGTCTTAAGTAACACCATACCATCCTAGCGCAGTGTCTATGACCAGTTTGAAACTCAGCATATCCATATGACCAGTTTCATCATTTAATTTTGATATTTGACCATGATCGAGTATGTATACATCAAGTTCTTCATAACCTAGATAGCCAGATCGCATACACAACTATGTTATGTTTATTACTCTACTCCAACTGAGAAACAGAAATGGTTGTATTTTCTTGAGGTGCAACAGATGAGCAAAAGTAACAATCAAAGGCACAACAAAGTTCTGCTTAATGATTTAATGTAAATTATATACAAATTACTAAAATAGGGGATTACCTAAAAAGTATTCTACCATGAGCTTTAATACCAGACCTATCAGTCATCAGCTTATGTCAATTCATAACAATTTCCACCAGACAAAGAAAAATGACAAAACATAAATCATCACTATCTATCTATGTTGCTCGGACTCTCCAAAAATGTAGCTCCACCCGTGTCAGATCCTCCAAAATACACTGCTTTTGGAAGATCTGATACACACCCATCAATATTTTTGAATAGTACGAGCAACATAGCTATCTACTTCTTAATCCCCAGAAAATGTATTCTATATCTTATATATCAAATTAAAGGCAGACTTTTTCCAAGTTTGAAATAGTAATAACAACCTAAAATAGTGAAAAAATTCACTTCATTTAACAAAATTAGAAGAAACCCACAAATCAAAAACACCAGTTCATTTAAGTAAAAGAGATTAAACAATAAGATTACACAAACCCACCCAAAAATGGTAATTAGGATCTCAAAAACCCCAAATTTAGGAACCCATAATTACACAATAAGATCTTGCTACAGCTTAAATTTCTCCTAATAACTAGCACACCTCAACTAATACATCAACTACATAACCCCGCAAAACGAAAATCTTACTAGCTCAGTTGATTGTCGAGCTGAACTTTCACCTTATTAGCAAGGGTTCCCATTGAAACCTTACTATATAACAAACAATACTGACAATGGGAAACTCAAAATCAAGAAAAGGGGTTACCTCTAAACTTGGGGTCTAGATCTAGATCCCCAAGATCTCCATTATGAAAAATTGGCAACAAGAACACAGCAGACAGCAATACAGCTCCACCAAACAGCAAAGCAAGTACACATCTAAACTTAATCCACCCACTGAATCTTCCACACCTGTTCTCTACATTTTGGTCTGTACTGTTTACACCTACTGATGATATGGGTATTTGATGCTCCTCCTCTACTTTGCCCATCTGGAATAATGATGATAATAGTAATGTGGGTTTTCTCCCTTTTTGCTAATCTCCATTTCTGGTGTGGTGTAGTGAGAGAAACTCCATGGATTCTTCTTCTTCTGCTTCCCCTTTTTTCCTGTGAGAAAAAGAGAGAGAAACTTCCTTTTTGGTAAGACTCAAATTCAAAGAATGGTAGTAATATGTACTCCACTTCTTTTCTACTACTTTACTTAATTAACTATATTTTGAACATAGTTGATTAAGTAGAACTTCGACTCAAGTAAAACATATCAAAGAAGTCTAATGATCACTAAACAAAGAATTATAACAGTGACAACAACAGATAATAACAATAATCGAAATAAAGAAAATAATAGATAATAATTTAGTCACTTCATATCTAGTATTTTCTGTTTAGAATGATATTTTTGAGATGAAAATCTTTTGAAAATAACATTTCTATCTTTATGATACAGTGGTAAGATCTGCATACATTTTACCTCCCTCTATCTTTATGATACAGTGGGAAGATCTGCGTACATTTTACCTCCCCAAACTCTACTTTTGGGATTTCACTAAATATGTTGTTGTTGTTGTAATTGATAATAATTGAATCTTCGACATTTTAAACAAAGAAAACTAAACAACATGTGATCATCTACTAACATTTTACATCTTAATTCTCGATCTTCAAATCATTTTATCTAGAGTCATATTCTTAGTAAGATGCACCATTTAACTGTGTTATATCTTATCTAATAACCTCTCTTTAATATTCTTTTCGTCAACCTCTACCAACTTCTCACGACTCCTCATCTTCACATGTTTGAATCATTTCACTCTCGATTTCATCATTTTGTCTATCACAGATATTATTTTCACTTTGCCTTGAATATTTTTGTTCCGATCATATCACTTCTATTATGTCCACACATTCATCTCAACGTCTATATTTTTGCTACTCTAATCTTTTGATCGTGTAAGTTCTTAATCGGTCAACGTCTCACCCTATATAACATAATATAAATATAAGAATTAATTTTACAAAAATATCTAAGTACAAATTATTTTTCATCGTTGATATGTTAAATATATCAAAAAAATTATTAAAATTACAAAGGGAATAGTATTATATCAAGTTTAAATTATTATACTTTTTAGTTACTTCAAATGGTTGTATTTGATTTTTTTTTTTTACCCTTCGATCTTAAATTTGCCATGATATTTATATCAATATAGAAATATATACTTTAAGTGTAAATAAAAGATATTAAGTTAAAGAATTTCAAATGTAAAATTGTGTTACTCTTTTCCAAAATTGATTAAACACTAATTTAATAAATATATAATGCATGTACATAATATATATTTTCACTTCATTTATAACTTAATTGTAATAAATAAGTTTATATATTTAAATACAAATATGAAATGCAAGTAATTTTTTTACCTTAATTAAGATTAATTTTTTAGTAAATAGAGAAAAAAAAACTATTTTTTTGTTGCTAGAATGGCTTTTTGTTTTTAAGTTGTTTTTATGGTATTTTGGATTTTGTAATAAAGTCATAAATGCAAACAAAAGGTTTTAACTTCTCCACCTTTTTTGTCAACTTTAGTCCCTTGTCTTGTCAAAATAAATATGGTTGGAATTTTATTTTTAAAAAATAAATAAATATTGGCTATATATAACAAATTCATATGTGTTTTCTATAGACCATAATTAATAATTAATTTAGTATTGAAGTATGATTTTATTTTATTTTTTGTTCTTTTTAAGGAAAACAACATTGTGTTTATATTATAGTTGAAACATAGTTAATTAATTGTGATTAAGTGATTATATTTACTTTAATTGATTAAACCTTACTATGACATAAAGAGTACATAAATATATATAATATTCACCTAGAAAAAATAATAACTCCCGATCACTTAACTAAATCTGAATTCGCGTGGAAAAATTCCAAGTTAGGGTTAAGACTCTCTAACAAAGATGATTTTATATTTATGATGCGAACTAAATATCTGTTAGTAAGAATGATAAAACTATTTCTTTTACTTGAAAAAATTAAGTAAGATAATTTATTTACGTAAAAAAGAGAAATTTTGTTTTCAACTTTATGTTAAAAGAGTAAATATTAAATGGTAAGCAATCTCCACTTGTAGTTATTACTTACTTGTTAATCTTGTTATATATTTTATTTGAATTTGGAAGAGGACGCTCAACCAAATTCAAACTTCATATTGATTTGGATAGAAAGCCTAACCAAATATTCTAGGTGAACCAATAAAACAGAAAGTATATATATATATGTATGATATACTTTAATATATATACACAAAAATAATTAGACTGTTATTTTTAATATAATAAATGTTATTTTAATAATATGTGCATTATATATTTGAGTTTGCTTGACTTAAAAACTAAAAATTCTTAATAGACTCAACGGCGTTGAACAATTATGAATTGATCGAAATAAATTAACCGGATTTGTATCGTATTAAAGTTTGCTTGAAATCAGAACTCTTATACGCACTTGATGTTTATATCAAATCAATATATTATAGTTAAATAATAAATATTAATTCATTAGTTAGTGTGATCAAATATTTGTGATCAAAGGTCAAAATTCTCGGTGAAATTACTTATACAAGTGATCTTATATTTAATTTCGAAAGTATATTACTCGAAATTCTTTCATTATTCAAGATTAATAGAAATGTGAATAATATAAAGTTCAAATTTACATGATTGTGACAACTACTTTTTTTGGTTTTAGAGGCATGCAATAAATAACAATGAGCCAATCACGGGCACAATGGTTCCTTCTCAAAATTGTATCGTGGGGTACACCGCACGCACCCGTGACCAAATTCAATCTTTGCACATGTAATGCCCAACTGTTATTTTCAACTTGTATGGTGTATTCTTATTTTTTCACTCAAAAATATTTTTCCGTAGCTCGATGCACTAAAGCTCTCGATCATGTTGATATGTTGATGGATAAAACATTTTTTAGAGAGGGAATAGATTCATAGTTAAGAAGATGCTAGTAGTACTTAACAATTCAGTTAAAAGGAAAACAAGTGAAGACTGACCAAGTACGCGCATTACAAATAGTTTTGATCAAAGATATGATCACCATCCTCCGCTGCCACTGGACTTTTTACTGCCACCCCAGCCAGAATCCTCGGACTGACCACCGGTGTCCTTCCCCCAGCTGTTGCCACCGGTGTCGCCGCCACCGCCCCAGCTACCGCCACCACTAGGACTAGCACCCCAACCACCTCCGTCTCCGCTACCACTTCCACCACCACCCCAAGACTCCCTGGCAGGTGAATTTTCGACTTCACCCCAACCTCCTCCTCCACCTTCCTTCGAACTCCACTTTTGAGAACCATAATCTGAATCTTGTCCGTCATTGTCATTATTACTTCTACCACGTCCTCGACCCCGACCACGACCGCGACCACCGTAGGGTCTTGGTGGCAATCCACTTTGATCATCCTGATTGTTTCGATTTCTGTAGTCATTTCTACCTGCAAAACCAAAAGTACCCATTTACAACAAGTTTTCTTTTTTTTGATAACCAAAGTACCCGTTAACAACAGGTATGTGTCTCCCCTTCTATCAAAACCTCGATATTAAGAACCACAAATTGCAGAGCAACAACAGAAAGATTTCCAATGGAATGAAACACATTCTACACACAGATTAAGCACCCAGTAAAGCACTAATGTTTTCTCAGCCACAAGCCAGTTTCCTTAATCTCATTTTGGCAAATAAAAGTCAAAACAGGACGCTATGTCAACCTCCTCGCGGTTGAGCCATTGAAAGACCAACCCATGCTGAGGGAAAGAAAACCAAATAACATGCCCACCGAAAGGATAAACAGTTGAGAAAATGCTTGCCCCAACAGAGACCATCACAACCCACCCCCAATCAATGCTGAAGGAGATTCGTAAAATAAGGGAAAACCCTCCTAGCTGCAAGTCCAGCCCAATTATATCACAAAAAAAAAAAAAGAGGTATCTAGGAAAGTCACCAATTAGACAACCCATTAGAGTTGGTTTAGCACTTCCAGAACATGATGACGATTGAAGCGCAACCTCTCATCATGTAACTACAAGGAGAGAGAAAAGGGAGAGCAGATACAGCGGAACAGCTTTTACCTGGTCTAGAACCTGATCCGGAAGATCTTTCTCTGTCCCCAGACTGATGACCACCTCTTCGGCCACTATCATTGGATGAACCGCCCCACCCGCCACCAAAACCTGAGGAGCCCCCACTTGCAGGACTACGTATAGGCACCATTGCTGCAACTGATCGTATTGATGGTCCAGAGTCGTGGGGATCATCAATATGTCTTTGAAAATATGCCACAAGGCGATCAATTTCTTCAAACATCCTCTTACGGAATTTAAATCCTTTTGGATACAGACCAACATACTCATGGTGTGGGTTGGAGCTCCGTATATAAGTCAAAATGAATGTCCCAGGGTGTTCATGAGAAATACCAAAGCTATAGACAATCCTCATAGGGAAATCAGATTTCTCAATTTTCAAAAGTTCATCAACTTCTGCCTTTGTTCCCATCTTAAACTTGCGGTAATTTAGCATTGCCTTCAAATGAGTTACTAATGGATCAACATACCGATCCATTACCTGCAATAAACACAGCATAAAACCAAAGAAATTGTTAAATGTTCCCAAGAAACTAAAAAGAAAATAGTACTCACAGATGTATTGTACTTCCAAGGGAAAAGAAAGTCATCAAACAAGGACCCTATGAGAATTTGCCAAGGACCACAAAATGTACGATAAAAAACACCCATGAAGTTTCTAGGTTCAATCAACCAAAGATAAACATAAAAGAGAAAGCCATCCTCAACTAAATACCAACATGCAAAATGCTTGGCAATTAATAATTTTTTTGGTTAGTATTTGGAGCAATTAATTAATACTTGAAAAGAGTTCACCGAGATGAGAGAACGCAATTAACTTCATTTGGAAATAAAGTAGCAGCAATTATAACTAAGTTATCCAATCAGCCTTAACTAAATTAAGGAAAAGATCAAGCAAATCTAGGTCTATTTAGTCATCAAATTTGACCTTCTGCGCAAGTTATTTGTCCACCATTTGACCAATATATTTTAATTTTTGCCCAAAAGAGTGCACAAATAGATATCAGGAAGAAACCGCCATAGAGACAGACAGACAGACAGAGAGAGAGAGAGAGAGAGAGAGAGAGAGAGAGAGAGAGTCGATTAGATATCCCGTCCACAACAACATTAATGCAAGCTACCTGCATTGGTACCCATGTTTCAAGTTCTACTTTCAGAGAGCACCAACCATCATCTTACAGTCAGTTTGGATACTTGCTACACATTCTATTTTAACATAAAGTTAATTTACATATAATGTTTGTTTAGATTGGTACTTAAATTTTATTTTATCGAATTATCAAATATGTCATCACCTAACAATAAATTGTACTTCTTACGTTTTAAAAATAGGCGTAGTTTGATTTGACACAGAGTTAAGAAAATAAAGAAGACATTCCAATATTGTGGTCCTAATTTTTAGTTATCTCAAAGGTACCAGAGTGTCCTTTAATCTAGTGACATTAAACATGTCACATGAAAAATTGAAATTAAGGTGTTACCAAAATAGGAAAGGGGTCTTTTTTCAAAAGAGACTAAAAATGAAAGTGAGTCATTCTTTTTGAAATGGGGCATCATTTTATTTAACAACCAATTTGGTGCGACCACGTAGTTACCGTATTTTTCTCATCTTGCTTCTGCTTATCATTTGACAATTGTACCCTATTTTTTTTTATAATAAATCAATCCCATTAGCCTACTTTTTCCAGTAAATATTGTAAGCATATTCTTCAGGTTGTTGGAGCGTGAAATTTTGAAACAAAGGAAAACAATAGAATCCATCCAAAAATATTTAATAGAATGATACAGTAAAGTAGAATACTATCAATACAATACAATATGATGCATTATGAAACAATATGTAGCAACCATCCAAACAAATTGTAAAGGACATCTATGTTTACTCCCTCTATCCCTATTTCTATGACTTGCTTTCCTTTTTAATCAATCCCAAAAGAACGACACGCTTCTATACTTAGAAATAATTTTAACTTTAAAATGTCCATTTTACCCTTAATGAAATGATTTCTAGCCACACAAATATCTATCACTCATTTTAGACTACAAATTTCAAAAGCCTATCTTTCTTTTTTAAACTCCACTCCATGCCAGCCAAGCCAAACTAACTCATATAAATTAGGACAGCAAGAGTATGTATTTTAGTTTTATTCAACTATTTTTTATAATTGTTGTCAGGCTTAGCTTGTGCGCACATCAACTAATTCCACGGAATACGTGTCACCTCCCACTGGTAACAAGCATTGGGTACAAAATAACACTGTCTACTAAGGCTAAGACAGATGGAAAGAAATCGCCTAGTGTTAATTGTCTATGTTAAACTTGAGACTTCGTGGTTCTCAACATTGACCACTAGGCCACACACTTGGTCACTATTCAACTCTTCTCACCAGTTGGATGACCTATGAAGATTGTTGATCACTAGATTCATATTGACAACAGGGACATATGTCCCTCTACTCTGCAATCCTCCCTCCACAAAACCAAAGGAAAAAGATGTCAAAAACTAGATCAGGAACAACTCCCATAAATATAAAATAATTGGACATACAAGCAAAGTACCTCATCTAAATCTTCAAAAGTATCTTCTCCTATTTTCAGTGTCTTCCCGATACGCAGCAAGCTTGTTATGTCCTTGTGCTCCTTTCCACCTTCCACAATATCCTTGTGAGCATAAACTCCATCGTACACCTTGAGAGTTAAAGTTAAATATGACGGTCCACGTGAGCTGGGACGTACGACACTCTCACCTGGTTCCTTGTCCAAGAGGAACTGCACAATATATGAAGAGAGAATCAAGATAAGCTTAGGCATCAAATGCTTATAGTCACTACAGATACTTACTTCTTGTTATTGCAATGTCACAATATAAGGACTAAGCACCAAATTTACACACTATTTGTGAAGATTACAACATACCTCCATTGCTTCATCTGCTGTTATATTTTGGAATCGAGGATGAACTATCATCCTTGGCTTGAAATGCTTCTTTGCAAGCTCCTTCTCTTTACGAGCTTTTTCCTTTTCAGTCTGTAAGCTATTGCGACCTTCATGGTAGTAGGGATCCAAGTTCTGATTATTCTGATACCTACTATTTCTCAAATCATTCTCTTTACAACTCAGGAAAACCTGGTACCTATTTTTTTGGATCGACTTGATTCTGCAAGTTAAGATATCCCCTTCACGCATTTTTTCAGTCAGATCATTGACTTCTCTCCAATCATCTGAAGAATCTTCCTTCATAAGAATGCCAGTCAATCCACACTCAAGAGCACAGACAGCTTTCTGAGGTTGAACCCGGCGAACTGTTGCCTGCACAGTTCTTCCCTCAGAAAGCGTCTCCTCAGACTCACCAGAAATCATATAGAACTCTTCATCCTGGCTTGGCTCCACATACTGTCTACGCCAATCTTGAAACCCTTGCATTAGCTCCAACTTTATACAATTAAGGGTTTCCCTTTTATTAAGACGATTCTTGGTTTTAGCATATTCATAAGCATTAACCGACCTCAGCAAATGTGGCTTCTCTTTAACATGCTCTATAGCCATTTCAAGCACTTCATCGTCATCATTATCTTCTTCACCCATGTCTTTAAGATAGATATCTTTCGCCAACTCCTGTGCAAGACTATAGGATTCTGGGTGGATCCTTGTATCATCCAACAAATCAATGTATGTATTGCTATTTGCAGTGTATCCACTGCGCCGTACTCGCAAGAAGCCAACTGCATTGACGAATACCTTTTTACCAAGATGATGTTCAGTTAAGAGATCCTTCCTAGTGAAGATTGTCTGCTGCCTTACCAAGGATCTTTGAAGCGATGCTGCCTTTCTGGGGCCTAGCCCCGAAATAAATTGCAGTGGGGCAAATAACCATTCATGACTTATAGCCAAGTTAAGATCAACACCCACCTGGTTAGTTACATCCACCATAACCTGTTCAACCACCTCGTACTTCTCGTCTGGTGTGAGAAAGCTCTCTAAAGTATTCAACTTCCAAGATAAAATTTCCCTCCCTGGTCCACATAAAGTCGCTACCATTGCTAAAGGATTTTGAAGATAACGTCCCAATGCAACAGCGCGCCTCACAATACCTAAAAATCAGGGAGCGGATAAGTACAGCTAAATCCTAACAGATGCATTTAAGCTCACAGGAGTGGTTACCTGACTGTGTCGGAAGCTGGTCAGCAGAAATGCGGGAATTCTCATAGAGATGCGGAAGGGATTCGTCTCCATATATTATATTCAGATTATCCATCTCATGACCTACATCTCTGGGATTATCCTCCACCATCTTGAAAATAATCTGAATCACATGAACAGTCAAGAGATACTTTAGCCACCACAGTAAAGAAGTTATGCTAATAAAAAGATTTTTTATAATATGCCTGAAACAGGCACTACATATCCTACCAGAATACCGTGAAGTCTATCCCTAATCACATTAGCTACTAATCAAAAGAATTTCATGGCTGCATACCTCGTAAATATCCTCCTTAAGCCGTGTACAAGACAGATTTACAGCTCCCAGCACCACAACATGTGGTTGGTGGTCCATCATGAATTTTAACAGTCTCTGCTGGTCATTCTTCTTCCGCTGCTCATCATTAACATTCTGGCCGCGAAGGCTAAGAGATCCAGCATACAGGATATCCAAAACCTCTCCCGACGAATCCAACATCACAAAAGTTGTTGCTGGTTTTCCAGGGCCCCAACAGCAAGCCATAACCCTGGGTGCAGGCTCTTCATCGGAGCCGAGATCATTTTCTCTACGTTGATATGGTCCAACTGACACTTTATTCCACAAAACATTACCATATTCCATAAGAAGATAGTTCTTTGCTTTACTTGTTAATAAGGATCTTGCTTCCTTTTCCATTGAAGGCAGAAGAAAATTGAAAATTGCATCCTCGAGTATTAATGTTCTCTGTTCATTCCATAACTGAGCAGATTTACTCACACCATCACTGAGATAATGATCTTTTGACTCAGTCATCAGGTGGTTTAGATGAACTTCAGGCAGCTTGATAGTAACTTGGAGGAGTTTCTCCTCTTCAGCCTTCTGTATGAGAAGCCACTGTGCATCCTCAAATTTGGAGAGAGGTTTATCCCGTAACCACTTGACCCCAGCAAATTGATGGAAGGAATCAATCACCACATTCCCATCAGGAGTAGGACTCGTAGATACTACCGCGTGGGCCATATAGGTACTACGCACATGTTTACGGACACTTGGTTCACAGCTGATCTCTACTGCTGCCTAAAATTGATCACTAAAAGTCAGCTATTACAGTCCCACATGGCAACAAAATCATTGTGAACTAAGTTTAACATAAATGTCCTCATACCATGTGTCTAGCGCCTTTAAGCACAGCTTGCGGTGTTTCAAACATTGCACAGGTGAAGTTCGATGCCATCTCTTCTGGTGGTTCCCTAGCATCCTCCAGCTCATCCCCCTGCAAGAAAGTTCACGCCTTCACTGTGATTTCCTGGTTCCAACTAGTAATATCCTCAGCAAATTAGACTATAAGAGATGAACTTCAAGGAAATAAACCCAACTACAGAAACAATAAAAGAGAAAGCAAAGGGAACAACATAGCTAGTTGGAGAATATCTGAGTGCTGAAAATATAATTCTCAGCATTGTGCGATTTAAAGGCCTTACTAGGTTGAACATTAACATGTTAGCAAGTCATTCTCTTACAAATGGGATACATATCTCCGTAAGAGACAACGCATATATTTAAACAAGTCCAGTTCATTTTGTACTGTCTGCTTGATTGAAAACATCTCATTTCTAATTGTATGTCAACAAGCAAACTGAGTCCAAAAGTCATGATGTTCTCAAACTAAGTTCAAATGTGTAAGGCGTAATCAATAATATGGTGCCCCTCCCGAGATTCCCTAATTAAGACAATAGTTACCATGAACGCAATTTTATTTTCTTCAACATTTGGCAGATTCAGAACATATAAGAGAATACTTACCATCTTTTCTAGAGACAAAAATCTACCAAATTGCTCAGCGCTGAATCCCAACTTGCTTGCCACATCCCATAAGCCGGATTTGCTGCAAATACTGTATTGTGATTTTCTCTTTGGCCTCTTATATTGTCCTTCATCCACACCAACCTCTCCAGGTGGGAAGTGCAAGTTAAATTTCGAGTCAACATCGTCAACCTCCCTTTCAGACTCGGATGCCTGGAGTGATTTGGTAATTGATTCAAAGAGCTGCTGATTCAACTTTAGACGTGTTTCATCATACACCCTACGGGACTCTTCTTGAAAACGCTTCTTATAGTACAACTCAAGTGCAGACTTCCGCTTCTGAAGGAGGAGCCACTTTCTGTCTAAATCTTGGATTGCCCAAAGCACCTGCAGCATAATCTCTTTCAGTATTCATTTCATATCCCAAGTTCGTCAACATGGAACAATTCATAAAAATTTGAAAGCGAGTATCACCTTATGCCATCTTACTGCAGGTTTTTTGTCAGATTCATTAGCGCCATCATCACTAGTCCCATCCTCTTCTGGGTCCTTAAATAAGCTCATGCATTCCTCCTTACGATACATGGCAATGAACGGGACCTAATAACAAAGCAAAGTTTCGCAGAGTTTCAAATGCCATGCATAGATAAGATCAAATCCTAGTTAAGGATTAGAACTCACATCAAACTTCTGCACGTGCATCAAATCCAGAAATCTCATAATGTCATCTTTATCTATTGGCAGCTCATCATTCTCTTCATCAGTTGTACCACCATCTTTCTTCTTAAAAAGAGGCACAACACCAGCAGCAAGCTGATTGTAGATCCAGTTACTCTCTTCCACGCTAATGGTTTCAGGTGGCACAGGACCAGTGCTTTCCTCGGATATCTACAAAAAATTAACAAGAGAGTCCACTGTTAAGAAAGTAGCATAGTAAACAAGATAAACAATAAAACCTACCCAGACAAGAAAACTAAGATGTAAAATCCAATGACGCAGAAAACTAAGATGTATAATCCAATGACAGAGAAAAAAGACGGTTTTACACCTGCATTCTTTCGGGGATATCTATTTTCCGAATGTGTTCATCCTTCTCAGTCATATACTTCTCAGCTAGAATTGTAGGATCAAATTCATCTTCAAGTCTCCTTTCACCCCATTCACCAGATTCATCGTGCATGGCCGATTTGGCCCGATCTTGTTTTCGACGCATTAAAAGTTCGTCAACATCACCAAATATGTCATGGGCTTCCTGGAGAGCAGAAGACGAAACTCCTGGCGCCTGCCTGGATTTCTTTTTGTTTACCTTCTTTCTTCTGTGGAGCCAAAAAGACGACGTGAAATAAATCAGAAAGCTATATAAAACATTAACACTGAATCCTACATCCACATATATCTCAAATGCTATACCTAATAGGAGCACCATGTTCATCAACTTCTTCTTCATCAACAATGAAGTCGGCCATTTCATCTTCCTCACCAATGTCAGCATCCTCTTCTTCCTCCAGCCTTTCTTCCTCCTCAGCAATATCCTCGAGTTGTGGCCCTGGAAATATCCCAGAAAGTTCAGTTAACAACATGAGTAATACTTCCATAAAGAAGACAATTAAAATGATGTTTACCTTCATCATCACCAAATAAGCTACGCTCGAGCTTCTGCTCAGCTGTACGCCCTCGCCTCCCAGTTTCGTCAAACTCCTCCTCCTCGTAAAAACCAGAACCCTCATCCTCCATATCCCTCTGAGCTTTTTTTAGCCGCTTGAACTTTTTGCTCTCCTAATCAGCCATGGTGAAAATCATGATGACATCAATACCCTACATATGAAATGCATATGTATGTGTTTGCTTACTTGTTTATATTCAGTAAGCAAAAACGACAACTCACAAGTTTTGGACGAGGCACCGCAATATTGCTTTCCTGTAGAAGTTCATAATCATCTTCATCGAGCACGTAATTCCTCTCCGATTCCCTAAAACAGAAATACATAAAGGCAACCATACACGAGAAAAATTATGCAATATCCGGAAAGACGAACTCACCTTTTCTTCCTTTTCTTCTTCTTTTGCCTCTCATCATCGCTGTCAGCTCTATCGTCTTCGTCCTCATCCTCTTCTTCCTCTACATCATCCACTATAAACCCATCTTTCTCATATTCATCCTGACCTTCTGCTCAAATACAAGCACCAGAATACCCCAATTACAACAAACACGTATAACCATACAATAACACACCTAAGTGTAACTCTACAAGTGGTGTCTGAGAAGTGTAAAGTGCACGTAGACCTTACTCGTACATATAATCATACAACAACACCCAGTATAATCCACAAGTAGGTGTATGTACACCTCGTAAGATAAGAGAGGTAGATTATGGTAAGTGTAGAGTGTACATCGACCTTAATCATACAACACCACCCAGTATAATCCACAAGTAGGTGTATGTACACCTCATAAAGATAGTGGTAGATTCTGGTAGACACTCGGCAAATATATATAGCCATGAAAAATTCAACCATATTAAATTAGGGCAAATACCTTCTTCTTCTTCGTCTTCATCATCATCCTCCCGGTCATCCACTCCGTCCCCATCAACTGGCTCTTCATCCCTCTCCTCTTCCTCCATTCCGACTTCATCTGCACCCAAAATTTTTAATTTTTAAGAAAACACATGCATTTTTAACTACTTAAACACCTTTTCAGCTAATATAATCAGCACATTTCTACAAAAAATCAAAAAAAAGATGAAAAATCAACCTTCGTCATCGGAGATCACGTTTTTCCCAGCCATTTTATCTCAGAAATGCGACGCCGACGATGACTTAGGGCACAATGGAAACCCTAGGTATTTCGCGCACACAGTGCACACCGAACTGCGTGAAAAATCGAAACTGAAAACCCTATAAAATTTTCAATTCCTCCTCACTGATAACAGCAAAAAGTGAAGAAATCATATATAGCGTGAGGAGAGAGTATGGCGGTCCGAAGCAGTGAGCAAAAATGGCGATACGAAATGGTGGTACTTATTTGTTTTTTTTTTGTTTTTTTTTAAGCTAAATTTTGAATGAATTACTTTATTAATAATAAAAAAATATATACTACAGTATTCTGCGAATAGGAATTGTAACTTTTAATGGTCCGAGATGAGAGTCTTTCGAAAATAATCTCTTTGTTTCTATGAATTAATAGTAAGGTTTGCTTACATTATACCTTTCTCAGACTCCACTTGTGGGATTCCAGTGAATATGTTATTGTTATAATGGTCTGCTGTGAAATGAAAGTTAAATTCAAAGTAAGTTTTTCCATTCTTTAGTCGGTCAGGAAGAATAAATCCGCAAAGAGAGGGACTTCTTCTTTCGGAAAGATAACTCATTCTCATCCTTCCTAATACTCTTGAATTTCCCAAAATAAGGAGTAATAGCAAAAATAACTAAATTTGATGAAGATAATGTATATGCAAAATTTACTCCTGTCGCAAGCGGTGATGTTTATGCAATTTTAATTTTCTTGTCAAGAGCATTATCGCAACTCATCTTGGTTATACATTTTAACTGTAATGCATGTATTTAAAGAGTTTTAATGTGTGTGTCAATATAAAATAACTTTCATCATATTCGTCGAAGTTATTTTTATAACAAATAGTTTTTTAGAAGTTACACAGAGAACGCTATTTGTAATACACTAAATTAGACACTAATAACAAACAATCTCAGTATAACTAATACAAATATTACTAATATTAGCATTAATAAATACACTGCATTCAACATTACTGTTATACATCTTACGAATATAATCCCCAATAATATACAAAAAGAACACGTACATTAGTTGTTCAATATGCTCTATCAAAAGACCTCTCACGTGGGACTATTTAAAATAGAACCGAAATCCTTAGTCCAAACTTCAAAAAAAGTTATTAATTTATTGACAATAAGTTATTAATTTAGCGCTTTCAGTAATGCTTTAATTTTTTTAATTGTAGAGTTATTGGTTCATAATGGTATGGAGTTTTCTTTTAAGGAATTATTAGCTCTTAATGATTTTTTTTTTAACTGGTTAACCAATAAACTCAAATAGTAAACTAATAAAATTATATTTCTACCATTCGACATATAAAATCTCTAACTTTAGAGTTTAGTTCATTTGGTTTATCATATTATTTCTAAATGATTTGTAATTTTTTTTATTTTAAATCTTAATAGTTAAATAAAAAACAAAGCGATAATCATTAATAATCCATAAATTAATAAGTCAATTCTTTAGGGTTCTACAATGAATTTGATTTAGAATAGTTAAAAATTAATAAGAGAAATTCTTAAAAATAACTATACTAATAAGTATTTTAGTTAAACTTCTAGCTATTGTTTGCCTAATTAAGATCCACAGTTATAATTTCGTTTGCTGTGAGTATTCTCGTCTGTATAATTTGCTATCGATGTACAAATTTTGTATTTATACACTTAAGTTTTTTTCAGAACTTATACAAATTAAATGTATCAACATGATAATTGTATACAAACCCGGATATGAATTACTCAATCACGAAAATTCTGAATTTGTACAATTTCAAATCAAATTATACAAATTATGAATTTATATAATCAACACTTGCATTTTTATTAAATATTAACTACGAATTACAATTATAAAAAACTATAGTCATATCACCTAATTTACTAGTATATATTTGCTTAGTTGCACTACTTTATCAAGTGATAAACTTTAAAATCAAACTGAACCAACGGATAATCGAAAGAGAGAATATTGGCCCAAAACTCGAAACCAAGTCGGGTCGGGTCGGCGGATTGGCAAAGTGTTGGGCTAGGTGCTCAGATCTCAAAGTTAAAAAGGCTGCTTCTCGCCGCTTAGGGTTTTATACCAGTCTCTCTTCCCCAATACCAAATTCTTCAATTTCTCACAAAATCTCTCAGCCATGACTGCTCAATCCCAGGAAGAGCTCTTAGCTGCTCATCTCGAACAACAGAAGCTTGAAGTAATTGTCCTTTCCTTTCTCCTCATATACACAAAGTTCTGTTTTTTTTTCTCTGTTGATCTCATTGTTTGGTAGAGTTGTTTTTTTGTTGTAAATGATTAATTTTTGTTGAACTTGAGATAATTGTTCGATCATTTGTTTGGAAGATTCGTTTATTGCTTGAGATTTGAATCGTGTTTTTGTAGTAATAGTTATCTTATTGTCTATCGAGAACAGACTGTTTATTTTTACGAGGTAGGTAAGTATTGGCGTACAATTTAACCTCGCAGGCCTCAGTTGTCGGATTACACTGGGTATGTTGTTGTTGTTATATTGAATGGTTGTGTTGCCACTGTATAGGTTAAGTGACAGATGAATTGGCAAGAAAAATTGAACTTTTGAGCAAAGATCTGCAATACACCTAAATGGTTAATATTAGTACTTAGTGCTTTTGTAGTTTATTGTTATTTGATTTCTATTAATTTTTATTGTTGTAACCTGATTAGAATGTTTTGTCATGTTTTCCGTAGTTTCTGCTTGCTTGCGCTAATTTCTTTTTTCAAGCTGCTTTGAAGTGCGTTTGGTTGATCCAAATGACTATCGAAAATAGCATCTTTACCTTCCAAGTCTCGGATCCCACTTGTGGATACACTGGGTTTGACAATATATTGCTAGTAAAAGTTTGAGGTTGTTCATATGCTTCTGAGTGTTCTGGTTGCAATTGGCTAGGTACTTGTCTGAATTCTGATTGAAAATTGAAAAGAAATAAAGATATGTAAAAAGACTAGTGTTTCCCTGATTTTCTCTCAACATTTTGGACACTCCAGTTGAAAGATCGAACATTATTTTTTTCAACGTAGCTGCCAGCATACTCCTTTTTCTGGGTTGAGACTGCCAATGTGATCAAGCTCACATAGGCTGACCAAAATTGTTTGGGGCTGGGCTTAGTTGTTTTGTTATGTATGCTATATTGAGTTAGCTTTCTGGGTATTACAACTTACAATTGCATTGGGAGGCCATTTGTTTTTTCAGACATGGGAAAAGTACAAAAAACGACTACTAATTTGCTTGCTAGCATGGAGACACTAATCAGTGTTCTTCAGTGAAAGTTTGAATATTTGTTATAAAAAGAATCAAAGTTTGAATCTTTTGAGGCTACTAACACAATTAGTAGGATGATAAAATTTATCAACAGAAGTGTAAAGAAAGAGTAAAATGGAAAAATTAAGCTTCTTTGGTCCATGTGTAGATTTTAAAAGTTATCACGTTTATGTGTATTCTCATTGTTTGTCATAAAAACAGCTTCTCTCAAGAAAGAGACGGTTATTTTGATCATTGTTGAAGGTTGTATAGTATTTACTCATTTCTCTTATAGTCTGAGGAACCGATCATTGAGGATGAAGAAGACGACGACGACGACGACGACGATGAGAAAGATGATGACGCTGAAGGTAAGTGTAACAATTCTTGACAATTCTGGGTCCTGATTTGGTTTGTTATTATTTTTGCAATTTCGTATTAGAATGGTATCGTTCAACTTATCAGTGCCAGCCACAGCTGAGATACTCTTAGAAAAGGATCTCATCTCACACTGTTCACATAAGAATTTTATATATGCGAGTATTTTTCTGATAGAACTACAACTTGCAAGTAATTTAAAGGTAATATCAATATGAGGCAGGAAGTAACCTGGACCCTAACCTGCATGGAGTTATGATGATAGACCGACACCTCTTGCATAAAATCCTACCTAAGTGCTTTAGTGCCATTTTCTACTTTGAAGAATTTCTTGTATTCCCTCCTTGTTTTGTGAGACGCACTTCGGTAGGCACTAGGATTAAGAAGTTGGTTTTACATATAATTTGTTTGCAGACAAGGAAACTTTTACTTTCAGTTTTTGTAAAGAGTGTGTGATTGGATAGGTCATGACGGGCTTTAAATTGTTTACCAAACTGTACTTTAAGTTGTTAAGGCTGATTATTCTTTGTTACTTTCTCTGTCCAAGAATAGTTTCCACTATTGATATGGCACACACCTTAAGAAATAATAAATAATAGGGGTAATATTACTAATATTACCCTTTGAATTTATTAAATTTAACGACTTTGGTAAATATAGCAAGGGTATAATGGACACAAGTAGGTAAATAATTCACTGATTTTCCAAACTAGACAAGTATTTTTGGACGTTTACTTTTAGTATAGTGGACAAGTAAAGATAGAGGGGGCGAGTGGTGTTTTTGTAAGTTTGTCAATGTTTTAGTTTATTCCCTATCTTGGAAGTGTCTCACATAAAATGCAATAGAGGTAGTGTTGATGTTTGCAATTGTTCATCACATTGATTTGTAGTTACCTGTATCTGTTCCATGCTTTTGATTTTTTCTTAGTTTGGTTTTATAGAACTTGTTTTTGTCTTTTTGTTCGTATCTCTTGTTAGTTAAGTACATTTACTTATCAAATAAAAGTTATGTGAATTATTCATGGTCTTTTTAGCTTAACTCTTTCTGATTAGTTCCCGTCAGTCATTGATGTTAGATAGTGTCAGATGGAAATGACATCTTGTCCATGACAGTACATCTGCTCATTTCCATTCCTATCAGCAGACATGACATAATTTGTCCATCCCTAACAATAGATAATATTTTGTGATACAACCTGATCTTATTGCCTTCTAATTCAGTTGATAATCAAAAGTTCTGTTTTACTGTGTATATCTTTCTGAGATGTTGTGAACCTGACTGATAGCCTACTCATCCTCCATATTTTGGAATAAGTGATTTGAAATTCATACATTTTTACATAGTGTGAATTTTCCACAGATATAGTCATGCAATATTTCAAATACGTTCTTTGTAATAAATACCAATAAAATCTGGTTTAGCTGTCAATTGAAATACTGATATATTATTTACATATTTGACAATAACGTACGTTTTATATCTTATTGAATAAACACTGGTGTTGGGTCATAAGTTCTAATTTTAGAGGATTGAAATAACTAATCTAAAAGGGTGAATATGTATCATAAGGTTGGCTCCAAAGGGGCTGTACCAAATGTCCCTGCAAAAATATGGTCAACCTAAGCCCATATAAAAGAGAATGTATCAGAAACAAAAACTAACATAAGTCATCGTGGTCGCCTGAAAGCATTCGTGTAGTTTATAAAAGAGATTCTCAAGAACAAAGATTTATTTTGGATGATGCATTTGTCTACATTGGAGAGTTGCATATTTATCTCTGTTCAGATGCAATAGAACCACGAGAGTTGCTTCTTCCCTGATAATTGTGGCAATACTTAAATGCTTATTGTTGTGGGCAGAACTTGGAGATGGTAGTGGCAGGTCGAAGCAGAGCAGGAGTGAGAAGAAGAGTCGAAAAGCTATGCTAAAGCTAGGAATGAAGCCAATCCCAGGTGTCAGCCGTGTAACTGTCAAGAAAAGTAAAAATGTAAGTTGACATTGTTATTATTTGCACTCACTTCCCTTTTTCGTGTGTTTTCTTTTTAAATCTATTCAAGTTGCTTAGGTCTTAGTGAATAACTTTCTGATTCTTTTGCTTTATTTCATTCAGATACTATTTGTCATCTCAAAGCCAGATGTGTTCAAAAGCCCAAATTCAGACACCTATGTGATATTTGGTGAAGCAAAGATTGAGGATTTGAGCTCACAATTGCAGTCTCAAGCTGCAGAGCAGTTTAAGGCTCCTAATCTAAGCAACGTTATATCAAAGCCAGAGCCATCAACTGTGGCTCAGGATGATGAGGATGTAGATGAGACTGGTGTAGAACCAAAGGATATAGAGCTGGTGATGACTCAAGCAGGCGTTTCCAGACCCAAAGCTGTCAAAGCTCTCAAGGCTGCAGATGGCGATATTGTCTCTGCTATCATGGAGCTTACAAACTAGGGTGCTTGCAAGTCTTCTGCTTTCTTTGAAAGCATTGAGGTCTCGTGAGCTTTAAAGGTTTTGAGTTGCTGCTCCTTTTTATCTGCGTCTTGTTTTATCTTACCGTCTGTCTGTCGTTGTATACCAGATTGGATTGTTATGTAAGAGAGCGTTTAAACTTATGCTGCCCCTTTTTGTCTTAACTTAATCTCGTCTCTTTATTAGCATCCCGCTCTGTTACTGCTCCGCGGTCTGGTTAGCCCCTCTGTTTTTCTAAATAGTCCGGCAAAAGGGGTTTTATCGGACGCGTGGGAATTTAAAAACGAAGTATAACTAGTTTGAATTGAAGGGATAGACATATATAAAAACCCTTATGTGCATGGTTCATTTGGGCCAAGATTGGTTATATAATGCGTCCTTGACACAACTTCTCATTATTCTTTCTGCAGATTTTAATAAGCATTCTCAACCAAATGTTCCCAATTAAGTATGCACAATTTTTCCTTAAGTGGGAAACTTCACGTTAAGTTAAAGCGTTGTGTCACGATCAGTATAAATAGGCTTACTTGTACTTGTGGGATCGTGAAAGAGTTGTGAGTAAGTTGACAAGTACCGCAGCACGGGAGCTTTAGCAAAAGTTTTAAGTCTGACAATTAGGTGTCATTTGCTAGCTCGGTACGAAAAAGTTCATGTATTCATATGGTCTTGAATCATCAATAGCCTGAGACTTCGGATACTTGATGATCCACTCACTTTTACTGTATCAATATCAATAATTACTGTTGGATTTATGGTTCTTATTTATAGTAATAATTATATGGCTCATGATCAAGAATATTTGAGATATCAAGTATCAGTCAAAAATCTGTATTCATTTTTCTTGATAATATGCACGAATCAGGTACTTCATGGATAATTCTTCTGAAAAAATTGTGTTTATCAAAATAGAACGTGATAAATGAGATTTCGAGTGAGTGTTTTTTATGTGTGCGAGCACGCGTGTTAATTATGCAGATTTCTAAATTGTAAATTAAACACTTCATATATTTTATATATAAATAATTATATCTTAACTAATCACCAAACATGATATTATTTATATATGATTTAATACACATATGACTCACTTCTTAATTAACTACCAAACGACTCCTAAGTAAAGAAAAGCATGTCCTTTCCAAGGTCTTGTACTGATTTACTGGGATGCTAAGATATCCATGACAGCAACTTTAACTTAAGTTAGATGTTGTGAGTTTGAATCATCGAGAGAGCAAAAAGATGGGAACTCCTAGGAAGGGATGAAAAAAAGAAGAAGAGGATTTTTCAAAAACAACATATTAAGGCAAAAATAGTTATAGTTTGCTAAAATTATAATTCATAGCTACATATTATAGGAGAGAGGTGAGTGAGATCGAGAGAGGGAGTAGAGAGATGAGCGAGAGAGGGCAGAGAGTGGAGTGATGCAAACTGTATATATATATATATTTGTCAAATAATTATATATGTATAACTACTATATATATATTGTATGTATTTGTATATCTGGCAAGCGAGATTGGGAAAGGAAGGAGAGAGGCGAGCAAGATCAATAGAGGAAGGAAAGAAGGGAGCGAGAGAGGCGAACCATACATGTATATCTGTCAAATAATCATATATATACAATTAGTATACAAATATATTTGTATATCTTACAAGAGATTGTAGGGAAAAAGGAGAGGGACGAGAGAAAGGAAGATAATAGAGAGAAAATAGCAACGAAACTCTAACGATAGCTATAAATAATTTTTTTAAATTATCGTGATATAATGTGAATACAAATCAGATGTTTGCCTAGTTACGTAATTTATCAAAAGAGGAAGAAACTCCATGTATATCCTTCTAGTTTTGTACCCAAAGCCCAACAAAAAGAACTGGGAAATATAAAAGAAAAGCGCAAGGAAAAAGTATCCCTTTATTTTAATTTATGTGAATCTATTTGATCAAAAAATAAACCTTTGGGATAGCGGACGGGAAAATAAAAGAAACTTTAAGATGAAGAATTAAATCTTACTAATATGTCATAATATTTGCGTAACAATGAAAACCTTCAAAGTATAAACTAAGAATATATATATATACATATATTTGAAAAGAATAAGAATATATTTTTTTTAAAAAAAGTTTAAAAAATAACCTCCGTCAAAATAAGTTTCATTCTCCATGCATAAATTCGAGATCCTTGATTAAGAATGAATGGATTGATGTCCCTTCAATTACAATCATTGGTTCATTCTACTCTTTTCATTTTTATGCTCTTTGTTCCGATACATGTGGTATTATTTTTTATTTTTCTTTATTTGATAATTAATTATACTGTCTGACCTGTTTGCTTGGACAGGTAATTACTTAATCAGCAGGTAATTGGATGTAATTGATTGGGTGTAATTACACTTTTCAATTCATAGGGAACAGTGAATTGCAGGTAATTTCATGGTGTAATTACATAGTGATTACTTTTTAATTTCTTTCTTTTATTTTTATTTTTATATTTTCATTTTTTTTTTAGTTTTTAAACTATATTTTATTTTATGATATATTAGTTTTCATTCCTTGCTTATTCTCAATCTTTATATGTCATGTGATTCCATACAATTTTTCACATTATCTTTTTCGATTTATTTATTATATTTTTTATTTACAAGCATGATTTTATTAGCATTCTAATTTTTAAATTAAAGTTGAATTCATTGTTGGATAAAGTTATAAATATACGTATTATTTTCTTTTAAATCATATTTACGTATGTTATATTGAAATTTGGCATAAGAGTATTATGTTATTTATTTTTTTTGAATTTAAAACTTATGTTATATTTTTTAGTTTCATTTGCTTTTGTAGTATTGACTTGATATTTTACATTACAAACTATTTATTTTCCGTTAGTTAGATTAGCTAGATAGTTTTTTTTTTTAAAAAACTATTTTACATTTTTACTATGATATTATATTTATAATATTTAATATTTTTGTCAAAAACACATTTCATGATGTTCGCATGAAACTTATATTTTTAGTTTTTATAATTAATTTAATTAAAATATACTAATTTTAATAATATAAATTATTTTTTTATAATATTAGTTAAGAATATATATTTACTAACTAATATATTTTTGAAATATATATCTTAAATATTTAATTTAATATTATTTATAAATACCTATATTTGTCTAATATAATTAAATTATATTTTTAAAATTTAATATAACATTGTAATTATACTCGTGCAACCAAACAACACACTTGTAGTTTCACAGTAATTACACGCTGACAAACATACAGGATAGTGCAATCGCCAAGGTGTGTAATTACTAGGGTGTGTAATTACTAACACCAATTTCAATTACCAAGTGATTTTCCAAATAGACCCTATGTGTTTGGTTGGAGATATAAGATAGTCCTTAACTTATTTATTTCACAATTTATAACATAGTGATAAGATAATTCATCTCATATAAATAATGACATAACTTATTACCAAACCAACGATCCCTCGATACATTACATTAAAGTGACTTTAATAAAGACAATTTGATAAACATAATAAATTTTTATTTTCATGCTCAAATTCGTGTCATATATATTGAGACGGAGCGAATACTTTTTTTTTCCCATAGGAAGGATGGACTAAATTTAAAAAAAATGTCCACCACACAAATGACAAAATATAAATTTATAACATCATGCTATAGTAAGCATGACATCATTGTTGACAACTAACAAAATTTCCAAAAAGGTAATTTAATTGTAATAATTAGATAGTGATTGAAAATTGACTAAAGGACACCTCATTGCTCTTCTAACTAACAACTCCAAAGTGGGCCATAAAGTCTTTAGTCAACAAATTTATTTCTCTCTTTCTTTTCCCACCTATATTGCCACCTAGTAAATAATATTTTACGTTACACCGTTTAACTTTTACACTTTGCTTGGATGATCAGAAAGTATTGTTTTATAATATATCATATTATGTTGTATCATATCATATCGTACTATATTGTTGTAATATATGTAATATCTAAATAGATTGTATTATTCTTTGTTGATACATAATGTTACACATTCATAATTTGAATGATAAACCTACAAGAAATTATGTGATATCTGGGTAGAGTTACTATGAAGAGGTAAGGTAAATGATAAAAATAAAATTATTAAAGTAAAAAATGAGAAGAAAATATTAAGGTGACAACACGATCTTACCAAATTGGTCGTTGTATATAATGGATCTTTTTGTTGTTACCTAGGATGGATTTAAACGACTGAAATACAATGGAATTTAAGTAACAAACAAAATAAATATTATATTTAAATTAATAATACAATAGATAATAACCATGCAAACAAGGTGTTTATAGTACTAAGTTTTTAAAAGAAATATTTTTGAAATTTGTGACCTAAAGCAAATATTAAATATTTATATAAGAGAAAAAGTATTGAAAAAACTCTTAATAATACGAGTATTATTAGTTTCGTTCCCGAACTATTGGTAGTCTTACAAACGCTTCTCTACTTAACTAACTAAACTTAAATACATCTACGTCTACTTCCTGCGTTCTCGTCAAAATTTCTCTCAACTTTTTAATAAGAACTTCATGCTCCTACAATAGTTTGAAACCACTTATTATATCGTATAGCAGATTGGGATAGATCGAAGGTGTATGTGATCAAGTTCAGTTAGTCAAGCAAATTGATGTTTTTAAGGTTGTTAATAGTTCAGAGATTAAATTAATAATTAATGTTAAGGGCAAAATTAAATCTTCCTTGATCATCAAAATTGACAATTATTTATAATAACAGTTTTTAATATACGTGACAACTAAAATGAGACAGATCGTTAATTTGATTAAAGAAAGATGAGTCAATTTCAATGTAGTAAAGACAGTACGATCAAGTACAGCAACCTATATTTGACTGTATTTAATATATTTAAACAATTAAATAAACTCAACATTTAGTGCATCAATCAAGATGGACGGTTAATTTCTTGCTCTAATTGTTTCAAATAAAATGTTGATAGTTGGAATTAGTTGGGTATTAAGATAGATAAACTATAATTAATTGTACAACTATTTTGTATATAATTAAAAAAAAACTATTAAAAAACACTCTTAAACTTAGCGTAAGATCTTAGTTTCATTTTCGAACTATTGACAGTCTTAAAAACATCTTTTTATTTGATTAACTAAACTAATATACATCCCAGAACTATCAGAAGTGTATAAAACAATTCTTGACTTGGTAAGAATTCAGGGGTGTATATCACTTTTGTTACAAGATCAAGGGTGTTTTTAAGTTCAGTTAGTCAATCAATAGTTCAGGGATGAAACTAATAATTCATGTCAAGTTTAGGAATGTTTTTACTACTTTTCTATAAAATAAACGATCTCTATCGCTTGAAGATGTCAACATTACATCATGTCTTTGTCACTCTCATATACTCCCTCCGTTCATCTTTATTTGTCTACTGTATTACTTTTTTTGTCCATCTTTATTTGTTCACTATACTAAAAATAGTTCAATATACGAAATAACATATATTTTTAAACTTAGTTCCTAATTTATCAAACTGTAGGCTTGTAGCCATTTTATTATTATATTTTTTCAAGATATTGTATTTATCCTATTCACGGGATGATTTTGTGAAGTCACCCCTATCATTTACTGCTTCTTTATCTTTGTGCCAAGTCAATAATGGACGGCTATCGTTGGACGGAGAGAGTATTTTGAAATGTTTTATAATACTTATCTAGTTTATAAAACCAACAACAACAACAACATACTCAGTGGAATTCCACAGGTGGAGTATGGGGAGGGTAAAATGTAGATAAACCTTACCAATACCACATAAAGATAGAGAGGTTGTTTCCGAGAAACTCTCGTCTCAAAAATCAAACCATATAAGCAGAAGATACTAGATCAAATAAATAATTTGTCAATTTATATCTATTTTACCCTTATTATTAAATATCAATATTAAATTTTTATAGCAAATGACTTATATTTAATAGGAGTTATTTGATCAAATTATTCCATTATTTATTACTTTTTGATTTCTTTACCGATTAAGTCAATAATAAATAACTATTATCAAATAAAAAAAGGTATATTTTTGTTATCCTTTTCTTAACCTTTACAAGTCTTGGAGGTCAGCTACATGACCAAGTCTAACATTAAAGACAATATACTTCAATTTTCAATCTTTATATACTTTATAAACAATTAATTATTCTACTTAAAAATATCTTTCGACCTAACTCAATTTTTTTAATTCAGTATTCAATATTTATTTTAGAGTCAGATTAATTTCAAATTCATGAATTACAAAACTCAATTTCTAAAGGTAACGCTTCTAATAAATTTTTTTTTATTTTTATAAATTTAAATTTAATTTTTTTAATTAAAATTGAATTATTCCAAGTGACCCTAAGTCAACCTTGGTATGCAAGAAACCTAATATGTCAGAATATTATTCCTATCTCTATGCAGTTACCTTTTGACTAGGGTAAGCATTTGCTGCTATATATAATTCTTGTTTAATAATCTTTATTTAATTCTCCAATAACAAATATTAATAAAAAATAAATACTTCCCAAGTTAAGAAAACTAGAAATATAATAACAAAATTATAAAAAAATCAGTTCAACACTTTAGAAGTCTCAAACTATAGAATAAGGTAATTCTTAATTATTTTATATGACTTGGTTGTTAGCTCCATGACCAAGTCTAACAATAAAGATAATATACTCCAATTTCAATTGAGAATAGTTTATCAAATTTTGAGTTTATTGATTCTGAATTCTTCGAAACATAACTTATTAATAGGTATGACGATAACAACATAATCAGTAGAATCTCACAGGTGAGATCTAGGGAGGGTAAAAATGTACGCAGACCTTAACGCTATCTCATAGAGATAGTGAGATTGTTTTCGAAAGACTCTTATCTTAAAACTATCATCCCCAGAGGCAGAAAATACTAGATATGAAACGAAACGACTTGAATAGAAAGCAAATGATAATTTGCAAAGACAATAAAAGTAACAAAATGAACGACAGAAAATAAAAATTCAATATATAACGACATGGCTGCCTCTAATACCTACTCTATCATAAGGCCAGATATCCATTACAAAAAAGTCAACGTTTAGCGACGGATGAAATTCGTCGCTAATCTATGACATTTAGTCGCTAATAAATGTCGCTAAATACTGTTTTTTTAGTAGTGATCATCCTATCTCTACTAGCCATCTAACCTTCTACCCTAATACGCGACCCCTATTCCTTTCTATCTAAGGTCATATCCTCGACGATACGAAACTGCATCATATTCTATCTAATCACCTCCCTCCAATATTGAATTCAAAAGTAAAAATATAAATTTGCTCTATTAATTAAAAATAAATATCAGACACAAATAAAGACCTCACATGATAACAATAATAATATATTTGAAATATATTTATGATCTATCCATAGACCTAAAGTCAACCTAATCTAATTATGTCATAGTGTTATTATTTTTTTAATTTTTGTCGACATGATTTCAGTAAACATTTGCTGCTATATTTCTTGTTTTAATTCTTCAAGAATAAAAATAAAAATATAGAGGCATTATTATAAATAAATAAATAAATAAATAAATAAATAAACAAACAATTATTCTGTATACAAGCTGCCAAGGCATAGTAGCAAATATAAATATATATTATTCTCCATATGAAGCATAAATAAATAGTTTTTATAGATCAGAATCATCACTATATTGACAATTAATACAAGTGGGGCAACTTTAATGTACTTTAAAAATAAATAAAAATAAATTGTTATTATTTGTTTTTAAGAATTTGAAATTTAAAATTTTCACAGTGTCTTTTGGTTTCTCATTCACCATTCGGCATTATGAGAATAAAATATTAATATTATAATAAATAATGCTTTTATTATTAATTCGATTTTCATATATTTCTATTTAGGTTTAAGTTTCTGTAATCTAAAGGCGTGTCATTTTATTTTTAATCACTTTTTCTTCAATACTTATTTGATCTAGTTTTACCTTTCCTCGTATCCACTAATATCGAACCTTTCGTACTTTCTCACTGTGGCTTCTGCACTTCTCCGAGTCACATGTCTAAACCATTTCAATCATGTTTTTCTCGTCTTAGCCATCATGAAGGCAATTTGCCTTGAATATCCTTATTCATAATTCTATTACTTTCAATATATTTCCATATTCATCTCAATATCGTTATTTTTATTGATTTGAAAATGACGTAACTCGCTATAATTAGACTATACCTTCTTAATATAAAAATTCTTGATTGATCAATGCCCATAACAAATGTCATCACTTTGTAAACTTAGCATTTAAGTTTTGCTAGTATCTTTTTACTATTTATTGAAATTCAATCTCTTCTCCAAATACAACCTATAACCAAGAAAAATCACAAACAAGATAGCTTTTAAAACACGAATAATGAATAGGAAGAGACGACTAAAAAAAAGGCTCTACATAAAAAGAGAGTACCTCTCTCATTAGACGGTTCAACCTATAACCAAGAAAAATCATAAACAAAATGGCTTTCAAAAGACGAATAATGAATAGGAAGAGACGACTATAAAGAAAAAGGCTCGACCTAAAAAAAGAGTACCTCTCTCATTAAACGGTTCATCTTAGTAGATCTAAATACAAACTCACCTCGAAAAAATAAAATGAAATAAAATGGAGTTAATAGAGTGAGAGTAGTATCTCATATATTGAATTGGAAGAGGGTAAGATATACGTAAACCTTACAATTATCTTATAAAAGTAGAGAGATTATTTTCAAAAGATCTTCGCCTAAAAAATATCATCATAAAAAGCGAAAAATACCAAATATAAAATCAAACGACTAGAATTTCTCTTCTAATCAAAATTAAACCAATTTTTTGTTAAGAAAATATCTTCTAATGATTCATTTCAACATGAGAACATTGTATCCCCAAAGCTACATCAAACTATAAACATATTTGATTTTCCCATTTTACCCCTCCCCTAAACTACAAAGGTGAAATTACAATAAAGTCCCTAATAGTACTACTACTTCATTAGCATTACATTCCTGATTCAAGGGTAGGAAAGCCACAAAAAGATTCAAAACCATAGCCACCGTCAACAACCACTGCTGACGGCTGATGTACAGCGGCGATGCTCCCCGCCGGTGGTGGTGGTGGTGGATGCATGAACGGTGAAGTGGTGGGGTCCAGTAGAAAAGCTGACGTGTCGAGAGTAGGTAAACAGCTAACCGGTTGAACCCGGTCAACCGGTCGCCTCGGTTCCGGTTTCAAAATAGAAGAAACCGACAACTGTCCGCTCCCGTTTCCGATTCCGTTCCCGTTCCCGCCAATTCTAGCACCGGTCACCTGCTGCACCATCTGCCGGAAACTATCAACGTCCGCCGTTATGTACGTTGTCATCGCGCGCTTTGACGCGCGTGGTTTACGCTTCACGATCTTTTTGCTCACTCCACCACCGTTGCTGCTCTGCCGCTTCGCCGAAGCGGCGGTGGAAGCAGCGTCGTTCTCCGACCCTCCGGAAAACGTCGGCCCAGATGCACTCGGAGTTAGAAATGGAGAACCCATCTCGACAGTCGGCGTAACAACTTCATTCCCTTCGCCGGAAAATGATTTCTGCAGGACTTTCGTTAAGGTTTCGGTTTCTTTAGCGAAGATATCAGAGAACCATGATTCGTTGAAGGCAGAACGTAAACCCCATTGTTCCATTGTCATCAAATTATCAGAAGACGCCATTATTTTTTCTTCTTTAGAGCTAAAAAATTAACGAAACAGAGTGTTTTTAAGCTCAAAGTTGATGTTTACAGCATGTTTGAGAAGGACCCAGAAGTTATTTTTGAGGATTTTAGATGAAAAAAGTGAAAGGGAAAAGGTGTTCAGAGAGAAAAATGGTGAAGAAAATGGCGAATAAATAGGGAAGAAGGAAGAAGGAAGCGCGTTTTCAGGGGACACGTGTCAGTAGATATGTACGGACAGTAATGACTCAAATACAATATCTTCTAGAAAATAATTTTTGACGGTAGGCAAACCAAAATTATATTTTCTTTTCGAAATTATTTCATTATCTCAATTTTTTTAAATTTGAGTATGTGTTGAAAAAATTATTTATATATATTTTTTCTAAAATAAATATGTTAAAAAGCTATTGAATTGATCTGAACTCATGTATTTTCTAATATGAATATGTTACATTGCTTTGCTTATAATAACATGATGACACGTGTGGTAAAATTGAATTTGACTAAACAACGAATGATATTACGAGTTATAATAATATGATGTGAAGTCAAACCTTGAAAAAATGCTTATAAGTAATTCGGAGAACGGTTTACAGTTGAAAAATAAACATAATAAATCTTGAAACTCTAATTATAAATCTTTAGTCATGTGTCCACGATTTCAATAAAATTGAATTTGACTAAACAGTGAATGATGTTACGAGTTACGATGATAAGGTGTGAAGTCAAACTTTTAAAAAGGCTTATAAGTAATTCAGAGAGTGGTGTGCAGTTTAAAACATCATATGATTCTGGAAAGTCCACCAATAATCTTAAGCCGTGTGTCCGCGATTTTGATCAACTCCAAACGAGTATTTAAGACATAATATAAGATATTCTTTTCAGTATTCAAGTGAGACGTTGTTTCACATTGAGTCAATGAGCTTAGGAATAAGCTTTTGGACCTATAAGAGGAAACTCCGTGAATAATACTCCATCAAACAATAAAAAATATAATTTCAAACATAAATATGTTAAAAAGATATTGAATTGATTTGAACTCATGTCTAATAGACATTGTTTCGCTAAGAATAACATGATGACACGCGTTGTAAATTTGAATTTGACTAAATAATAAATGATATCACGAGTTACGATGATAACGTGTGAAGTCAAACTTTGAAAAAAAATTTATAAGTAATTCGGAGAACGGTTTACAGTTGAAAATATCATAATGATTCTGGAAAGTCAAACAAGAAATCTTAAGTCGTGTGTCCACGATTTCAATCAACTCCAAACGAGCATTTAAGACATAATATAAGATAGTCTTTTTAGTATTCAAGTGAGATGTTGTTTCACATTGAGGCAATGAGGCTACAATTAAGCTTTTGGACCTATAAGAGGAAATTCCGTAAATAATACTCCATCAGACAGTAATGAATATGTTTTTTAACATAAATATGTTAAAAAGCTATTGAAATGATCTGAACTTATGTTTAATATATTGCTTCGCTTTGAATAACATGATGACACGTGTAATAAAATTGAATTTGACTAAACAACGAACGATATTACGTGTTACAATGATATGGTGTGAAGTCAAACTTTGAAAAATGCCTATAAATAATTCAGGAACTGTTTACAGTTGAAAACATCTGTAATAACTTTTGAAAATTTAATAATAAATCTTAAATAGTGTGTCCACAATTTCAATCAACTCTAAACGAGTATTTAAGACATTATATAAGATAGTCTTTTCATTATTCAAGTGAGACGTTGTTTCACATTGAGGCAATGAGGCTACAATTAAGCTTTTGGACCTATAAGAGGAAATTCGTGATTAATACTCCATTAGGCATCAGAAAATCTCAAGAGGCTTTCAGTTATTATCTTTTTTTTTTTTTTTTTAATATCTGTCATGAAAGAAGCCCTAAAAATTCTCACAACTTAAGAGTCTATTTAAATAAACTTTTCGCTCATGACTTATAAGACAACTGATCGTAAGTTATAAATTTTAGTTTATAACTTTCAACTTATATTTGTTATGTTGGCTTATAATTAAGTGCTTATAAGCATTTATAATTTTACCAAACACTATAAAATTGATTATACATAATTGCATTAATCAGTAATCACGAATCATAAAAATATTTTCTTCGCTCCATTACTTAGTAAGTTCCGTTTTACGTATTCATTAAAAAAAATTACAAGATAATTTTCTCAAACACTATAAAACTGCTTATACATAATCGAGTTAATCAACATGATTAATTTCTTTATATTATATTAATATTTCTCACTAGTTATGATAAAAAATAATTAATCATATTTTTAATTTTATTTTATATTTTAAATCATCCTATTTTAAAAGGACGACAAATAAAATAGATCAAAAATAGTATGTATATTGTGTAAAGTATATTGGCATTGATATACTTTCTCACTTTATCTTTACTTATCCACTATACTATTTTGTGTCTAACCGTATTTGTTCAGTTTATGAAATCAAGTGATAATTTTATACTTAATTTCTGATTTATTTTTATGATTAATTATAATTGTTTTATTATATTTTTTAATATATTATATTTAAAAAGTGCTTTTATAAAATTATCTTATTTTTTAGTCCCTCTGTCTCATTTTATGTGGCACACTTTCCTTTTTGGTCCACCCTAATTATAAATGATTTACCTTTAAAATCTATTTTTTACCCGTAATAAAATAATTCTCAGTCACATAAATATTTAAGAATAATTTTAAATCATAAATTTTAAAAATCTTTTTTTTTAATATCATGCCGAATCAAAGGGTGCGATATAAAATTTGACAAAAAAATTAATTTTTATGCAAAGTTATACGAACAAATAAAAATAGACGAAAGGAATATTAGCGATTTTAGACGGTGGAGGCGCGTTCGGACGCGTAAACGCGAGTTCCAATACCCACATGGTTGCTGCTACGCCGTTTAAACTTTGGGGCTTTTTCTTTTTATTACTACTTTAAATGTTGTACAATAGAATCATATTTTATTTTTATTTTTATTTTAAAAATGATAATTTAGAGTCTAAACATCTAGTTGCAAGCTAAACACAACTTTCTCCGTCTCAAATTAGTTAAATTTTTAAATTTTTTTCAACATTTAAGATATCTGAATTGTTTGAAGTTCAAGATGAATATTTGAATTTTTTTTCATATTTGTCTTTTTATTTATTAAAGTTTTGTATTTTCTACGAGATAAATTACACTATATATTTATGATTTAAATTTTATCGTTAAATGTTTTTCTTAATATATGTGCATTACTTCACAAATTCAATTAAAATAGGAGGGAGGGAGGGAGGTAGTGTTATATACTTGGTGGGGATTTAATCTTCGTACAATTTTAAGGTATTAGAAGTGAGAATATCGATATATAAAATAAAAATATTTGTGAAGTATTGGGATTGTTTATTAGTAAAAATTTCTCATGTGTAGAATTAATTTATGCAAAAAAGTGAAATTAGATTCTATAACGGTCCTAAGTAGCAAAAATCCTTGTTGGATAAGTTTCGATCCACACGAAAGGCATAACGATCTGAGCATTGTCTCAGTAAAATAGACATATCTATGAAGATGTGTATTATACTTGAGTCTTGGTCCGATTTGATTCCTCGGGGATTGGGGGTCAAGGAAGGGCGGATGGCGTGAGGATCCTTTTAATATTTAAGTAGATGACTCGTTGAGCGGTCAGAAGGGAGGGGGACACGTCATCTAAGATGCTACCTAATCTGCCTTTGTATCTTTTGATTTCACGTGGGCCTGGTGGGCCACTAGGCCCACTTATCTATTGTCCGTGGGCCCAATCATCCTGATAGTAGCCTTTTCTTCTTTTGAGGTAAATTTCCAATCTATTTTCAATTTTCCGTGTGGGCCCAAATTTCTTTTTAAGTATGTACTTTATAATTTCTTTTTTATTTTTCACTTTTTAAAATCCCAACATACATTGGCATATTTTTATTTTTTATTATTGAAAACTATTATACATAATGATGAATATAAAAAAAAAATCAATAATACAAGTAGTATAATGGCAAACACCGACTATCCTAAGTAAGATAATACTATATTACCTACTAATCTTTTGTCGTCATACGCGCCATCCACACCTTCTTATCTAAAGCCATGCATGTTCTCGATAATCTGAAGTTGCATTATATATATCATGCCTTATAACCTCTTCCCTATTTTTTTCCTGTCTAGTCCTGCTTCTCCTCGTACACGTTGTAACCCAACTCCACACATTCTCACTATTTCATCCACGCATCTTCTCTTCACATATACAAATCATCTTAGTCTCGCCTCTCTCATCTTGGCCACCATAAGAGCTACTCTCACCTTTTTTCAAATATCCTCATTTCTGATCTTATCGCTTCAAATATAACCATACATCCATTCCAACATGCACATCTATACAAATGACAAATCATAAGCATCCATATCTATACAAATGACATATTATATTAACAATTTTATTCAAGAAATTTTGAATCAAACAGTTAAAACTTATAATAAGTAATCTTGTATTCGATATTTAAAAACACAATTACATCTACAGAGAATGTTTAATCTCTTAAATTAAAAAAAATCAATTTGAATTCAAATTTATCAAGGCTTAGTATAATTATTGAACCTTAACAAAAATTTAAGAAAAAAATAGGACTTTCGAAATCCCCAATTCAAAATAGCTCTTAATTATTTACATTACTATAAATTATTTCACTCAAGATAAAAATTTAAAACCAAATTAATTCCAATAATAGAAAAATAACATTTTTTAAAAAAAATAATTATTTTTTTAAAAGTATCACATGAATTAGTACAGAAGAAATAATAAATACAAAGCCATGTTTTCTAGAAGGATGAATTTAATTAGCAAAAATGTGAACACTCAAAATATAAGAGGGCGCAAGCCATGACGACATGCATAAAAGGAATCAATGAGCTAGCATGACATAACATATCATGTGCCTTGCTATAATAAAAAATATTCAAAAATTTACTAATCCGATTAATTCAGATTTACATCAAGAATATTTACAATTTAGAGCTTTATAAGTAAGAGACGTATTTAGGATTCTCAAATCACTAATACACTAAAGGATTATTTAGTTACTGATTAGAGTTATACAGATATTAGTTATACATATATTAATTATGTAAAAACTTATTTTTAGATCATAAATTTAAATTCTTGGACTAATCAAATATCTCAATATATAAATTAAAAGATGTGAGTAATTGATTGGGATGGCTTTGATGGTTATATAGTGAAAGCTCATTTGTATTCCCATTTATGAGACAATCTTTGCCTCCAAATATGTTATAAATTAATTATCAAATCAATTCTCATTTAATTTTCTAATAAATAAAAATCAATCAAGACTTGGATTATGAAGTATTGGAAAACATTGACCACATAGTACTTAGTTATTATTATTATTGTTGTGGGCTAAGTTTTTATTTCATAAAGTAAATAAAGAAAAAGTATATTACATAGAGTGCAATAAAAGAAGGAAAAATTATACAGATAAGTAAATATATATTAATTAACTTAGTTATAGTTTGAAATAATTATGATTCGTGACTAATATTTTTATATAATTATAGTTTGATTTTTATAGAATATTCAACGAATTGTATAACAAACTGTATCAAATATATAAACATTGTGATAGCAAAATATATAAATACTGTGAATTGTATAGCGAATTAGACAAATGTTGTGCGCGAATCATATAGCGAAATATACAAACGCTACATAACAACTTCAAATTATACAAACATTGTGCACGAATCGTATAACGAAATATACTAAAACTATATAAAAACTGCAAATTATATGGCGAAATATTACAAATACTATGAATTGTACAGCAAATTATACAAAAACTAGGCGTGAGGTATACGAATGCTATACAAAACCTGCGAATTGCATACCGCATTATACAAATGCTGTGCGCGAATCATACAACGAAATATACAAATGTTATATAAAAATTGCAAATTGTATAGCGAATTATATAAAAATTATGCGCGAAATATACGAATACTATACGAAAATTGTGAATTGTATAACGAGTTATACAAACACTATACAAAAATTGTGAATTGTATAGTGGATTATACAAATATTGCGCAAATTGTATTGAGAAATATACAAACACTGATATACCTATAGTTACAAAACGTATTTACCCAAACTATAACAATTAAGTATAATTAAGTTATTTTTAAATGACTATAAACGAAAATTTATCTGATACAAGAATTGTACACCCTAATTATTAATCCCCTTAAATTAAATTTATATTAAAACTTGAAAAATTACTTATTATATATCGTTTTCATGCCAAATCTTGTCAAATCCATCAAAAACATAAATATAATTTAATTTATATTTTAACATACTAAAAAACAAGAGAAATCTAATGCGTAATGAAAGTAAATCATGTGTCACATATTCAATTAACGTATGATATTAGAATTTTAGTGGACCCAATTAATTGACTTGACAATTGTTTAAAATAAATAAAATAAAATAAGTAAATTCTAAAGACCGCCAAATATTATTTTAAAATTTCTAATTTTAAATTCCATCGAGCTGTCTCCTTTATCTAATGACATCATGGAGACCTGTTCGATAGAGACGTGATTTTCGATAGATTTTTTTGTGAAAAAAATTATTTTTTAAAATAGATTAGAAAGAAATATAAGATTGAAAAGATGTGATGAAAATTAAAAAGAAAAAAGATATTGAATATAAAAATAATAATGATAATTAAAGTTTGAGAAATATTAATAGTAATAAAATTGAATAAGGGAAAGATAAGTGTTTCATATTAGAACCCTACTCAATTAGCGGGAAAAGGGAAACATTCGATTACTTACTAATTGTCTATCTTAATCTTCAACTTTGATATTTTTCTATCTAAGATCATATCTTCGGTGATCCAAACAATGGTGGATTCAGAATTTTCTTTGAGGGGGTTCGAAATTTTAAGAAGTAGATACAAGAACTAACTAAAAGAGGTTCGAAATCAGTTTTATATATATATATATATATAATATATTTATCATATAAAACTAGTATAATTTTTAACCGAAGCTATGTGGCTCTGCCACTGGATCCAAATACAACTCTCCTCCTCCTCAAACCTATCCATCAACTCGCGCCTCCTTATCGAGGCATAGCTATTGCTCCTCTTCACATGTTTGAACCACATTAATCTTGCCTTTCATATTTTATCCAACACCAAAATAACTCTTACCTAACCGTGTAATTTCTTCTTTGTTTTTGTTTTTTCAATTGTCATATTAAATTTGCTATCAAGAATTACTTATTTGTTTTTTTTAAGTCAATAAAATATCTAGACTATGTAAGAGCAATGAACTTAAAATTTGAAATAATGAAAATACCATGTATTTTCCAATTTTAGTTGAAAAGGACTTAAGCATCAACTCAAACTAAAAAAAACAAATATATTATATATATAATAAATATATATCAATGGTAGGGGCCAATATAATAAATCTTTCAAAGAAACCAAAGTGGCCCCTCAAAGTTCCTTTAATGCAAACCAGCCCCATACCAACTTATTAATGGCCCACTTAATTTTCTTATTAAAGTTTTTGGTAAAAGAAAATTCTTTTTCTGACCACCCAAATAGGGAAATTTTTTATCATAATTTATTTGTTTGTCTATAAAATATTTTAAATTGATAATTTATGTGATTTATCGTACTCCAGTTTTTACGTTAATGGCAAACATATAAATCCTAATTATGCTCCATAGTTATAGTTATAGTTTGGTTAATTACACCTCTAACTATAGTTATAGCAATGTTTGTATACATTTGTATAATTTGCTATACAATTCGCAGTTTTTGTATAGTGTTTGTATATTTCACTGTACAATTTTGTACAACGTTTGTATAATTCACTATACGATTCATGATGTTTGTATATTTCGGTATACAAGTTGATTCGCGCATAACTTTTGTATAATCACGTACAATATTTGTACAAATCGCGAGAATTATACAAAACTTAAACTATAATTACAGCTAGATGTTTGCCGCGAGCCGTAATTAATTTAAACTATAGCAATGTTAGCTAATTAACTAGTATATATTTATTTTTCTGCATAATTTTTTTTAAAACTTTTTGGAAACTAAAATATATGGTATAAATTAAGACGGAGGAAATATATTTTCTAAAAAGGAATAAATAATGAAAAAAAAAGATGATAATTGTATCTTGCTAGGAAACTTCCTAGTGACTTGTCAAAAAAGTTTGAATTGAAAAATCTCATGGTATGCAATAAATTGCCAAAGAGACTTTTTTTGTGGGGTTAAGGAGTAGATGGTGACATATTCATGGAAAAATAATAATGATAAAATATTATGCAAATTATATTAGTATAATTTCTAATGAAATTTATTTGTAAATATATCCCTCTGAATTAGGGGTGACTTTTTACTGGACCTTACTCAACAAAAGTATCAGATTAGAGAGGCAAGAGGATCATCTTACTCAACAAAAGTATCAGACGAAATGCGCCTTTGGGACTTAACTTTCTTAGCCTATTTCTGAAGGGTGAAACTTTGATATGTTTACTTCTCCTGTAATAAGATCGAAATGAGAAGTGACCTTTTACTGAACCTTGAAAGTTGAAAACTGATATTCGAAGAAAATGACTGCTTAATTACAATATTTTGAATCGTCCTCAATGAATAGATATTCAGATAATCAATCAACCAACTAAAGTATAAAATTTTCAATTTCACATTGCATAAATCCAAAATCCAAATAAACTCAATTTTAACATATATATATATGATGTTATTATAACTTTTCTTTTCTTGTTATTTATTTGACCTTTAATAGTTAAGCATGCAAAATTAATTAATTGCCCTCCAAAACTTCTTTATTATCCAACTAGATTCTCTTTTGCCTTTTCTTTTAAATCTTATCTTTCTTTATGTTGCTTGGGGATTGGTGAAACTATATAATAATGATACATTTTTCATAGAATAATGATTAAATGAATCTTTCTAAAGTGATTCAATGAGAACACAAACACAAAAATCTTCATCACAAAATTTTGCTTCTATTTAAATAGTATAAATAAATAAATGCTTTATTTTCTCCTTTCATATATGCAATACGTAAACAATAATAATATATTCAATATAATTTTATAAAATATATTTAAAAAAATAATTTGTACGCAAATTCAGTCTCTACCTTAGATATAAAACAACTATTTCTGATAAATCCTTAGCTCAAGATAAAAACATCTAAAAGAACAACTAAGACAAATAAAAGAAAAAATACACAGTAATAAAGTAATATATAGTATCAGAATAATACTATAATCAAGTTACATGAACAACATATATAATAATAGAATTTTAAGAAAAAAAAACAAGAGCAATACTACGACTACTAGAATAGACATCAGGTCAATACACTTCTACCTACTAGCTAGACACACTCTTACACTCTTTTATCTTAATTCGTATCATCCTCCATTTTCTATTTAACGCCATGTTCTCATATCTCGATAAGCTGCAATTGTGTCATATCATGTCTAATCATCTTCCCCTAATATTTTTTCGATCTGCCTCTACCTTTTCTGAATTCATTCATATTCAGCCCCTCACACCTCTATCACTAAAGCACATTTCTTTTATCTATTACTCCTATTACATATCACTTTCAAAGGAAGAAAAAGAAAGGATTTATAAAAATAATTTTGGATAAAAAGGAAAAATAAATAAATATGATTGCTCAAGGTATCCGTTTGCCTCAAGAAAAGCATAAAGTGTTAAAGAAATGTCCAAAGAAAAACATCAACCTCACTTTTTAAATTTTATTCCCTCCAACTTTAAAGCATGATAATTTAAGTTGAGTGGACGGATTTAAATTTACGATAATTTTAAATATATACAATAAACTAATTAACTTATAATAAATATAATCACATTTTATTTGTATAAAAAATAGTTTAAAATTATAAAAAATATATATGACTATATAATGTAAATTACTTATACATAAGCTACAGACAAAATATACATTATGATACACTTAAAAACTGAATATAGCTTGAATATACATAAAATATATACTGAATATACATGTCTATGCAACGAAGAATTATTTTTTTAATAATTATTTTGATCGAATAATCTTGCATCGTAATTATCCCTTTAAATTTTTTTTTATTTGAAAGTGATGTAAGTTCTAAGGAAAAGAAAAGGAAAATTTTATTTTTTTATTAATATAAATAGTTGTAATTATACCTTTAAAAGTTAAGCGTGCAAAATTAATATATTTTTTATACTATCTAATTAGATTTTCCTTTGCTTTTTCTTTTTTGAACTTTTATTTGCTTAGGGATCGGTGAGACTTTATAATAATGGAACAAAATGATTACATGATTTAATAAGAACACAAAAACACTAATTAACATTTTTTTTTAAAACTCTCAAAATATTTTTCATGTTTATTTTTAGTATTAAATTTGATTGATTTTCGAAATTAAATTAGCTAGATTTACTTAAATTGTAAATTTTAAAACGAAAATAAAATTGAAATATTTAAAAACTATATGAAAATCAGTTTTTCCTCTATCTTAACTTATATGTCGTAATTCAGATTTTGAGAATTAAACTTTTTTATTTTCACCGTGCATTCAGACGTACCATTTTTAAGATTTTCGAGAAATAATTTATATATTTAGAAACTATATGAAAAGTATACAATATAAACTTTTTTAAAGACAAACGAATAAATCGCAGTCAAAAATTTTCTTGTTTGATTCTTGAAATCTGAACTAAATCATATATATTAAGATAAAAAAAGTATAAGTTACAATTCTTCTAATATCAATATGATAAAAAAAAATATTAATTAAAATTTGCATAAGTTAGCTCTCGAGAAGCGAAATACTATAATTTCATAAAAATTTATTTCACAGATAACTTTTTGCGTAAAAACATCTCGCGTTCACAATGAATCCAGTGAAAGATGATGCAAGGTAAAAATTAATAATACAAATGCACTATAACAAATGAAGAATTTTGTGGCAAATTTCGATAGCAATAATATAATTATCGCCATATTATATTTGACAACGATAATATAACATGAATATTTACGACCAACACTCTGTATAAATCATGTGGCGCGGTGAAAGGTTTTTCGTTGGGGTTTTCGACCCTCCAGGTCTCCACCTACTTGTGGAATAGGGGGGATTCTTTGATATTAAGATGTCAAGGAGGTCGAAGAAGGCCACAGGTGGAAGCAACCGATGCCTTGATTATTCAATTGACTCCTTGATGCCAGTCCATGCTTGCTGTCATGCTGGCAAAAGCAAGAATTTCGATCGATTTTACCTACTATTGGATTTGAATCAATGACTCTTGCCGTATGAAATTTGTCTTCAAGACTCAGTAAACAAGAGATGTTCACATTTTTCCAAACTATGATGTTCATTAACCCAATTCATCAGGCAATTCTAGATCAAAACTTAGAATAACTGAACTTTTAGGGCGGAGAATGCTCTTTTCCTTAATCAAAGGTTGGATTCGAGCTATGGGTATGGAAAAATTCTTGATAAAGAGTGTTTTCTCAAATGAGATAATGAGAATAGTAGTAACTAACCATAGTTAGTTGACTATATTCAGAGTTAGTTGATGACTAACCATAGTCAGTTAGTTGTTAGTTAGTTGTTAGTTGTAATTAGCTAACTAATTAATTGTTAGTTGACGAATCAGTTAGGAGGTTAGGTGATTAGTTATCACTTAACTAACTAACCCAATTCTGTATATAAACACATTGCCTCTGTTGAAAGGGGTTAGTTTTTGCATGAAATAAATTTCCCCCTTTTCTAAATTCTCTCAATTCATCATGGTATCAGAGCCCCATTGAATCAGTAATTATCTGATTCAATTTCGGTCCAGGAAGAAGAACTCAAAGTCATCGAAGAAGGAGAAGAAGTTGTCTTCTTCGCTGAGTCGAATCCACAGCTGATCGAAGCAGAATTGGAGCTGCAGCTGCTTAATTGAAGTCGAAGGAGTGTTTGAGCTAAATCAAAACTACAGATCTGCGAAGTAGGAGCTGAATTGAAGCTGTAGATACGCGATAATGGAGGATTCAAGCAAAACAGCAGAGACATTGGAGAGTATTGAAACAAAGAGGAATCACCCTTTGTATTTGCACCCTTCTGATACTCCTGGGTGTGTATTAACCACGATTCAGTTGTCCGGAGCTGAGAATTACTCCCTATGGAGTCGATCTATGTTGATAAACCTCAGGGCAAAAGGAAAAGTGGGATTAGTGCTGGGAACATGTAAGAAAGAAGATTATTCTGAGGATCTGGAGGAGCAGTGGGAAAAGTGCAATGCCTTTGTGCTTGCATGGATAATGAACACTGTTTCGAAGGAGCTTTTGAGTGGAATAGTATATGCTTCTGATGCTGCAACTGTTTGGGCTGACTTGAAGGAACGCTTTGACAAGATCGATGGATCGCGAATATACCAGCTACACAGGGATATCTCCACAATCAATCAAGGTAACCTATCAGTGTCTGGGTACTTTACTAAGCTAAGGCTGTTGTGGGATGAATTTGATGCCTTAGTACCATTGCCTTCTTGTAGTTGTGATAAGTCGAGGTCGTATGTAGATCACATGCAGTACCTAAGATTGTTTGCTTTCCTAATGGGCCTAAATGAGAATTACAATCATGCTAGAAGTCAGATTTTGATGATGTACCCCCTGCCAAGTGTTAGTAAAGCTTATGCTATGATAATTGCGGATGAAGGCCAAAGAATTACCTCTATTAATGCAAATACTGGGAGTTTGAATGAGCCTACAGCATTGTATGCTAGTAAGGGAAATGTCAGGAATTTTACAGGAAAAGAAAGTCATGGTAGGGATGTTGGAAGCTATGGAAGAGGAAATTATGATGCTACAAAGAAGAAAGTGAACTGGAATCTATATTGTGATCATTGTAACATGCATGGACACACTAAAAATGTTTGCTATCGACTTGTGGGATATCCTGAAGGGTGGAAATTCAGGAAGAAAGTGAACAATGATTCAGATCACATAAATCAGTTCAGAGGAGCAAACTCAAACAAGGGAAAAGGAGCAGTGAATAATGTACAAGTTGATAATCACAATTATACAGCAGCAAAGGATGATGATGTATTTGAGCAAGTTAAAAATTCAGAGGACTTAAATTCTATGCGCACTAATCTACAGGCACTAGCTATGCAGCCTACCTACACCTCAAGTCAGTATCAAAGAATATCTAAAATCTTGAATGAAGAAGGAGGAGCTGGTGACATGGTCAATATGGCAGGTAATTCTCATGATTCAAATTCAAGCCCTATTGTTCTATCTGTACATGGTAAAGAGAGTAACAAAGATGATACAGTAAGAGAAAGAAACAACTGCAACATGTTAAAAGAAGAAACAACTTGGATAGTGGATTCAGGGGCAACCTCTCACATGGTACACAATACTGATATACTGGACAAGATTGACAACAAAAATGTAGGAAGAAAAGTGTATTTTCCTAATGGCCAAAGTGCATTGATCACTTGTTCAGGAAGTTGTACAACATCAGCAGGAAGGAGCCTAAAAAATGTGCTAGTAATACCTGATTTCAAACACAATCTGTTATCAGTGTCTCAGGTAACTAAGCAACTATGTTGTTCAGTCAGATTTTTCCCTGAATTCTGCATTTTTCAGGACCTCTTCAATGGAGAGGTGAAGGGGATTGGTAAGGAAGTGGAAGGCTTGTACTATCTTCCAAAACATTTTCAAAACAAAAGGGAGATTGGAAACAATGTGACATTGATGACAAGTGTTGCTGATTCAAAACACATGCTGTGGCATAGCAGACTAGGGCATCCTTCAATTAAGGTGATGAAGCAGTTGTTCCCAACAAGTAAGACAAATAATAATGTCAGATATGATGATTGTGTCATATGTCCACTGGCCAAGCAGACAAGACTCTCATTTCCTGTAAGCATGAATAGGAGCAAAGTTGTATTTGATCTCATTCATTTTGATGTTTGGGGACCTTATAGACTAGCTACACATAATGGTTTTAGATACTTCTTGACTGCAGTAGATGATAATTCAAGGATGATATGGTTGTTTCTGTTGAAATTCAAGAGTGAAGTCTTTACTACAATAAAGCATTTCATTACAATGATTAAAACTCAGTTCAATTCTCAAGTTAAAAGAGTAAGAACAGATAATGGTACTGAATTCTTCAACAAAGATTGCAGTGATTTGTTTAGTTCATTGGGCATTATACATGAGAGTAGCTGTCCTCATACTCCACAGCAAAATGGAGTAGTAGAAAGGAAGCACAGACACATACTTGAAGTGGCAAGAGCTATCAGGTTTCAAGGGTCTATTCCTATTGATTTCTGGGGGGAATGTGTATTAGTAGCAGCCTACTTGATTAACAGAATGCCAACTAGTGTATTGCAAGGAAAATCACCTTATGAGGTATTTCATAAGGTCAAGCCTACATTTGATCATTTGAGGATAGTTGGGTGTTTGTGCTATGCAACTAAGATAATCAAAGGTGACAAGTTCTGTCCTAGATCTGATGCCTGTGTTATGCTAGGGTATGCTTCAACTCAAAAGGGATATGTGCTATATAATCTAAATCAAAAAAGGATAATAGTGAGCAGGGATGTGACATTTAAGGAGAATATATTTCCATTCAAGGAGATGAAGGACAAATTTGTACCTATATTTGGAAATCAGTTACTTCATGATTATGATTATGATGACAGGATAGCCAACAGACCATCTAGTGATCAAAATACATCTCAGATTCATCAAACTCCTCAGGATATGAGCACATCAACAAGCATTCCATACCAGCAAAGGAACACTGAAGAAGGAGTTCACACTCAGGATACAACAGGAAGGGCTGAACAAGTTCACACTCAGGATACAACAGGAAGGGCTGAACAATCACCAAATCAGGTCACCACAAGGAGTAGGATCTCAACAAGGACTATCCATCCACCAATTTGGATGAAAGACTATGTGGGATATAAAGATGGAACTGGATCTACAAATCTCTATTCTCTTGCTAACTATGTATCCTATGATCATTTATCCACTTCATACCAGGTGTATTTGAGCAAAATGTCACAAGATATAGAGCCACATTCTTATGAAGAAGCTGTGAAGGATGAAAGATGGATGGAAGCAATGAAACAGGAAATAACAGCATTAGAAGACAATGGGACATGGAAGATCATGCCACTACCACCAGGAAAGAAGGCTATAGGTTGCAAATGGGTGTTCAAAATCAAGTACAAAGCTAATGGTGAGGTAGACAGATTTAAAGCTAGACTTGTGGCTAAAGGGTATAATCAAACTGAGGGTATTGATTATCAAGAGACCTTCTCACCAGTAGTGAAAATGGTGACTGTAAGGTCTATTATTGCTCTTGCTGCAGCTGAAGACTGGATAATATATCAGATGGATGTATTCAATGCCTTCTTACAAGGTGATCTGCATGAAGAGGTGTACATGGAACTTCCAAAAGGATACAGCAGACAGGGGGAGTACAAGGTATGCAAACTTGTTAAGTCCCTATATGGACTTAAGCAGGCATCAAGACAATGGAATGCAAAATTAACTGAGGCATTGCTGACTTCAGGTTATGTCCAAAGTCACCTGGACTATTCATTGTTTACCAAGAAAAGGGGATCAGCATTAGTTATCATCCTAGTCTATGTGGATGATCTACTGATCACAGGAAATGATTTCACATTAATTCAAGAAACTAAGCAAGTGCTACATCATTCTTTTAAAATCAAGGATCTAGGAGAACTAAGATATTTTCTTGGAATGGAATTCTGCAGATCATCACAAGGCATTGTGATGAACCAGAGGAAGTATGCTTTGGAACTTGTCTCTGAAACAGGTTTAGCAGGAGCAAAACCATCAACCACTCCACTAGAGTGCAACTTGAAGCTCACTACTACAGGACAGGATGATGAAGAGTTAGATGATATCAACAAGTATCAGAAGTTGATTGGGAAATTATTATACCTCACAAACACAAGACCTGATATAGCTTTTGCTGTCCAGACCTTAAGTCAGTTTATGCAAAAGCCAAAGTTTCTTCACTGGAATGCAGCATTGAAGGTTGTCAGATATATAAAGATGACCCCAGGACTTGGCCTGCTTATGAGCTCAGGCAAGAAGACACACTTAACTGGGTACTGTGATGCTGATTGGGCCTCATGTCCTAACACTAGAAGGTCTGTGACTGGTTATCTTCTCAAATATGGGGATTCAGTAATAGCTTGGAAATCAAAGAAGCAAAACACTGTATCTAGAAGCTCTGCAGAAGCAGAATACAGGAGTCTAGCAACTTTGACAGCTGAAGTTGTATGGGTGACAAATCTGTTCAAAGAATTAGGCTTCACATTGAGTGATCCTACTACTATACACTGTGACAGCAAGGCTGCCATTCAAATAGCAGCCAATCCAGTCTTTCACGAGAGAACAAAGCATATTGAGATCGATTGCCACTTCATCCGTGAGAAGTTACAACAAGGATTGATTAAGACAAGCTACATCAACACAAAGGAACAGCAGGCTGATATATTGACAAAAGCTTTGGGAAGAACACAACATGATTTTCTATTAGCCAAGCTAGGTGTTCTAAATGTTTTTAGTACATCTAGCTTGAGGGGGAGTAATGAGAATAGTAGTAACTAACCATAGTTAGTTGACTATATTCAGAGTTAGTTGATGACTAACCATAGTCAGTTAGTTGTTAGTTAGTTGTTAGTTGTAATTAGCTAACTAATTAATTGTTAGTTGACGAATCAGTTAGGAGGTTAGGTGATTAGTTATCACTTAACTAACTAACCCAATTCTGTATATAAACACATTGCCTCTGTTGAAAGGGGTTAGTTTTTGCATGAAATAAATTTCCCCCTTTTCTAAATTCTCTCAATTCATCATGAGACCTTACACGACATGAATCCAAAATTGTCAGGCTACAATATGAATACCGAACACCGGATGAAAAGCGAAAAAAAACAAAGAAAATCAAAAGCCAAATGCCTTGCATCAACTAACAATAATTTCAATTTGATATCAACCTGGTAAAAATAAGTGGAATGACCAATTTTTCAGCTGACAATCAAAGTTAAGCTATCGTTTCAAATATAATAATGTAGAAAATCTCTTCGATATACTCGAAAAATGTTACGTGGCTTCTCGAGGCATCTTCGTAAATTAATATCTGGACGAAAATACCCCTACTTAAAACATGGAACGACTCCCACGTCTACGATGCTGGACTTCGAAAACGGGTACATTGTTGTAACTGTCCCATTCTTGACCTTATGGACTAGCTATCTGATATACAGATACTCTGAAAAACCATCAGCTTCGTGTGTGTTTTCTTGGTTTTCCACCGGGTGTCCAGTACCTACATTGAAGCTCGACTTAATCCAGATTCACCCTGAAAAATCCCACATTGAGGGCTAAAGTGTCCCTTCACAAAAAATCGACTTGAGTGTTGAAAGCAGTGTTGATCACACTAGCGGAAAAATTCAACATGACCAGCAATATCCCTGCACAACATCTTTGCCTCACCTGCCAACTTTAAGCTTCTTGAAATGACAAGTCCTGTTTTTTTGTGTGTTGATGTTGGTTTATAGGCTGTGGCACCCTCTTCATCTCCCATTAAAAGAGCTTCTCTAGCAGGAACCACATTTTCCCACCAAAATTCCCACAAAACTCCATGCATTAACTCCCAGTAACTCCGCTCTCGGTAGACACGGAATATTGCGCTCCCGTTTGGTGTCCAACAATACACATCAACCCAATCTCTATCCATGATTTCCATTTGTCCTTGCACCTGAGGCATGTAGTAGAATGGCATAGTTGACCACGGGAGACCCTTTTCTGGTTTTCCTTTGTTGTATGGGCATTTCACTTCCAGGATCCCACCTCCAGGCAAGCTTCCAAGAAGACCATCCGGGGAGGCACCAACCCAACCCAACCGCTCATCCGAATGGACCGCGAACCCAAGTGCGCTAACATCGCGACCAGTGATGCTTTTATAGCGTTCTATGGCTACTGCTTCCATGAGAACACCCCAATCCATGGCACTCTTGCTTAGAGATGGTAGTAATTGAACATCTGGAGCAAATACCTTCTCATGCCAGAGCTCATATCGTCTATTCCCTTTCCAGAATCCCAAAGCAGTGCTAAAGGTGCTTGTAGTCAATTTGTCCTTGCGAAGCGCAAACCACTCATCGGAACGCTGTGGAGCATCTGATTGGGTTAGGCAGGCAACTGAAACTAGTGATGGTGGAGGATAACTGAGAGGAATGCTTGGAGAGATACATGGTGCTGTCAGAGTTGAGAAGTTCCTCAAGAAAACAATGCCATGATAGGTTCTACCAGGAAATGGGACAGCTGCTTTCTGAATGCTGTTGAATCTAGAAATGCATGCATTTGACATAGCTAACGGCTAACCGTACGTGTAGTTTCAATCCTGCAAATCAATAAACATAACCATGAAACACAAATAGAACAACAGTTTGCTTGGCAGTACAAGTTTAGAATGTATCCAATGATCAGGAAAAGGCAAAGCCAAGAGACAAGAATTTCCTGAGAGGGACAAGTTCGTAGAACATTTTTGTGTAAACAGGACAGTAAACTCTATGAAAAGTTTGATTACTATATGAGGGGGTACATATGTTATTTTCTAAGGAAGGTGAAGACTTGCAAATCTAGACACGTCTTGGTTGCTTCAATCAACTTTGAGAAAAATGAATTTCTTAATTATCTCTATTGGAGCTCTTTCCAGTGCATCTTATGGAAATCGAAGATGCATATAATATCATATGGTACTTCTTAATAGCTTCTTGCTGGTATTCACTGGATGAAGCTAGGTTGTACTGGATTTTTTTTCCCAAAGACTTTGGTTTCGCTGGATTACACATTAAATTCCTCATTCCACTCTATTATTTGGTTTGTTATACTTTGACAAAGGCAGTGAACAGAAAAGAGTTTCAAAGTTCTTCAAGCATCGATCATATTAACCCCTTTCTCTTCTTCCTTTTCCAGTCTGCAACGAGTTAGTGTGTCCTTTTTCATGTTTTTTCGGACTGATAAGAAATCTGGGAAAGGTTATAGTGAAGCTGCTCAATTTACTTCATTTTTCTTAGGGTCCGAATTCTTTCTTTTTTTACTATTTGTGTTTTCCTGGTAAAGCAGTGATGAGTTTTATCTAGAATTATGTCTTTCATTACCCTTCATCAATAAATTTGATTTTGTCAAAAGTATGCTCTCAATGAAATCTTCCTCCTCCCCTTCTAAGGCTCATTTATTCTCTCCAAGAGCAATGCAATTCTTGAAAATTACCTTACATATGGTAGTTTATAAACCACAGAATGTCCTCAAGGTCTTAAACTTAATATAACCCACTTGACTGTAACAACTAATGTTCTATCTAATCCCAGAATTAGAGTTAAATGAAGTAAACTTAAAAAGGCAGCCTAGTGCACTAAGCTCCCATCATGTGCAGGGTCCGGAGAATGGCCAGACCACAAGGGTCAAATTGTTAAGCAGCTGCCTCACCCTGTATTTCTGCAAGAGACTATTTCTAAAACTTGAAGACCTCCCGGTCACACGACAACCACCTTAAGCCAAGGATCCCTTCCAAATGAAGTTACATTGTATTTCCAAATTTAAAGTTTTACAAGTTCCTAAATATCACTTGAGGTGCTTCTGAAAGGAGGACTCTCCTCGAAAAATCACCATGTGATTTGCCAATCAGAATGTTCATTATTATTCAATGAATGGAATGATGAAACTTGTAATCTAGAGTCTAGACAACGCTCAATTCCTAGTCACCTCACTTGTCTTCTATTGGTTGCTTGGTATAATCATAAGAACTAAACTCTCAGGGGTTGGCCTGCTGGTAATAGACTTGAGCTTTGGGGTTTGCTCCCTTTCATGGTCTCAAGATCGAAACCCACTGAGTGCAAACAATTTCTGAGAGCTATCGGACTGGGTAAAACCTGAATTAACCATGGTGCACTTGCGGGAAACTACTTGCCGAGGGCCTGTGCACCCCCAGGATTAGTCGGGGCTCTAAGAGAGTCCGACACCCGGTGCAAATCAAAATAATAATAATAATAATAATCATAAGAACTAATATTTGACAAGTATCAAAATAAGAATATTAACAGTTTAATCTTTCAGCGTAATCCAATCTAAAGGTAAACAAGGCAGAAAAAATAGACACAAGAGACACATATAGCAGAATTCTAGCATACTCCTAGTAACTTCCAAGCAATAGATTTACATAAACTACAGAGTTATTCTCAAAACCCTATAATTAGAGTGCACTTTTAAAAACATCAAATGCAACTCTCGATACCTAAAAGTCAAGTACCAATCAATGGACAAGGGTCACATCATTTAATTTCAGTTTTCTTCATATGCTCTAGAGGGTTCGATTTCTAGTAAAACAGAAAAACGTAACAAAATCATAACGATAATAGTGCATATGTTTTATCTCCAAAGTTGTCTCATACAAGTAACAATGTACCTTATAGATGAGAATTTAGTAGAACTATGGGAAGGGAGAAAGAAAAAAATAAACGATTATTCTGATGTCTCGGGCATATAATCAAACACATCAGTGTGCACAACACCTTGTAACAAATCAGAACAGCATGTAGTTAGTACCAATTTCTTATGGAAGGCTGAAATGTTCCGGCTGCTTGGATCATTAGAGTGTACAGATCATACACATGATGCCTGCCATTGCATGCATAAACCTTCAGTTTTGAGGGAGTGCTGGATAAATGGATTTTCAGATTATATTGAATAGAATGGAAAACCAGCAATTGAGAATTTCAAGAGCCTCTCTGAATTTATGCCTTATCTGTGTAACTTGAAAGTAGACATTTAGAATATTTATCAGAGAAAAAGAGAAAACATCACCACTACCTGTATCCTCTCTAATTCCCCAGAATCAAGAAAGTCTTCCAAATAGTAATGGATTTTATTTCCTTCTGTAAGCAATAGATTGAACTACAAAGCTGTAGTCGTAACAATTTGTCTGTGAGCGTCAATTTCTCCAGTATTGGAAGGACTACTGTGCTCAATATATTTCAGCTCGAGTCCTGCATGAAGAAAATTCAAGATTACAACTTAAACAATTCGTGTGATACTCTATTTTTGTAAATACTCATGCATGAAACATTAGCCCCTAATCAAGATAACAAATCAGAGAGGGATGCCCGTTGAAAGGCCGGACTACAAGGCTCTATTGTAAGCGGCCTTACCCTGCATTTCTACAATAGTTTCCACAGCTCAAACCCACGACCTCCTAGTCACATGGCGGCAACTTTACCAATTAACCAAGACTCCCCTTCCGTGATAACAAATCAGAGAGCAATCACAAGATTGAAAAATGACTGTTGTATAATAAATCTTGACTAGTTTTCTGTTCTTTTGTTTACTGCCTTTGTTGGTTTGAGAAATGGATGGAAAAGTGGACATCTTGCTTAATTCTGCACAGGAATTCAAAAATGTTTGTTTTCATTCCAAAATACTATTAGCTAATTTCACGTCCCATCTATTTCCTAATCTCTCTTAGCACTTCACTCAGTGATGTCAAGTTAAGCACTGAAAAGCAATTTCTGAAAGTGAAATTCCAAAGTTATCACTAATGAAGATATAAAAAAAATCTTAGCAAAATAATTTCTATTACATTTTACAAAGAAACATAAACTTGAATCTTACCTTTTCTTATTATTCCACCTAGAGAAATTTAAATGGACAAATTGATTAGGACGAATGAGAAGAAAAATAAAAAAAGATTGATTACCTAATTGAAAATTATCCAACTATCACTCAATGCCTTAGAACTAATGACAAGTGATTTCATCTCCAGTTTCTCTTTCTTCCATCTAAACCTATTATACAACATGCTTTAGAAGCACGAGGACGGAGCTAGAGTGTAGTAGCTTTGGTCTAATTCCACATCCTAATATACAATTTATTAATTTAGAACCCAATAACATAAAGGGAAACAACATTTCCACAACAACATACCCGGTGTAATCCCACAAAGTGGAGTCACGAGAAGGTAGAGTGTATGCAGAGCTGATTATGCATTCATAAGGTCTCAAAAATTCAAACACAATTTCAACTTCCAAACACCATTTTTCAGCTTCAAACTTCAAACACTAATCACAAAATTTGAACTTCTTTTTCAAGTGAAAACACAATTTCAACTTCCAAACACCCATTTTTGAACTTCAAACTACAGATACTACTCAAAAATCTGAACTTTTTTTCAAGTGAGAACACTATTTCAACTTCCAAACACCCATTTTTCTCCTTCAAACTTCAAATACTACTCACAAAATCTGAACTTTTTTTCAAGTGAGAACACAATTTCAACTTCCAAACACCCATTTTTCTACTTCAAACCTCAAATACTACACACAAAATCTGAACTTTTTTTCAAGTGAAAACACAAATTCAACTTCCAACTTCAAATAGTACTTTCTTTTCCCTCTCAAATAACACTCCATTCATGTCCAAACGCCAACTAACTACATAGAAAAATGACACACAAACAAAGATAAGAACAGAAACTAGTAATAAAATTTAGAAAAAAATAAAAATGGATAAAGCAGAGAGGAAAAATTACAAAAAAATCTCCAAAACAAGAATGCTTACCAGTGAATAAATGGAACAGCTTGATATTAAGGGAAGCAAGGGTTTTGGAGAAGAAGAAGAAGAAGGAGGTGCAAAAATGTAAATTATCCCAATAAATATCCACCCCTCACTTTTTATTTATCTCAACTTTTAAACTTGAATTTTATGACATAAATTGTTAAAAAAAAAAAAATTAAATTCATTAATCGATGTATCGTAAGGCGCATTTCTAAAGACGATATTTTTTAAAAAAAAAACGTTCTTACTTTCGAAATTTGAATCTGAAATTTCTAATTAAGTATAAAAAGATTAACCATATCATCTTTTACTGATTTTTATTTTTCTCTCCTAAAATGAAGTCGACCCAAATAAGGAAATTTAACTCATGTATAAGAAGTCTTTATAAGTTAAAATCAACTAAAAGTCATAGGCTGATTTAATTTAACTCGTGACTTTCTAGCTTATTGTTGCGTTACATATATATATCATTATGTAATTGTTTATTATAGATATTTAATTTATCATTATAGAAAAAAATGGTTGAAGCTTTTCATCAAATCTAATTGTTTATTATTAATTTTAAATTTAACACTCAAAAATATTTTTTAGTATTTGATACTTCTCAAAGTACTCTTATTTAATTAACTCAAGCTTGTAAATGTCATGTATTTTGATCATTTTGGGTTGTAAGTCAATATATATACTAAATATGACCTTAATTATCATAATTGAAAATAAATTCTATTTTCAACGCGAAGTATCTATATCTTTATAAAAAATATATAACCTCCATTAGATTTCAGATAATGAAAGTAGCAATTTTATCTTCTCTTTACGTAAATCTTATCAGTCCTCATTTCCTACATCGATTACGGTCCTCGATCACTATCATGATTCAAAAAATTAAATATATTCATTTTGCTTATACTTTATTGTATCTTTCTCATCAAATTTCTTTTTTTGCGCCCTTTTTTTTTCGTTAAAGTTCTCTCTTATGACTTTCTTATCTTCTCCTATCTTGTGTATATATCGATGTATTTCATATATACAATTATTAATACTGTGATACACATTATATATAGAAGACACACAACACACAATTATTTGAGTGCATGTCATTGTTTTTACAATGATACATATAGTAGCATATATTCCATGTACACACCTAACAAATAAATAAATGTTATACACTTGGCATACACCAAATAAATAAATAATATACACTTGACATATACATAATAAATAAATGTTATACACTTGACATACAATTATTTGACAACATGATCAACTGCTAGAGAGTCATCACAATTGTGAATTTAATTCTAAATGAGGATTTGAAAATTTAAATTCTTTAAAATGTAAGTTTTTTGAATTTTAAACTGTGATTTCATTTTTCTAAAATGTAAATGGACCAATAATTTTATATTCGACAAATAAAAGCCTATCATTTTATATTTTACAAAAAAGACTCTGACCGTTATGAAGAGATTGTTCATAAGTAATTTGTAGGAAGTAAATGAAGCCTTTCCTTTCGAAATCCATTCCTGAAGTCACATTTGAATCTATCAATACCGCAACTGAATAAAAAATATATGACATTCGACTTTCAACTCTCCTTAAATAATAGAGAGACAATATAATTCTTGATTTATCGGGTCAGTAGACTTTTTATAAAATCATATATATACAAAAGGCTTGTAACATCATATAATCATAATTATTTATTTATAAAATAAATGAAAATATGCGATTACTATCCCTATTGATGAGATTATACAAGAGCTCAAATAAAGTTTTAATAGTTTCAAAAATTGTTGAATCTTTAAACATTTATAAGGATCATTGTTTCCGTCTTCTTCGTACCTAAATTTATCACACTCGATTGATAGTCTTTCGAAAATAACTTTTATATCTCCACGAGCTAGTAATAAAGTTCTCTACGAGACAGTGATAAGATTTGTATGTATATTATCCTTCTCAAACTCGACTTATGAAATTTCACTGAGTATATTACTCTATTACTAATATTTATAAGAAAAAATATAATTTGAAATATGAAATTAAATTTCAACTTCAAATCAATTTTGCTATCACGATTTAAAATCATCTCCAAAATCGTGACGTTCAAAAGCGAACTGAAACTGTTTATCCGAACGAGAAAAAGTTATTGGTTTATCGATAATAGGTTATTAATTTAGCTGTTTCGATAACGATTTTTTTTTTCTATTATTGAGTTATTGGTTCTTAACGACTTTAAATTTTTTCTTAAAGGGTTAACCAATAACCCGAAAATAAATTAAATAATTATATTTGTACTATTTGATATATAAAGTTTTTGATAATTTCACACTTTTATTTTTTACCGTCTCGAACTCTCAATTATTCTAGAATGTGATAGTATTTAATTTTGAGCAAAATGCAATTTGTCAACGATGTGTAGAGTTCATCTGATTTATCACCTTGTTTCTAATTTTCAATTAAGAAAATATTTTATCGAATCTTAGCAATTAAACCAACAATCGAACCGATAATAATCAATAGCCAATATCTTAGATAATAGTTTAGTATATCTACAAACCAATAACTAATAAGTTTGAACTAATAAACTTCAAATCGAATCGAACTCGATCAATATGGAGTCCTACTCCAAAGTAACCATATAATGCCAGCTGTGCATCTGCTAAAATAAGGTGTCAGCATCATACCTTCCATTTGTTTCTTCCCCAATCGAAGAATTTGCACGAGATCCAACGGCCCACATTATGGGAATAGTATCATAATTCATAGTAATTTATTTGCAAACGGACAATTGATTCAGCTTCCTTCCTTCCCTCGATTCCTTTTGACCTTTTCCCCAGATAACAATTTTGTAAAAACATAAAGGAGAAAAGGCCATATATTGTTTCTTGATCCAGAAATATCATCAAATTTTTGATATTCAGTTCATATTTGAAGGTATATTCTGAACACCCTTTTGTTTTCTTGTTTCTCCACTTCTATAAGAACCCCTTTTGATTTGAATCTAAATTACTCAGTTTTCATGATGAATCATTGATGGGTTTTTGTCCTTTTCGTGTTTCTGTTGGTTTTTGATAACCGCAGGAAGTGTATTGGGGAAAAGCTTCTGTCTTGATTGGGTTTTGCCAATTTGGTAGTATTATTTGTAATGGTGCTAAAAGCTGATTATTAGTAGAGTCAATGGTGTTAATGATTTGGTATAGTTTGGAGATTGAATTGGGGAATTAGTTGCTAAATTACTCAGTTTTCATGCTGAATCATTGATGGGTTTTCGTCCTTCTCTTGTTTCTGTTGGTTTTTGATAACCCCCAGTAAGTGTATTGGGGAAAAGATTGAGATTTTTTGAACCTTTAACTTTTGTCTTGATTGGGTTTTGCTGATTTGGTTGTATTAATTGTAATGGTGCTAAAAAGTTGATTGTTAGTAGAGTCAATAGTGTTAATGATTTGATATAGCTAAAAATTGCTCAGTTTTCATGATGAATCATCAATGGGTTTTTGTCCTTTTCCTGTTTCTTTTGGTTTTCGATAAGCCCCAGTAAGAGTATTGCCAAAAGATTAAAGCTTTTTGGAATGTTTAGCTTTTGTCTTAATTGAGTTTTGTTAATTTGACAGTATTAATTGTAATGATGCTAAAAGTTGATTTGTAAAGAGCCAATGGTGTTAAGATTTGCTCTAGTTTTGATGTGGATTGAATTAGGGAACTAGTTTCTAAGTTACTCAGTTTTCATGATGAATCACTGATGGGTTTTCGTCCTTTAATGTTCTATTGGCTTGTGATAACCCCAGGAAGAGTACTAAGTTAGTTTTCATGATGAATCCTCGATGGGTTTTCGTCCTTTTCCTGTTCTATTGGTTCGTGATAACCCCAGGAAGAGTATTGGTGAAAATATTGAGAGTTTAGCATCTGATTTGAGCTCATATTGCTAGTCTGAAGCCCAAATATAGCTCGAGCATTGTAATTTGACAGCCTGCCATCTGCATAAAACATAACATCAATTGATCAAGGATTTGTTTTGGCTTACTGCCTGAATGGCAACCTCCTAAACTTTCACTAGTCATCGGGTCATATTCATACCTGCGGCATTTCATTCTCTTTTTGATGCACACACTTCTAGAGTGTTACCTTTCTCAAACAATAATGAATGATGCTCACACTTCTTATGTAGAGCCCCTAAATAGTCTTAAGAAATAATCACTCGATGATGGAATGAAACTGGTCCAATGGAGCAGAATACATTTGAAAGTTCATACAACATACTCCCACTGGTTGAGATTAAGGCGTGGTTGTTGCTCTTCTATTCAGTACTAACTATAGAAGTTTCTTTTAGTACAATTTAATAATGATTGAAGAAATAAAGGACTGCCAGGAAGTTTCCGTGATACTGATCCTAGGAAAACTAGGATATACAGGAAATAATCAATATCAATCACAGTGGACATGAATTCTGTAAAAATGATCTGTGTTCCCTTGAAAGGCATTTGAGGTCCTGATGGCATATTTCTTTAACGTCAAGAGGTGATATGCTTATCTTCCTTTTCTGGCAACGAGTGTTGTCTTAACAATTATTTGGTTTGGTTCGTTTTATTCTTGTACATTCAGTTCACACAAGTCAAGAGTTAATATGCTTCTTTATAACAAGCAATAACATGAATACATGATTATTAGTACAGTTATTCAGGGTATACACATCAGAGTTTTATCCTAGTTTTTTACTTAACGACTATGAGTATTTATCTCTATTCACTTGATGTTACTTGTTAGGCATGTGCTGCAAATGAGCCGTTCTCAGCAATATTGGGGTTACTCAAGCGTATTAGTTTAAATCTCTAACAGCAAGCCTGGTTGACATCATTTTGGTGAAAGGTCAGATCTTCTTTTTTCCTTTCATACTAAGTTTGGAAGCTTTAACATATGCTTGACATCCTAGTTTGTAAGTCTTCCAAAATGTGCTTGTTCTGCTCTTAATGAGCTTCATGCGGAGAAAAACTATTCACGTTCATGTGTATTTGCATGCAATGTTTTTGCTTGTCGACAATAGGTATAGAATATGTTGGACAACTGTTCCTACGGTGTATCACGTATTTGCTTTTCTAGATGAAGAAGAATAATGACTTGCCTGTTATGCCATGTCCCAGTTGCACTTATATTTCTATGCTCCTGCTTCAACACTCATTGTTGATTTGATTTTTTGTCCTTTCAAATCAGGACTAGACATGGCACCCTAAGTTCCATCTATCAATGTTTATTTTTTCTGGTTTCAGAATTTTATACTTTTACTAGACTTCTGCTTTTTATAGCTAATAAATGTTGACTTCTAATATCCACTTTAGAATTTAGATTACATGAACCCAAGCTTAAGAATTATCTTTTTATAACTTATACTTTTGTCCTGAGTTATGTCAAGTGTTGACTAACCATCATGAAGCTTTATTTTCTGTTGTTTCTTCCACCTATGGGATCACACAAGTATGTCGTCTCTTCCTCCTATATGCTGTGTTTAATTATTTTCATTGCAGCAACAAGCCTCAAAATCTTGTTGTACAACATTTTGGTGTTTTGACTCTGCTTTTTGACGTCTATGGCAAGTTCCAAGCTTGTGACCCCTTATGTTTGTCTCTCTTCTTTCCATGTTTTCATTACTTCGCTGCAGTATAATATCTCTCTACCTATGTGGTAGTGGTAAGGTCTGCGTACATCTTACCCTCCCCAGACCCCACTTGTGGGATTTCACTGGGTATGTTGTTGTTGTTGTACTTTGGTATGGATGTTGTTCGTATGTTGCATGTTTATGAAAGTCTCCAATGTTATTTATGACGATGTTTGCAGCTTAGGTTTTCCTTGCATTTGTCACAACTTGTCTTTTGCACCTCGGAATAAACAATAAAAATTATTTGAAAATTAACTCATTATGGAAAGCAGTTCCATGTTAAACTTCAAATGACCTACTCCCTTGTCCCAAACTGACTATCTTCCTTTATCATTAAATGCTAAAACGATCTGCATCTTCTGAAAGGAAATTTTCACCATTATTTTAAACAGTAAGACCCCCAATTTGTTTGGACTGAGGCGTGTTTGTTGTTGATTTTACACCTAAAGAGAATATTATATGGAACCCACCTTTATTATTCCAAAAAAACCTTTCTCTTTTGCGCTCCTACATATTCCTAAATAACAAAATAGCCACCATACACTGCTTGATTTTGAGTTGGGTCATTTTTAATTTGGTCATAGAGCTTATTATGTATCTGTTTTATAATTTGGATAAGAATCAGAAGTGATGTTTAGTTTTCATGTTCATGTATTTTGCCTAAGATGCACTTTTGACTTCTCAGGTTACAATGGCATCGTTTGCTGACTCATGGATGCGAGAATTTAATGAAGCATCTAAACTTGCGGATGAAGTCAGTTCTATGATTTCTGCAAAGGGCTCTTTGCAATCTGCTGGACCTGAAACACAGCGTCATTTATCTGCAGCTCGGAGAAAGATCACTATATTAAAGACAAGGCTTGATACGCTCCAGTCCCTTCTGCAAACGCTCCCAAGCAAGCAGCCTTTGTAAGAAAACTGCATAAAGACTTTTATATGGTTTTGACGATAGTATGTAAAATTATCTTTCAATTAGATATGATATTTTTCTGAAGTACCCACAGTTAAACAGAAAGATGGCAAATTAAAGTTTTCATGCTAATTCAAATATTTACTTCTACATTTTCCATTCTATAGCTTGTGCACAGCTGCATTATCATTGACATGAAAATTTACTTCATGATTATATCCTTATGTTTACTTGAAAGATCTAGTACTGGTTTTTTTTGTGGGCAGATTGATGTAAAATGACTTATTTCTCTAGTGATTCCCTTTGTTTTGAAGTTAAATTCCTGTTATGCCTTCTGGTTTCAGATGTGCGATAGCTGCTCAGATTATAAGCTGTGCTTATAACCCGCTCTCAAATGAGTAAAAACTAAATGTCAATAAATTTTTAAATCTAAACCAAGTATTGTTACAAGAGACAATTTGCAACTTGATCATAAAACTAAAATTACAATTTAAAAGTGAGTTGATGAGTACTGGGCATGGTTGAATAGGGTCTAGTGGGTGGAGTGGGGCATAGAGATTGAGAGGGTTACACGGGGGCATAGAAGTTCAGAAAAGATGGAGTTATGGGAGAAAGCTTAATAATGTTGATTCGTTTACAAATGATATAGTAAAAGAAGTTCATCTTCTGGAGGTAAGCACACTACTTTGTTCCGGAAAAAAACGCCCTCAAGGTTTAGTACATTAGTTGGATAGAGTTACGTGGTGTCTGTTGTTGGTCTAAGGTGACAGGTGTCTCATGGAATTAGTAGAGGTGCACGCAATATGGCTCGGACTCCAAAGGTTGTCCAAAAAAAGGAGCTTTGGTTTAGTCCATTAGCTGGAGGCATTAAAATATTTCTAAAGAATGGACGTGGAATAAACGGCACCTCTCCCTGTGTCTTGAATTCTCAAAATGTTTGTGAATCATTAATTATGGAATCTTCTTCACAAGTGGTTGCATGGAAAATCTTGTCTTCTTGTGAACATGATTAAGTTAATTCTTCTGAAACCAACTGGTTTATGTGAACCTTCTGTTGAATTCTCAAAAATTTGTGAATCATTAACCATGGAATCTTCTTCATAAGTGGTTGCATGGAAAATTTTCTTGTGAACATGATTAAGTTAGTTCTTCTGAAACCAATTGGTTTATGTAATAGATGGATGTAATCAATATCTGGAAGCTTGTTACCACATAATGCAAGTTCTTTTCTGTGTGTTGTCTAGCAACTTTTGCAAGCAATGATAGATTAAAATGATTATTTACTTGTAAACAGATCCAAAAAGGAGATGAAACGTCGTCATGACATGCTTGATAATATGATTACGAAAGCTAATCAGATGGCAACTACACTCAACATGAATAACCTTGCAAATAGGGATAGCTTGCTCGGCCCAGAAACTAAGCGACCTGATGTTATCAGTAGGGCAACTGGTCTTGACAACCAGGGTCTTGTAGGTTTTCAACGACAAGTTATGAAAGGCATGTTCTCATACACTAGGAATCGTCATGCTCTTTTCTTGTTTCATTTGAAAAACTCAGTTGATGTGGTTGTCTTTTGTTTTATATTTAAAACAGAGCAGGACGAGGATCTTGATAAATTGGAGGAGACAGTGGTAAGCACAAAGCATGTTGCGTTAGCAATCAATGAGGAGCTCAACCTGCATACTGCACTACTGGTGGGTGTTGTAACTGCAAAAAGTTTCAGTCTTTGAACTTGAAAATATCTCACTTTAATTTTTTATGGGTCATCCAACTCTGTCACTATGTTTTAGCAATAAAATGTTTATCTGATATGCAGGATAACTTAGATTACCATGTTGATGCAACAAACTCCCGTCTTCAGGTATATTGCTTGTTTTCAGTATGCTTCAAATTGACTTTTTTTTGGCTGCATTGTGTGTTACATGAGTTATTTCTTTCTTATATATACAAAAGAAAGTAGTCTTGCTTTTCATAAAGTCAAATAGTTTATTATGGCCTAGTATGAGCTCACTAACCAATGCTGCTAGATTTTACTAAGTAGAGAGCACAATAAGATTTTATACGATAATCAAAACTGTGGTATTATGCATCTTTTGGAATTTGAATCTAGTCTGTCGTCTTAAGAAGTGAACTCTCTGATTTTGTCGCGCCCAAGCTCATGTGATTTTCATTTTCCTTTTAAACAGAGGGTGCAAAGAAGATTGGCATTTTTGAATAAGCGCACAAAAGGTGGCTGTACTTGGTTGTGCCTTTTGGTCATATTCATCGTCATTCTAGCTGTTGTCGTCTTCCTATTGGTAAAGTACTTGTGATAATCCATGACGATAAAGTTCCATCCGATTCTTCTACTGTTCATTGTTGGCTACAAGAGAAGCCAATATGTTGCATTCCTCTCGCATCTTCTTCAATCAGCTTCAAAAGTCTGAGCCATACAAGGACTGCAAATTTGTCCTGCATTCATTATGAATGTATGCATTATGTATATCTTGTCGCGTAGCACGATAGAGCTTTTAATTTCAGAAGAAAGAAAACTCTGCCATGGATACCTGTAGTGATTGTAGAGACAAGTCTTTGTGAACAATTTAAATTTATGGTGCAATGCATTTTTCAGGCTTATATACTGGCTACTGTTATAGCAATCTCACAGTTAATACTTATTGTTTTGATGTTATTCACTTGGCAATAATCTTTTGAATGTGTAAAAGGATCACAACAACATCAATGGAACGTAGCAAGGAACCTTGACTTCAACTCTCGTCACTTCATTCAATCCTACGACAAGAAGTTTGTGTCGAGGTGTTACAAATAAGCAACGAAACACTTCTTGTAATCAAAACAAGGAGGGGATGACTCCACTTTATTAATGCGCATGTTACAAATAACATCTCGATATAATAGTCATTCTCAATAGCAATATCAACATATTGCTATTGGCTCTGTATTTTTCGAAATCAATTTTTCGTGTTTTGTTAAAATTATAACGATATGTTATTATAACACTAAAAAAATATATGGACAAATAATATTATTATAGCGAGATTAGATTACTATTACTGTCAAGTCCTCCAGAGAAAAGGTGAAAGAAATCAAAACATTCAAATGCCAACTAGGGATCTCATGGTCTGATTCGAGTCAGGTTTTTTTTCCAAAAAGTAACTAAACTAATTAAGATTATTTTAAAATATTAAAATTAATCAAACCAATTAAGTTGATTTTGGTCATTTTTGTCAGTTTGGTCTTTTTTAATTTTTTTTTCAAACTAGATAGAATACAAAAACTTATATTGTGGAATGAGAGTCGAATAGATATCGTACGCAGGTCTAACCACTAACTTACAAGGTAGAGAGGCTGTTTCATGGGAAAAAGTGAATTATACATACAATATAAATATATTATAAGTGTTTGAAAATATATTGTCTTTGTTTGGTAAGAATATGACATAATGGTGTTAAAGTGTGTGATTAGTATATTATACGTCAATAAAACTTGTATTATATATGTTTTATAAATTGTTCTCTATAATATGTATTAAAACTATATTATAAGTATTCAGCAAAAAAAATTTATATTGTTATAAATGATAAATATTTTTTTCAATGTAGTATATCTATGTATATTTTTCATATTGGGCCGGATAGTCCATATTCTGAACCGACCCTGGAAACTTCCATATTTAATACGGTAAATATCGCATTTGGCCTTTCCACAGATTCCTAAAACCCCACCGCCCCACTTCACATCGCCGGCGACGAACATTTCAGGTATTCTTCTTTTTCCGTCTGTAAATTGAAATTGAAATCCCTAGATTCGGTTATATTGCTGTTAGATTTGCTATTGATCTGATACTTTGTTCAATTTTCCAGCTTGTTTGGTGGTATAAATCTTCAGTTAGGGTTAGGTTAGGGATTTTGAAGTTTTGGGTGTTGCGAGGAATAGTTGATTTGAAGCATATTGTAAAAATGGATGATGAGATTCAGAAAACGCAAGAGGAGAGGAAGAAGATGGAGCAGCAGCTCGCTTCTATGAATACGGTGACTTTTGATACTGAATTCTATAGCTCGAATAAGTTTGAGGGCTATGAGAAATCTATTCCGGTGAATGATGATGATGATACTTTTGATATGGAGAATGAGGTTGCTAGGAAGATGGCGTCTTTAACTGCCCCGAAACAGTATTTTAAGGAGGTTCCAAGGGGTGCAGGGGAAGAGGATGAGCCGACTGGGTTTAATAAGCCGAGTAAGATTATTGATAGGGAGGATGATTATAGGAGGAGGAGGCTGAATAGGGTGATTTCTCCTGAGAGGAATGATCCTTTTTTGGATAAGACTCCGGGGCCAGAAGTGAGGACGTATGCAGATGTTATGAGGGAGGAGGCTTTGAAGAGGCAGAAGGAAGAGTTGATGAAGGAGATTGCGAAGAAGAAGAAGGAAGAGCAGGAAAAAGCAGCGGATAAGAAGGAAGAGGTTGAGAAGCCAGCTCAGAAGAGGAGGAATAGGTGGGACCAATCTCAGGATGAGGGTGGTGTGAAGAAGGCGAAAGCTGGTTCAGATTGGGACATCCCGGACTCGACTCCTGGGATTGGAAGGTGGGATGCAACCCCGACACCCGGAAGGGTCGGTGATGCAACTCCCTCTGTCAAGAAGAATAGATGGGATGAGACACCCACACCTGGAAGGATTGCTGATTCGGACGCTACTCCTGCTGGTGGTGCTACTCCAGGTGCAACCCCTGCTGGCATGTCGTGGGATGCTACACCGAAGCTGGCAGGTCTTGCCACCCCAACACCTAAAAGACAGAGGTCAAGGTGGGATGAAACTCCAGCCACTATGGGAAGTGCAACTCCCATGGCAGGTGCTACCCCAGCGGCAGCTTATACTCCGGGTGTTACTCCTGTTGGGGGTGTTGAACTAGCTACGCCAACCCCTGGTGCCATTAATTTGCGTGGCCCGGTTACTCCTGAACAATACAATTTGATGAGGTGGGAGAAGGACATTGAAGAGAGGAATCGACCCTTAACTGATGAGGAGCTTGACGCAATGTTCCCTCAGGAAGGTTATAAGATTTTGGATCCTCCAGCATCCTATGTTCCCATTAGAACACCCGCCAGGAAGCTTCTTGCCACACCAACTCCTATGGGGACTCCCCTGTACTCTATTCCTGAGGAAAATAGGGGTCAACAGTTTGATGTACCGAAAGAAATGCCTGGTGGTTTGCCATTTATGAAGCCTGAGGATTACCAGTATTTTGGTTCTTTGTTGAACGAGGAAGATGAAGAGGAGTTGTCTCCCGAGGAACAGAAGGAGCGAAAAATTATGAAGCTTTTGCTCAAGGTTAAAAATGGCACACCCCCTCAGAGGAAAACTGCTTTGAGACAGCTCACCGATAAGGCCAGAGAATTTGGTGCTGGGCCTTTATTCAATCGAATTTTGCCATTACTCATGCAACCCACACTCGAAGACCAAGAAAGGCACTTGCTGGTTAAGGTTATTGATAGAGTACTTTACAAATTGGATGAATTGGTTCGACCCTATGTGCACAAGATTCTTGTCGTGATTGAACCTCTGTTGATTGATGAAGATTATTATGCTCGTGTTGAAGGGAGGGAAATCATATCTAATCTTAGCAAAGCAGCTGGTTTGGCGACTATGATTGCTGCCATGCGTCCTGATATTGACAACATTGATGAATATGTCAGGAACACAACTGCTCGAGCTTTTAGTGTTGTTGCGTCTGCACTTGGTATTCCTGCTCTGCTGCCATTCTTGAAAGCAGTTTGTCAGAGTAAGAAGTCTTGGCAGGCTCGTCATACAGGTATTAAGATTGTTCAGCAGATTGCTATTCTTATTGGTTGTGCTGTTCTTCCTCATTTGAGGTCTTTGGTGGAAATTATTGAACATGGTCTTAATGATGAGAACCAGAAGGTCAGGACAATTACAGCTCTTTCTCTGGCTGCCCTTGCTGAGGCTGCTGCGCCGTATGGTATTGAGAGTTTTGATTCCGTTTTGAAGCCCTTATGGAAGGGTATTAGATCACATCGTGGCAAGGTTTTGGCTGCCTTTTTAAAGGCTATAGGTTTCATCATTCCTCTTATGGATGCTGTATATGCCAGCTACTATACCAAAGAAGTTATGGTTGTCCTCATTCGTGAGTTTCAATCACCTGATGAGGAGATGAAGAAAATTGTGCTGAAAGTGGTGAAGCAGTGTGTGAGTACAGAAGGTGTGGAGCCGGATTACATTCGCCAAGACATTCTTCCAGAATTCTTCAGAAACTTTTGGGTTAGAAGAATGGCTTTGGACCGCAGAAACTACAAGCAGCTTGTTGAAACCACTGTGGAGATAGCAAACAAAGTTGGTGTTGCTGATATAGTTGGGAGAATTGTTGAAGACTTGAAAGATGAGAGTGAACCATACAGGAGAATGGTCATGGAGACTATTGAGAAGGTAGTAGCAAATCTTGGTGCATCTGATATTGATGCTCGATTAGAAGAGCTGTTGATTGATGGGATCCTTTATGCCTTCCAAGAGCAAACCAGCGATGATGCCAATGTGATGCTTAATGGATTTGGTGCTGTTGTAAATGCCCTTGGCCAAAGAGTTAAGCCGTATCTTCCTCAGATTTGTGGTACCATAAAATGGAGACTGAACAACAAGAGTGCCAAGGTGAGACAGCAAGCTGCAGATCTGATATCCAGAATTGCAGTAGTTATGAAGCAGTGTGGGGAAGAACAACTAATGGGCCATCTTGGGGTTGTCTTGTACGAGTACTTGGGAGAAGAATACCCAGAGGTTTTAGGATCTATACTGGGGGCTCTCAAGGCTATTGTGAATGTTATTGGTATGACTAAAATGACTCCTCCAATTAAGGACTTGCTTCCTCGGTTGACCCCTATTTTGAAGAATCGTCATGAGAAAGTCCAGGAGAATTGTATTGACCTTGTTGGTCGAATTGCAGACCGTGGTGCTGAATTTGTTCCTGCAAGGGAGTGGATGAGAATTTGTTTTGAGCTTCTTGAGATGCTTAAAGCGCACAAGAAAGGTATCCGCCGTGCAACGGTGAACACATTTGGGTATATTGCTAAAGCCATTGGACCTCAGGATGTGCTTGCAACATTGTTGAACAATCTTAAGGTGCAGGAACGACAGAACCGTGTCTGCACCACTGTCGCAATAGCTATTGTTGCAGAAACCTGTTCCCCCTTCACAGTCTTGCCTGCCTTGATGAACGAATATCGCGTACCTGAGCTTAATGTCCAGAATGGTGTCTTGAAATCCCTCTCTTTCCTTTTCGAATACATTGGAGAAATGGGCAAGGATTATATATATGCTGTGACTCCATTACTTGAAGACGCTCTTATGGACAGAGATCTTGTGCATAGGCAGACTGCTGCCTCTGCTGTGAAGCACATGGCTCTTGGTGTCGCTGGCCTTGGATGTGAAGATGCACTCATCCACCTTCTGAACTATGTCTGGCCAAACATTTTCGAGACTTCTCCACATGTGATCAATGCAGTCATGGAAGCCATTGAAGGAATGAGGGTTGCATTGGGAGCAGCCATAATCCTTAACTATTGTCTACAGGGATTGTTCCATCCAGCAAGGAAGGTCAGGGAAGTTTACTGGAAGATTTACAACTCTCTCTACATCGGCGCCCAGGACGCCCTTGTAGCTTCTTATCCTATTCTGGAAGATGATGAAAACAATATCTACAGCAGGCCCGAGCTGAACATGTTTATTTAGACATTTGCTGCTTATAGCTGCTTTACCATTTTTAGGAGTTCTCCTGTGCCAGCGCGATTAAGTAGCGTATCTTGTTTTCTGCTAGACTAGTAATGGCAGCTTGATGTTCAGTTGGTTGTATTCATGATATAAGCTGTGTTCTTAGAGATGATGTATCTTATATTCTAAATAGACTTACTCCCTGTTTTCTGCTTTTTCCTCCTTTCTAAATATATTTGCTTAGCTATCATCTGAACAAGGAATAAGAGTTTGTATTAAGTGTTTTTGGTTTTGTCTTGATTTTGTGAGACTTCACTGTTGTAAACCCAAACATATCCTAGACATATAGAGAATTACATAATTTGCCACCAAGAGGAGTGGGTTTCTATTCAAAAGTTAACATAGAAACTCTTAGCAAGAAATATTTTTGACTTTATTTTATCTGAATTTTACGTAATCTAAATATGAATATGAATCAATAGATTTCAATACTAGCGGAAGGATTACATATAAAGAAGGAATTCTTTTTAAATAATCTAACCTAAAATAAAGTGGTTAAAAAGTCGCACCATCTCGAATTTTGTTTTAATGGTGTCATTTATCGTCGTGCACAACAAAATAGGGCTACATATTGGGTTCGATTCGGTTTTGAAATATATCGGTTATCAATTTGTATATATGCTAAATCAGTGTAGAATCATTAAGATATTGATTATTGATCATTGTCAGTTTGATTATCGATTTAACCATTAAGATTTTGACATAATTTTCTTTATTGAATGTTTTTTTAGGAATAATGCGACAAACCAAATAACCATACATATGAGTTAACATGTTGAATTTTGCTTAAAAATAAACGTTACATTGTAGAATAACTTAGAGTTTGAAATGTTCAAAAATAAAAATATGAAATTGTCAACGACTTTATATATCTAACGATACAAATATAATTATTTAATATGCTATCGGGTTATCGATTAACCCGTTAAAAAAAAAGCTAAAACCGTTAAGAACCAATAACTCAATAATAAAGAAAATTTAAACCAATATTAAAATTGTCAAACCAATAACGCATTATAAATAAATTAATAACTCTTTTTTAATTCGAATAATCGATTTCAGTTCGATTTTGAACAGTCCCACAATAAAAATGACTAGATTGGTTTTTCTTGTTTTAATAAAATCATGGTATTTGAGTTAATTCATACCAATATTGACTAATGTTATTACAAAGTAAACACTTTTATCGACTAAAAGTTTAAATTATCAATCTATTGAGCTATTAAGATTGTTTCGAGTTTTTCAAATTATTAATAATTTGAGATTATTAATTTTAGAAATCACCAAAGATAATTTGAGGGAGAGGTAGTGACATATTGGGCCATGGTGTAATAATAGATAGCTAAATGTAATACAAAGTGATTTATCTTCTTCTACTTCTCATATATATTGCTGTGCTTCTTATCCAGAAAAACATTCTCAAAACTGGAGAGATGGCTCTCCTTATCTTCACTACCACAACTCCCTCTGTTCCTCGCTCCTCTTATTCTTCACAAGCTTCTGCATTACCTGCTTCCCTGTGTAAGTATTATTGCTTAACATTCTTGAATGATTACTCTCTAAGTGTAATAATCTGTGTGTTGTTTGATTTGGGGGTAATTCTTGAAAATACTTGAGTTCTGGGTATTTAATTTTCGTTATAGTTGTCTGTGTTGTACTTTGGTTAATTATTATATGTTGTTAAAAATCGGATCTTTTTCAAGGGGTTCTCCATTTTAGGTGTTCGAGCTGGGTTTTGGGTTTTCCTGCTTCTGGGTTTTTCTAATTCTGTAACTAGAGTTGTTTCTTTGCTATGTATGTAGTTTGGGATGACCATCTTTTTTGCTGATTTGGGTGCCCAAAAGGAAAATGTGAGGCCCATGTAAGCATTATTGCTTAACATTCTCCAATGAATGCTTGTAAGTGTGATTTCTGTGTTATCTGAGATTTTGATTCGGGGGTAGTTCTTGAGAGATTGTTAAGGGATTTTGAGTTCTGGGTTTTGCTTTGAATTAGTTAAATTCCATTATGGTAGACTGTGTGTTGTTCTTTTGTTAATCAGTGTAGGTTGTTGAAATTTCTGTTCTTTTTCAAGAGGGGTTGAATTTTGGCGTTCAAGCTGGAATCTTTTTGTTACCCATTTGGGTGTCGGAAATGAACATGTTAGGCTTTTGTTATCCTGTTTTCGTTGCTCAACCATGGTCCATGTTAGCATTATTGCTTACATTTTCCATTGAATACTCTGCAAGTGTGATCTCTGTGTTATTTGAGATATTGATTTTGGGGTTAATCTTGAGGCCTTGTTAAGGGATTTCGAATTCTGGGTTTTGCTTTAAATTAGTTTAGTTTCGTTGTGGTAGACTCTGTGTTGCCCTTTGGTTACTCTGGAAATGTTGTTGAAATTTCTGTTCTTCTTCAAGAGGGTTTAGATTTAGGTGTTCAAGCTGGAATCTTTTTGTTTCCCATTTGGGTGCCGGAGAGGAACATGTTAAGCTTTTGTTATCATGTTTTCGTTCCTCAACCATGTAAGCATTATTGCTTAATATTCTCCATTGAATACCCTTCAAGTGTGATCTCTTTGTTATTTGAGATATTGGATTTGGGGTTATTCTTGAGACCTTGTTAAGGGATTTCGAATTCTGGGTTTTGCTTTGAATTAGTTTAATTCCATTGTAGTAGACTGTGTGTTGTTCTTTTGTTACTCAATATATGTTGTTGAAATTTCTGTTCTTTTTCAAGAGGGTTTGAATTTAGGCGTTCAAGCTGAAATCTTTTTCCCCATTTGGGTGCCAAAAGGGACATGTTAGGCATTTGTTATCATGTTTTTGTTATTGTTTAAAGAACACTTAATTGAAATAAACCTAAATAGAGCAAATGGGTACAGAGGATTTTGTGTAGCTGAACTCAACTAATTTGGGGTTGAGGACAGTTGATTGGGAGCCAGCCAGGGAAAGAGGGGTGGGTGGGGAATCAGGACCTTCATTTTACATTGTATTTGATTTTAACTCGTCCTTCACGTTTTGAGGTTAATGTGTGCCTTGTATGTGCTTCCAATTAATTAAGTCTGTCCGTTTCATGCACTTTTCTTTTAGGTATTCCATCAAAATAGTATATTCATTGCTGCACACATACGGCACTTGTCTGTTTCAGACATAGGAGATTCATGGATCTCTCGATTCAAAATAGGAGGCTCAAACTATTTCTTCTGACTTCTTGTCAAATTTGATGGACATTGGTCGATTGTACATTTCACTTAGTTCTATGAAAGTTGACTGATAAGTCACCCTTACTGCCGCGGAACAGATGCGTATATATCTACATGAGATTTTCACCTCATATGGCTCAGCGATCAATGCTTTTTTTTCCTCTTCTCTTTTTCTTTGTTCTTCTGTAGACTCTAGAATCATGAATTCTCCCTCTTTACCGGCTAATTTCGAAAAAATGGTTTAATCAATCCAGACAAGTCAAAAGAGAAAAGAAGGGGAGGGGTTCACTGAATAGGAAGTATTACTCGTACAAATGTTAGGTGACTGATTGGAAGTCCATATTTAGGAGAAATTGGGTTGAAAAGCAGGATGTGGAGTAGCTGGTATTTCTTTTCTTATATTTATCGATTCTTTAAATTAGAAAGGAAAAAGATTTACAAAATTTGGGCTCAATTGTCTTCTTGGTTGTTCATGTAACCATATTCTAAAAGGTTCTGAATGTTGTAATTTATATTGTATTAGCCTCCAGGTTCTGCAACAATCACATCACCTTGACACCCAAGTCTTATGCCAATTGTAATATTCAAGCACCTTTTATCTTCAAAAGGAAAGGCGCATTGATTGCTAAGGCTGCTGCGGACGTTGATGGTGTTGGTTCTGATAATCCTGAGCCTTCACCAGAAAAAAGTGAGGAAAATGTGCCTGTTGAGAATCTTCCCCTGGAGTCTAAGCTTCAACAGAAGCTTGAACAGAAGATGAAAATGAAGTTGGCAAAGAAGATTAGACTACGGAGGAAGAGACTCGTTAGGAAGCGCCACCTAAGGAAAAAAGGGCGATGGCCACCTTCAAAGATGAAGAAGAACAAGAATGTCTAGGCTTAACCTGAAATGCCTTGCAAGTGTATCTGTTTTTTCTCAGTCTTTATAACATCGAAATACTGTAATCTTTGAGATCATTTTCTTCAATCTGTACCTGATGCTTTAAGAAATTAATTAGATTCTTTTCCGATTTGTTTCTTGTTTTTTGGTGAAATATGTTCATTGTTCAACTATTTTTGATGTTGATTCACAAAGTTCCACTTTACAGTCATTCTTCATTTGCTTTTTTGGAGTTCCCTTTTGCTGCCCCTAGCCTTCTGCTTTGTTTGGAAGCTATGTATGATTGATTGGAGGTTCTAGCAGAAAGTTTACGATGTTTTAGCTCTTTGAGAAGTTGTAGGTATAAAATTGAGTTCTCTCTTTTCTGGTGTTATCCTTAAGGGGATAAAGGAAGTCGAATTTTCTTGCTGTCTGTGTAATGTCTCATTGAGTCTCCAACAGACTAGGTAACTATAGAGTATATCGGGATACCTGTTGGACACATTGGCCGCTCTGGACATTGGTACCAACTGTCCCAAAAACTTTGATATAGTGGTAAGAGTACAGTGCACGATGGATGAGTGAATGCATCATATTGTCTTCTGGTTCTGGATGCATATTGGCATATTGCAATATGCAGGATAAATGTTAAAGTCCCAAGTCCACTTATTCAATTATGGGCTGACAGTGGTAGATCCTCAAGCTATATAAGCCAACTTTTGTCCAGGCCTATATAAAATGCCCATATGTGAAAATAATAAAGGAGAGAACTCAGAGAAGAGGCCAGTGGAATCTGTCATAGTGGTAAATTTGGATAATGATTGATGAGGATACTAAAAAGTAGCAAGTCCACTCACTACTTCAGTGCATTTTTATCAAATCAAAGTCCACCACAAAATGCCTTTGTCCAGTTTGTGGTTGACAAAATTTGCTTGCAAGTGGCCACACATCAGCCACATCAATGGCAAGATTGAGTGTTGCTATTACCCTGGACTATCACTATTTTGTGACTTTAGATTAAGGACCCACCTACATCACTTTGAAACTTTCTGTGGAACTTTTGGAACATGATGTTCACATAACATGTCTATCATATTCTTTTTGGTGATCACTCGAGGATTTAGGTATGAAACTCGCAAAACAGTGATAGTCTAATAAGAGTTTTCACCTGTGTTCATGCATAGAACTTAAAACTCTGTTGCCCATACTACGCTGAACTAAGAAGCTAAACTAAGCAAATATGTAAAGGGTACCAGGAGTAATGGCAAGAAGATAGTGAGGGTGAGATAATCATTAAATATGGCTAATATTATACATTTTGCCAAAAGATCAGGCCATGAGAAAAAAGTTACATTCCTCAGTATAGTCTCAACTAACTCTCTGACAGACAAATAGTCAGACTAGAGTGTCACCCCTAAGAATATTGAATTTGCAGAGTGGACAGGTTGCGTTGATCCTTAGCCATTTGCTAATGCATCCGTTGTGAAAATGATGATTGCAGGGAAGAACACACAGCTCTGCCCCATCTACATATTTGTAGAGGCAGATGCAGCACTCCTGTGTTAGCCAAAATAATATTCACGAAAGTTAGCCTCAACGGTAAAAAGAGGACATAAAGGATTACAGTTTGATATACCACGACAACTATCCTTGTGCAAGTTTATATTGCCAGTTACAAGTCTGAATAAAGCAACAGATGTAGGTTAGACAACCATGATACAGAGAGATGATATTCGTAGCAAAAATTTTGGGTTATCTTTCGGAAGCATGATGAGAAATTGGTATAGGTTCAAGAAAGAACAATGTATCATCTTACTTTGTTCCAAAGATATGACTCAGAATACTCAGCACAATAAGGACTGAAAGGTCTTAGATGTTGCCAATCCTTTGTTATGTCCATTGTTTCCGCTCTAAAACCCATTTCCCAGAAATATCCAGTAAAGGATGAACAACAGTTTGATGAATGGGATATGTAATCAAATAGAGAAAATTTTATGATAAATTCAGCAACATAAAAAAGCTCGCATGTTTACATGTAGAGAAAACTATACACTATAGTGCCCTCACCAAATATATATGAGAAAATCTGGATTGCTTCATTCAATGATCTCGAACCAACTCATAGTAGAATCTCCATTTTCAATCACTTCAAAAGATCCCCTCAATTACAATGAAACTTTTCTGTCCTCTCTATGTTTATTTTTCCAGTTTCCAAATTTTGACTCTCTGTTTCTAATAATAGTTTACACACAGTACTTTCCTAAAACTTACAATCTATCCTTAATTCAAATTTGGCAAACACAAGAGTGCACAACAACAAAAACATACCTAATGTGATTCCACAAGTGGGATCTAGGAGAGTTGGGTGTACATAGACCTAACCTCTACCTTGTGTGAGGTAGAGAGGTTGTTTCCGCTTGAAAAATTGACTCAAGAACAGAGTTTTCAAAAACATGTTTGACAAAAACAAGAGTAAAAGCTAATGTGAAAAGACGGTAGAGAAGTACAACAACAACATACCCAGTGGAATACCACAATTGGGGTTTGGGGAGGGTGAAATGTATGCAAACCTTACCACTACCTCATAAAGATAGATAGGTTGTTTCTAGAAGACCCTCGTCTGAAAAATATCAAGCCCCAAAAGCAGAAGAAACTAGATATTAAAAAGAGAACTGATTAAAGTGGAAAAAATGATAATATAAAAATACAATAAAAGTAATCTAACTAATAAAATAAAATTTTAGTAAGGACTTTGAAACAAAATGGTCTATGATCCAAAACCACACCTGCATTTCTAACTAATCCTACAACATTCTTTCACTTGGGGTATGTTTGCCATGTTTGGTTGGTCAGAATATTTTGGACCATTTTTTCTAGGAAAATAAGTTCCTAAAAAGTTGAGTAGAATAACTTCTCTAATGGAATTAGGGAAAACAAGTTTCATTAGTGACACTCCAAGTTTATTGCCTCATCACCTCCCACCCAACATCACCAACCCCACTCCCGCCACCCAGAACCCCCACTCCCCACGTCATCTCACCTCCATAGAGGTTAGCTAGATTATATATAAATGCTCTTGGGATAATATTTTTTGCTTGCCAAAATCAAAAAATAAGTATGAAGTCCACTTACTTTCAAAGAAAACCTTCTCTAAAAAACTGTTTCATGGACAAAAATTTCCTTCTTAACAAACACGCCCTAAGTTTTCCATTTTTTTTACCAGATAAGTGAGACTCGGATCCGCCTTATAGCTTTTGATCAAAGCCCATTAAAAAATAAGTTAAATATGCTTAATATATTTTTTGTCCAAAAAAAACACCAGTCCTACAAGAATGGTGAACAGCAGAACAAATCCCACTAGTGTGCAGAAAGTACATACGAGCTGTAAAACCAATCCAACCAAAGCAACAGATATGGAGAGGTGTCGGTTATTTTTAAATTTTATCCCAATTAAGAAAAGCTGCTATTTCCATATATGTACTTAGTGAAATTATGATGATATAAACTAATTTTAGAAGATTCAAAGCTCAGATAGAGCCTAAGATGCTGTCATGAAAGATCCCAAATTACATGACTTAAGAAACAGGCTGTCCTCATACGCAGGACCTCAAAGATAAACACAATACCATGACATTTCTTTGGCCAGTGGCGGAACCGCCTTATGTATTTGACACCCTTTTGTCGGAAAATTACACTATTTAGCTAAGTTAAAAAAATTCAGTTTTATGTAGAAATACCATATGTTGACTTCCGTTAAGTTTTACGTGGTTCTATTATTTTTTTTTTATATTTTGACACCCCTTGGAAAAATTCCTGGCTCCATTACTGTCTTGGCACATATCACTCATAATGCTACAAGTAGTATGCACATGCCAAGTCAAATTAACATTGCCAAGAATAAAACAAACAAATCATATCATCATTGATACTCACTGAGATAAATAAAATAAAAGAAAAAGGAACACAAGAGTGCACAAGAGAAGAAAAATAACAAACTAAGAGGGAGGATAAGTCGGATGACACGCTTACAGAATCATCTGGTTGAAGAGCAAGCTCAGGTACAGAGTCACTACTGTTGAGCTGTGATATTATGTTATCTTCTCCTGTCTTCATATTCACAAGGTTCCCTGAAGTATTTAGTTGACCATATCTATACTTGGGAAGAGCCTTGATATCATTTTCAGATGCTCCATCTCCAAGTCTCATGGCATATGCAACTGTTGCGATGAATGGAAAGAAACAACAGAATGCGAAGAAGACTACAAATCCCATCGCAATGCAAAAGATCATAAAGAACACGTCAAATGCTAGGAAAACAACTGATAACCTGCAAAATTTAAGAATAGTTTTATTATAAGCTATCAAACATACCAACATACACACATTCAATGTTATAAGAAAAGCAAATAAAACTTGTCTTGCACCAAACTGTTGAGAAATACATAAATATGTCGATAGAAAGTAAACATGCACCGAATTACTAATCACTACTTAATTTTATCAGCTACATATATATAGGAAAACCTTACATTTAGTCAAGCACACACCTCATATATTTTCCCAACTATGACATACCCAGTGCAATCCCACAGGTGGGGTTTGGGGACGGTAGGGTGTACGCAGACCTTACCCCTACCTCAAGGAGGCAGAGAGGTGGTTTTGTATATTTTCCCAATTTTCCTTTTTGCTTTGCGGGGAGATGGGAGAAAGGGGAAAATCATGCTCACAGTAGTTATTACAAAGTACAAAAGCTTCAAATTTTACAAGCATAGCTCATACCAGTAAAGACGAGGTGAATCTTGCAGAAGGGCCTGGCCACCCATCACAATCCAATAAAAGCCAAACACCCACCAGATTGACGAAATCACAGTATTGACTGATTCCAGCCTCTTCATGATGCTGCTAGAAGATAACAAGATGCAAAGTTAAATTCATAACCTTCATCATTTAAGAGTGATAACATCAACACACTCACATTAGTAAAGTTCAATCAAAATATTCTTCGCTTTAGTCGAGTTTCAGTACTAACACAAAGAACAATACCTATATAAATGGACTGAAAAGGAGCTGGGAAGTGACATAGCATTGAAATTGAACCATAAGTAATTTTGAGAAGGAAAGAAACAGAGCAGAAACAATTTTCATTTATTTCCCATTATTGAGGTTTAAGACCAACAAACTAATTGATTTCTTAGCCTATTTACTTCTACTGTTGCATTTTTGAGGTGAGGGAAGGGATGTGGTTGGTGCAAACTGTATATGATAGAACACAAGCTTGGGTGTATTGATATGTCATGTGAACAACCGGGGCAGAAATGTTCATATGATGAGTAACACTCCCTTATGTGGTCCAGCACAATGTTCAAGACCTGGCCAATTTAAACAAGTCCGCGCAGGAGGTTGGTGCCTGCTTGAACAAACAACTCAAGCACAAAAAGAAACGAAGACTAAAATTTAATCAAGATGCTAATATAAGGGCAATAGTGCAGTCATGTGATTGGATCAACTTATGCAGCAAGAATATCAAAGGATCAGGGGAGGGGGGAGGGGGGAGTGGGGAGAGGGGAGGTGAAGCCTCCAATTTCACCATGCTACTTTGCCTAGTTGAGTGCTTAAGGTTTGTTTACATAACTATACGTGGGGAGAGGGGAGAGGGGAGGTGAATCCTCCATATTAAGTTGTGCTCTATTGAGGTTTAACTCACTCCTACAAATAATATTTTTCCAAAAGGCAAATTAGGGACTCTAAAACTAGAGGTTGTACGTCTCTACGTCTCAATTGTCCCTAAATGGACAAACAAGGCTATTAACTCAGGGAAATATCCATCAAACTTGACCATTTGAGAACATGTCCCTAGATTTCCTTACGATTGAAAGTCAGCACCTCTTCATAAGTTATTTGTGTGTGTGTGATGAGTCCTGAGCTCTACTAAATTAGCTAGATTTCCTTACTATTATTCACAAAAAAAGGGAATATTGCGATAAACTTTTACACTTTTTGAGTAACAAAATGCTATGTCTTCCTCATCTTGTTAAAGGCAAATTATGTTGCTGTCCCCATTATCATGCTTTGGTAAGTCAGTAAATTAAGAATACTATGAGTCTATGACAACCATGTTATAGGACAAAGATTGAATGAAATCATAAAACCAAAGAGGAAAAAAGACATATACAATAATATAATACTAGTCAAACTATGTAGAAGGATTTCTAAGGATTCCATCAATTATGAACTTTCCACCCTACTCCCACCCATCCCTGTCCTAACCCCATAGAGAAACCAAAAACTTACTCCAAATAGAAATAAAATTTATAACACAAACCAAAGGATGGCAGCAAACAATAAAAATGCTCATGTTCCTAGGTAAAAAGTAAGATGCAACAAATTAACTACAAGCAAAGTTCATCTTTGAAAAAAGAGTTTATGGCCAAAAACACAACTAAATGTATCCGATTTCAAATTTCATAACTGAACTATGAGTTTTCCGTCTGAACTATCACAAACTATTTATCAAAACGCACCTCAACTATCCGTTGTTTCCTTTTCCAGCCTGAAATATCACCATCATTCAGGTAAGAAAAGCTAACAATTCATAGTAGAGGCGTGCTTTGATAAATAGCTGGTGATAGTTGAGGTATAAAACTCAAAAAAAAAAGAATACATTAGCTGTGTTTTTGACCCTCAAACTTAAAAGAAAAAAACACAGCTACTGTATTCTGTTTTTTCGAGTTTTTTACCTGATTTAGAAGAGAAAAACTTCCCTGATCAGAAAGCTACATAAACCATCCCGTCAGATAATTTTTTAAAAGAACATCATAAATTAAGCAAAAATTAATGACAATACTAAGTACCAAACCCTAAAACTCAGAAATACTGAAGTGGAGATTACCTGCTGTGAAGCAGTGAAAAAGAAGAAACCCCTTCAAAATTCACATCATCAAAATCATCAAAACTCCTCCTCTGAAACTCAACCCAAATAAAACCCACATGCAAGAGGCACTGAAGTGCATAGCCACCAATCCAAAGCCTCAATGGAGTAGAAGGATTTTCTCCAATAGTAGTCAATAGTACAAAACAAGAAACCAAAACAAATGCCAAATTCCATATCACATCAAGAAACACAATGGGTCTTGAATACCCATAATCACCATAAGAAACAACATCATCATAATCCTCAAAACTTTGATGTTGAAAATTGAAACAAGAGGCCAATCTTGTTAAAGAGAAAGAAAAAGGGGTACTTAAACCTCTCAAGTATCTTGGTTCAAACCCACCACTTCTACTAAGTAAATTTCTTTGCAATTCTTGTTCCATTTTGCATAAAGTTTCAATCTTTTTGCCTCTTCAAGTGTTCTTATGAAGTTTTCTTTGGAGGGGGTGGGTACTTTTGGGGGTGGGGGGTGGGGGTGAGAGTGATGACTAGTAGTTTTGTCTTTTTGGGTGAGAACTGGTGAAAGCTATATATATTTGGGTTTGGAGGAAAACAGCAAAATCAGCAGAAATTCTGGTAATCTTTGGTAAGTGCCATTGCCACTCCTGTGAGTGAGGGGTCCAATTTTGTCATATGCATAAATTATGAAGTGAAAGAAAGGAAAGAAAAAATCAAAGAATAATTTACCTAAATAATGCTAACTCAATTGCTTAAATTAAAAATAATCCACTAATATATATTACTCTCTTCGTTCATTTTTACTTATCAATATTTCATTTATCGAGTACAAATTATATAAATTTTGACCAATATTTTTTTTTCATCTTAATATGAGAAAGATTGTAACTTATTATATTTTTCGTATAATTTTCAGCCATCTAAATTTTAGATTTTAAATATTAAATTAAACTACTTCAATTTAGCTTTGAAATTTAATCAAGTTGACCTCAAAAAGCGAAACGCTGATAAGTAAAAGTAAACAAAGAGGAGTACTATATAGTTTTTTTTTTATTTTTTTCTCATCTAATTCTAATTTGATACGGAACTTAAGACGTTCACGTAACTTTTAAATTTTATAATTTTAAAATAAAAATAAGTGAAATATATGATCTTTAAACTTATATAAGAAAATTAAGAGAAAAAATTAAATTGAAGAGGGTAACTTTTATATAATATGTATATAATTAGTGTGTGAATTATTTATATAAATTTAAGTCTGATTATGTGTGTAAAGATCAAAAAAGGGAAAAAAAAATAGAGAGTGAGTTGTATAATTTCCTTCAATTGTTAGAAATACATTAATTTTGGTCAATTTTTACTCATAGACTAATGTGAAATTATTTAAATATTTTCCAAAAAAAAAAAACCAAAAATAGAAGTTGAGTAGCATAATTTGCTCCCACTTTTAGAAATATATTAATTTTAAGTTATTTTTTACTAGTAGACTTAAGTGAAAGTGTGAAATCATTAAAATTTTCCATTAAAAATATTGTTTTTCCTCAAAATAATTATTTTTTAGTACAATTTGACCTTTGTTTTAAAAATGGTTAATTAGTGAAGATTATAATGATATTTGCTTAATTATCTCCACAAAATTCTAAACAAGAAGGAAAAAACAAGAAATTAATTGAATTTGCTTTTAGTTACTTTAGTAATTTTTTAATATAATAAATTACCTAGATTTAGGTTGAATTTGAATTTTAAATTTTTGTTAAGTCGTTTTACTTTGTTGAGAATATTTAGCTTTTTTTTTGAATTTTTGCTATGCAGATTTTCTGCACATTATTTCAAATTGGCTATTTAAAGTCCTATTATAATTTATACTTAATAAAATATTAAAAGACGCTTTCGATTTTTTTACTGCTTTATCCTTTAAAAAAATCAATATTGTTTATATATGAAATGCATAGGATTTGGAAAAGTGGTGTTTAGAATTTGTTATACTTTCTTCGTTTCATTTTATATCATAAAATATCGATTTGAATATAAAATATATCTACAAATTAGATAAAAAATATTATAAGTCACGTTATTAACAATTCAAAATATTTTTGAAAAGAATGACTAAAAATCTTCTTTCGATTCTTCTGAATTCAGATAATAATAAGTAATAACATTACTATCACATAAAATGGAACAAAACTAATAGTATTTTTTTCGATGTTAGTTTTTTAGGTAAATATTTATCACAATGTGTGTATATATTTTGAACTAACAAATACGTTATGTAAATTTGTTTATATAATTAATTTTATCACTTAATCATGATTAGTGATGAATAACTATTATTATTTAATATTTGAATTTAGTTAAGTTTTATCATGTGAAGAAAAATAATATTCATATTGCTGTTAATGGTACCAAAGTATATTAATCAGATAATTAAGGTAAATTAATAAATTTATGATGACCTTCTGTCTTGGTAATCATAAATAATGCATTCTTTTCTAATTTCAATAATACATTTAATTATCTTTCCTCTCTCAGTCTCAATACTTTTTGAACAGATAATTAGTCAATAATTTACACTATATGGTTGTAGTGCTTAACATTTAAATAGAAATTCAATTAATTACCATACTATGTTAATCTATGCTGCTAATCCTATCAATCACTTTAAGGGTATCGGGCTTCGGGTCCGTTTTTCTCGAAAATTTTCATGTAATTGTTCGTAATGAGCCCGCGAACGTCACCTAGGAGCATTTTATGGGCTTCAAAACAGAAATCAGGCGATTTTCTCAGTTTTTTCGTGGGTGTTGTCCCACGAATTCTGGGGTACCGAGGCTCTGGGCCCCATGTAACTGTCCCTAACGAGCGCACTAAGAGTTTCAGTGGGCTCGGTATCGTTGGACGTTGCCTAAGAGCATTTTATGAGCTTCGAAATAGAAACCAAGCAATTTTCTCAATTTTTCGTGGATGTTAGCCCATGAAATTTGAGGTCGCTGAGACTCCGAGCCCCTTTTTCTCGAAAAATTCCACGTAACCGTCCGTAAGGAGCCTACTAAATGTTCCAATAGGTCGGGTGGCATCGGACGTCACCTGAAAGCATTTTATGAGCTTCGAAACAAGAATCAGACAATTTTCTCAGTTTTTAATGTATAATTAAGGAAATGATGTATTTTAGGTGGTTAACTTATTTATATAGTGGACATTTAAAATAAAGCGCCAAAAAAAAATCAAAAGTATCTAGTAACAACATGTTATACTCGATTAAAACAAATTTATTTGAATGTCTAAATGAAACTTGCTCGCAAGTTCAAGGAGACTGTCAATCTATTCAAGCATAAATAGATGAAAGTAAAGTTTGCTAAAGTGATACATATGAGATTTCAAGAACTAATTATTGCATGAAAATGGAACTGATATTATTGATAACTTAATAACAACGTTACATTCTGAAATTAAATTAATACATATGTTTACTTAGTATGAAGATTTAAGGACAGAAGCAGCATCAACATTGCTGCCTATTGATTTTCTTAAAAAGTCAAATGAATTGATGGATCTTGGGGCCAGTACAACATCCATGTTTTCACCAACTTTCTCAAGCATTACTTTAACAGGTAATACCTACATAACAGAGAAAAAAATTCTTGTTTGAGCATACTGTTTCAGACACTAAAAAAGAGGTATTGTAAGTTAAAAATCAGATATCGCGCTAAACGGCAACACTTATGTAGATTTCTGACAGAAAACACTTAGCCAACTTAGTCACACCAGGTGTTTATAACCAATAAGTATATGATTATATATACTGCAGTGTCACTCGATTTCAGTTTGCAACTTAATAAAGGTAAATCCGTGTGGTTTGGTGTAAAAACTGGGTGTCCGCAAGTTCTTGACATGTTCCATTGTATTGATGAGGCAAAGTAAAAAAGAAAGTTCATTTGAAAAGGAAAGGAAAGAAGTAATTGAGTTTCTTCTGATAGTTATTGAGTTTGAACTTATTTCAGCCTATGTTGCTCGGACCTGCAAAATTTCTGCCTGTCAGATCCTCGAAAACTGCACTATATTTGGAGGATCTGACATGCTTCTGCAGTATCTTTTGAAGAGCCCAAGCAACATAGCTTATGCAAAAACAGCAAATCTCTGTAGTAGATTCAGAAAATATGTGTTCCATGAAAGACCATAAAATTATTAGGATAAGTAAATGGGAGGATGATTGTACCTTATTAGGCTCTCTGAAGGAATTTTCATCCATCACATTGTTGGATGTTAATGTGGTTTTTATAGCCCCAAATGACGTCTCTAATGGATTCTGCCCCAATCCACTGGTAGAGATCTTAAGAGTAACTGTGTTGGTCCCAAAGTTCACGACCTAGGGAAAGTATCTCAACATATGAGTAATGAACCAATTAAGACGGAGGATCGTGTGTGCATATGCAACATGGTAAGGAAGATCATGCATCTCAGGAATTCGGAGATGAAATTATGCTGTCACAAAGTTCTACTTGTTAAGGGTGAACCTCAATCATTCAAAAGTCTAGAAGTGGGAATGATAGCTATCTATGATGAAGTTAACATAAAAATCTAGCCAAACTTAATCCCCTCCAAGAGTGATGAACCAAAACAAGAAAATATATATACGCACCTTTATTCTCAAATAATCGTTGTTATCAGCTGAATTTCGCCAAGTGATGGCAGATGCTATAATTGAATTTGAAGGATTAGTTTGTAGTGATGAACTCAGAAGAGTTGCGCCATTTGACTCTTTGAAGAAATGCTGCATCCAATAACTAGGGGTTCCATACATTTGTGAAGAGGTGAAGACAATTGCATCAGGGTTCCACCTACATGAATGAACATTTTTGGTCAGTAGAATACATTAAGAAAATTTCTGAAAAATGAAAAAGAGCAGAAGCAATGAGATGTACCTCCGGTCGTTGTCATTAACAAACAGGGGCGCGTAACTTGCCATTTCAATTGCGTCGCTGCAAAGAGGATAATTTCAAGTTACATCATACAAAGAGAACATAGTTAAGGAAAGAAGATGGATTGTCTATTAGTTTAAGGTGATTCGCTTAGTTAATCTCTCTAAGTTCAAAGTTGTCCATCATACAATCAAATAAAGATATCTTGTAGTCAAGGAAAGATCATATACTTCCTCCATTTTAATTTAATTGTTTGGTTTTGACTTTGCACAAAGTTTAAGAAAGTAAAGAAGACTTTTGAATCTTGTGGTCTTAAACTAATGATATGTTGAATGCACCAAAATGTCACTTACTCTTGTGACCTTCAACATGCCATGTGAAAAGTTGAAATCAAAGAGTTACCAAAAAAACAAAAGAATATTCTTTTTGAAATATAGGAAAAAGGAAAGTAAGACAGACAAATTGAAAGGGAGGAAGCATCACCCTTGCAAATTTTCAGAATGTTGTCTTCCCCTTTTACCCCCTCACCCCACCCCCGGCCGGAGAAATTGTTAAAAAAATTCGCAGTGCCAGAGTGTGACACAGCCACGGAGTCTACATACACATGGAAAACGTTTCAAAACTGTTCTCCCACATAATAAGCTAAGGAGGTTTTCTGTCAAAAGAACTTGAGACGTGTACAGGCAGGAAGATTACCAATTACAGAAAAAGAAATTATACAATGCTACACAGGTACCTGTTCTTTTCTACCCCAATGAGGAACCCAGCTTCAGCCAATGCTGCTAAAAGACTACCTTTTCCAGCATCATTTCCAGTCACAGCATACTCACTCACAAAAGCCTGCAGAAATACACACTATCCATAAGAACCACTTAATAATTCAACCGATTAATCATCAAAAGGCAACTTTTACCGACCTTTGGTCCATTGCGTGGTGCACTATCAAAATGGCGAGCATTAGAAAATACAGAACTTGCGCTGCTATAAATCTAGCCATAGAAACATCACAAAGTTAAAGCTCATGCAAAGACAAGAAAACCAAAGTTAAAGCTTTTGATACACTTGCTAGGTGTGAGAGGTACTTGGAAAAGCATCAAGATCTTACATGAAAATCATACAAATCAGCTGGGTGATCCAGTGGTCTCGAAGAACCATCACAGTTTGAGATTATCTTAATGTCTGGGTATTTATCTTTGATGGCCGAATAGAACTTAAGGTAATTTCCTGAATCACAAGTAATAGAAATCAGTCATTATATCTTTTCACTCAGATCGATGTGCAGTTTTAGAATCATGTATCTGGACAAATAAAAGAACTCAATGTCATTGGAGTCTCTATGGACAAGCCACAGATATTAAATATAAGAGCACAAACTTTCAAGAGATATTTCACCTAAAGAGTTCTGATAAGTTTTCGCAAAACCACTGATTACTGAAGTACAAGACAGACATACAGAACGGGGCATGAAGGGCCAGAGGTATTAACCATGAAGATCTTAAATTTGCATCACCAAACTTTAAATTCGTGTTGGCATAAAGACGCCAAATTTATTGCTTCCTGATGCACCCAGCACTCATCCAGGGGAGGGGGAAGAGAGACACTTCATGTCATATGTTATGGATGTCAGGTTTAATTCCCAGCTCAAAGTATGGTTAAGGTGATGAGATATGAGCAACTTTATGGGGAGACAATAGATCAAAATGTACACTAGACAGTTGTGCAACATATAAATCCTTTGTGTGCTATAATGGGTTTCCTATGAAATGGAAAGAACAATATATTATCTGCCAAATAGAGTAAAGGATGCATACCACGGTATTTTGTCTTTCCACAATCCTCATTTCCGATAGCCACATATCTCAAATCAAAGGGCTCTGGATGTCCCATTTTGGCTCGAATAGAACCCCATGTTGAAGTAGGATCACCTCTTGCAAACTCAAGACCATCTAATATTTCCTATATAGGGACAAAATATATTGATAAGAATGTCATGTAACAAGAAACAAATGAAGACAAATTGTTGCTACAGAGAGGGAAGCAAGAGAGTGTTAGGCAATATCCACTGCGAGTTTTTTATTTTTGACCAATTTACCCCACGGTAAAAATGATTGCCCACTCTGTTAGTTGCTTTCAAAACATTGATTACTTTGGTAACTTGAATCGGTAACACAATTAATGTTAACATAATCTACTAATGCACAAGCCAAGAGAAGTTTCAGTGAGGAATACTATGGCCATTAAAAATGAAGCTTTTAGTGATGTATATTTTTACTGCCTAAGATTTTGTGAAGAAAAAGACAACTTGCAGCTGACAAAAAAGAGAAACATTCATGACACTAAGCAAAATTCAAAGAACATTTATCACATTAAAGCCCTAGATGATATTCAATGAGCTAAAAACTCAATAAACCTACTTGCACGAAAGGTAAAATACTGGAAGTGTCAACTTGATCATGGTGGCTGACTCCTGAAAATTTTGAAGCACAAAAGGAAGAAGTTTAAATTAATTAGATGGACTAAATAGAGTAAAAGAAGGAGAATAGTGCAAAATTGTGGAGGTGCAGGAACTACCATTGTTGAAAACCCAAACTGGCAGTGCATCTAAGTCCTCGGCAAGCTGCAGAAAACGGAGTGGATTCGTTCAAAATCAGAAGTATACAATTGTTTACATCAAGTGCACGCAAATGTTTTGTTTTTTTAGGTGCTTGTGTGTGTTAAGCATGAATGATCTGCCAGGTGTTTCAAATGTACGAAGTCAGGGAACACAGAATATTACCTGCAGGAACTCAAAATGTCCTAGTCCATCATCAGTCCAGTAATCCCAAACATCACCGAAATGCCCGGGCCTCTCTTCCCATTGCCCAATGGTTTCTTTCCACCGAAATGCATTTCTTAACCAGTCACCTTCAACAAAACATCCACCTACAGACAGATAATGTGAAGGTTTATCAACCCTGGACAATTGATCATAGAGAAGCTCAAATAGTAGATACCGACGGATTGGGGGATAACAGAGGAAAAACGTAAGGAACTGGTAAAAGTAGACACACAGCAGAACCTTGAAAAAGTAAGTCCTCTAATCGATGAAGACTTTTTACTACATTTGTTTAATATTTATTCTCTTTTCCTAGCCAACACTGTCTAAACTAGTTGTTTGAAATTCTAAAGTGCTCAAATACAGAGTAAACAGATTAGAAAGAGGAGATTTGACTTCTTCTGAGCATCAAAGCAAACATGAAAAGAAAATGATAAATCAGAACGTTTGAATTTCAAGTTATGTTCCTTGATCCTACCCCCTGCCCCAGGGTATGAAATATGTTACTATGCTGAGAAATTACAAGTAGAACTCTGATGAAAAGATGCTTTATTACTAGCTCAATCAATTGGAAATTAAAAAAATGAAATGACCTTTAAACAGTTTCTGATATTAATCTTGCATCTAGATGTTCATCTCCCATATTATATCCTTTGCTAACCTCGTCTCCCGTATTATCTCAATGGTGAAGTTCTTAGACCTAAGTGTTTAGATAAAGTAATTCAAGTCTGATCTAAGAACTATCACCACTGAGATAATATGGGAGATGAATTCCTGCGAGCACAATATCAGAATACATAACACAGTCGTATTTCAGCTTCTTTCTATCTTTAAGTAGTAGCTGACCTTCTGTGGCTTTCTTAAGCTTCTTTGTGCAAACCATTGTTTTTTTAATACTTTAACTTTTCTAGTTCACTCATGAATTTTAGCTCTCTACTGATACTTTTCTTCCTCATCAAGAAGGGATCACGTGGAAAAGCTTATAACGATAGCAGGTTTAAAATACTAAAAGATGTCCCAGTCCATCAGTTGGTAAAGTTACATGACCCTCAAGAAAAGGGTTGAAATATATTGGAGAATACCTGGAAATCTAATGAATGCTGGTTTCAAATCCTTAAGCATTCCAAAAAGATCTTTCCTGAAGCCATGCCCCTGTGCCAAGAAAATTGCCACAAATAACATTCATTAAATGAATACGGCTAATGCCCCTACAGAGATGAAAGATAAGAAAGAGAATAATTGGAAATAAAATCATGCTCCTTGACAAAGAAGGATACTTAGAGTAATACAGAATTGTTGGGTGTGTACTGACAAGTAATGAGAAGGAAAAAAACAGTCGCAATAATTTGTAAACTTTATCTACATTGACAAACTTTACATTATTAGTTAACAATGCTTAAATGGTCAACAAGTTCTACTTTATTCCAAATGTAAAACCTAATAGCATCCTCGAAGTATTGATTAGAGAATTTATAGAGCAGTTTATTTGGGATTATAGCATTATATGGTCGACAAGTTCTAATTTATTCCAAATGTAAAACTAATAACATCCTCGAATTATTGATTTAGAGGATTCATATAACAGTTTATTTTGGGATTATGGCATAGTCTATTGTTTGATACAAAACCTAACGATATCACAACAGATGCATTTAAGAATACTGCACAGATGTTACTATATTTTGGTATCCATTTCTACGGATATATAACTGAAGCTGGCCACGCATTTTGTATGTCATAAACAAGAAGAGAATTTGGGAATGCTTTAGAAGCTATGGCTCAAAAAACATGCCATTAAGTCAGCCAGCTGTGCTAAAACCACTCTCTCCTTGATTAACACGAGTGTTTTCTGAATGGCTACAAGAAAGCTCTAAAGCACTCACCTTGTACGTGTCAGTAGGCATTAATGACACTTGATCAAACCATATAACACCTTTCTTAGATGATCTCAATTCCAGTCTTGAATTGGGATCTGTTCCTGTTGCTTCTAATAAAATTTCCACCTTTGTCCAACTTGAAACATTAGCCTCTCTGCAAAGAGCATCTTGAATGAATTCCGTGCAAGAAGCAAACTTTAAAAGCATGGAAAATAAAGAGGACTAGACATCTACTTACACTATGTTGGCAGCAGCCAGCTTTTGCAATCCATTTGAACCAGTTAAAGCTACAGATACATTGATTGATTCGTCTGAACGAACATAAAGCACTAGCTTGTAACTCTTTCCCTGCTCAATATTCTGCAAGAAAAGATAAAATGAGGATAATAAATACAGAACATGCACCAAAATACACAAAGAAGGAAGAGTAGATCAGTATCTAGTGTGACTGTAATTATTGAAATCTAAATAAGACTGAAGGATACAAGTGAAGGAAAACTAATGTGCTCTTAGTATTATAAAATATTGAAAGGTGAATCCTTGAGAGAGGAAGAAAGAAACAAAAAAATGTTTCAGTCAAGCATTAAGAGCACCATACCATGCCCCAGAATCCTGGGTTGTAGATGCCAACTCCTCCATCTGGACAGATATTGGCACCTGTATGGTCACATAGCACCTGCACTCGAACTGCAATTTTATTCCGATCAAAGCATGATGAACGGTCTGTTGATACAATCACTGAGGACTCCTCTCCAATGATAGACCAAGGATCAATATTTGATGGTACATTTGGGCCTCCAGCTTCAAAACCTGAGGTTTGAAGAAAACAAGCACTTGAATAACATAAAATTCAAGAATATATAGGAAGCAAAACTCTTATTACGAAAATATGGATAGCAATTCCGCATTATTTGCCTTATCAGTATATTAGTATATTCATCATAGTACTATATCAGTCACAAAAAAGCCTCTTGGACTATCCAAGAGACAAGACGTCACAAAATCATGTAATGGTTGTCTTTAATTTTCTGCTTGAGCAACCCAGATGTAACTAGTTCATCCTTTCCAGTATATGAATCTTGCTTGTCCTTTCTTTTCTTCTTCTTTTTTTAGGCCCCAAAAAAACAATAAGCAGTCAATCACTAGGAAGCAATGCATGTATTCATTTCTTTTTAGAGATTTCCTTTTCTAAAGCAACCATAAAATCAAACTGACCTCTATTGCTGACAAGTTCAGCCCACAATCCACCAGCACCAGCATGATTGATCTCCTGAAATATAATGTTCCAGGTCAATAAATTAAAATTAGTTGTCTGTATCCAATATCTTGGACGATTAAGTCCAATTAATCTGTAAAACGTCAAGGTAAGATCACTCTTTTCCGACAAGACATTCAGAAAACGTTGATAATTCATAAGATTAGGCATCAACAGCACTTGTCAAATGTCAGTTGTCATGTCTCATATTATTGACAGATTTAAACTATAGAAAGTCCTTTTTCCTCCTTTAGTTCAAACAGGAAATCTTCATGAGGAATGAAAAAGTGAATTTCAGCTTGATGGAATGAACTAAGTAAAACAAATCCTAGACGTAATTTGGAGAAGCAGAAATTTATGACTGAGAATCATTTGCTGCAATAAATTCTCAGGTATATAAAGAGTTTGAACAAAAAAGACATGAAAAACAAATTAAACATCGAAGATATGAAATGAGTCACATATAAACTGGAAGGTAAATGTTTCTCATTTCAACACAAATTGAGTGCCTAAATGACTAAACTCACCTCAAAGAATATACCAAAAAGGGTATCAGGTATTTTCCTTGCTGATGCTTCAGATGCATTCACAAACAGTACTGCTGTCTGGTTTGCTTCAACCCCAGTGGCAGAACATTGGCACAGGGCAGACAGACCACACAATATTAAAAGCAGTACGTAATGAATGGAATGCCTTGACTCCATCTTCCTTCTTGGTCTATTTGTTGTTGCTGTAGGCGTGTAGCCTATTTAAGCTCTGAATGAGGTGCAAGTTCAGTTAGATTTTGATCATTAATGGAAGTATAAAGCTGTAAAGTTGCTTCCTTTTACAACAACCTAATGTCAGCATGAGACAGAAACGAAAGGACGATTGTCTGAACTAATAACAATAAGAGCAGCTTGACAGGTTTTTCTGCTTATACTAGTACAATAGTGATAGAATCAGACACATTTTACCAACTAACTTTTTAACTACCACATGAAGGCCTCTCAAATACATTATATCAAGAGGAAACAAGCCATATGCATAAAGTGAGAGCACAAAAATGCATAACATAGCATGGCCAATTTCTTTGCACTTCTGCATAAACAAAGCCACTTGCAAACAAATAGAGAGCCAACAAGTAAAGAATGCAACTTGGTATTGTCCATGAGAATGCAACCACTGTCCACTAAGGACTATTACGATTTCCCCTCCACATAAAGTAGTAAAATTAACCGTGTTTGGAAACTGGAGAAAAAAAATAAAAATGAAGACATTTCAAAGCTTTTGGCTTTGTTTGGAAAGGCAGAAAATCAATACCAAAATGAATGTTTTCTTATTGAGGCCACATATAAGTCTTTTCTTTTTATTAGCACCGGATGTCCGAGTCTCTTAAAGTCCCGACTAATCTTTGGTGGTAGAGCCCTTTCCGAACCTTACGCATAGCCGGAGCTTTATTCCACCCACTTTTTTTACTATATTTTAATTACAAGGACTAACAAACCCAGCTGTAAAGTTGCAAAATGTTCATTTTACCACTGATAAACAAGATTTCTGCCACACAATCAAAACCCCATAAAATTAAACAACAATCAATCCATAAATGAACACAACAACACAATATTCAAGACTCAAAAAGTCATTTCTACCAATCAAGATCACTTTTTTATTACCTGGCAATGATCCACCGCAGGAAATATCCTTCTGGGGATCTGTATTTATGACGTATTAAACAGATTATTGAGAAATCAAATTGAGTTTGTTACAGAGTGAGCTCACTCTGCTCACTGCTGCAAGTCTTGTTATGGGTATATTTTTGTATATTTGTGTGCATATATATATAATATATAGAGAGGAAGATGGTGGGATTATGGACTAAAAGGACTGATAATTGCTTGAAGAAAGAAGGAAGGAGAAAAAGTAAAGCAAGAGATTTTATCTCTTTAATCTCACGTATACAGTTTTGGTTTTCTTGGAGTAGCAGAGTTGAGTTGGATTCTCTTTGGAAATTGGGAGAAGGAACCAATATGTATTATCCACTAATAATTATGGCATAAAAAATAACGAGCGATCAAATTTTGATATCTTGTTTGGTTGTTAAATTTGGAATAACTTATTTCACTATTTATATTATAATTATAGGATAAGTTATCTCATATATAGATGATCGGATAATTTATTTCATAATAAATTCTTTCCAATATATAAATTAGTCTAACTAATTTAAATTCATGATTACTTAAATAAAAATGGAAAATAAAAAAGTATAGTGTTTTGTTCTTTAATATATATAACTACTATATGTTATTTATATTTATTTTCTATTTTATTAATTTAATAACATATTTTTTTCCCCACTTGTGGGATTCCACTGAGTATGTTGTTGTTGTAATGACATATTTCTTTTATTGTCGTGAAAAATTGACAAAAAATTTAAAACCTATTTTCCAAATCTGAAGTTGAAATAACGGATTATTTAATAAACAAATATTTTTATGATATGAATTTTAAATATTATTTTAAATTTTTTAAAATAAAATTTATGAATAGAGGAGCTTTTACGATGTCGCTTGCAGAAGTTGAATATAAATTAAATCTTAAATACTATTTTCCTCAAAATTACTACTCAATATAAATAATTTTTCAACAAAAGATTTCTTGATTAGAATTTTCCTTTTAATTTTAGTTACAAAAGAATTTAATTAAGTACGCTCCCCAGACCCCACTTGTGGGATTTCACTGGGTATGTTGTTGTTGTTTTCTTATCTTATTTTTTGTCTCGTTTGCATCAAATAAATTCATAAAAGAAATGAGTTCTTTATTTTATTATTTGGTATATTGAATTCAATACTTATTATTACAAGTAATTCTTTTTCATCTTATAATACCAAATTATCTATTTTGCTAATACTAAACCAAGTAAACTTGTTAATTTTTTTGGAATTTGAAAGTAAATTCCAAAGGTGATAACTTTTATCATAGAATAAAAATAGTTTATGACATCATTATTTTATATATAGAAAACACTTTAAATTTCTAAATTAAATATATTTTTAAATCATCTCCACCAAATACCTAACATATAGAAATGTTATCCACTTTCTTCTCAACTACTACTCTTTATCCATTTTATTTTTAAAAAAATAAAAAGATACATGAGATACATAAATAAAAAAAAGGGAAAATAAAAGGTATAATAATTGTTAATTGGAATGATTATGATGTTAGACACTTTGACTAACTGATTAATAAAATATGTATAATATACATTGGTTGTGTAGTTTTTTTTTTTCTATCCAGTATTTAGTGTCCGCATTGAAGTCCAACTACTTCAGATTCACGCCGCATAAGGTCCATTCTGAGGAAGCACTTCCTGCCAATGATTTTTCCATACCAAGGAGTCGAACCCAAGAACTCTGGTTAAGGGAGCGGCTGAGAGTGTTATGTGAAAAGGACCAAGGAGGATCCTATCTGTCAGAGCAAGAGGAGGAGTAGGAAAAAGCGGAATACTTAGCTGAAAGAATGAACAAGGCCGAGCGCCTTCAAAGGTTGTTCCAGTGAACTTATCAACTGTACGACAATCTTTCGTGGTCTTTGGTTATGTACTTATTAATTCGATATAAAAAAATAGAAAGAGCTTATATATTTTTTCAGAGATATTATTAAACTAGTTGGTCGAATTATATATATATTCATATCTTTCCTTTATTAAAATCATGTTGGCTAAATTCTCATTCATTTTCTTTTTTTTCTAACTAGTCAATTATGATACCTACCTTATCCCTTAATAATTAATACTATGGCAATGAAGAGAAAATCTTATGTATGACAATTTATTGAAAAGGAAATGTTGGAATTCTTCAAAATAATTTATCAAAATGGTTTGTGTTTAATATCTTAATAAGCTATTTAATTGACTAGTCAAAGGACTTCTAAATTATTATTATTTTTCAAAGCAAAAGTGTAGCATATAATTGCCTAGCCCCACCTCCCAACCATATTGTTGGAGAGGAAAATTGTCTACAAGTAAAGTAAATAGAAGGGATAATTATAATACATAGCTATTCGATCAAAATAATTATATAATTATATAATTTTTTTTAATTTATTATATAATTAATGTATATTTTATATATAGTCAAGCCATATTTAGTTTTTTAATGTATCACAATCAGGGGCAGAGCTAGCCCTTGGTTAGGGGGGTCAGAACCACCTTCGATAAAAAGTTATTTTATTTATACATGGTTAAAATAATTTTATGTATGTATAGTAGATATCGAAACTCCTTTAATTCATTAGTATGTCTATTTCTTCAAATTTTTGAACCCCCTTGATAAAAATTCTGGCTCTACCACTGACCATAATGTATATTCAGTGTATAACTCATGTATGAGTCACCTACATTGTATAGTAAGTGTATACTTTCTATGATTTTTAACAAGTTATATTGCATAGTCATATATATTTTCAATGTTTTTTTGACTATTTTATATATAAATAAAATGTGACTATATTTATTGTAAACTAATTAGTTCACTGTATATATTTTAAATTATCCCTAAAATAGAATACAGATTTTTGAATTTATATATAATTTTTTATGGGCTCGACAATAAAATTCTATTTATATTTAAGGGGAAACTCATATATATACAAAAAAACTAATTAATTTACAACAAATATAGCTCATGTTTTATTTACACAAAAAATAGTCCCAAATCAATGAAACTATACATGACCATACAATATAGTTTGTCAAAAGTTATAGAAAGTATACACTACTATACAATATATATTAATTACACATGAGCTATAAACTAAATATACATTATGATATATAATATACACTGAATATACATAGCTATACAATGAAAAACTATCTTTTTTATAATAATTTTAAGTGAAGAATCCCTCGATTTAAAGCTTTGATCAATTGCGTATATAACACATCTTACAAGTTAAAAAAAGGAAGGAACATCTTATCTTAATGTAATCATTTGGAGATAATGTTTACGTTTACTCTAAGACAAAATAAAGTTGATTATCATATAGTTTTTTTTCCAAAAAATTTATTTTATTTCCTGTGTTTGGTTTATAGTTTGAAAAAGAAATCAATGGAGCTTTCATTTGTTGTAATTTAATATAATTTGTTTTATTATATAGGAGTCAAATTAGTCAGTCTCGTTAACTCTCTCTTGGCTTCTATTTTAGATTTACGGTGTCTGAAATTATGTTTGATAAAGTCTAAACTTAAAGTTTTATATACTTGAAGTTCAGACTAAAACGACTGAACTTCAATCATATAGTTGAAGTTTAGAAAAAAAATATTTGTATCTGAACTTCAGTTATAATACTTTATGAAAATTAACTTCAAGTACATATATAAGGGTGTGCAAAAATCGAACTGACCGATAAAAATGTTATTGGATTATTAGGTTATCGAGTTTTTAATGATTTTTTTTAAAATAATGGATTATTGGTTCAATATCGATTTTCACTATTAGGTTATTGGGTAAATCGATAATCCAATAAGATTATAATAATTTACTATTTCACCTCTTTGTAAATATTAAATATTAGTAATTTAATATTAGTATTTTACCTATTTGAGTTTGTAATTAACTAATTATAGCTTTTGCAAGTTTGTAAACATAGTATTCGTACTCGATCTACCTTTATTAATGCAAATTCTTATTGAGTAAATTGAAATCGAACTGTTAAAGAATTAAAATAGATAAATTAAAAATCAATAAAAATTATTTATATTGATTTGTTATTGCTTTAACATATTTAAAAACTGAAAATCAATAAAGTGAATCAATAATATATAAAAATCAAATTAAACTGACCGATGCACACCCCTGCTCATATATTTTGAAAAATAGGACAAGTGGAGCCGCCACTCGTTGGGCTTTTAGCCCATATCAATTGGACCAGCATTGCACATCTACAATCCAATGGAGAAATTTCATCATTTATATACAAAAATAATAATAAAAAAAAAGTTTATTTAAGAAAATAGTCATTTCAAAATGAAGAAAATAACATAATAAAATAAATAAATACTTCATCCATTTTTAAAAAATGTCGACCTCCTTTTTTTTTACTCTGTTTTAAAAAAAATAGTCCTTTTGAAAATATTTTAATTTTAGCTTTTCATATCACATGTTCAAAGTTACGAGATTAAAGAGTATTACAGTACATTTGGCATTATTTTAATTTAGTATTACAAATTTTAAAAAGTCTTATTTATTTTCTTAAACTCTATGCCAAATCATATTAGATCAATTTTTTAAACGAAGATAATAAATAAATGCAAACAATTACATTAAATCACAAAAATTAAAGGTTGAAAAATGAGAATAAATAAATCAAAGATGAATAATTTTTATAAAATGTAATGTGATGCATAAAAAGCATTTATGCATAAATCGCATTACACCCTTTCTCTCTCTCTCTTTTTTTTTTTTAAAAAAAAATTAGGCTATCTATCTTTAGTGATTCGATTTTTTTTTAACGGATTAATCGATAATTTAAAAGTAAATTCATAAGTTATTATTTATACCATTCAGTATATATAAAGTTCTTGACCTAGGATTAAGTTTCATATTTTTATTTTTGCCTGTCTCGAACTCTTGGTTGTTCAATAATGTATTAATATTTGTTTTCAAGTGAGAGGCAATCTATCAATTCATGTTCATAGTTCATTTGGTTTATCACCTTATTTCTAAATGATTTTCAATGATTATTTTTCTTATCGTATCTTAACAGTTAAATCGAAAATCAAACCTAGAAATTGTCAATTGATAAATTAATATTTCAATAATTCTATAATGTTTAACATGTCTACAAACTAGGGCCGTTCAAAACCGAATCGAAATCGATTATTCGAACATGATTTTTTTTTTGATTTATCGATAATGAATGATTAGTTTAGTAGTTTCGGTAACAATTTATATTTTCTTTATTATCGGGTTATTGGTTTAACGGTTCAAGATTTTTTCTTAACGGGTTAACCAATAACTCGATAATAATTAAATAATTATATTTGTACTATTTGATATATAAAGTCTCTGATGGTTTCATAATTTTATTCTTTATTGTCTCAAACTTTTAGTTATTTACAATGTAATAGTGTAAAAATTTGAGCAAAATGCGATTTGTCAACTCATGTGTATAGTTCATTTGATTTGTCACCTTATTTTTAAGTAATTTTCAATAAAAACTTTTTTTTTCTTTCAAATTTTAACTGTTAAATCGCAACTGAACGATAAAGATCATTAACGGATAAACCAATATCTTAATGGTTCTATAACAGTTTAGCATATCTACAAACCGATAATCGATAAGTCAAACCGATAAACTTTAAAACTGAACCGAACCGATGAATACATAGCCCTACTATAAACTAATAATCAATAAGTCAAACTAATAAACTTTAAAATCGAACCGAACTTACCGATAAGAGGTCCTAATTTGAATTCTATTCCCCAATAAGTAATTTTAACAAAACTGATTCCCCTCTTCTGCTGTCTTGACAAAGAAGAAAACTCTATTTCTTTTTTCCTTCTGTATATTCCTTCGTTTCAATCTCCGAAAAGCTTCGAACTCAAAATTGAATCCGTAGTAGAAACAGCTCAGAGGATCGAAACGTAGAAAATGAGCAGCATTGGAACTGGTTATGACCTATCAGTGACGACATTCTCGCCGGACGGCAGAGTTTTTCAGATCGAGTACGCCGGAAAAGCCGTAGACAATAGTGGTACTGTTGTCGGAATCAAGTGCAAGGATGGAATCGTACTGGTATTTTTGCTTGTTTTGTTTGTTTATTTGAGTTGATGTTAGGGTTTTTGTGTTTAGGGTTTTGAGTTATAGTGTTTAGTTGATATTGGGGAATTTTGAAATTGTAGGGAGTTGAGAAGCTGATTGCGTCGAAAATGATGTTGCCGGGATCTAATCGTCGGATTCACTCCGTTCATCGCCATGCTGGCATGGTAATTGTTTATGCTCAAACTACTGATACCAGTGTCACTGATTTTTTTCTAACTGATTTATTAGCTAATCTTACATGTGATATTTGCATTAATTGATTGAAAGCGTTATTCTGACCGATGAACACCTCTTTATGGCTGAAAATGCAACTACTAGCACGAGAGCTACTATACTGTGTGTGAGCTCCTAAGGTGACATTAGTTCAATTCGTCCCATTTGCTTAACTCAATTCGTCCCATTTGCATAAGCTTTGGTGGATTTAGTTTGATAATAGGCATCTATGGGTTAATTGAGGTGTGACTAGGCTTGCTTGGACACCACTTTAATTTGAAAGAAACTAAAGGAGTTAAAACTATTAGGTCTCATTCCTTTTGGACTAGGTTGGCTATATGAATCCTATACATCATCCATTATGTTCAATTTGTGTTCTTTCCATTTCGTATGTAATTATTTATCTTTGAAGACAAATTGGGTTTCTTTAAACTTTAAAGTTAGAGATTCTTCAACTCTCCTACTATATTTGTTTGATGATGGTTCTAGTTTAATTTGTCAAATGTTTGGGTAAGAAGACGAAGGGTTTTTGTGTTTACGTTCTTTAGCATCGGACTAATACTCTGGAAAGGTTTAGGCCCTTACAATTTTCTTTTTAATGGTGTTTACTCGTGAAAATTAAGTTAAGATGGTTTGTAGTGCTAACTGATAAGAGCGGAGTGATGCTATTGTTTAGTAAGTTTTTAGAGGTACAAACATACAGAAACATGATCAAATGACCAATTGAAGTTGAAAGGGACTTATGGAACTGGTATGGTTTTGAAACCACTTTTGATCTGGATGATTCTTGGGCGATGATTCACTCTATTATGCTGACTTTTCTTTTTGTGCAGGCTGTTGCAGGTCTGGCTGCTGATGGGAGGCAAATTGTTGCCCGTGCAAAGTCTGAAGCAACCAGCTTTGAAAGGTTTGTGTCTTGCGCCTTATCTGAAAACATGTGTGTGAGCACTTGCATCTTGATGTGTGGATTTCATTTATACATGTCTCCTATAGTTTAGCGTTCGTGGAGTTGACGTCTGACATTTCTAAAGTCTTTGAACTCCTAACCATTCTGTTAAGGCTAGATGTCTTATGCTTTTCAGTAGCATGGACTATATGTCCCCTGTAGATACCCACTTCACAGGACTTGTCTTTTGCAGTTTGTTAACTCCCTTGGTCTTTCAATCGCTACTTATGTAAAGGGATTAACACAATTTTTTTTTAAAGCTCAAATGTACTACACATTTGTATCTTCTGGATGCTTTCAATGAAACTGTTTTATTTTATCACAAAAGAAAATAAAGAGCTTTGACCAACTTTATGATCTCCTATTGGCTTTTAAATTCTATTTTTTCCATTTGTTATTTTCTACCATGTTTTGAATGTGCTTTGATTAAGATCTATCATTTATTGGATCGCTTGATAGCCAAAAGAATTAACTTTGTCTGTTTCTAAATAAGTGAGATACAGTGGTAATTAAGTCAATTTAGCAGATCCTATTGTTAACAACTTCCTACTCAGAAAATTATCAGTTCTTTCATGCGGGATGTTTATTAACATAGCTCTTGCCTTCATTAGTAGATGGAAAGTCAAAAGATTTTAGAGCCTCATCTTAGAACTCTATATGGTAATGAATATCAATTTTTTTTTTTTTAAAAAAAACTCTATATGGTGATCACAGATTTTTTTTCCCACTCAACATTCACATCATCCTGTACCACCGCCCTAATTTTTGACTGTTCTGTTGACTGGGTCTATCATTTGTAGTGTATATGGTGAACCAATTCCGGTGAAAGAGCTTGCAGAACGTGTTGCTAGTTATGTACATTTATGCACTCTTTACTGGTGGCTCAGGTTTGTTGGAATATCTGTTGCTGTTTTGATACCCTGAACTTCCTCCTTTAACTTGCTTTCTGTACCTGAACTATTGGAGTGTTACTTGTTGTAGGCCTTTCGGATCTGGGGTAATCCTTGGAGGCTATGATAGAGATGGACCTCAACTCTATATGGTTGAGCCATCTGGTGTCTCCTATGTGAGTTGAATCATTGTTTGCACCATGTAGCCTGCTAATATATTTCCTTATAAGCTCTGTTTCCTTGCTTTGGACTGACCCTTATTAATTCAATTTATTTAAGTAGTTGATGTGTTCTGATGTTTGTTGTAGAGGTACTTCGGTGCTGCTATTGGGAAGGGCAGACAAGCTGCTAAAACGTAAGTGTGTAAATCTCTACATCCTAAATTTCAGATCCGAAACAATCGGTATGGCTTTGTGATGGTATTAAATATATGAATTTGCATTTACTTACAATAATAAGAAAGGATTGCACGAAAAATTCCAAGTTAAAATTTCAGTCAGCCTTTCGACCGTGCCATGAATGTTATCCTCGGGGTTGTGCAGTTGGCTTTTCTAGATTTGAAGCTCTGTCCATTATATTTTCAGGACAATGACGAAGTTTGTTATTGTATACACCCTTTTCCCCTAAGAGAATAACAATTTTTTGTTTTATTTAAAGGTTAAACTGATATACGCCTAGTTTAGACATTGATGAATATATGTTCAGAAATAAAGCCCACAGATCCATAAACTACACAGGAATGATTGGGCTGAAAACTAGAATTAAAAAAATTGTCTTCAAAGAAGTTCTTTGACTTCATCATGCTACAGAGTATCAAAGTTGATTTCAATGATTCATTAATTGTGCTTTGGATGCTCATATGATGCTGTTTACCCAGAGTATTATGGGGACAATCACTTTCTCTCGCCTAAAACCGATGCTCATATGGTTCAAATATCTTTTCTTGCCAAAGTTTGTCATGGTGTTGTAATTGGAATCTGGGGACATCTTTTTTTGACTCAGTGAGGTTCTGACAAGAAGGGGAGTTTCCTCTCGATTTTCTACTATCATAAAAACACCCATTATCAGTCAGAATAACTTGGTCATCACAGGAAGTCACATAAAACACCATTGCCGATCATATGAAACCGGTCCAGTATGCTTAGGATATATCGTCTATTTACTGTGTGTCTGTGTCTGGCTTATTAAGTTAGACATAACTATTTACCTATCTGCACAATAGAGAGACAGAGAGAGAGAGATCTATAACCCCATTTGTGCAACACACTTGCTTTGGGTTGATCCAAAATATTTGTACTAAAAATTATTATTCTATGTAACTGAACTTCTTGAATTCAAATTAAAACTTCGAGTTATGTTTCCCTATTGAACTAATCTTCTTACTATTATTCAACTACTTTCTTGTAGGATCCACACGGCTTAATAGTAATTTCTATTTCGTGCTCTGTCAAAGTGTGTCATGTACAACAAGACTATCTCCATGAATCACAATTAGTCAAAATTAGTTTGAATATGTTTCATTCTTGAAAATTATAACAGCTTCGAAGTCTTCTATTTTCTTTTTTAATAAAAGCAGGCCATGTTATTGTTTGTGACCCGTTTGAATATGTTTCATTCTTGAAAATTATTACAGCTTCGAAGTCTTCAATTTTCTTTTTTAATAAAAGCAGGCCATGTTATTGTTTGTGACCCTTTTCAACAAAAATAATATGGTTTTCAAAAGAACAAAATACTATGCTAGAGGTCAGAAACACTGCCCCATATGCCTACACCACGTATAAAATTGTGGTGTTTTTAATAAAAGCATGCTAAAATAGTGATTTTTTGCTATTGATTTATCACTTCAGGTCTGATAGTAATATAATATTTTGATTATGTTAGAAGGACCAGCTAAATATTTTACTGGATAGTTAGTAAACTTGAAGGAGAATAAGCTATTTTGTACATGTAATATTAGAAGAACGCTGATCAAACTGAGATTTATTGAATCAAGGTTTGCCTTATTTTGGTTATATCTGGCACCACATTTTTATGCACACTAATGTGATTTTGAAATCAAATCTTGGCAGTGAAATTGAGAAGTTGAAGCTCTCTGAAATGACGTGTCGGCAAGGGGTTATTGAGGTAGCCAAAATGTAAGAAATTTTTCTCCTTGAACTTTCAATTTTATTCATGGTAATATTTTGTTGTTGACATTTGACACTGATGCAAACACAAGAACTAGTCGTGTCGTGTGTGTATGTTTTGTTTTTTGACATTGAGAAATGCCTACAGATCAGTTTACAGAACATGTTCCAATTCTCCTAAAACCTTCAGTTGTTTCAATACTTTGGGCAGCCAATCACAAACTTAGCTTTACAATGAGATTGTTTAGTTGCCATTGAAAATTCAATCATCTTTAACATTTGGGGGCACCAAATTAGGTCTTGATGAAGTGGTTATTCTATGCTTGTCTGTAGGTTCATAAATTTATAATTTTATCCACAGAATTTATAATAGTTGGTGCTGCATGATCTTATTACTCAGCTTTTGACAATAAGTTCTCTGTGTTACCAGAATTTACGGAGTACATGATGAGGCAAAGGACAAGGCATTTGAACTGGAAATGAGTTGGGTGTGTGATGAGTCTAACCGGCAGCATCAGAAGGTAATTCAGGATCCTTCCCGAGTACACTTTCAATAGGAACTGGTATCTATGTTAAATGCTATTATTCTCTCTGCATTTTTTTACTTTTTGCTTGGACCTGCCACTCAGGCACAAAGAGATATTAAAGCAAATATAAACTGCGTGAATGAATGTTATTTGATGTTAAACTGAAACGAAAGCCGATTAGTAACTCATGCTGATATTTGGTGTTGCCATAGGTTCCTGCTGATCTGTTAGAGGAAGCAAAGGCTGCAGCTAAAGCTGCACTTGAAGAAATGGATGCAGACTAGTGGCACAATTTCAACTTTGCTCTCTATTTATTACTTTTATCAACTGAATTAAATAGTCTGCTCTGGCTCGGCCATATTTGGAATCTAGCACCTGTATGACGATTTCTTTTAGTGATGAAAGAGATCTCCTATTGTTTTCACTGTTGACTGTAATCTGTACGCGTAATTTTCTTAGATCAAGAGGATAGGTTGCATTCTCAGATGGAGAATTCTCATTTTTAGCCACTTTTATCTTGGAGAAATGGCTGCTGTTTTTTCTTCAATTGGGGGATCCTTACCTCTTGTTATACTGCTATAGATTTGCTTTGGTTGAGTGAATTTTTTTCACTAAAATGGTGAGTTGATCCGACATGCCTTGAAAGCAAATTCAATCCAAGTTCTGGACTGATGGAAAAGAAATGTGTGTATTGAATATTTCCAAGTCTTTTACATGTTGCTCATGTTTCCAATTAATATTAATGATGAACAATGATGAAATTTAGAAATTCACTATTAGCATTAAAGAGCAATGCCAATGAACAAAAGAATAAAGATTCATTGACTATTTCAACTACACCATGGATTCTCTTATAAAGTAATGAATGATATATGCCATTTACAGATATAGAATGCTTTCTTTAACAGTGTCCAAAGTCTACATCCATTGGCAAAACAAAATTCTAACTTGATGTTTCAATCTCCTTTCCATGATCCTCATGAATATGTCTCTTTAACCTCCTAAGCCAGATATCATAATCCATACGATAGGGCGTTCCACAAAGGCTGTCAACATAATCTGCAAATGCTTTCAAGACTGCAGAAATATCTCCAAGCCTCTGGTGGATTAGCCTTGTTGACCAAGAGGTTTCCCTCCATTGCAATGCTCCTTCAACTGAATCAAGATCCGGCATATCACCACCAGACGAAAAGTAGAGCATGTAAACCAGAGACTCAGCGTCAGAAGCTGAACACAATTTCCCTTCTTGTAGAGCATACGTAGAGGAGAAATGGAGGTTCATCGCAGGACGATCCTTATCTTCTAAAATAGCATGTCCCCAACCAACAAGAACAAAATAAGGCTGCCTCACACCAGATGTAACAAAAACAACATTCTCAGGCCTGATGTCACCATGCCGAATGCCAGCTGAGGTAGCTGCTGAAAGGGCGGATAGGCAGTCATGGCAACACCTGATAGCCTCATCTTTACCAAATTGGCCAACTTTCACCATATCAGCAACTGTTATGCCCACTGAGTTAGTCACTAGAATAGGGGCCCCACACCATCGGTAATCACAATTGCCACCATTTTGTCTCCTGCACTGGCCAGGGTGAACTATCCGGCCAGATGCACTCAATTGAGGCAGATATTTGCTAGATAATCCATTATGCTTCATAATTTTTAATATCTTAGTTTGCCTCTGAACTTGATACCATCGCTTCATATCTTCCCATGCTGGTTCCAGCTGAAAAGGATGCGAACCTACATACAGATATAAAGCCTTACCTGGATCTTCAACAGGAGATGCGATATAATATGGAATCTCTCCATTGGTCAGGACTTCGTTGATCTGATAACCCTTCTGCCAGTTTGAATCTTCTATCAGCAAGACAGAACCTACTTCCAGGTTCCTGGACTTTTCAGATACCAATCTGACGGATTCTTCATGCACTTCTACAATTTCAGGTGAAGCACTATGCTGCTCAAGGCGGAATAAGCCATTTCCATTTGACCTGTTATCCCACAATTGGCTTTCAATTCTTCTTGCTTGAAGACGAGAACTGTGGTCAGCAGCCAAATCTTCAATCGAGTTCGTTGACATTCCAGCATACTGAGTGATCGAGTGGAAAGTAGCAAAAAGTACCTGTAGAGCACCAATATCTCCCCAGTTAGCATTTCCAAGTTTGGTCCAGATTCTATCAACGGGGGATATTGTAATTAAAGCATTACTTTTTATCCATTCAGCAGCACAACCATAAACATCATTCATATCCATTTCCAACTTGGTTATATCTCCTTCAACTTTCATGACCCCACCATATTGAGAGTCAGCTAAAAAAACAAAAACAGAATTCAAACTGAGGGGAATATTGTATCTGCTGATGCTTCTTGCAAGCAATACACGTAGTGTAAAGAATAAAGCTTCACCTAAAACTGCGAGAGAAGGCTTACAGTCATTCTCTACTGTAGCACAATTTCCAATATCAGGCCTTAGCATAGCAAGTTGCAAAACATCATCCCACTTCCCTTGTGGATGCTTTGGGTTCTTTAGCATTATAGCTGTAGCACAAAGACCTCCAACTCTCCCTTTAGCAATGGCTTTCTCAGCCTGGTAGAATCTCAAGTTTGAATTGTAGATACTAGAAACATAAAAAGGCAGAGGTTCATCCTGACCCCAAAATAACTCCCATAAACCCTTCACACTTGCATGTAGAAAATCTTCAAGGGCAAGATAAGCAGTGGCTTCCACAGCACCAGAAACTGAGTCATAGATCGCTCTAGGCATTCGAATCAGCTGCTGAAATGGAACTCCTTCCAAAGCATAATCAAACTTTTGAAGATCTATCAATTCAAAAGGAACATCAAAGGGAGGTTCCTCTCGTACCTCTTCATACCATGTCTTAAGGTTTTCGATCAGGCTTTCACTATCTACAAACCTACGGAGAAATTCTTTCTGATCTTGGACCCTCCCACCTGAAGAAATACTAGACTTTTTTGTCCCAGATTCCCTGGATTCTCGATCTGGGGATCCACCTGTCAATTTAGTGCAGATAATATAGAAGCTGATAGTTAGGCGTGTTTACAGGATTTTACTGATAAGAGTCTTCTTACAATCATTAAAAAGTGGAGACATTTGAAATAATTTACACGATACACTCCTAGCCTATTTCAAGACAATAATAGGCTCAATTTCAATAAGAGGCAAAGGTTATTATGGTCATGAATGCAAGAGATGTTATTGAACAGAGAAAAACATGAACAATTATCAACTATTCATTCATCAAAGAGTAAGTCTAAAGCAAAAACATCAATACAGGACGAGGACATTTGGGAAACACCGGCTTTAGAAGCAACTTATTAAAGGTGAAAAGCACAAAACAATGAGACAGCTTATGAATTCAATTACATCAAACCACAACTAAAATTACTTATTTCAGCATCAAGTAAATAATCGGGGTATCAAGCTGTTAACCTATAATATGGAAGTGTGATAGAGAGTAGTGGAGATGAGGGTGAGGATGGGTATGTCTATTTCCGAGGAACCAATCATGCCGGAGCAATCAACTACAGAAGCCATCCACCTTGGGAGACTGGTGGAGTGGCATAGGGAGAGGAGGAGGGATTTGCATATGGTGTTGATCGACCCAAAGAAGACTTACAACAAAGTCCCAAGGAAGGTTCTATGGAGATGTTTGGATACTGTTACAAAATGTATATAGACATCATTCCTAGTAATATACATAGTCATAATTAGCTAGCAGATCTTTAGGAATCCCTTGTAATTACTAGCAGATCTTTAGGAATCTCTCTTTATTTTCTTTCCTAAATTAGCACCTAATGTATTGTATTTATATCTTGTTTACCTATTGAAATAAAGAATCAACTTCTATTCGATTACATGGTATCAGAGCCTATAGGCTCCTTGATCCTGTTTTGGCTTTGTTTGAAAAAAAAAAAAAAAAAAAAAGGCAGCTCGATCTTGTTTTGCTGTCTTTCGGGATTCAACATCTGGTGTCATCTAGTCAGTTACTACCTCGAGTTTCATTTGGTGTTGATACATTGTTTCGAGAACACTTCATCACTTCCAAGATCCTAGGTTTCTGAAAACTACTTCCAGGATCATATTTTCTTTGTAGCTTCAGTGATTCAGATCTGGTTTTCTATTTGGTGCTGCTGCGATTATCAAGTTCTATCCAATATTAGTGTTTTGTGGATTTTTTGATTTTGAGCATCGGCTGCAATTATTTTGCTGGGTGGATTGGCTTCTACTTTTTCTTGGAATCTAATATTATTGGGGACCTTTTGAAGCTTGGTTATTCTTAAGTTCTTCATTGAGAAGGAAGTATGGCTACAAATCAGAAGGGTGAGAAAATTTTGGTTTCGGCGGATGAGTTCGCACAATTCTCTCAGTATCAGGAATCCATTAAAGAATTCACTTCAGTTACTACCCTTGTTGATTCAAGGAAAGCATGTTTGGTCTCCTCTCCGAACAACTGGGTGATTGATTCAGGTGCTACAGATCATATGACAGGTAATCCTAATATATTTTCTACCTTTCGATCACACAAAGCACCCTCTCCTGTCACAGTAGCCAATGGGTCAACATGTAACATTGTGGGATCTGGGACAGTCGAAGCAACCTCATCTATTACCCTGGCATCTGTATTAAATTTACCGAAGTTGGCCTTCAATTTGATTTCTGTGAGTAAACTTACCAGAGATCTTAACTGTTATATTTCCTTCTTTCCTGATCATTGCTTGTTTCGTGATCTTGCGACGCATAAGGTTATTGGTAAAGGACATGTAATTGATGATCTATATATCCTTGATGAATATGAGCCTCGATTTGTTGCCTGCTCAAGTGTCATCTCTCCATTTGAAGCACATTGTCGATTGGGACATCCTTCTTTACCTTTATTAAAGAAGCTTTGTCCCCAGTTTCAAAATGTTCCTTCTTTGGAGTGTGAATCATGTCGATTTGCAAAACATCACCGCATCACATTAGCTCCAAGGGTTAATAAGCGAGTTGGGTCAGCTTTTGAGTTAATTCATTCTGATGTTTGGGGACCATGTCCTGTTGTTTCTAAAAATGGATATAAGTATTTTGTCACTTTTGTGGATGATTTCTCTCGGATGACTTGGATTTATTTTATGAAAAGTCGCTCTGAAGTGTTTACTCACTTTTGTGCCTTTTGTGCTGAAGTCAAAACTCAATTCAATGCTTCAGTGCGTATTTTAAGGAGTGATAATGCAAAAGAATACATGTCAGAGTTGTTTCAATCCTACATGAGACAACATGGTATTCTCCATCAGTCATCATGTGTTGATACACCATCTCAAAATGGAGTTGCTGAGAGGAAGAATAGGCATCTACTTGAGACAGCCCGAGCACTTTTGTTTCAAATGAAAGTTCCTAAACAATTTTGGGCTGATGCAGTCTCTACCGCTTGTTTTCTGATTAATCGCATGCCATCGGCAGTGCTTATTGGTAATACACCTTATAATGTTCTTTTTCCAAACAAGACATTATTCCCGGTGGAACCAAAAGTATTCGGAAGTACTTGTTATGTTCGAGATGTACGGCCATCTGTTACTAAGTTGGACCCTAAGGCATTGAAGTGTGTTTTCTTGGGTTATTCTCGTCTTCAAAAAGGGTATCGATGTTATTCGACTGAACTTGGCAAATATCTAGTGTCAAATGATGTGATATTTTCAGAGAGTACACCTTTCTTTTATAACCCTCCTAGTTCTACAAGTCAGGGGGAGGAAGATGAGTGGTTAGTTTATCAGGTTAATCGTGTTGAGCAATCAAGTGATGTTACTCTTCCATCTCCTAGTTACTCTATTGAGCACCACTCGACTACTGCGCCTTCAACACATGTTCCAGCAAGACCGCCTATTGTTCAAGTTTATTCGAGGAGACAAGAGACTAATGCTACATGCCCTGCACCAATTCCTCCTTTATCTGATCCTCCTCCATCAGACCCTCCAGAAAATCTTGACCTTCCTATTGCTCTCCGTAAAGGTACACGGACTTGCAAATCCACATATTCTATTGCTAACTTTGTTTCCTATGATCACTTGTCTCCTGCATCTAGATCCTTTATTGCTTCTTTAGACTCTGTTTCTACGCCCAAAAGTGTGAAAGAGGCTTTGCATCATCCCGGATGGTCAAATGCGATGCTTGAGGAAATACATGCATTGGAGGAAAATCACACATGGGATTTGGTGGATTTACCAGAGGGGAAGAAACCAGTAGGATGTAAGTGGGTGTTCACAGTGAAAGTTAATCCAGATGGTTCGGTGGCAAGACTTAAGGCCAGGCTTGTGGCTAAAGGATATGCTCAGACTTATGGAGTGGACTATTCAGACACCTTTTCTCCGGTTGCCAAACTCACTTCTGTGCGCTTGTTCATTTCTTTAGCTGCTTCTGAGAATTGGCCTTTACATCAACTAGATATCAAGAATGCATTTCTTCATGGTGATCTTCAAGAGGAAGTATATATGGAGCAACCACCCGGTTTTATTGCTCAGGGGGAGTATAGAAAAGTCTGTCATTTGAAGAAATCCTTGTATGGATTGAAGCAGAGTCCACGGGCTTGGTTTGGCAAGTTCAGTGAGGTAGTTCAGGAGTTTGGGCTGAAAATGAGCAAATGTGATCACTCGGTCTTCTACCGACTATCTGTAGCTGGTAGTATCCTTCTTGTTGTATATGTTGATGACATTGTTATCACAGGAGGTGATTCTGAGGGGATATCTTCCCTTAAGTCTTTCTTGCATACTAGGTTCCATACGAAGGACTTAGGCCAGTTGAAATACTTTTTGGGAGTAGAAGTAAATAGAAGCAAGAGGGGAATTCTTCTATCTCAAAGAAAGTATATTCTTGACCTACTTGCAGAAACTGGAAAATTGGCAGCCAAACCTTGCAGTACTCCAATGGTTCCCGGTGTACATCTTATGAAAGATGATAGCGAGCCTTTTGATAACCCAGAGAGATATAGGAGGATAGTTGGGAAGTTAAACTACCTCATAGTGACTCGTCCAGATATTGCTTTTGCGGTAAGTGTCGTTAGTCAATTCATGTCTACACCTACGGTGAAGCATTGGGCAGCTTTGGAACAGATTCTATGTTACTTGAAAGGAGCTCCTGGACTTGGCATATTGTATAGCAATCACAACCATACTCGTATTGAGTGTTTTGCGGATGCCGATTGGGCTGGTTCCAAAATTGACAGAAGGTCTACTACAGGCTATTGTGTCTTTGTTGGAGGAAACTTAGTATCATGGAGGAGTAAGAAGCAAAGTGTTGTATCTCGATCCAGTGCAGAATCTGAGTATAGAGCTATGTCACAATCTATGAGTGAAATCATGTGGATACATCACCTTTTAACTGAAATTGGGTTGAAGCATCATATGCCGGCAAAACTTTGGTGTGATAATCAAGCTGCTATTCATATTGCCTCAAACCCAGTGTATCATGAAAGAACTAAACATATTGAAGTTGACTGCCACTTTATTCGTGAGAAGATTCAAGAAAACTTGATTTCTACTAGTTATGTGAAGACAGGAGAGCAGGTAGCTGATTTGCTTACAAAGGCAGTGAATGGAACTCGGGTTGATTACCTTTGCAACAAGTTGGGCATGATCAATATCTATGCTCCAACTTGAGGGGGAGTGTTACAAAATGTATATAGACATCATTCCTAGTAATATACATAGTCATAATTAGCTAGCAGATCTTTAGGAATCCCTTGTAATTACTAGCAGATCTTTAGGAATCTCTCTTTATTTTCTTTCCTAAATTAGCACCTAATGTATTGTATTTATATCTTGTTTACCTATTGAAATAAAGAATCAACTTCTATTCGATTACAGATACGAGAAGTGTACTTGTGGCATACAATAGGGCTATTGAGGATGTAGGACTGAGCCAAGAGGATCAAGGCAGTCGGAGGAGAAAGCCAATCAATATGCCTTTAAGCCAAAAATTTAGTTGGGTCTGTTATAAGAATTCTCTGTAATCACTATGATCCTTTAGGGATTTCCGGAAGAATAATTCAAGAAAGTTTTCCTTTTTCCGAAGAAAAAAGAATTCAAGAGCAGCAAGCTTCGAGATTAAGATAAAAAACTCAACTTTAGTCAACAAGCACGCCATAATTTCTTGTCTTCGTTTACTCTTTCAAAAAGTAGATCAAACCATAACTTCAATTATAACCCAATAAAAGCTAGCTATTGAAGTGGGAGAACACAAGGCTATATAAGCCGTACATCAACTCCCCATAAACCATGGGACTCAAGTCCCATGCCTTGCAATAGGATCATAACAAACCACCATTTTTTTTTTTTTGAATTGCACTGGGTGTCCGAGTCTCTTTGAGCCTCGACTTATGCCGAGGGTGCACAGGCCCTTGGCAAGGAGTTTTCCGCAAGTGCACCACGGTTAATTCAGGTTTTACCCAGTCCGATGATCCCCAGAAATTGTTTGCACCCAGTGGGTTTCGATCTTGAGACCTTGAAAGGAAGCAAACCTCAAGGCTCAAGTCAATTACCACCAGGCCAACCCCTGAGGGTTAGGATCATAACAAACCACCATGCTCTGCATCCATCGACTATTTCTAGCCCCCAACCAACAATACAATATCGGCATCACCGTCCAAGGCACGACGAGCACAAAGGGAGGTGGCTAGCTCTAATACCATTGATACAACCTAGGAAAATCTACAACCCAAAAAGCTCGTTATTAAAGCGGGGAGCCCAAGGCTATTCCACATCAACTCCCCCACTAAACCAATATGGAGCGCAAGTCCTATACCTTGCAATACGATCATAACACAAAGAGGTTCAAAAAAACCCAATTCAAAACTTAGCTCTCGTTCCTTTCCTAAGTCTACAACGACAACAACAAAATACCCATACAAATCACACAAGTGGGGTCTAGGAAGAGTAGAGTGCATCCGAACCTTACCCCTACTTCATCCTCGTCTCCTTGTGGACGTGGAGGTAAAGAGACTGTTTCCGGAGGACCCTCAGCTCCCTTCCCTAGGGGAATCCACATTCACTAAACCCCAGAAAGCCAAAATCAGAGAACTCACAGAAATTATCACAGAAATTCAGAAATATCCCAATTCCAAGATTAACATTTACTCCTCCTCACAAAAAATAAATTACATTCATTCAAAACCCACATTCACAAACTAAAAATACAACAAATCACCACCTGTTAGCCATTAAAAAAATCACCAAAAAAAATAATCAGAGATTGGCTTTTACTCCTTCCACATTAAGTCCATTTTCAGTCAAAAAGAATAAAGCCAAAGTCAGACAGTACACAAAAATTAAAGGGTTTCAACTAACTAGAGAGAGAAGAATTTAGTACCTTCCATTACGGTATAAAGAATGAAACTTTAACTGAAATGCTCTTCAGATCATCAACCTTCAAAAAAATTCTTCCATTTTCAAGTTCTCTGATGTTTTTTTTTTTGTGAGATACAATAAATAGAAGTATTTGCTTATTTAATAAGTTTTTCAATAAATTTCATTCTCTCCCCTTTTGCTCAAAATAAAATTGTCACTTTAATCCAAAAACAAAAAAGGAAAATTCCAAAATAAATATTATTTTAAAAATTCAGGCTAAAAAATTTATATATTTTTCCAACTTTAACCTAAAGAGTCGTTTGGTACGCACAATAAGGTGAGATATATCATGTTTAATTTTGGTATATCTATTTTATCCCACCTAATTTGAGATTCTATTGTCCCGTCTCTCAAGCGAGATCAATTATTAAATTAGTCCAAAATTATAATCCCATGATAGTTTAATATGTGCACCAAACAATCCTTTACGGTTTAGTGTTCAATTCTCAAATAATATTTATTAAATAGGGATAATTTAGTAAAATTATATATTTTATTTATTAATTTTTTTAACAGATATAATTTTTATTAAAATGACACTTACTTAAAATGGAAGGAGTAATTCGTAAAAATTGTTCTTTGTATATTACCCTTTGACCATATCCGTAATTAATGTACCAAATGAAAATCTTTGACCAGATACGTGATAAGTGCGGAAAAAAATTATAGTCAATTCTGAGTCAATTTTTATCAATTTGGTAAAAGATTGAATCGGATAATGACAATTTCGAAGATTCTAGGTCCTCATACAATTACCATTCTAACATCATCTGGTTTTAAAATTTTTTCATCATCATATATAATCATGAATTGTTATTCATCAAATACTCATCATCGTTATTTACTATCAAGCATTATGATTAATTAATAAAAACTATTTTCTCCTTTTTTTTTATTGATTTTACTTCATTATCTATTACATTACTTTCGTTATCTTTACATTGTCGCAAAAAAAAAAAAAAAATTCGAAGATCAAACTATAGTTTTTACGCCTTGGAGAGGTGGAAGGACTTAGTAGGATGTAGCATCCTTTGCCTTAAGAAATAGACAAATTCGCCTTCAAGTTATCAATAAAATCGAGTTAATATGTGATCATGAAAATACGCTAGTTAATGCATGAATTTCAATTCTCAAAACTCAAGATGCAACTTATAACAGTCTTTGATCTAATCGAGATGATAAATAATATTCGATTTTAAAACTTAATGCAATTAAATTTTAACCTATTTTAAGATTATCGAGCAACATTTTTCAATGATTATGAGCAGGTGAAAAGTATTCTCCCAAAATCATTACTTGTGATTTTAATTTTGACAACCCATATTTCTTTTCTTCTAATTATTAATAACTAATATTGCAAAAGCCTTGTTTATGTCTATTATAAAATCAAATATATGAATACACGTCTAAGTATTAAAAATGTGCATAAAATTTAAATGTATGTATTAAAATATTTAAAGTATTATATCTATCACTTATACAAGTAATAAGCCGGCAAGCGATAATAAGCCGGCAGTTTGCAGTTGACATGCTGACTTCAGTTGCTTGCCTATCGACTGATAAATATTAAATAAATAAGATGGCTTATTTCTTCAATTATGAATATATAAACTTGTTTATATTGTTTAACAAATATATACAAAAAGATTAAATTAATATAATACTGTATCAAAAAAATATTTTAAAAAATATATATTGCGGTTGGTTGCATTATGTCGATTGAAAATGATAATATTTCCTATTTTTTTTATGATGGTTGACAACAAAAACTGATAATTTAGCGGATGATAGTATTAATGGTATCATGATGGTGATAGCTGATGATCGATAGTGACGACGATGACTAATTGTTTCATGACAATGGTCATAATGGTTACGAATGATGATGGTTGATAGTAATAGGTGAAGATATTAAAATAGTGAAAGTCAGTCAAATAATAACAAATTATCTTATTTATAAAATACATCTAACAAATATTCGAATAGTATTAAGACCTTAATATAGATCATTAGACTATTCTAACTCATCAAGTCTCATTTATTTGCGCTAAATGAATATTTTAGTTTTAATTGTTTAGAATTCATTTTTTAAAAATGTTTGAATCATAAATCCCATGCCATCTTATCTCCATCATCATTCTTTAAACTCCGGAATCAAAATATTATTAATTCAACGTAAGTATATAATTTGATTTGATTTAGTACGAAGTTTAAGGATTTTTTTTTTTTTTAAATTTAGAAGTTTTAAATTAGTAATTTTTTTTTTAAAAAAAACTAAGGGAGTATATAAATTACATGTAGCCTTTGGGCAAAAACCAAGGAAGGAAGGAAATACAAAGCAAAACAAGATCCCCCAAAGCTTCACTCACTCTGATTCTCTCACAGTGACAAACAAATCCCTAACGAAGCACATCGAACGGCTCTGTACATCTCTTCTGAAACATGGGTTCAGGTCAGAATTTCGATTTTATATTGAAAAAAACTTAATTTAATGCAAGTTTATTTCATCTGTGAACCCAAATTTCTGCAAAGTTTGATAAGGATTTTAATGAAATAAGTAAATTTTTGGTGTGTATATACAAAAAAGATGAAATTTTGAGACATGGGTTTTTGTTCTTTACGTATATACTGATGTCATTTGTATGTTTTAGATGCTGATATGGAGGATTACGGATTTGAGTATTCTGACGAGGAGCAGGAGGAACAGGATGTTGATATAGAGAATCAGTATTACAATTCAAAAGGTAAATTTGAAATTTATGCAAATTAATCAGCTACAACAGCCTATATTAGTTTGGTTTTCTGGTATAATTTAATGGTTGATCTGCTATTTTTAAACATTGATCAATGGTCTATCGGAAACACTACAGAGGTAACCGTAAGGTCTGGTTGCGTCCTGCCCTACCTAGACCTCACTCTTAGGATTACACTGGTATGTTGTTGTTGATAAATGGTCTATGTATAATTTACAAGCTAATGTTGTTGATTGAGTCACTTGCTGGTTATCCATCTTAAGAAATTTGGAGGCCACTATCAATGTCGGAGCGAGATTTTTGCTAAGGGGGTTCAAAAATACAAAGAAGTAAATACACAAAGAAGTTAAGATAATTCACTATCTATTATATATACGATAGAATTTTTGGCCACCCTTGAACCCACTTGGCTCCACCTCTTCCACTCGTGATAATCTTGTGAAAACATGGTACATGTGAAACAAATAACTTAAAGTTGAATCAAAGCACACAAGTGTCTTTCCATTAATGGTTAGACTTTGAATTTGGTCAGCTTTTACTTAGATTCAGTTAGGTTGTCCTGGAACATGGATTAGTATTTACTGTTCTTGTACTGAAATTTTTTTCCCTTTACTTTGCTTTTATCACCTGTCCTCATCAATGCTTTATTTCCATAGTTATTTAATAGATGAAGTGTCATAAGGGTTTACTGTTTTCCATCCCCATTGCTACTCCCTTCTTATTTATTTATTTTTGATAAAGGTAACAATATGGAAGCAGCATTTACACAAAACTACGCATCACCTTTAAAAGCTCAAAAGAGATCCAAAACTGTAAGATTGTTTTGGTGTAATCCACTCAAACTTCTTTATACCAAAATGAAAAATCTGAAACACGATTCATCTTAACTTTTATAATAAAATTATACTACTCTGTACTTACTTAACACCGTTACTTTCCATCTTTCCGAATGAAATTACTTCTACTTCCTAAAATTGTTCTCTCCATCGTTACTAAACTATATAAGTTGGAAGATCACTTCCTGTTAACTTTTTTCTTAGTTTGTCTACTTAACAATCTTGCGATATAAAAAAACAAGAAAAACAAGAGAGAACTTCTTATTGAATTAAGTGGTTATTAACATGTACAAGGCCTTCTTATAAAGGTGTTTATGGTACATGAAATAATGGAAAACTTCTAATTCCTGGGATTCCAAGTAGTTGCGTTATAGTCATTAAGACTTTCCTGCACAATATTTTAAGGCTTAAGTCATATGCGGCCATCTAAAGTTGTCCGTATATTTCACTTAAACACCTCAACTTATTCTTGTATCTATTGAACACCTTATTTCTTCAAAAGCTATTCCTATTAAACACGAAAGGCTGACATGCAAAAAATGTGGATAGCATGCTCTTTAAGTGCGTTAAAACAGTGTGAAATAATATCCTTTTCCTTTTCTTTCCCTAATTTATACACCTAAATTACTGATAAAGGAAAAAAAATGAGATGAAGAAGGCACGTCTTCTTCCCTAGGATGTTTATGAAGAAGGCACGTCTTCTTCCCGAGGATGTTTTCTCAACTATACCCATCCACCATAATTGGGTTGGTTCTTTACATGCAGCCCACCATACACCTTTTCTCTCTTTTTCTCACCCTCTCCAATTATTCTTCTATTTTTTTTCCTCTTTCTTTTCAAGTCTCAAATATTTCGACGAAGCTTCATCTATTCCGATGAAAAAAAACACGGAATTGATTTTTTCCAGCGAAATTTTATTATTATTTCTTGTAATTGTAATAAATGTTCATTAATCGAAAGAAGAAGGGAACGATAGGAGCTTTTGATGACATCAAAATATAAGGGGAATGATTATTTGGCTTGTGTGGACAACAATGATGTACTACCGATGCCGGTGAAAGGGGTAAGGTTCGATGGAGAAAAAGAAACGAGTGAGGTTGATTTATTTGCGTGGCATCGATGGTGGTGCCGGCAAAAAAGGAAATAGATTCAATAGGAAGAAGACGGAAGGGTGGGGGGTGTTAGGTAAAAAAGTTAATTTTTATTTTCTTAAAATTCTTTTTGGATTATTAAATAGGGTTTTAAAAAAAATTAGTTCCAATTGCCATGTGTAATCATTTCATTGGTACACCTGTTATGTACTTGCGTTTGAGATACACACAATTTTTTTTTTCAACTGAGTATCATTTTATGTCTAATAGGTATAAATTTTCTAACGTTAAAGTGTTCAATAGGTAAAAGTTAAAGTTAAGGTGTCTAAATGAAATATGCGGAAAACTTTAAGGGGCCTCATATGACTTTAGCCTATTTTTAATGATTCTCTTGACTTGATCATTCCCTTAAACTTTTGACAAGCCTCATTAATCTCTGGGTTGTGAAGCAACTTGAGTTTGCTTTTTATGAAATTTTAACTTTAGCTCTTTTTCTTCAATTGAAGAAGTTGGTCCAACAAAATATTTCTTTCTTCTACGTTAATTTCCTCTATCTACTTGCAAACCTATTACTTAAAAGGAAAATTATGCAAGTTTCCATTCCCTTGATTTCTCTTGATTCCCGCTGAGGTTGAAATGAATTACATCAGCTAATGCTTTCCTAGAACTCCGATGAAGAAATTGAGTTCTACTGATGACATCATAACAAGGATGAAATCATCACTACTGTACTTGTGATTGCGGCACAGTTGTGTCCTAGCTAACTCAGTATCCTGGAATTTTGATTATGTAAATTGATGCATTTGTACATGAAGTACATTATTTTGTCATTTTTGGTATGACATATATTTCAGAATTGTATTCTTATTCCTGCTTTCTAAATCTAGAGCTTCTTCTGTATTGCCCTGATTTTCCAGGTCTGGTTGAGACAGATCCAGAGGATGCACTTGAGGGATTCGCTGAGGTGGTACGAATGGAACCTGAGAAGGCGGAATGGTAATTTACAGCCTATGCTATGAAGTTCAGTCCAATGGTGTTACTAATTTTCTTTTGGAAATGCGGTGTTGTTGGTTGGTTTCCCATACATAAACTATTCTACATGCAAAATCTGGTGAATAGAAGGAAAAGTTTGTAGGCCTGTCTAACCTATTGACTACTTAACGTGTGAGGCCCAAGAAAAAATCATAGCTTTTGAATGAGCTCACTAGCTGGAAATCAAAACTTGTTTAGCTGAGTTGTAGTAATTTCTCTAATGCTTGCTGACCAAGCTATTTTATAGTGTGATGCTACATGCCAATAGATCTATCAGACACAACATGAAAAGCCTAAGAGACAAAAGAAGCTGCCCTAGATAATATTCCAATTGAAAACCAAGTAAAGAAAGAACTTGGGTACTGATGATCAAGTGCTGAAACAAGAGTCAACTTTGCAAACAAAGTACTCTATCCCACTTAATACTTCTTGGCATAGCATTTATATCAAACAGTTGTTTAGATTGTCCCATACATTCCCATGAGTCGTGCGTATTTTATCTTTTTGGTGTATTTCAAATAAAGACAAAATAGATTTTGTGAATTGACAATTAAAAAACCCATTAAAGGTGCAATGAAAAGGATTTTGGTAGTCCTTGTAACAACTTTTAATTGCTCATTAGATCTCTTCCATGCTACCCATTTTCCTATCTTCAATTTTGTGGATTTACTTTGCATACTCTACTATTTTATGAAGTCATCAAATAGAGGATGCATTGATTAAACAATTTATGTGGTACTATGTGGTATGATTTTAACATCTTTTTTCAGATAAACCATACCAAGCCTGTTGAGTTCCCACATCGGTTGTGGGATGGGTATCTAGTCTCTGTATAGTCTTAGGTAATCCTCACCTATGGGCTAACTTTTGGAATTGACTGAGAGACCCAAGGTCCATTTTTTATTATGTCGAAGTTAGTCCCATCCCAAGTCATTGTTTATCCATATGCCCAGTCTTATATTGTCCAAGCTCCAGATGTCCAAAACTGGGCGTGCGTGATGTTGACTTCCCATATTGGTTTTTGGGATGGGTATCCGGTCTTCTAATATGTTCTTGGGGGATTTTCACCCATGGTCTAGCTTTTGGAATTGAGTTAGACCACAAGTCCAATTTCTTATCGAGGTTTGTAACATAATATGGTGATGTTTATAATGATTTGTATATAGGACATGACATAACATTTTTCCTAACAATCTTCTAGGTCTTGGCTGTATTTTTTGGCATTATGTTACATTTGATCAGTATCAGTGTATTTCTGTTCTTTAATTTGAACTATTTTTTAGGATATTGCATTATATTCATCAGTCCCAGTTTTTCAACATTGAACTGCTTTTACACTACGATTTCAATTGGTTCATGGCTTATGATTTTCCTTCTTGTGTCTTGATTAGGGGTTTTAAAGCTCTCAAGCAGACAGTCAAAATTTATTATCGTTTAGGGAGATATAAGGAGATGATGGATGCTTACAGGGAAATGCTTACTTATATTATATCAGCAGTAACGCGAAATTACAGCGAGAAGTGTATAAACAACATAATGGATTTTGTCTCTGGCTCAGCTAGTCAGAATGTTGGGTTGTTGAGGGAGTTCTATGAAACCACGCTGAAAGCCCTTGAAGAGGCTAAAAATGAAGTAAGATAATACATTATTTGATTACAACATATATCTGCTCCCTTCCCAGGGTGAAGGTTGGTTCACTATTCATGGATGTTTTGCTAAAGAAATAATTATTGTTGTGCAGAGGTTGTGGTTTAAGACAAATCTTAAGCTTTGCAAGATCTGGTTTGACATGGGGGAGTATGGTAAGATGAACAAGGTATGGTGTCGTTTGGATATACATCCTTGGTTTCTCATGGATTACAGAGCTATCTTGGTTTACTCTTTTCTATATTCTTTCATTTTAACCTCGGAAGATCATGAAGGAGCTTCACAAATCTTGTCAAAAAGCTGATGGTACTGATGATCAAAAGAAAGGGACTCAGCTCTTGGAGGTTTATGCTATTGAAATTCAAATGTACACTGAAACAAAGAATAACAAAAAGCTCAAGGTAAGTCATTTTGAGTAATTCTACTGCCGCCTCACTTTTATTTGATGATTCGAGGGAGATACCTATGGAATTTTTCACAAACATAGCACTACTTACAAGTTAATGTGCCACTTGTATTTTTGAAGATTCTAGATGAACATAACTGTTATCAACTTGTTAGAAGTGTTCTTCACATTCAGATGACTTGGTTGTCATTAAATTTGTAAAAGCACATTTCTCCTTCTAAATGCTGAAGACTATTATATCACTCTATATTTGGATGTGCAGTTCTGAATTTAAGAAAATTTAGGCAAGACATGATTAATAGCTGCATTGATGGTAGCCTTTTTTTTTTTAATAAAAAATAACACTTCCATTATACAGCCTTATTATGCTGTACTTTTAGGATATGTGTGTGTGCTTTTGCAGAACAATTCAGCATATGTTGCTGGTACTGAAATTAATTAGTAATTAGGGAATCTGGTGTGTTAGAGGCATATTGTGTGGCCTTAAATACCTTATTTGGATGGTTGTTACCCGTTGTATTGTATTTTATTGTTAGTGTAAATACAATGTTAGTATTGAGCGTTACTTAAATTCTGCTATATTGTATCATTTAAATCAATCATTAGGTAACGACGAAAAGATTCATTTTATGTAACAACCGATTGGTGTAATCGCATCGTTACCTTAATATTTTCTTCTCATTTTTTTTATTTTATTGTTTAATAATTATATTTCATCTTTTACTTTACCTTTTCATAGTAGCTTTACCCCGTACCCTACTTTTTTTTGTAAGTATATCTGTATATCATTCAAATCATGGATGTGTAACATTATGTAATGACGGAGGACGATACAATCTATCCAAACACTGTATTCATTAAAATAACACAATGCAATACAATACATGATGAAACAATACATAACAACCATCTAGACAAAGTGTGACGGATATAATATAGGCCTAAGGTCTCTATTTTTTCTCCACAAAAATCTCGTATGCGTCTTACTTCTGATACGATGACTCTGATAGTTTTGCCTCTATTTAGTGCATATCATGATTTCTTTGTAATTGAGGAAACCTTATCTTTGACATAATTTAGCTTGTGCATGTCAAATTGCTTTCCATCTTTAACAATTTCTGGTTTCCCGGACTTCTGACCACGTAGCAGATATCTTTAGAGCAAACACTACTATTTGATTCTTAGTAATGCGACTATTGATCAAACAGTCAGTAGTAGTCTAGGATCTTAAGTGGGTTTAACCCCTCCTCTTTGGGTTGGGAGTTGGACTTTATCTGATAGCATACTTTGTGAAGTGGTTAACCTCTTTTCTTTGTAACCTTTAGTCCAACCAATAACGGATTCTTTAGCTTCTCTTGCCAACTGCTTTTTCCAAAGCAGTATATTTTCTATATGCAATAGGTATACTACGATATCATTGAAATCATTATCAATTGGTATTTTATGGTTGTACCTATTCATTCTGTGGATCCATTTATAACTTATGATACTGAATATCCAACATGTATCATGATAATCTTCTAAAACACATGATTTTTATGATTCTGATTTTTAGAGTATTATTTTAAAATGTTTCAGCACATAACAGAATCATTCGGAAACTAAAATATCAGCCGAGGTTGTCATAGCTAGTTCATGAACATTTATTTTATACATTTTGAATTACTTAATTATGCTACTATATCTTCTGTGCTTATGCTTTCCTGGACCTTGGCCTGCCCTTTATGCTGGTGGCGGTGTTAATATTTCCAAGAGCTTTAAGTCTTTGTTCATCAGTTTATGCTATATTGTTATGTCGCACTATCTAGCTTTGATTTCGTTGTCTAGTTAAAAGTGAGGTGTTTGGCTTTCTTTTTTCTTTTTCTTTTTCTTTTTTGTAAATTGTTTATACAAGTAGTGGGTTATTGTTCACAGTAATGAATGTCCCAATTTTACGATTATGATAAGTGGGAAGTAATATAACTTGTTTCAGCTCTTAAATTTATTTTCCTTTGATATGTCTGGTAAAATGCTTAATGATAGGAATTGTATGGGAAGGCTCTTACAATCAAATCAGCTATCCCGCATCCTAGAATAATGGGAATAATCCGTGAGTGTGGTGGGAAAATGCACATGGCACAAAGACAGTGGGCAGAGGCGGCTACTGACTTCTTTGAAGCTTTTAAGAACTATGATGAAGCTGGTAATCACCGGCGCATCCAGTGCCTGAAGTAAGTTAAAAGTTACTCTGTAGTTGTTTCTCTTATTCTGTTCAGGTCATTAGAAGACCTCTCCATGCGTGACTAGAGCTCTTGCAATAAATTATATTGTTAATTTGTTGGATAATAATAGGAAATAAGAACTTCTGTTATACTGAAGTGGTGAATTATATAAGTATGAGATATAAACAACACGGCTGAGCATCACTAGACGTGCCTATCACTAATGCAAATCATGAGTTCCTCAATTTGGTTGTGAAAATTAGCTTTTGCATGTGTAAAAATCTGTTCGAGCTATAATTTTCAGGGCGAGACAATAGTTTTTTAGGCCTCTCTAGGAATTTTAATATCTATCAACTTAAAAAATATAAAAAGAGAGTTCCTTACACCGAAGTTTTAGGATATGAGTTTGCTCTAAGATTTCAGCATTTTTACATTCAAAAGTTTGTTTTCACCACATTCAAAAGTTGTGTAACTTGTTAAAGCTCGTTTCGGTATTTTAATATTTGCAGATACTTAGTATTGGCCAACATGCTTATGGAATCACAAGTTAATCCGTTTGATGGGCAGGAGGCAAAACCGTATGTATACCTCTATTCTACAAGTAGTTTATTATGCTCATTTTGTTTCAGTATTCTGTCTTAGCAAGACCATATCCAGGTACAAAAATGACCCAGAAATCTTGGCCATGACAAATATGATTGCTGCATATCAACGAAATGACATATTGGAATTTGAGAAAATCCTTAAGGTGAGAATACTACGGCCCTATAATTGGGTTTAGCACTTCTAGATAGAATAAACAGATGGAGAAATGGATTCTGTGCAGAGCAATAGAAAAACCATCATGGATGATCCATTCATTAGAAATTATATCGAGGACTTGTTGAAGAATATAAGGACTCAAGTGTTGCTGAAACTCATTAAACCATATACACGGATCAGGATTCCTTTCATATCGAAGGTACAAGTAATCCTCATGCATTTCTCTGATCAGTAATTGAAGTATGCACTCCGTATTCTTTCCATTCCCTCCCCCCCTCCCCTCCCTCCAACTTTTATAGTTGATTCTTTAGTTGGATGTGTCCTGCTTGTATGTATCTGAGAAATCCTCTATTGAACTGAAATTTGCCATGTTCATCTGCATTCAGGAGATCAACGTACCAGAAGATGACGTGGAAACGTTACTGGTGTCATTGATATTGGATAACCGGATACAAGGTCATATTGACCAAGTTAACAAATTGTTGGAGCGTAGCGACAGGTTCTTCCACTGTCTTTTTCTCCCCTTGAGTTTAAGTTCATTGCACTGCTCCGCAAAATATTTACACAATCACATCACACAATAATGTAATTACATATAAATCTCTATTATAATCATCAATCAATCACCTAATAAAAGATTGTAATAAACCTGCTCATGACACGTTAAACCACTGTCGGTGTATATAAGTTAAACTCTGTGTTCCGTTTTTCATTTCTTTCTCTATTATAATATTGAACTTTATTGTATATTTGCTTTTTCAGGTCAAAGGGGATGAAGAAGTATACAGCTATTGATAAATGGAACACACAATTGCAGTCTCTTTATCAAACCATTAGTAATAAAGTGGGGTAAAATCAGTGTTCAACTGAAGTTATTTTTTTTATTTTTTATTTTTAAAAAGATCAGCAAGCTAAAAAATGAACAGGAGGAAAAGAAGAAAAAATGTACCAAATTTCTCCTGTCTATTTATATTTTTAAACTTACAAATTCAGCTCTTTTATCCTTCAGCTATCTGAACCCTACGCATAGCGGGAGCTTTAGTACATCGAGCTTGCCCTTTTTATGAGTATTTTCTTTGATGCAATCTTTCACAAGTTGTGAGATTGAGCTTATAGAAATTGATTTTGCCAAATTATTTTATTAAATTGTAGCGATGACGATGATATGATATGAGCTTATATGAAGAAAGGGGATTCATATGGCTAATATCAACTTATTTGAAATTGAGGGGTAACAGTTATTGTTGTTGTTGCTATATAAGGGGTAAAAATTTGTCATCCAATTGGTATTTAATCAAACCAACGAACACAAAATATATTTTTCAGGAAGAATAATTACCTTTTTGAATCATTTTTATAAAATATTTATTATTTTTAAATATATTTTTTATTTATTAATCTAGATATTTCATATTTGAAAAATATTTATCATTTATAGCAATTGTATTATGTATTAAAAATGAATTATATATGTTTTAAAATATATTATAATTATTTTGATTAAACAAACAACATTATATATTAAAAATGAATTACACTAAGATATATTCAAATTATAAAGATGTATTATAATTTATTCTTCATTGCAAGAAAATATTATAAGTGAATTACATTCAATTACATTATACTTTATTGCAAGAAAATACGTATAATCAAACCTCTTAATGACTATAACAAATTTTATCACATCAACCAAAATTTTCTTTTATAAGAGATCTTTAAAAAAATTATTTGTCAATTCAATACATACATGATCATATTCAAACAGATAATAGCGTCTTAAAGAAGTTTGACTGAATTTTTAACAGATAATAACGCTATAAAAAAGTTTGACTATATTGGTCAAAGTCTATCTCTTTAGTGTTACTATAATAGAAATTCAACAAATTCTAATCACAAACTCTATAAATAAAATCCAAAAAGGGAAACAAATTAATCCTAAAATCCCTATAAATTAAAGTAGAATTTCCTTAACATCACAAAAAAAAAAAATGGAGAAAATAATTCTAATCTTTTTATTTTTATTTTTTTCTCAATCTATGTGTGTCACTATGAACAAATACCCTCCTTGTTTTGATTGTAATTGTACTGGTAATAGGTGCAGACAATGGTCAAAAGATCCATTAAAATATGAATGGCCAGAGTTGATTGGAGTTGAAATTATGAAAGCAAAAACCATAGTAGAACATGATAATCCTAATGTTACTGGTGTTGTTTTGGATGTTTATTGTATTAAGTATGATAATGTTTGTTGTAATCGTGTGTGGCTTTGTCCTGATAAAAAAGGTTTAATTAAGGATAAGCCAATGGTTGGATAATTTATCATGTTATGTTATTAGCTGTGTCGTTATATATTGAGTTGTTATTGACTGTCATTTGTTTTGCTACTTGTATTGTGTTTATGAGTTTCCAGTTGCTTTCTGCTATAGTCGTTTTTGTATCTTGTACTTTTTTGGTTTTGGGGCTGATATATTTGAGTTGGGGATCTTCTGGAAATAGTTTCTCTATCTCTGTGAGCTAGTGGTAAGGTCTGCGTATTGTTGTTGTTGTTATTGTATGTTATTAGGACTGCTTATCGGGCGGATTGGATAGATAATTTCACTTAACGATTTGGCTTTGAGCTGAGGGTCTTTCGGAAACTGCTTCTCTATCTTTATGAAGTAGGGGCAAGGTTTGCGGACATTTTAGCCTCCCTAGATCCCACTTGTGGGATTTCACTGGGCGGTATGTTGTTGTTGGTTTGGCTTATCGGATGTCAATTTTTAGATTTACTAATCCACTAGCTAACCTATAAGATAGTGGTTGGCTCGGTAACGGATTAGCAATTATCGGATGGTTATTAGGTGGTGTATCAGTTAATCTCTAATCTCTACGATACTTTTTTCTCTCACAATGGATACAGTCACACCTTACAAAAAAAGATGGCTTATATTTTATCATTTTGAATACAGTGAGCCGATGAGCAGTGAAAGAAAAATAATAATACTGAAAATACTTTAATACATGCCTTACATAAAATGGGTAAGGCAAAATATATATAATTATAGAAAAATAAATAAGTTTTCCATTTAGGAGTTAGGACTAACAAAGGAAAATATATAATTATACTTATATATTAGGGTAAAATATTAAATGAAGCTAATATGTATGGTAATTTTTAATGGGTTAACGGTTTACCCAATAAGAAAATTGAATAATTCGCACTTACACGGTTACACCAATAAGCCATTAATTATGAAATTTTAATTTGTTCCCCAACCATTTATCCGATAGCCCAACACTATATTCTGCCTGAAATAGGTCTTGTGATAGAAATCAAATTCTGTCGAGAGCGTCACCTCTAAATAGATCTTGCAATGGGCGATCTGAATCTAGTTTAGCTCCGAAAAGAAATTAAAGATTTGAAACATGGAATCTCTATGCATATTAATGGTAATTAAAGATTAATGCCTCATTATTTCCCTAATCAACCTACTTTTGGCTAAATAATAAAAGCAAAATGCCACTAATTGGTGAAATGAAATAAAGTTCTTGTCAAATTGTCTCTTTACCAACTAACAAAATCCTAACATTTATTTGGAAGAGATTAGATGCTTCACATTAATCATATAAATTATTCCTTTTTAAAAAAAAATTATTAAAAAGGTAAAGGCCTTAATACTACATTTAGATATACTTTAGGTTTATTCTAAAATTTTATCATTGACAAATCGTCTCGTATTTATTATGATATCAATGAAGCTTTAACATGAAATCAATAAACGTTACGTATCATGTATTTTAATGATATTTGCTTTGAAGTCCGCATGTTTCATATTCATGATTGGAAGTCCTATTTTAGGGACAAAGTGCTTATATTTCAAGACTCAAATTTGAAACTTTTAATCAAGAATGATAGATCATCACACTTCACAGAAAATGTATAATCGTGATAGACCTCGAATTACGAAATTCAACTAAGCCACAAATAAAACTCGATGAAATTTCATAGTTGAAATTTAAAGAGGATTTACATACGTTGATCTGAAAAAATTATTTTCGAAAAATTCACGACTAAGACAATTATTACGTCCAATTCAACCAGGTAGAAAGAGCCTTAGCATAAATACAAAATCTAAGCTTTTGTTGGGCATTTTAATTTGAAAATAAATAGTACTATGTTACTAAAAAAAATCAAGATTAAATAATGAAAAAATATTCAAAATATATATTATTCGACTCTACCAACATAGGTAATGACAGAGCTAGAATTTTTCGATTAAGGGCGTTCAAAATCTGAAAAAGTAAGCACACAAACTAGCCGAAGGGGGTTTGGCATCTACTATATATAGATAAAAAATAATTTTAGCTTAATTTTTCATTGAAAGGAATTCAGATTCGGGTTCATCCGAACCCCCTAGACAAAGAATGACTCCGCCACTAAACATGGGTTGTGGTAGAGTAGTGAAACTTTTCATCCTTAATCAAAGAAAATTCTATTGAAAACGCCACCCTTGAACCAACATGGACTCCGAACATCAAGTGAAAAAACAAAATGAAAAACGACTCTAGTATTCCATAGAACATTCAATTTAAACTTGATGAACCGATTTTCGGTTTACACGATAAGAATGATAATGAGAATTTGCATCAATAAAAGTAGATGTAGCACGAAGACTATGTTTACAAACTTGCAAAAGCTTTAATTAGTTAATTACAAACTAAATTAAAGCTAAAACCAAGCTGTTCAAATAGGTAAAACACTGTTATAGTATCTTATTACTATTAAATTACTAATATTTAATATTTACAAAGGGGCAAAAAATAAATTAGTATAATCTTATTGCGTTAAGAATCGATATCGAACCGATAACCCAATAATTTTTTCTAAAACTATTAAAAACCCGATAATATAATAACTCAATAACAATAAACTAATAACATTTTTATTAGTTCGAATTATCGATCGGTTCGATTTTTGCACACCCCTGCTAACATAGCCATGAATTGCAAGAGCAATAAAAAGAAAGATCATTTACTAAATAATTATCTCGGGAAGAAAATTTCTGAAATAATTCAAAATAAGACAATTAGATGTAACATATATTTTTTTAAAAATATATTTTTTTTTAAAAAAAATATTTTTTAAAAAAATTATTTTATTTTTTTTAAAGTGCAAGATAATAAAAGGCTGGCAGGGGGCAACGGCTAGTTTTTGAAGAGGACTGTCCAACGGTCAATAAATGAGGCCTAAAGTGTCGGCAAAATTTGAATTCTAAACAGTGTTTGGTAAGGCCCATAACCCCACAATATTTCGGACCTTTAATTTATCAAATATTAAATAAAAATATTCCTACTTTAAAAAAAATTTATTAAATAAATGAGATTGGATGGTTTGGACATGTGCAGAAAATAAGTGTTGACGTTTTTTGTTATGAGGTGCGAGAGGTTGGATTTAGGGGCCACGAGGAGGTGTAGAGGTAGATCGAAAAAGTATTGTGAGGAGGTGATTAGACAGGATATGACGCAACTCTATATCAGCGAAGACATGATCTTAGATAGAAAAGAGTGGTGATCGCGTATTGGGATAGAAGGTTAGATGGCTAGGCCTAGTAAGGGTATGATGATATTTGGCCCTGTGAGAGGTTCGTAGAGGTAGTCGTATTTTTACATGTGTGTGTTGTTATTCCCCGTCATTCATTTGATTATTTTTATTGCCTTTACACATATAGTCGGTTGGTTTCATATATAGTCTTTTCTGCTTTTGAGGATGATATTTTTGAGACGGGGTTTTTTTGGAAATAGCCTCTCTGCTGCATACATTTTTATCCTCCCCACACTGGCACACTCTCACTTGTGAAATTTTACTGAGTGTGTTGTCTGTTTGTTTGATTTATTTGACTTGATTCAGAGTATGAGAATCAAACTAACTAATGTTTTGTACGAATTCGAATATGAAATTATTATTTTTTGAAATAAAATCTACATCTTTAGAAAGTACATAAAAAAATTCTATAGTTAAAAATTCAAAATATTCGAAAATATCTTTTAACTGTCCAAATAATAATTAAGAGAAATAAAATTGAAATGGTTGGATGATTTAATCAAGTGACTTTCATATCTCAATTAATTAATAAATAAACCAAGAAGGATGATTTAAATAGTATAATTATTGTATTATTAATTTCAAATAAATATATTCTCTAATTTTTATGGAATTTATCCAGCTAAGTTTTGCATGAATCAACTACCAAAGGACTTAATTAATATATATAATTATCCTAATTATTGATTAATTTGACTTTTAGTTCTCTTTTATCAATGATTGTAAAACATTTCCTATCATAGTTAGTTAATTGAAATTGCTTATTTTTAATGTTTATAAACTTAACTACATCTCATTTTATGTATTTAATTTGGATATCTCCTTTGAGCTTTGGTTACAATATTGGTGTTATATAGAGTCAATTATTATCGTCATATTAACAGATGTATATTAATCGAGAAGAACGTCTATATAAATTAATTTAAATATTATAATTTGAAATAATAAAATTTAAAACTTACATGCCAGTTACCTCATAAGGTTATTTGAGCGATCAAATAATTTTCTCATATCGATCGAGATTTTTATCGAAAAATAAATAAATTAAAGCACAAGCTACACAATTATTTGTTCATAGATGGACCTACAATTGGAACATAAGAGGCATTTATTTAAATAGAGTGTGACATAATGGCCATGCCAACTATTTTAGATATCCTTATTGAATTGATAAATAATTGTCATTGGTTTTCAATTTAGTGGATAATTTTAATTTTAAAATACTTATTATAATGACAATCAAAGATATACATAAAGAATTATTAATAATTATAATAATATTTTCATATTCGTCAAATAATTAGGATAATTCTATTCTGAAAAGGAGATTGAGAGCTCTATATTTTCGCATAAAATCTTATGTTTTTATTATGAATCTTCATGGTCGCTTGGTTATTTCTTCTCGCTATTTTATACTATTTTTTTTTGTTGTGTTTTTTTTTTCATCCTGGATTTTCTTTGGCTAAGAAATGTCAGAGTTACATGAATTATTTGTTTCATACCTAAACAACAACAATATAGACAGTGGAATTTCACAAGTCGGATCGGAGAAGGTAGAATGTCTACAGACCTTATCACTACCTCATAAACATAGAAAGGTTATTTCTGAAAGACCATCAACTCAAATATATCAACCCCAATAGCAAGAAATAAAAGATATAGAATAACAACTAGAATAAAAAGCAATCGATAGTTTTATAAATGCACTAAAAGTAGCAAAATGACAGACAATAACAAAATAGTGTACAAAGACACAACTACTCCTACTATTTACTACATCACAAGACAAGACAACATACATAATGAATCTTAGTGTCAAATCAATAGACCTAGTTACGCATCAGGCAAAACAGAATCTATCCGTCAATCTAGATAAGATCCCGCTTTTACTATATCGAAATCCATAAATCAATTCTTGAAATGGAGAAATTATCCTGCTTTTACTGTATCGAAATCCATAAATCAATTCTTGAAATGGAGAAATACAATGAATAGATGAATTTTTTTCCCTCGTCGTAATAAAACCATCTAGGAAAGTACTAAAACCTCAAGTTATATATTTCTATTTTCTCCAATTTTATTTTTTCTTCACAAGAAAATTGAAATTTAATTTAAATTGATATTTCCCCCCCCCCCCCCCCCCCCTATTCACAAATCTACCCTCTTAAAACAACAACAACAACATAAATATGGCGCAGACTTTACCACTATCACATAAAGATAGAGAAAATATTTTCGAAAAATTCTCGTCTCAAAAATAAGTATCATAACCAGAAGATACTAACGTATAAAGAAAAAGGAAAATAACTTATCTACCATTTTTAAACAAAAATAAAAATGATTATTTTTCCCTTATATTCCATACCTTCCTCCCTGGACTCTGTTGTGTGTAACGTACATATATACATCAATCAGCATCTCTTTAATCCAAAATTCATCAAATGATGATTTATTAAAAAGGCATCACTTTCTGGATTTTTGTGGGTAGTGTTCCAAGTTAGGGAAAGGGAAAGCAAATAGACGCCTTACTCCTCTAATCCATTTTACCCACTTCTGTTCCTTTCAAATCTCTCTCTCTCTCTCTCTCTAGAGGCTAAAGGTGAATTTTTTCCCATCTGGGGACCCTTTTTATTTCTTGAATTTTGTTTACAGCACTATCTTGATGACTGTTTTTCATCAACCTTGATTGTGGGTGCTTGATTCTTGACTTGGGACTAATAAAGATTTGATTTTTAGAATTGGGGTTGTGATTTCTTGGAGTTTTAATTCAGATCGGTGCTTCATCTGTTGTTAATTGTAAAAGGGTGACTTTCTTTTTTGTGTGTATGTAAAGTTCCTTTCTTTCATGGTTGAACTTGTGTTTAGGGTTTTGATTGTTTGGGTGTAGGATCTCTTTACTTGACTGATTAGGTTTTTCTTTATTTGTGTTGTGTGTGTTTCACTGATTCTCTAATGCTTGTTTTGGTGCATTGGGAAATGTGTAAATTAGGAAGAGTGTGTTTTGATTTGATTTTAAAGTGGTTGTAGAAAAGTTTCTATCAAGTATTGACTTTGGTTCTGATGAGCAATTTTTCATTTTTCCCCTTTGATGAAATTACCAAAGTGCAAGATCCTTTTGAGTCTTCAATCATCCATAAAGTAAGCATTTGAAATGTGTAACTACTAGTCTCCTTTCTTTATATTTGTAGGATTTTAGTTTGTCTAATGTAGTATCATATTTGGAGTTGAATTTTCAGAAAGGTTGGTGGATAATTGGCAGTATGGTTAGCCAATTTTGTTGGGCAACCTGAGTTTTCCAGCTCAAAGTTGCTCCTTTTGGTTACTGGCTCTATGTTGTTCAACTTTTGGCTAGGATCCCAAACATATCTTTCTCTGGATGTTCTGTTAGTTCTCTTAGCATTTGCTGTTTTGTTGTTTGCTTATTTGAAATCATCATTCTTGTAATCTTAATGTTTGTAAATATTTAGTGAAACGTATACTAGAAATGTTTGTGATGGTGAACTATAGCACCTTCTTTGAGGGCAGTTATATGAAATGGTGTGTTGGTGCTGTTAAGGGATGTGTATTGTTCAGGGCCAGGCAGCAAACATCTTAACAGTTTTGCTAGTTCTGTCAGTCTCTGAGCTTTAGTGTTCAACCCTATCCACTTTGGAATTTATCAGATTGGAGAACATGTGGTCGACAATGAATTTGCCTATTCATGATAGCAATGGTTGACTTGACTAATCTTTTGGCTGGATACTCCGATTCTTTGCTTAATCTTTCTTTGTAGCACTGCCAGCTTCAGTAGTACCATTTTTTCTGTTGATGTTCAGTATCAAGTAGTTTTAGACCACTCTTTTGCAAAGTGAGGATTAGGACTCTTCGGCATCTAACGTCTCTTATAAGTGGTTGGATTTTCTTATGATACCACTGGGCGATGTCTTTGTTTGACTTTATGCTGAGAGTAGTGAAGCTACCAAGTTTGTTGATCTTGATGTCCTGATTGTGAAGGGAATTTTATTTATGTAGTGGAACAATATTGAAAATTAAGAGTTGCATTCTACGGAGCTCATTAACTAAAAAACCATGCCCCTAGGGTCACTGGAAATTTCTGTGCTGTAAAAGCTTGTGAACAAGCAGTGTAATTCCACAAGTGGGGTCTAGGGAGAGTGGTGGATACACAGCCTTTGCCCCCTACCCTGTGAGGGACTGACGGTAGATAGGCACCCAGTAGATAGTGTAAATTTGGAAAACTAGAGCTGTATGTGTGATTGGGAATAGTCAAATATATTATTTTGTCTTTGAGTGTCAGAGACTTTGTAGACATTTATTTGATTATATGGACTAATATGGAAAAGAGGAGTCTATGAACTTGTACCTGGATTGACAATTTTGTGATTCTCTTATTATCCACATCTGGTGATTAACACAATTTTCTCGAAGAGTGCCTTGTCATTTTGAACAGTTCTTTACTTGCCTGTTTCTTATGATTGGTGGGACACTTGGAGGATTGTATTCTGATGATCGTTTTCTGGCCCTGTTGCAGATTCTTTCATAAGCTTGATTGTCTTCAACATCTGGACTACCAGCTAAAAACTCCGCACTTCACTGATAACTCATCAGCAAAGTTGCCAACTGCTCATAGGATTCTACTTATATTTTGATATGGTATTTCAATCAAAATTAATTTTTTGTTATTACTAGGTTTCGTTATGTCATTTTCTTCTTGGATCCAAATGAATAGTTCTTATATTCTTTTCCGTTTCCTTATCTTGTGATCAAGTGTGTGCTAATTTGTCACTTGTCAATGGATATTGTCCTAAATATGGTTTTTTGGCATAGGCAACTAATGAAAATCTCCCACCAAACGTGATAAAACAATTGGCAAAGGAATTGAAAAATCTTGATGAAACTCCTCCAGAGGGCATCAAAGTTGGTGTAAACGATGATGATTTTTCAACCATATTTGCTGATATTGAGGGCCCAGGTATGTTATGTTTGTTGTATATATTTCAGTTCTTGAGACATGACATTTATGCTAATTGCTCTTATCTACCTTGCAGCCGGGACTCCTTATGAGAACGGAGTATTCCGAATGAAGTTGATTTTGACACATGATTTCCCTCATTCCCCACCTAAAGGTTTGTCTCGACATTGAAATGTTTTCAAGTTTTACCTGCATTGGCATGCTTTGTAATCTATTACTTGGATCTGGTTTAACTTTGCGTTAGTTTTTGTTTCAATCAATTGGCTCTTCTATATTGATCACATTTCAAGAGCCTAAGTTGTATTTTCCCCTTTATTTATTTCATTTAGGTGCTCTTTTCCACTTTCTATTCATTTGAAATGGTCAAGTGACTTTACTTGTCGGGTACCTTGGCTCTACGTGAATTCTCCAGCTGTATATGTAATTCTATAAATTTCCTGGTTTTTCTGTGCATATTTTCTCCGGGATAAGCTACAATTGCTAGTTCTATAGGATAAAGACCTTCGGCAATTCTGATGGAAAATTTTAAGAGCAGTTACCTTTTGACAATGCATAGGCTATAGCACTTCAGAAGCGTTGCAATTTTCGGCATCTTTGGGTGAATCTCTCATTGCCAATTGCTAAGAGTGCATAATTTTTTTTTCTAGGTTATTTTCTGACCAAGATATTTCATCCCAACATTGCTTCCAATGGTGAGATTTGTGTCAATGCTTTGAAAAAAGATTGGAATCCTAGTTTGGGCCTACGACATGTTCTCATGGTAAGTTGATGTTTCTTTTTTTCTTTTCCGAATTAAAAATTGAGCCTGCCTGGAGGACGATGGAGATATAAGTGTGAAATGACATTTTCCTTTCTTTAATGGTTTTATAAGGTCGTAAGATGTTTACTTATCGAGCCATTTCCAGAATCTGCGCTAAATGAGCAAGCTGGCAAGATGCTACTTGATAATTATGATGAGTATGCTAGACATGCAAGGTGAGTTAGTGTGTTCTAGTTTCACACTCCACTTTACCTCATGTCACCTTCACCTCTATGATTTGTCTCTTTTTATTTGGCACTGTTTAGCATGAATACTAGTATCCTACATATTTATGGCGAGAACATTGTTTTGTTGTGCTTTGGATTATTATCTTAATTTTGTGGATTTCATAGAAATGGTACATTTTGAAGGGTTTAAACTGGAGATCAAACTGGACATCTATCTGGTTCAAACCAAAAAGAAGATCCGAGTGAACCAATTCATGCTCGTAAATCCGATGACTAAGTTAATACAGACTTAAGCACCATTTTGGCTGGCTAGCATAGTTTATGTGGTCATAGGGAATATATCCTGCTGTCATTTGCCCTTTGTAGATGAAAAAATAAGCTTCCCTTTGTAATTTAAGTATCATTTAGCGCTTTAAATGCACTTCCTGTCCGTCTAATGCTCCCTCGGTGTTTAAACATGCAGGCTTTATACTAGTATTCATGCTAAACCAAAAACTAAGTTAAAAACAGGAGCTATCTCCGAGTCAACAACAGCTCTAAATGTTGGCCAGACGCACACTTCACTGCGTAACGTTGATCAGAAGACCGTGGTATCTGGAGTCGCGCCTCTCCAACAGCCTTCTCCACTAGCACCTACAGCAAACATTGTAAAAGGAGGAAACAGTCTGGACCAGCCACCAACTGCGGACACAGTGGTTAGTGGGTCGGCAGCACCACCATCACTGACCATGAAGAAGGAAGCTGGATTGGCGAAACTCCCTGCAGACAAAAAGAAGATTGATGCAAGAAAGAAAAGCTTGAAGAGATTATAACTTGTTTTTAAATGGATTATGTGACTAAATCATTTGCTCTTTGTTGCTTTTGTTTGATAGATGGGAGAAACAGTCCTGCTAAATTGAATTTGCCATTGTGCCCTTATAAATGAAATGGATAATTTCAGTTGTTTCTTGTTTTTTCATGGTTCATAAATGAAATGTACAAGTTTGATATACAGTAAACCTTGAAACAATGGTAAAGTTATTATCTTGTGATCTACTCTCGTTTAAGATCACAAGATTAAAGGATATTTTAGAATTTGATACAGTTTTAATTTAGAACTACAAGATTGAAACATCTTATTTATTTTCTTAAACTCTATGTCAAGTCAAATCAGGCCATTCTTTAAATGAAGAGAATATAAATTGAGCAATGAAACCAATAATGGGACTTGCGAAAGGATGGCTCTATATAGTAATTACCTGGGGGTTGAAATAGAAATTGGGTTGGGTTATGACCGGCTCAAAAAAAGGGGCTAAAATTTGAGTTGGATCATGACCCGCACAATCTCAATAATTCTAACATGTTATTATTTACTTATTATAATCACAATTTGAATTTCAACTCAAAATATAAAAAATGAAAAGTTATAAATTGATAAATAAATGATAGAAAATATAAAATAGATGGAAACATACATTACGTTAATACAAGTAAAGAGCCTTAAAACGGGATAAAATTGGAGATTATATTAGACTCAATTTAAGATTCTTTTAATATGGGTTAAGACTTGAATAGGTTGAAATTAAACTCAATTAAAATTATCTTGAGTCCATCTCATATAATTTTGGATGGATTGAAAAGATTTACCTATATTTAGACTTATTTTAACGCTTTCAGTAATACCCTTGGGTTGCTGGTTCTTCTCTGAAATCTACGTGAATGGATGGAGCGCTTTGGGTACTAAGATCCCCTTTTATTGAAGTAATAATCAACAGATTAGTTGAAATCAGCTATACGTAAACTGTATTCACTATCTATGCTTGCTCACATTGTTGTCCCAAATTGAATAACAGGGTAGGCTAGCGTAGGACTAGTCAATACATGATGAATTCTTACAATACCAGAAGTACTGGTAAGGTCTGCGTACATTTTATCCATTCCAGACACCACTTGTGAAATTCCACCGAGTGTGTTATTGCACTGAACAAACACAGAATCTCTAAGAAAGAAACTTTTCAACTAAGAGGATCAAAGAAAGTACACAAACTTCGAGAGGAATAAAGAAGAAGTAGATATTACACCACCCTTACAATAAAACATTACAGTCATTCAAGGTCCAATACATCAATATGGTGAGACGTACATTATACTAGGCAGATCCTATCCAATGAAATATTTTTGGCTTTTTTAACAAGTCTAAACTTCAACTTTAACAAGAGGATGGTGATAATTACTTGGCCATCATGACCTTAACAAACTCCTCATAGTTAATTTGTCCATCACCATCGACATCTGCTTCCCTAATCATCTCATCGACTTCTTCATCAGTGAGCTTCTCCCCAAGGTTGGTCATCACATGACGAAGCTCTGCTGCGGAGATGAAGCCATTTTGATCCTTGTCAAAAACTCTGAATGCCTCTTTCAACTCCTCCTCTGAGTCAGTATCCTTCATCTTCCTGGCCATGAGATTAAGAAACTCTGGGAAGTCGATGGTTCCATTACCATCTGCATCCACCTCATTTATCATGTCCTGGAGCTCAGCTTCAGTCGGGTTCTGCCCCAGCGACCTCATCACAGTCCCCAGCTCCTTAGTCGTGATGCAACCTATACAAAGCTTTACTATTAGCTTACTGCACGAAAACTAACAAAACATACTCTGCGACCATAACATCAGAAAGCTATTCTCCATAATTCTTCACCAAATGTTCAACGCAAAACAATATTTCTAACACTGTCATCAAAATTTAATAAATATTTTAACACTTCCCTAATAACTAATGACAAAATCATTCTTCTAATTGTTCATTCCAACCAACAAGTTCAGACCAAAAAGCTATATGACAGATTTAGGAAAAGATTTTGGTTAACATTTAAACCAAGCTGAAGCCACTTACGAAGGCCAAATATTCATCAAAATTAAATTATCACTTCTCCATCCATGTATAATCCAATCCAATTTACACAGCTTTTCTGAAATAGCTCTTAATTTCTTTTTACTTCTTTTTCATAATCGGGGTCTAGACAGGTTTACACACACCTCCACTGTTTCCACTACATCCCACCTACACAGGTACCAGATAACTCTTTTTTTCAATAACCATGGTGTCAGGACCCGCTTGCACACATCTCACCTAATTTCACAAAATATCTCACACTTCGCACTAACAACAGGTTTACCACTTAACTCTATCCACCGAAGCTAGAACAGATGGCAAGAAATCACTTGTATTTTTCAGTCACAGAACACTTTATTGATTACTAGGCGACACTATTGACCACAGATACCAGATAACTCCATTAACCAAAGACGGAAAAAAATCACTTGTTTCTTTAATCTGAAACGTCATGATTCTCAATCCACAACCACCGGGCTACACCTTTAGAAAGGTGCCGGGTAACTCTATCTACTAAAAAATGAGATAAAAATCACTTGTTTTAGAACCAGAGATCTCATGATACCAAAATAACCCTCAATTAATAAACAAAAAACAACAATTCGCTAACGTAACATCAAACTACATGGCTTCCATATTCTCGAATTCCTTTTTAAACGTTTCAACAAGTTAGGAAAGCAACTTTCCTCTATTTACCGGCCGAATATTCTCAATTTCTCATATATCAATCAACCTGTCATCTTAAAATCCAAACAACCAAAAGCACTAACACCTAAAATCAACCATTTCATTCAAAATTTCAAATCAAACGTCAGATCTGTAACAAACAGATTCCACATACAGCTAATAAGCATCAAAAACACAAACATAAACACGTTTCGAGAGAGAAAAAAGACGCCGAACCATCTCCATCCTTGTCGAACAAGCTGAATGCCTCCTTGAACTCAGAGATCTGGTCATCAGTCAGCTGATCCGCCATTTTCTTCTACTACTCACAGAGAAGATGATTCTAGAATTTCAGAGAATTTGATTCCTTTTTTATTTGAAAAATCTTTTGGATTCTGGATTATGAGAAGAAGATTGGTGCTTTTATACCAAAAAATATAGTTTTCATGGTAAATATAATTTAAGTAAATTTTAGAAAATGGCAAAAAATAAATATAATAAAAATAGTAAAGAGTTGTCTCTCTCCTTACATTATATACGGATAGTGATTGGTTTTATCTATTTTTATGTGTCCATTTTTCCCGCTTTACCCCTCACTTAAATATTTATAAAATAATTATACGATCGAAAAATATTATATGAACATGAATTTTAATTGTTAAAATTTATTTCATAACACGAGCTACGAAATAATATAACAACAACAACATACTCAGTGGAGTCTGGGAAAGTAGAATGTACATAGACTTTACCACTACCTCATAGAGGTAGAGAGATTGTTTCCTGGGAAACCTCGTCACAAAAACCCATAAGCAGAATGATAGCAAGTAAATACGAGACAATTAACATATATAAGATAGATAAAGACAATACTGGACAACTCCTACTACCCTACTATACCCCACGGTCAAACATCAACCTACTAATCAATTAGCTTGTTACTCCAATTCGCGACCACCACTCCTTCCTATCTAAGGTCATGTCCTCGGTGAGATCAAGTTTCACTATATCTTGTCCGATCACCTCCCCCAATAATTCTTCGATCTACCTCTACCCATCCGTATAACCCCCAATACGAGCTACATAATAATACGAATATTATATATAATTGATATATGCAATATATGTGTTATAAGAATTATTGTTGAGATAATTTAATTATATCGATTATATAATTCTACACAATACTTGTAAAAGCATTTATTTGACCAACTTGATATTTCATTATATAAGTGCAAAATTAATTTATTCCAATATTCTCTACTCTTTTGTGCTTATCATATCAAATGTGCGTTCCATTTTTCTAAACAAAATAATAAGTACATCAATACCCTTTTTTTCCAAAAAAAAAAAAAGAAGTATGTAGGATGAAAAAGTCATTTAAGTCTGCACTTACGTCAACAAGCGTTGTGGTAGGATAATAAATACTCTTTCATTCTTAATCAAAGTTTTAGGTTTGAGTCATTTTGGGTACAGAGTCGCCTTTGTTAGGAAGTATTTTACCCTTGATGTGGGGCTTTTTTGCTTCAATCTTAATTTAGTTGGGCTCCAATATGGATAAGTAAGAAACCCAAAAAAAAGTCTACACTTACATTTTAAAAAGTGCTTTACAACAAAACATACACAGTGAAATCTCACAAGTGGGATCTGAAGAAGTTAAATGTATACAGATCTTACCATTATCTCATCTTAATAGAGAAGTTCTTTCTGAAAGACCCTCGGCTTAAAATATCATCTCTAAATGCAGATGATACTAGATATGAAGTAAAATAACTAGAGTGAAAAATAAATTTTAAAGAGTGTTTTACCTCTTCAAATTGAATATTTAACCCAAATTCTCATGATTAATCGGAGATTATGACATATACCAAAAAAAAAAAAAGTCATTAACATCAAATAACAATAATAATTTTATAAGAAAGGCATAAGAAGGATAAAATATACCTATATCTTATTTTTAATATTTGTCAGGTAAAAAGATTGTCTGTCGAAAAATCCTCGATAAAAAAAAAAGCATCCAATAGCAAGATAGTAAACACATATAATAACTTGAGTAAACATCATAGGGGTAAAATAGTAACTTAAGGAAAAAGGTGTACACAACCACTCACTGCATGACACGTGTGCTTTAGATTCATTTTCCCCTTAGAAAGTGACATATTAATTTTAGATATTTTCATTTTTTTGCCCCCCTTAGAAAATTACATATTAATTTCATCTTTTTTCTAAAAAAAATAATAATAATTTTTTTTTGAAAAAAGTAGGGCCCATTTTCTCTCTCCTGAGTACGCGGTTACGCGTTTACTACGCGGAATGCTTGCTTTGACTTAAAAGGAACCATGGCTGCCACGTAGGATTTGTGTCATTTTCACTCTATTTATTTATTTGGAAAAAAAAAATAAAAGAAAAGAAATATTCTCCTAACTTTCTTTTTTAGTAGTGGAATCCTTTTCTTTTAAGATTGAACCAAAAAAGTTTTACTAGTTAAAATAAGCCACCACCAACGATGGTGAGGTCTGCGTATATTTTTTTTTTTTTTATTTTATTTGTAGAATTTAATTGGAATTGTTGTTATTTTTGTTGTATTCCCAATAGAAAAGAAAGAACTAGTATAATTTTAGAAAAATTATATGGATAAGCAAACATACACTAGTTAATTAACTAACATAGCAACAGTTGAATTAATTACGGCTCGCGTCAAACATCTAGCTGTAATTACAGTTTGAGTTTTGTGTAATTCACGCGATTATACAAAAGTTATGTGCAAATCAAATTGTATAGCGAAATATACAAACATTTTGAATTGCATAGCGAATTATACAAACGATGTGCATGGACTATATAACGAAACATAGAAATGTTATACAAAAATTGTGAATTGTATAGCGAATTATACAAATATATCCAAATGTTGCGGCAAATTATACAAATGATACTACAACTATAATAGAAATGCAATTTTCTAAACTATAGCTATGAAGCATAATTATGCTTTATATATTTTTCATTTATGAAATTTGCTCAATAATTTCTAAATTGTCACGTCAAGCAATGAAAAACTAGAGTTTGTTGACTCTTAACCCAAATACATTAGGATTTTTCTTTGATAACAAATAATAATCATCTTAAAATTGTGTATATTTGAAAGTTTATAATAATATGTACTCATAAATATTATATAAGAAATATGAAAATATATGATTTTGTTATTACCACACTTTGGAATATTGTTATACAATATTATCTATGAATTATGATTTGTTCATCAGATAAGATTAAAAGAATGAAACGAAGCTATCAAGATGAGGCAATAGTGATTTTTGTGATGAAAAAGACGAGAGATGTATGAATGAAATGATTCAGACAGGTGTAGAAATTGGTGAGTAGGTCAAGCGTAGTTTAGTTTCCTTTTCAGAATTGTTGTCATTATTTTGCTCCTACTGTTTTTATTTTCGAATTTTAGTATCATATGTTGTTTCTCTTACTTCAATTATCACTTTAGATTGTCGTTGCTACTATGCTCTTCTTCATTTGTTTTCATTGTGATTTATTTTCTACTGTATTTTGTTGTACATCTTTATTTATTTTTATATTGATGCGCTTTACTTGAGCTTAGGTCTATTAAAAAAAATTCCACCTCATCAAGGTAAAATTGTGTACGCACCATCTTCCCCGATTCACTTTTGGAATTATATTGAGTATGTTGCTATAAGATTATTTAAGAATTAAGAAAGTTTTGATAGTTTTCACAAATTGTGGGATTTTTATATTTAAAAGAAACAATCAAAATATGCGTTCAAGTGATAGAGTCAATTGAATAAATAGAATATCTAGCGCCTTGATCAGAGAGAATGGGGCACAAGTTCATAACCTATCATAATAATTCGAAAAAAGCTATCATAGTAATTTAACTAGACTTTTTAAATTTTGAAATAATATAATTTCAAATAACTGATTGAAAATTATAGTTAAACGGACCCTAAAAGTTGTCAAGTATCAAGAAATCCACAAAAATAAGTAGTGAAAAAGACCTTTTAATTTGCTCTTATAAATCATTTTTGTTAGCCTTAATATAGTAGATTTTTATTATTTCACTTTCAATCTTGATGTGTATAGAATTAATTAATAGATGCGACAAACATTGCCAAAACAATTACGTAAAATTACTAGATGTCATTTCATTAGGAATTAACTAAAACAAGATGTGATCCAAGTGTCCATAAAACAAAAAATTAAATACCACAAGATACACATAATATTAATTATTTATAATGAAGAGAAGATACTTTTCTTGTTGCTAAGGATCATTTATGTGGTGTAGATTTTTCAGACTGTCAAAATTATTTAAGAAAATGATTACCTCATAATATTCGATTAGGTGTGTGTAAAAATCAAATCAATCGATAAATAGAACTGAAAAATGTTATTGCTTCATTGTTATTGGGTTATCGATTTTTTAAGAGTTTTATGGGGAAAAAAAAGTTATTGGGTTATTAGTTGGTTTTGGTTTTTCAATATTGGGTTATTGAGCAAAATCCACGATCCATTATAATTAGTTTATTAAAATTTAAAATATTTCCTTTGGGCTTTGCTGAATCAATTCTCAATTCAGTGATTTACACTTCAGTTTGCAACAGTAGTTCACACTTCAAAGAATCAAAACTTGTCTTTCTTCTTGTTGATCATACAACAAATTTTCAAATTCTAACGTGGGAATGGATCATCGGTCGTCAATTCAATTTGGTTGTAAGATATGATAATTGATATTTTGAAACTTTTAGAGAACCCACTGGAGGCTAGCTTTGAAAATCAAGAAACAAACTTTTTTATTTTGTTACACTTATATAGTTCTTTTTATGTTAGCTTCTTTATTCTCCTATCATGCCTAATTATTTTATATGAGTATTTTTTTATTGGTTAAATTGAAAATTGAATCAACATGGATAAATAAATTATAAACCAAAAAGCATTAGCAAATATTCTATTCATTTGATTATTAATTTAGTATCACCAAACCGATCGATGCACACTTCTACATCCGCCTACCACTAATAAGCAAAGGTAACATTTGATATTAATAAAAGTTTCTAGGTAAAATAAGTAGGGTGAATGCATAAAATAAAAGTAGGGTGAATGCATAAAATCCTTTTCAAATTAATCATTTTTTGCCCATTATAACATTTAATTATATGGGTTCCTATTACCCATTGGTCTTGTTCAAAACAATTTTATCACCTACTCTCTACGTCCTTTTTTAGAGTCAAATTATATAAATATTTTGATTAACATTTTAATATATATATTTTCATTATATTGATAGAAAAATAATACTTTTCTTATAGTTTTTTAATATCCAAATTTTTATTTTAAAAATATCAAATTAATATAATCTAATTTAACTTTAAAAATTAGTTAATTTGACTTTCGAAAAGCGCAACATGACAACTAAAAAAAGACGGAGAAAGTATCTCCCAAGCTCAATATAAGATAGCTCAAACTTTGTTTCTGGACTTTGAAAAACAAAGCCACATATAACTGTTATAATTGTCTATTTCAGAACTCAAAACTTCTAATTAACAATCAAACCTGAATTAATTAAGTACTAGTTAAGCCTCAAATAATACCCGGTGGAACCATATAATAATCAATCGTACAATAAAATTTAACTTTCACTCTTATCGAAATTTCATCAATATGGTTTTATTATTTATCCCTTCTTAGATCATTAATAACAGTGTTAACTTTGCCTATAGTGCACATTTAAAACCTCTAATGCCCCTCAACAAAAAAGCTTTACATTCGTTATTTGGCTATTAAACAATCTTTGACATGTATATTATTTTGCAAGATGAATTGTATGCAGAAAAATCATGGAAAATTGACATAAATAACCAATAGATGTGTAATATATGCATATGATATGTATATATTATGTATATTAGCTAATGGATACAAATAAAATATAATTTACATAAATCCACCTTATTTTTTAATTTTTTTTTTTTATAAAAATCTCTTAAAATTTATGAATTTTGAAATACATCACTGGACTTTGCAGATATCAAGATACTAGGTGTGGGGGGGGTGGGGGGGGGGGGACATTAAAGAGGGGATAGAAAATCTGGATTCATAGTGGAAGGATGTATCCGAGAGGGGAGAGATGTATTCGAGAGGTGGATACGATGTCTCAGTGAGAGGAAAGTGATGTATCTGATAGAGGATTTTTAAACTTTTTTTTTGAATGATGAATAATATTTTAGAGATTATAGTTAAATAAAATATATGGATGGGGGGGGGGGGGGGGGGGGAATATACTAAAGAGGGGATAGAAAATCTGGATTCATAGTGGAAGGATGTATTCGAGAGGTGGATACGATGTCTCGGTGAGAGGAAAGTGATGTATCCGATAGAGAATTTTTGAATGGTGAAAAATTGTAGAGATTATAGTAAAATAAGATGTATATTTATATAATTTGTTTCATAAATAATTTTGGTTGGACGACCAAAAGCGTAAAAGATCACTTGATAGAGTGTATTATAAAAAAATAATGCATGTATTAACTTGGTGTATTAGTAATACCTTTTTTGCTACACTTTCTCATTCGATGTATAATTAGAGCTTGCATTAGTTATACACTCTATTGTATATTAATGTGTGTATTACTAATATCGTGAATTTATAGGTATTAGTAATTGTATGCTTTTAGTGTATGCATTAAAATGATTAAAAACTCAATTGCCCATCAAAACTTTTTTTTTACATCTTTTCCACCATAACTGTGGAGGGTATTTTTGTAAATAATTTTTTTATACAATGCATAAATATATTCTATGTATAATTAATGCAAGAATAACTAATACATGCATTCCTTATGTAAGCATTATTAGCATATCTTATTTATCATTGTTCTTATACACTCTATCAAACGACCTCTAACTTCTCAAAAGAAAAAATTACACAGATAAGCAACCATATACTAGTTAATTAACTAATATAGCTATAGTTTGAATTAATTACGACTCGCGACAAACATCTAGATCTGATTACAGTTTGAGTTTTATATAATTCACAAGATTTATACAAACATTGTTCGTGAATCAAATTATATAGCGAAATACACAAACACTATGAATTGTATCGCTAACTATACAAACGTTGTGCACAAATTGTATACTGGAATATACGAACGTTAGACAAAAACTACAAATTGTATATCGAATTACACAAACATATACAAATGCCGTGCGAATTATGTAAACGCCGCTATAACTATAGTTACAAAATATAATTACCCAAACTACAACTATAAAATATAATTAAGTTATTTTTGAGTGGTTATATGCGAAAATTCACCGAATTTTTTTTTTTGGGCCTAATTGGATATTAGTTCATCATGATTTCAACCCTATAGCCCAAATTCCTATATAGCGGGTCATACTGAGCCCATACACTGACCGCCCTATTTAAGTATCATTTCCGCCCTACTTTCAAAACTACGGCAGTCTTCTCCGGCCAAAAGTAGAAAGTTGAAAAACACACAGCGTTTCTTCGTCTCCGTCACTTTTTCCGGCGAAACTGAGCTTAAGCTCGTTGGTTCGTTTCTTATTTATCACTTGCTGTGTCCTTTTACATGATTCATTATACTTTTCGCTTTTAGTAGAAACCCTAATCTATTTTCGAGTGATTCTTAATGTTAGCAATGGGAACTGTTGATTAGTTTGCTATGATTATTGATTGGGGAAATGTACAGAAGCTATTTGTATGTTTCTCTGTGATTTTTACTTGTTTGTTTTTTCTTACGTAGATTTTTTACGAGCTAGTATGCATTAGTATTGACTTTCATGTAATAGTGGTTTTAGAAATGTTGTTGGGTGTATATTAACTCTTTATCATCAGGGTCCTTTCCAACCCTAAATTATAAAACAGGAGAAAATTAGCCCATTCATATTTTACTTTTGTCCTTGTGTTTTGTGTTCTTTTCATTTGCACAAAGTAACTTGCAAGGTATAACTTGTTAAAAAAAGCTGTTGTTTTAAAGTCCAAACCTGTGTCAAGTTATGAGCTTCTTAATTTTAGACATTATATATGCCCAAGTTCAATATCCATATCATCCAAATTGGTTAATCTCTAAATGAACATGATGGTGTATTGGAGAACTTTCATTATTTGGGAGTGAATCATAGAAGCAGTGGTGTGTGAAACTGTAAAATCTTAATGCTACCTCTTGCACTAAAATTGGGAAGGACCTTTACCAGTCCTAAAGAGAACAACCCTTTGTGTTCTCCTCTCATTTGGGAAGGACCTTGACCTATACTAAAGAGAACTAAAGTTTACTAGGAATTGTCAGTTGTGTTGCTTCCCACCTCCTCTAAAACTAGAGGTAGTTGGTTATTTGTAATATTGAAACAAGTTCTTGTGTAGTTTAGTTGTTGTGCCACATTTAAAATTTAATTTCAAAGTGCAAGTTGATAAACACCTTGCTCCCTGATCAAAATCTTAATCGTGATGTTCTTGCATCTGCCTTTTTCATTAATTCACTGATACGTGTTGTTCTTCACCTTTTCAGGAATGGCTTTCTTTAAAAAAGCTGGGAGCATTCTTCGGCAGGCTGTGAGCAAGCAGCATATCAATCATGAAATATCTGCATCAAAGCCTTCAATTTTTCAACTTGTTAGATGCATGTCTTCAAAACTTTTTGTTGGAGGTGCATTTAATTTCTCTTATGCTAAACACTGTATTCGTAACATTTCTTGTAATTTCCGCTGACTTACTCTAGTTTGGCAATATAGGAATCTCATGGAACACGAATGACACCACTCTCCATGAAACTTTCAGCAAGTATGGAGAAGTCATTGAAGGTTTGTGTAGCTTAAAGCTATATGTTATTTTTTAGTACAGAAGTCCTCTGTCATGCTTGAATAAAGTTTATAAAGAGTCCTTGCAGTTAAAGCTGGATTTCTGCAGGTGTGCTATCTCATGACACATTTGTTTGCACACTAGCGCATATTTTTGTTATTATGGAGATGGTATTTGATAAAGTAGGGAATACTTTTTAGTGGATGTTCCTCAGCATGAATTTCCAGGTGCTATTCAGGATGGAAAGCATACTCATTTTGTGCTTAAAGGAGGGTCTTAGTGATGAAGTGACAATTGTGGTTCTAGTTGGATTTAGTAAGTGAAGTCACTTGGGACTATTGGAAGAATTACTTCACCATTTTTTATTGTTTGAAGCTGTATTATAATTCCGTGAATTTATTGCTCATTTATATTTAGCCATGTGAACGTATGACATATCTGTATATGAAGGCATGCATCGGGACACTAATTTTTAGGTGGAATTATTGAAAAAGTTTCAATTCATTGCAGCAAGAATCATTTATGATCGCGAGTCTGGTAGATCCAGGGGATTTGGCTTTGTTACTTTCAGTGGTTCTGAGGATGCCAGTGCTGCTATCCAGGCTTTGGACGGACAGGTATGTTGGCTTCTTTTCACTCTGCTGCTGCATGAATGAAAAATTGTGTTACCTTTGTATTTTGGTTCACATGATGAGAATAACTTCAAAGGAATGTTCTTTTATGGTATATGGTACTGTTTTATCCAGAAATTATGTTTAAATATGCATGATAGCTCTGTTTTGGGGGGGGGGGGGAACGGGGGAGGGTTTATGTTTGGATGCTCCTGTCTGCATTCATGCATTTCTGCTTGCTGGTTAGATTTTGACAACTAGTTTAATGCATCTTTCAGGAGCTTGATGGTCGTAGGATTAGGGTAAATATAGCAAACGACAGGACAAGAGGATACAGCGGCGGCGGCGGTGGATTTGGTGGCGGTAATTATGGAGGTGGTGGTGGTAATTATGGATCTGGTGGTTATGGTGGTGGTGGTGGTAATTATGGATCTGGTGGTTATGGTGGCGGCGGCGGCGGCGGTAATTATGGATCTGGTGGTTATGGAAGCAGTGGCAATTATGGAGGCGCAGGTGGTGTTGATGCTAATGCTGGCAGCAATTATGGAAGCGGAGAAAACAGTTTTGGCTTTGGCACAAGTGCTGGGAACAACTTTTCAAGTGGTGACAGCTATGCTAGTGGAGCCACCGATGCTGCCAGCAACAGCTTCAGCAACAGTGATCAACTTGGCAACGATGCTAGCAACAACCAAGCAGAAACTGATGATGTTAATAGCCCTGTTGATGCAGGTGAAAATTACAGAGATGACAATGTGGAGTCTGATTATGCCGACAGAAGAGCCTAAAGCTCTCCTTCAAATCAATGGAAGATGCCATCGGTTACATCTCTTCCTTCCTTCGTTTAACAGTTCATCTCTTTCGTTGTCTATCTTTTTCTCCACTCTAGTTATATTTCCAACTTCCGTTTTTGTCATGGATTTGAGATTTCACTGTTATTTGACCTCGATTTGGATGCTTAATCTTGGCAGTAAAGAGCCAAACATTGTGTTAGCTAAGTAAAAAGTACTCCACACCTCTTATGTGTTGAACTTCATTTCATAAACTAAGTTAACATGTTTGGATGGAAGTTTCAAAACTGATGGTAATCAGTGTCTCTCACTTTCTACTTGGTGAAAGAATTGAAATTTCCAAACGCATTTTTATGTATAAAGCCAATTAGCAATATCCGTTAATGTAGTCAAATGGTCATTTTGAGCAACACGTTTAAACGTATTTGTTGGGAAATGTTAGTCAGGAAAGTGATTCTTATTTCATTTTTTAGTCAGTTCAAAATTTGTCTTAATCTGCTCTTCTGTTGACTCAATCATCCATGAAAGTCGTGTCATTATTTTTTGTTTCAAAAATGCCCCTCCCGACTATTCAACTAGTTTGAATATTTGTCTCAGTAAAATGATCTACAATTACAAAAACAACATACGATAACCAAAAAGTTTAAACTTCCCTTCAAAATATCAAATTTGTTTTTGGTCATAATATATAAACATGTCTTTTAACTATGACCGGATACGAAATCACTGGTGCTCGATCTAGTGGTATTTTTATGGGGATTCTATTTATCGCTGTAGGATCCCTATTCAAGATCACTGCAGTTCTTTCGTTGGGGATTTCCGGGAAAAAATCGTCGCATATTCCTCCGATTCCTTATAAAAGATATTCAGTTCGTTAGAATAGAAGTTAAAGAGGGTATTTATGCTCGTCGTGTTCTTTATATGGACATCCGAGGTCAGGGGTCCATTCGTTTATGCCTGTAGTTTTATCATTTTTTGATAGAGTTAACTAGGCATAGGGTGGGTCAGTCTACCTATAGTATATAAAAGTAATAATCGAGATTAGGCAAGGTGGGGGAAGCAAATTGGTGGGATGAATGAGACTCTTTAATAAAACGCGAACCTCTATATCAATTGATTACACAAAAAAGGATATCTTAATAAAATACTATTAAATGGTGTCATGTGATAGACGATATTCTTGCACCCTTAACTGAATATCTCGAGTTCAAACTTAAGTATGAAAAACATTTGTTATAGAGTATTTTTAGTTTATGCAATATGTCAATTAGTAGAATTAATAAATTTCGACAATAACAATAATATATTCAATATAATTTTATAAAATAATATGCAAATCTTACCTTCATCCTAAAAAAGTAAAGAAATTTCAAATAATTTTTTTTTCAAAAAAATAATTTCTTGAAGGAAATCTACCAACTAACAAACTTCAAGTTTATGGGTATTGATTGATGGTGGAAATTTATTACATGCTTTGTTGACCCTAGGTCTTCTCTGTTAGCCTCCAATTTGGACCAAGAAAATAAATGGTTTGTTTGGCCACATATAATATTCACTTTTTTTCAAAATTTTATTAAGAAATTATTAATTTTTTTAATTTAAAAAAAAAATAAAAATTTATTTTCAGAATTTTCGCCTCAAATCCCCTACAAAAATTTAAAAATAATTATAATTCATATTCATGTATATATACTACTTTAATTTTCAAATTATCGATTCTTATAGGGGAATTATCGCATAGAGCCACTTAAAAATATCTTAATGAAGTTCTATAACTATAGTTTGGATAACTACATTTTCTAGCTATAATTATAGCAGCATTTGTATAATTTGCGCAGCACGTGTATACATTTGTATAATTTTCTATACAATCCGTAGCTTTTGTATAACATGTGTATAATTTGCTATACAATTCATTATATTTGTATATTTCGCTTATATAATTTGATTGCGCACAACTTTTGTATAATCGCATACAACATTTCTATAAATCACGCGAATTATACAATACTCAAACTGTAATTACAGCTAGATATTTGCCGCGAGCCATAATTAATTCAAACTAAAATTATATTAATTAATTATCTAATATATATTTACTCATCCGCATAATTTTTCTATTTTTTCATATATATATATATATGTCCACTAAAATTGTGTTAGTAAAACACACGTTAAAGAGATGGGACCATAAATTTAGAAAAAAAATCATAAACTATTTTTATATTATAATATCAAAGTTGACTTATAAAAAGAAAAAATCCAACATGAATTGGTCTTCCTAAATTATTAATAATCAAAGGAAAAAGCCAAAACACTAACTAAAGCTTTAATATAAAATAAAATAAAATAAAAAGTGTTATAACGTAGTGCTTAGGGAACCTTTTTTGTTCTTTTTTGTAAGAAAAATGTGATGGAATCGTATTAAATACGTCTAATTAATTTGTTTGTTGTTTGAAAATTATTATTCCAAAGTTAAATTTGATAATTACTACTATTTGAAAGATGAATTGTATTGGACTATATAATTGATATGAGAACAAAAAAAGTTAAAAAGATTTTAAGGGGGAAAGCATTAAATTTTATTTGTATTATTGAATAAATTTAGCTTAAGATTTTAAATTTTATTATTAATAATAAACTTAAAGGAAATTTTTGTAGAGTAATATTTAGATTAACTATTTTGTATGAAATAAGATGTTAATCAATTAAGAACTCTTCGGTTCAAAAAGATGATTTTTTTTTGAAGATGGGGATGTTGAGCATACTAGGAGAGAAAATATTAAAAATGAAGTATCTGAGATAAGGTAGGAGCGATTTCCATGACGAACAAGATGAGGAAAACGAGATTTGAGATAATTTAAGCATGTGTAGAGGAGAAGTTAGATGTCTCGCTGAGGAAGAGTGAGAGGTTGGCAGCAATGATTGACATGAGAGATAGAAGCAAACCCCAAAGAAATATTGAATGAGGTGATTAGACAAAATATAAACACATATTGGGTTTATCAAGGACGTTATCTTAGTTAGCAGCATTTGAAAGTCGCAGATTAGAGTAGAATGTTAATTAATAGTTGAGTATTGGTAATGACTTTGAAGATAACCAACTCATATAGTGTTAGAGGCGGAGCCACCCATGGCCGAGGGGTGTCAAGTGACACCCTTTCATCAGAAAATTACATTGTACCTAGATCAAAATTTAATTTAATAAATATTTATATAAGTGTAGACACCTCTTACCACTAGTTAAATGTTTAATGTAGTGGTTAAGAGGTAGTAAAAATTGCTTGAGATAATGTGCTATATCCTTGGTAGCAACATTTATATTTTTATTTGACACCCCTTCAATGATATAATACGAAAGTAGCAACATTTATCTTTTTATTTGACACCTCTTGATATATTACGAAACAAAGAGCGAAGGTTCAAGTACGACCACCAAACATGTTCTGAGTAAAATTCGTGAATATTTACCATTTATGTTTTTATTTGACACCCCTTGATATAATACGAAACAAAGAACGAAGGTTCAAGTACGACCATCAAACATATTATGAGTAAAATTCGTGTATATTTACCATTTATGTTTTTATTTGACACCTTCGATGATATAATACGAAAGTAGCAACAATTATCTTTTTATTTGACACCCCTTCATACAATACAAAACAAAGAGCAAAGGTTCAAGTACGGCCATCAAACATATTCCAAGTAAAATTCGTGTATATTTACCAATTATGCTTTTATTTGACACCTTCGATTTATAATACAAAAGTAGCAACATTTATCTTTTTATTTGACACCTCTTAATATATTACGAAACAAAGAGCGAAGGTTCAAGTACGACCATCAAACATATTCTGAAAAAAATTCGTATATATTTACCATTTATGTTTTTATTTGACACTTTCAATGATATAACACGAAAGTAGCAGCATTTATCTTTTTATTTGACACCCCTTGATATATTACGAAACAAAGAGCGAAGGTTTAAGTACGACCATCAAACATATTCGGAGTAAAATTTGTATGTATTTTATCCTATTCATACTTACGAGATTACACCAAATACGTTATTGTATTAAAAACAAAAAAATTATATATTCATGCCAATCCAACACATCATACAAAATTACAAATTGTGGGGTGAAAAAAGTGAAGTAGAAGGAATATGTAGTTATTAATAAATACATAAAGGTAAGTATATAGAGAGTAGAAAAGATTCCCTAAAGCACTCACCAGCTGTTGGCATTCCCAAAATCCAACCTTTTTACTCCTACTTTCCTCTTCATTTCTTCCTTCTTCTCCAAAAAAAAACCCCTAGCAAAAAATCTACATCAAATTCCAAGCAAAACCCACCAATTTTCTTGGCTTCTAGGTATAGCAATCACCATGGCAGCTGTGTTTGAGTTCTTGAAGTTATGGGGTTTTTTGGCAGTTGTGCTTGCTGCAGCTACGGCTGTGAAGGGGAATTCAGAAGGGGATGCTTTGTACGCCCTCCGCCGGAGCTTATCTGACCCGAATAACGTGCTCCAGAGCTGGGATCCGAATCTTGTCAACCCCTGTACCTGGTTTCATGTCACTTGCAATGGAGATAGTCAAGTTACTCGTGTGTAAGTCTTCAAAGTTTCCTTCTTTTTTGCCCCTTTGCGTTAAATACTGGTTTGGGTGTGTTGATATTTATCGGATTTGTATGTTTGTGTTTGTGTTATGTATGTTTACACAGAGTTTTATACATGGTCTAAACCTAAAGCGGTGGATTTGATTCAATCTGCTATGTGAGGCTGGATTATCTCCTTACATACAGTTAGGATTTATATGACAGGAAAAAGAAAAATTGATGAGTAGAGGAAGGAGATGGCTCTAAATAGAGTAGAATTTAGATAGATGGTTCAAATAGCCTGTTGTTGTTGGTTTGGTTGATTTGCGGCTTTGAAGTTTGGTTTGTTTGTTCTTATTCATTTGGGGCTCATTAAGATGCTAGAAATTTAAGCTTTCACCTGACTTGCTAGCTGAAAAGTCTCTGTTTGGAGATTAGTAGCAAAGTTATTCCTCTTTCCAAGGTGAAGAGCATGTCTGTATTACTTCTGTTTAACTTACTTGAAGTTCTTGTCGTTGTGTGTATCGATGATCTATGTGCTAAAGATGGAGGCATGTGATTCCTTAATGATCTTTGTCGTTTGTTATGTTTCTGATCTCACATTTGTGTCTGTATTACTTTTGTTTAACTTACTTGAAGTTCCTGTCGTGATATATATCTATGATCTATCTGCTAAAGATGGAGACGTGTGATTCATTAATGATGTTTGTTGTCATTATGTTTCTGATCTCATGTGGTTGCATCTTTTATAAACTAGACTTTGTCCGTTTTGAAGTATTGCAAAACCTTGTACTTTAAAGTTAGTTGGTGGTGACCCCAGGTGAAGAGGGTGTCTGGATTGCTTTTGCTTAACTTACTTGAAGTTCCTCGTCGTGATGTGTATTGTCCTTGCTATGTCTGATCTCACGGGGTTGACCTTTTGCTAATTTTTAGGAGGTTTTGTCCGTTTTAAAAGCGTGGCAAAGAAATTAGTCGGTGGTGACGATGTTTGCGTGCGGCTTTACTTTTTTCCCTTTTCTTTTTTTGAAATGTTGGTGCAAACATTGTCTTTTGCTTATGTATTTTATAAAATCAAATTATCATTTCATTGACAAACTTTTAAATGTTTATGATAGTCTGTAACTGTGTATGTGTTAGAGTTCCATTTCATGTATCTTATGTGATCTTGGAACACCTGATGTTATTGGGTGGATTTTAATATTGATTGATTGATAATACATAACAGATGGTTTGTGAAATTTGAATGAGACAGAAACTAATTTATTGAAATTCAAGAAGCCTTGCCATCAGTGTTACCAAAAGCAAAAAAGCGCAACAAAGATCTATGATCTGTGGGGGCTCTAAGCGCAAAACACAAATAAAGTGTGTGCATTAATGGAAAAAGGTGCAGAGGGAGCAAAAGTAGAAATATATAAGTTTAGTTCAAGACTGATAATTATAAGCATAAATGACAAATCTATGAACAAAAAAATTGAAAAAGAATTATGATAAAGTGAAATATCAATTGTTTAGTATCACCTCTTCAGAAGAGGCTCATTCGAAAGGAAAAGTATGCCTTAGAACCTTGATGACTACATTGTAGGCACATTAAGATAGGCGAAGCACTCGACATGTTTTGAGCTTTGCTTCAAGGCTTAAGTGCACCTTCTACAACGCTGTGTGCCATATCTTCATTATCGTGATTTTTTCACATATTTTAAAAACATGAGGTACTCAGCCTGACATTCCACGCATACAATGAATCATGTCAATTTTAAAACCGTAAGTTGTTATATACTTGCATATATCCTGGGAGGAACAATAACTATAACCAGCAAACTTGTTTTGCCTAAGAATAAATTCACCTCTCCTCCTATGAACTTATTATCTACTGATTTATGAAATAAACCCCCAACCCTGCCAATGTATTCTCCCAAAAAGTGGTGTAACTCAAAAGAGGAATGCAGCTATAGTTTGCTATTTTTTCATCATAATAATTACAAGTCTTAAATATCTCTGGGTGTTGATGTTTCTCCAGGGACCTTGGCAACTCAAATTTATCTGGTCATTTGGTACCTGAGCTTGGAAGGCTTGAACATCTACAGTATTTGTAAGTGATTATTTGTAATCTTAAATTGACTTTCCATTTCTAGTCAGTGACTCTATTGGCTTAAAAGGAGTCATATCCATGATGTAATTGTTTGTTGCTTCAGGGAGCTTTACAAAAATAATATTGAGGGAACCATCCCTAAAGAGCTCGGTAACTTGAAGAGCCTTATTAGTCTGGATCTGTACAACAACAATATTTCGGGGACAATTCCTCCTTCACTGGGAAATCTGAAAAACCTTGTTTTCTTGTAAGTTCTCCTTTGTGATATTTCCCAATTATGTTCCAGTCATGTGTATGTTTTACATATGAGGGGGACGAAATAGAAAGCTAATATTGTGTTACTTGCGCTACTCACAGAGTTCCCTTTTCTTCTTTGACCTAAATATCCAGTATCATTTTGATGGTAAATAGTTAGTGAACTCCTTAATGAGATCTCCCCTCCCTTCCTTATTGTATATATCCAAACACATCTGCTTGTAGTGAATGGGTTATAGCACATTCCTTTGTGTTGATTGAAAGTTTATTATGTGATCTATCAGGCGTCTGAATGATAACAAGCTGACAGGAATAATCCCCAGAGAACTTACTGGCATTTCTAGCCTGAAAGTTATGTAAGTACATATTCTTTGCTTGTATTATTATTGTCATTCTTCTGCGAAATAGATTTTAAATTCTGCACTCTTTCTTCCAGGGATGTCTCGAATAACAATTTGTGTGGAACAATTCCCACTTCTGGTCCATTTGAGCATATTCCATTGAACAAGTAAGATTTCCTTGTATATCCTACAAATATTGTTATCAGAGTTGAATCTAGGAGTATTGAGCAATGCTGCAAATAGTAAACATGTCTCTGTATGCTTTATTCTATCAACTTCGCCTTTAAAATATGCTATCAATCAAAAAAGGTATTCCTTTTAAAAAAACGATCTTCTTGATTTGTCTATATTCAAGTTAAATTTGGGGTTCATAGTAGGAACAAATTATACCGGAAGCAATGATTTGTAAGTTTTGTTTTGAAAGAAGAAAAATTATTTGAAAAAGATTTGGATTCCCGCAATTATTTGAAAAAGATTTGGATTCCCGCAACGACTTTTAAATTTTATTTTGAAATAAGACAACTTATTTGGATATGTGACCTTTTATTTCCGACTACAGTTCATTGATTTGCCGTGAGACCTTAAATAACTCCTAATTAAAGAAAGTGATATATTAACCAAACAAGATCTAGATTTCCAGTTATTTCAATTAAAATTGAGGGTGCTATCAATTCAAGCTATACACGAGATACCTTTGACTCCATTTACTTCAAACCCGAAGGAAGTCCAACTGTATTTTCATTTTGTTTTTCTGGATATGCTAATTATATGTGCAACTCAAATCATTTGAGATGCATCGTGGTTATTATTTCACTTTTTATTTATTTTTCTGGCTCCATAATTCCTTTGTTTTGACTTGTATTCATATTAGATTTTGTCGTTATTTGGGAAAAGGTGTGTGTTTAAGTGAAAAAAGAAGTGGAAAGAATAAATAAAGCCAGGCAAGCAGATATATACATTCAGTATGTGTTTCATAAAGCAATTGTTCTCTCGAGTATAGTCAAAGAGATTACATGTTCCTGGTGGTGCCGATGTGTCATATGTGGGTCTTACCCAGGTAGCTTTTGCACTATGACCAAGAAATCTGTCTAGGGCTATCTCTTAGGACCAACCACCTCTTTACCGTTCTCCACTTAAATACCAGGTTTATTTTGCATGGCACAGGGATTGAGCTTGTGATACAATTCCCCCAACCTTTGCAACTTGAACCCAAGTACTGGGGGTTTGCGCTATGTATAGTCTTATACCATGTTATTCTTCTTGATATCTTAACTCTGCAGTCATCTCCTAACTAATGGTACAGCATCCTAGTTGATTGTTTCTGATGAACTTCCTATGCTTCTAATTGCAGCTTTGAGCACAATCCTCGACTTGAAGGTCCAGAGTTGTTGGGACTCGCTCCTTACGACACCAACTGCTCTTAGAAACCTGATGAATAGCTTCAGAAGAAGCTCCACGCTTGTGGAAGTTTAACAAATTCCCCTCCCCTGAACCTTGTTTATTGTTGTACTTAACAGTGTGTCCAAAGTTGGTAACTCTCAAGGAAAAATATGTTGTATGTAGGTTAATACTAAGGTAATGAAGGTGTGTAAAACAATCTCTATACTGCTACCAACTGTTGATGTATTTCATGTTTCAATGTCTAGTGAAATGGTTCAGTGGGATTAAAAAGGCCTGTTTTTACTTCTGTTACTCTGCCAAGAGTATGAATGGAACAGTAACAGAGATTTTGATTGATGGATTAGCATATTGAATTTATGCAAAGACTAAAATACTGACTGCTTATGGGGCATGATTCTTGAGACGAGGGTTTCTCGGAAATAGGGTTTCTTAGTGGTAAGGTTTACGTACATTTTACTCTCCTCAGACCCTACTTGTGGAATTCCTCTGGTATGTTGTACTAAAATACTGACTTGTTCAATTGCTCAGTTCATAGTCTAGCTTGATCATCAAGACATAATTGTACCAAAGTAGTACTGTCAACTAATTTGTTAAGTACTTCATGTCATGAAGGGAAGCCTTTGAAGATTTCTTTTTCCTTTTTGAAAGCCAAATTTGTGATAAAATTATCAAAAATAATTTGTCATTAAGAGTTGAACAGTGGTTTTTTCTTCTTGTCAAATATCTGAATAATGAAGTAGATGGCAAGTGTTTGATTGAATTGATTAGGTCATCTACTTCTTATGTCAGGGTATGAATTGAATAACAAATATTTCACTTTAGGTAGTCTACGGGCATCAATTCAGTCAATTAGTTATGAGATACCATTAGCTCTACACACGTTATCAATAATACCAAATGAAAGTAGATCAGTTTCTCTTTTTATTTCTGAAGGGGTGCATGTCTTGTACAGATCTTCTTCCATGATGGTAAGGAACAATAGTATCATTTTTATTTACTTGAAGGGGTCGTTAGGTTGGGAATAACTTATCCTGGGATTAGCTATCTTGGGATAAGTTATCCTACTATGTATTTAAAGAAATATGAGTAGAATTATTAATTCTTGCACTACCCCATTCATTTTATACGAAGGTGTTTAACTGAACACAAATTTCAAAAAATTAAAGGTGATTGGTAACATATAAATCAATTACATTTGAGAAGTATCAGAATTATTCTTTTAAAAGAGTGAAGGTAAAGGTTCCAACTTTAAATAAGTCATTTAAGTTTTCATGAAGAGAAATGTGTCAAATCTTTTTGGAACAAAGTAAGGAAAGATTATACATGGTATATTTTGTTTTTAATGCTGTGAACCAAATATCCTCCAATATAGTACATGCATTAAAGAATGTAATAATTATTAATCTTTATGTAAAAGTCACTCTATAACTTAGTCTGCAAACCAAAAGAACTAAAGAAGTGAAGAAAACAGCATAAGGAAAGGCCATTTGCTTGCCATTACTTTCAGGGTAACAGTCAAACATAAACTGCTTCATACAAAAAATTACAAAATCCATATACAAGTTTAACAAAACCTTTTCTTCCAACAATCACCAAAAACTGCTGAAAAGATGAAAAAAAAATATATAAGAAGAAAAGAATGCCTCAAGAAATCAAAACAAAACTCATTCTTGAAGGAGTCCACCATTTCACAAGCCACTCCAAACCATGCAATAACCCAAACTACTAATGCAATAAACACAAAATTGTAAACCAACTTGAATTCCTTTTGTCAATCTTCTTGAGCATCTTCATTCTTTGTCAGAGTTGCTTGAACTTGAATCAGAGCTTGAGCTTGAACTTGATTCCGCTTCCTGGGATTCATCTTTCTTGCCTTTAACATCAGATGCAGAAGGCATATCAACAGCATGATCTGTTTTTTCAGCAGTTAATGTCTTTGCTTCTTTTACTACAACTTCTTGAGCACCTTTTCCAGTTTCACCTTCACCAAAATCAGGTACATCAGATCCTCTAACACTCGATTCCATATCATTGGACGAGCCTGCTTCACTTGGCTTCGCTTCTGCTGACTCACCTTCAGAAGTGGAGTTCAGGGGTTTCTCCAGATTTCCTTCCAAGACTTGTTTCAAAACCAGGTCTGTTTCGACGTTTTGTGAATTTGAAGAAGCCCCTATGTCTTTAGATTCCCCAGTATGCTCATCACCACCAACAGAGTCATGACGGATGAGTGTCTCATCATCACTCTCAGAAAGTTTTTCATGATCCATATCAAAATACTCAGTTGGTCTTGTTTCAAGAATTGGTAACTGCATATTGCGTGTCATGCTTGACACTTCGAGCACTGCTGTGTTGTCAGCAGTCCCAGTGACTTCAGTTGCTGGCTCAGCATTAGGTTGCTCAACAACATTTGATTTCTCCTTTTCTTGTTCAGATATTCGCCGAAATACCATGTCAATATCTTCAACTGTTTGTGTTTCCGGCACTGGCATTTCAGAATCTTCCAGCAATGAACTTGACACTTCAGCTGCAGCTGCAACGTTCCTAGATTCATCTGTTGCTACCTTAGCATTAGATTGCCCAAGAACATTCAATTTCTCAGCTATTTCCCTAAATTCTAAGTTCAAATCTTCAGCTGTTTGTGCTTCCAGTACTGGCATTCCAGAATCTTCCTGCATTGGACGTGACACTTCAAACTCTGTTGCATTGTCAGAATCCCCAGAATTTTCGGTTGCTACCTCAGCATTAGGTTTCTCAAAAACATCCAATTTCTCAATTTCTTGCTCAGATATTTGCCTAAATGCTAGGCTAATATCTTCAGCCGTCCGTGCTTCCAGTACTGGCATTCCAGAATCCTCCTGTACTGAACTCGACACGTCAAACACCGCTGCATCATCAGAATCACTAGATTCCTCAGTTGCTAGTTCAGCATCTGGTTGCTCAAGAACATTTGATTTCTCAGCTATTTCGTGCTCAGATATCTGCCTGAATGCTAGGTTAATATCTTCAACTGTTTGTGCTTCCAGTACTGGCATTCCGGAAGCTTTTTGTACTGAACTCGACACCTCAAACACCGCTTCATTGTCAGAATCGTCAGATTCTTCAGTTGCTAGTTCAGCATCTGATTGCTCAAGAACGTTTGATTTCTCAGCTATTTCTTGCTCAGATATTTGACTGAATGCTAAGTTAATATCATCAACTGTCTGTGCTTCAAGTACTAGCATTGCGGAATCTTTCTGCAGTGAACTTGAAACATCAAACACCGTTTTATCATCAGAATCTCCAGATTCTTCAGTTACAAGCTTAGCATTAGGTAGCTCAAGCACATTCGAATGCACTAGTTCTTTCTCAGAACTAATTCTAAATGCCGACTCAATATCTTCAATTGTTTGTGCTTCCACCACGGGCATTTCAGAATCTTCCTGCACTGAACTTGAGACGTCAAACAGCGCTGCACCGTCAGAATCCCCAGATTCTTCAGTTACAAGCTTAGCATTCGGTAGCTCAAGCACATTCGAATGCACCCTAAATGCTGAGTCAATATCTTCAATTGTTTGTGCTTCCACCACTGGCATGTCAGAATCTCCCTGCACTGAACTTGACACCTCAAACACTGCAGTATCGTCAGAATCCCCAGATTCTTCAGTTACAAGCTTAGCATTTGGCAGCTCAAGCACATTCGACTGCACTTCTTCTATTTCAGAATTAATTCCAAATGCTGACTCAATATCTTCAATTGAGTGTGCTTCCACCTCTGGCTTTCCAGAATCGCTCTGCACTGAAGTTGGCACTTCAAACACCACTGCATTGTTAGAACTCCCAGATTCTTCAGTTCCTAACTTAGCATTAGGTAGCTCATACACATTCGAGTTCTCTATTTCTTTCTCAGAAGTACCTCTAAATGCTAACTCAATATCTTCAACAGTTTGGGCTTCCAGCACTGGCATTCCTGAATCTTCAGCATTATATAGCTCAAAAACATTAGATTTCTCCATTTCTTTCTCATAAACTTTCCAAAATGCTGACTCAATATCTTGAATTGTTTGCGCTTCTAGTACTGGCATACCAGAATCAGTTTCTGCTTGAGGTACTTCAGTAACTTCAGTTTGAGTAGATTTTGCATTTGATATCTCTTGAGCATCCAAATTAAGTTTTGCTGTGGGATCTGAAGGTCCAATATCACTATCCTCGGGGAGCTCGGGGAGCTCGGGGGGCCGTCCTTCATTTGATCTAGCATCAACAGCATTCTGATCTTCTCCTTCAGCAAATTCTGTATGAGATGCATGAATATGATCAATAATGCTCATTCCAGATGTTTGAATTTCTGAAGCACATTCCTGTTCTTCATGCTTATCAATCTCCTCAGATGTGGATGCCTTCAAAATCTCAGGGTGCAACAGAAACTTCCTTTCATGAACTTCAGCACAGGCCTCTTCAGTAATTTCTGTAGTGCCAGAATCAACAGTGTTGAATGCAGACAAACCCTGTCCAGAGGAATTGATTTGTCTGTCGAACTCATTTGGGCTTGACCCCAGCTCGTTGATGCTAAAGTCACCAACCGTATCTAATTCATAAAGAAATGCCTCATCAATGTCCTCAATACAGTCTGTTTCTTCAACTATATATTGCTCATCATGGTGAAAATCAGCTGCTTCTGGTGGCAATACATAGTTTTCCAAGACTTTGATCTGGTTATCATTTTCCTCGAGGATCATGTTCTGTAGACCTGATGACCCAGCATCTCTTGGGGCCTCAACAACCTCATGCACATTGGAAATAGAGTTGGGAGTACTTGGGGAGCTGATAATAGGAACCCCATTATCAAGGTCATGGTTTTCTGAAGCATTCAAGGTCTCAGTGGTGCTTGCTTCCTCAATCGACTCAACCAGGATAGCTGGTGGCTCCTGCTTATCAGAAAAAGACACTTAAGACTACCAGGATTGTTTCCCAACTAGAAGCATTGAATGTAAAGAAGAGAGAGAAGAAAAGAAATAAATTAACTGGCCAATAACATAAGGACGATAAAAATTGTTTGATGCATGACTTCAATAAGATAAACAATAGTTGATCCAATCACAAAATGATATTTCCAATGTTCTTTATCCACCCCACCCCCCGAAAATGTAAGACTTGCAAAGTAACAGTTAAAGAGTCATGTCTCATCTTAGCACAATGCAATCACCAGTCCAACTATTTTGGCATGATGTAGTAGTACATGCAAGTAAACCAGCAGTATATGCTCATCCAGATGATGTAGGATATTATAGAATGTAACTACGTATAACATGGCCAAATTACAAGTAACCAGCAGCAATTCACTCATCCAGATGATGCAGGACATCTCGTTGATGTCATACGACAGAACATTTATCTTGAATTTAATATAGATGGAAAATTGCATGTTTTCACTTCAAAGTTTTTTAGCTTTGTACTTTTTTCTTCACTCAAGGTTGAACCATATAGATATGCCTAGGTTTGACACAATGTGCCCAAAAACTTTTAGGCTTATGGCTTCAATTTCAAAAAAACAAAAACATTTAGGCTTATGACTTATCCATCAACATGAAACATCTGTATCATGTAAAACATGCCAACATGGGTACCAGACTATTGTTCTACTATTATAGGTATCTAGGCTGCAGTTTTTTAATGCTGTCCGTTCAACATCAACAACATACCCAGTGTAATCCAACAAGTGGAGTTTAGGGAGAGTAGAGTGTAGGCGGACCTTACCCCTACCTTGGGAAGTAGAGAGTCTTTTTCCGTAGACGCTCGGCTCAAGGAAAAACATTTCAAAGCAGGTCAGCAAGAAATAGTGGAAGTGAAGAAACCACGGCAAAGTAATATAGGAAGCATGACATTCTGAAATTATTTCAAGTACAGTGAAACTATGTGTCTTTGCTTTGTTATTTGGTAAATGAAGTAGGTAAAATTATGTGTCTTTGCCTTGTTATTTGATAAAAAGTTAACCAGCTTTCATTTTTCTACAATTAACACGAGTAAATGAGTTAACATAGATGAAATGATAAATAATGAAGAAATAGAAGTTGAATAGAAGAGATGTGGACGAAGTGTTTACCTTTGCTTCCTGGTCTTCTGATGGTTGTTCATCAATGGATTTGTCTGAGTAAGCCAATTCTTCTTCACACTGTGAAATTGACCTCTCTGTAGAAGCATATTGATATCCAACAGAGATCTGTGTTTCATCAACTTCACTAAGAGCATCAGAGACCAAACTTTCAACAGCATTTAATGAGGGAAGATCATGTTGTTCAGAGATTATAGTTTCTTCCTTCTCAGTCACATCCTCCACAGATTGCCTCTCCAAAGAAGCCATAACTGGTTGATCAAGTGGAACATCTGTGATCAGAGAACGCTGTTCATCACCCATCTGATGAATGTTTTGATTATCCGAGGACATTGAAAGGGATTCAATGGTGTGGTCTACAGCAAGTTGAGACACAATACGGGTATCTGCATCACATCTTGAAGAAGAAACTTGCTGTTGTGCATGCTCAATAGCTCCTTCTTTATACAAAATATCTTCGTCTGCTGATGATTTCGAGTCAATAGACGCCTGATCGATGACCAACTCAGGCAGTGGAAGGACATTTGCGCCGCCAAAGGCTTCATCATCTTGAGAAATCTCCACCTTTGCAACATCAAACTCATTTTGGCACACTACCTCCCTTGACAGAAACTCTGAGTCATCTGCTGGTGCCAAATTCTCTTCATTAGTTGGAAGGGATTTTTCAATGTCCTCACTGTTTTCTGCAGATTCCCTCTCTATGGAAGAAATAGTTCTTTCAACCAATGTAGGCGGAAACCCTGTCCCAGATTCCACATGCTGATCTGAAGAAAAGGAGGCTGAAAATGTGTTTTCCCTAATAGCAACAGGACTGGAATCATAATTAGGCTGTTCGCGTGAAGTATGCCCCACTGAAGTGCTCGTAAAGCGGAAATCTGGTCCATCAAATGAAGCTTGCCTGGAGATTTCATAATGTTCAACATGGCCCATTATCTCCTCAAAACTTGATCTCATTTCTCCTTCTTTATCAATAAAGACCCTTTCACTCACTTCTGCCAACGACGAGGAGCTAGATTGACTGCTGTATCTTTGATAAGAAGTTTCTGACTTGGATTGAATTTCAGTTGGATTAAGTTCCAACACGTTGGTCTCTCTTCCTTCCTGGAGCAAAGTTTCTTCCGCTTCATCATGATTTTCCACAGTTCCCAGTTGCACCAAAAACTCTACTTCTTCGGAGGATTGACTTCCATGTCTGACATGCTCAGAAGTATGCTCTGGCTCCTCTGAGATTTGTTCATCCATGAGGTTTTTGCATTTCAGTTCTTCTTGATCAACACCCTTGTGTCTTAGCTGCCCTTCAATGAGGTTACTGTCTTCCAGATCTTCAACCGAACTTAGTGATTCTGTTTCAGGAATAGAACTCACCTTTGAATCACTAAGTTCGCTAGATTGTCTTTGAAATGGTGAATAGCTTGTTCCTTCTGAAGCCATCCTCTCTGGAACAAAATAAGGTCTCAAATGCATGTCTTGCTTGTCTTGCCTGTTCGGCCCAAAGATTGAGGGTCTTACAATGAAACTTTCGTGCCTCCGGAAAAGTGGATCCTTAGCTTGAAATGTTATAAACTCTTGTTCGTCCTCCATAAGATCAGGTTTCTCTTCACTTGAGTCATAAGGAAGATCAAATGGATTTCGCCTTGGTGCTAAAACAGATGGAGCAGACCCAGGGATAGGTGGCAGTCCAAGGTCATAGTTATCATTTTGAGCATCAAACGGATTGTTTCTAGCTGTAGAAATGGACGGAATGTTGAATGGAAGATCAACACTTTCCAAGTCGATCAAATTCTTTTCAGTCATCATCAGCCTCATTTTCTTCAGTGCTCTTCTCCTTGCCATAAGGTTCTCCAACCGTTGATTCCTTTCGACCTCGGAGCTTCCCAAGTCAATTAGATTCTTCTGATCCTCCTCTGTCCATGTAATAGCTGACTTACTTTTATCTTCCTCGTCTCGCTTTCCTTCTTCATCTTCATTCTCGTCATCTGCAGCTTCTAGCTCTTCTTGATTTTCATCACCATCATCAGATTTGTTATCACTCTCAGTGGTCTTGCCAGAACTATCCGAAGCAGCATCAGAATCATCATGCAACAGACTAACATGCTGAGGAGTGTCTTCATCCAAAAGAGGATGAAGCTCATGAAGCATTGGAATAATGTCAGCCATTGAAGCATCCGGAGAAGAGCTCTCAGCTCTATCAGATTCCGAATCAAAAGACTCGTCATCCTCCTCCTCTTCCTCCTGTTCTTCCTCTTCTTCACTCTCCTTTTTCCAAGGAGAACCGGGAAGAGAATTAAGATTCACCCTTTTAGAATCAAAGGAATCTGATCTATCAAAATCAAACTCAACACTCTCATTATCAACCGTCGGAATGGGAGAGTATTGACTCTCCATAAGTTTCCCATCATCATGTTTCTCTTCACTCTTTTCACTGTTTTGCTCATAGAACTCCCTTGCTACTTCTTCAAAATCTTCATCAGCCGTTGGAATCGGAGAGTATTGACTCTCTAGAAGTTCCCCTTTATCACGTTTCTCTTCATTCTTCTCATTGTTTTGCTCATATAACTCCCTCATTCCTTGCTCACCCTCATCAACCGTTGGAATCGGAGAATATTGACTCTCCACAAGTTCACCCTCACCATCACCATGTTTCTCTTCATTCTCTTCATAGTTCTTCTCATTTAACTCCCTTCCTCCTTCCTCAAAACCACCATTCCCAAATTGAAAATCTCGAGACCTTTCTTCGAGTAGAGGGGAAAGATCACTGATCTTATCAATCGACTGATCTACAAGGTCCCTCTCTGTATACCTCTCCACATAGTAACTATCTTCAGCACTCTCAATATGAGTAGTATCATACAACACACCAGTTCTCAAAGGCACTATATCTTGACTACTTGTTTTTTCCTCCCTTTCGATTTCGGGTATATTTGGCTGACCAAGACTTAGTAAAGTTCCAAGCAAAACAGCAGTACAAACAAGAACTGGGGATACAGCTAACAATAATGAAAACAGAAATGGGAAAGATCTGTACAAAAATGCTATGAAACACAGCATACTCACAAGAAAAGGATGATTCAACACTGTAACATAACATCTTTTGATTGAAAAAATCAAAATTCTCTTCATTTCAACTCCAATCTCTAATAATCCAACACCCATCTTTTTTCTCACTATTAACAAACTACTCAAAATTTCAATAAATATCAAATTTACAGCAAAAAAACCTCAATCCCCTTGAATCAATTTAGCAAGAGCAAGAACTTCAAAGTCCCAAACTGCATCAAAAAATGAAAAATACACACAAAGAAATCAGTTTCAACACACCAAAAGAGCCAAATAAAGAGGAAGTAAGCTATGCTTGAGTAATATTAACAAGAAAAAAATATTGTAACAGAACAAAAGAACAAAATAAACAGAAAACATAAAAACCCCAAGTAAGCTATTCCTGAATTGAAATAACAGGAGGAAAAATCAAGATTCATACCAGCTCTTTTACTACAGATCAGAATCAGTTCTCCACAAACAAAAAAAACACAACTTTCTTCTTCTTCTTTTTTTCACCTCAGCTAAAAAGTCTACTAATATTTTGTTTATAGAGTCTTCAAATGTGTATAAGCTAAAAACTAAGTAGAAAAATAAGATACCAAAAGAAGGAAAACAAAGAGAAAGAGGAAAAAGAAAAAGTTTGCACCTTTCTCTTTCAGTCCTCTTTTCTTTTTTCTTAACTTTCGGTTCTCTTCTTGACATCCCACCAAATGGGACCTTCATTAATTGAATAAAAATTGAATCTTTTAACAGCATAGACTTTTTCTGAATAAAGATATGAAGAATTTACATGACCACTGAAGGATTATATTCCATTTGGACATTGAAAGTGAACAGACAGACATGCCACTAAATTAATAATAATAATATAATTTTTAGACAGCTAAGTGGGGGTGGATTTACAGTGCAAAAGGAATGATGGAAGAAGCTGTTTTTGCAGATTCTTGAAATAGTTTAATGTTTAACTTTTGAAGTGGGGAGGGATGAGGATAATCATTACTATTGGCTGTCAACAGGACAGGAACACAAACTTTCACAGTTTTTAAGGGCATCATGTTTTTTTATTTATTTCCAGACTCGAACTCGAGATCTCTGATCAAAGAAGAAGTAGTCTTATTCGCTGCACCACATTATTTGATGGTAGGACATATGTCTTTAGAACTAAAACCATGAAATTTTGACTGGTGAAATTATCTTTGTGTGATTTATAGATTTTGATTTTGAATTGTGAAGGTAGTTATTAATTAGTACTAATATTTGTATTACGGCAGACAACATATGTCTGTTAACGTGAGATATTTTATACATTCGATTACCTTTTTTTGATTCTAAGATAAAACATAGGAGTACTTTGGGAATGATACATAAATATGTTATTTTCATTTGGCCTGATCTTACATCTACGCCTTTCAAATTTAAATTTGTATAAGTAAGCATTTAAATTTTTATAGAATCGAATAAATAAAAATACATATCTATTTTTTCAATTTCATGCAAGTTTAAGTGTCTACTCGTGCACCCATAAATTTAAAAGACATAAATATTAATTCAGACCAAGTTAAATGATACATTTATATGTTACATATATGACTATTTTTTATATTATCTTCTGAATATAATAAAATCAATATTTTGACAAACGATTATAATTTATAACAAATATAATTATTTCTTAATATTTTAAACTAAATAAACAAAAATAAAATTTTAATTTTAAGTTATGGTAGATAAATAGAGATAGACAAAAAGAGTTATTACTCTGATATATATTTAATACTAAAGTAACAAAATTAATTATCTTATTTAATAGCATGACGTATCTCAATCTATGAGATATTATTCTTTATTCCATCTCGATAGCCAAATTACAAAACGACCCCTACAAGGCTTACAAATAATTACTCACACTTAGAATATTTTTATTATCTAATTACATTAATTTAAATTTTTTATTGGTTAATTAAAGTTAAAATGTATGGTAATTAATCATAATTATATAAAAACATTAGGTTTAATGTGGAAATTGTCAAGAGTTCGTGGGGACGCATCTTTTTAATTAATTGAATAATTGGTAGTTGTGATTTGAGAGTTGCAATCCTCAACTTTACTTGATAGGCAACAATATTATCTAATAATATCAGAGATACGTATTAAAAATATATCTAAATTATTTTGTTTTTTGGAGTTTCATATTTAAGTTAATGGGAGCGAGAGTTTCGTTCTTAAACTATCAGTTATTAGTTTACAACAACAACATACCCAGTGAAATCCCACAAGTGGGGTCTGGGGAGGGTAAGATGTACGCAGACCTTACCACTACCACATAGGTAGAGAGGCTGTTTCCTGGAAACCCTCGTCACAAAAACCCATCAGCAGAACACGCTAGATACGATACACAGGCAAAAAGAGAAGAGCACATAATAATATCTAGATATAAGATAGTAAACATATAAAGGCAGATAAATAACATATAAAAGACAGACAATTACCACTCCTTCCTATCCTCCCTATTAGCCTGCTACTCTAATTCTCGACCTCCACTCCTTCCTATCTAAGGTCATATCCTTGGTGAGATCAAGTTTCACCATATCGTTTCTAATCACCTCCCCCCAATACTTTTTTGGTCTACCTCTACCCCTACGTATAGCTCCCAAATCTAATCTCTCACACCTTCTAACAGGGGCATCAGTACTCCTTCTCTGTACATGTCCAAACCATCGCAGTCTCGCTTCCCTCATCTTGTCAGCTACAGGGGCCACCTCTAGCTTCTCCCTAATGACCTCGTTCCTAATCTTGTCGCTCCTGGTGTGACCACACATCCATCGTAACATCCTCATTTCTGCGACCTGCATTTTCTGAACATGTACATTCTTTATTGGCCAACACTCCACCCCATACAATAAAGCAGGTCTAACCACCATTCTGTAGAACTTACCTTTGAGTTTAGATGGTATCTTCTTATCACACAATACTCCAGAGGCCAACCTCCATTTTGTCCAAGCCGCCCCAATACGATGTGTGACATCATCGTCGATATCCCCACTACTCTGGATGATAGACCCCAGATACTTGAAGCTTTCCTTCTTGGGGATAAGGTGAGCTGCAAGTCTCACATCAATGTCTGCTTCCTCCCTCGCTACACTGAATTTGCACTCCAAGTATTCTGTTTTGGTCCTGCTCAGTTTAAATCCTTTAGTCTCCAAAGCGTGTCTCCAAACCTCCAACCTATCATTAACTTTGGTCCGGGTCTCATCAATCAGTACTATGTCATCTGCAAACAACATACACCATGGGACTCCCTCCTGGATAGATCGCGTCAGCTCATCCAACACCAAGGAAAATAAAAAAGGGCTTAGCACAGATCCTTGGTGAAGTCCCATCTGAACAGGAAAATATTCAGAATCTCCTCCCACCGTTCTTACCCGAGTTATGGCCCCGTCATACATGTCCCTTATCACTCTAATATATGCCATTGGGACGCCTTTCATCTCCAAACACCTCCATAGGACATCCCTCGGGACTTTGTCATAGGCCTTCTCAAGATCAATGAACACCATATGAAGGTCCTTCTTACTTTCCCTGTATTTCTCCACTAATCTCCGAACAAGGTGGATCGCTTCAGTAGTCGACCGTCCTGGCATGAATCCAAACTGGTTTTCTGAGATAGAAACTACTTTTCTCACCCTCATCTCCACCACTCTCTCCCATGCCTTCATAGTATGACTCAACAACTTGATACCCCTGTAATTATTACAACTTTGAATATCACCTTTGTTCTTGTACAGTGGGACCATTGTACTCCTCCTCCATTCCTCCGGCATCTTAGCCGTCTTCATGATAGTATTGAACAGTCTAGTCAGCCACTCTATGCCATCCTTGACCATGCTCTTCCAAAAATCTATCGGAATCTCATCCGGTCCGAGCGTCCTCCCTCTCTTCATCCTACTAATAGCCCTTCTAACCTCCTCAACTCTGAACCGCCTGCAATAACCAAAGTCTCGATGACTTTCGGAATATGCTAACTCGCCCAGCTCAATATCACTATCTCCTTTTTCATTTAAAAGTTTATAAAAGTAAGCTTGCCACCTTTGTTTAATAGAAGTCACATCCACTAACACTTCCCCCTCCTCATCCTTGATGCACTTCACTTGATCCAAGTCGCGAGCTTTCCTTTCTCTCGCTTTAGCAAGCCTATACATTCGCTTGTCCGCGCCTTTATCACTTAACTCCTCATATAGGCGCTCAAACGCTGCTGTCTTAGCACTCGTCACCGCCATCTTTGCTTCTGACTTAGCCGTCTTATAAATCTCCTTAAGCCTTTGTTTTTCATCCTCCTCCCTACACTCCAACCACTTTGTATAGGCCACCTTCTTAGCTTTTACTTTGTCTTGAACTTCTTCATTCCACCACCAATCACCTCGACGTCCCCCAAAGGTTCCTCTCGAAACCCCTAGTACCTCAGAGGCTACCTTTCGAATGTAACCAGCAGTATTGTCCCACATATTATTCACATCTCCACTACTACTCCAGGCCTCTAAATCTCTCAACTTTCCTTCCATCTCAAGCGAGAGGGCAGGAGTTAGACCCCCCCATCTAATCCTCGGTTGGGCATCTAATCAGTTATTAGTTTGAAAAACACATTTCAGTAGTATGTTTAATACACTCTCGCTTTTACTGGAGAAAACTTTGTCACATGGCATGATACGACACGTTGACAAAAATTAAATAAACTATTTTTATTAGTTAAAAGTAAAAGATTAAATTATAAATATTCTATCAAAAAAATATTATTTTTTTAAATAATTTAAAAATAAAATTTTAAATATTTTTCCAACCTACTCCACGGTTCCCCCATACATCCTCCCCCCCCCCCCCCACCCAACCAACAATCCCCACCCTTTTATTGTATTGAATCTCTTTTATAAAATATTTGTTAAAAGTTCAAACTTCGGCTCCTACTCCACACCTACCTAAAAAAATTGTTATTTTTTCAAAATAAATAAAATTCTATCCCACCCACATCTAACCCTCCGTTCCTAATTTATTTTAATCATTTTTTATTTTTTATAGATATGTACACATATTTTTAGAAAATTATTTTTTCTACTCGTTTATCGAATATAACAGAAATAAAAGATTATTTTAAAAAAATTACTACGTTATATAGTCAATGAATATTTTCTATGACTTTTGACAAATTATATTAAAACTAAAAAAAACAAAAGGTATTTTTTTTAACTAGACTAAAATGAAAAGTAAGTAAAACAAATTAAACAAACACAGTAGTAATATTTCATGCCTTAGGGTGTGTTTGGTAAGAAGGAAAATATTTTTCACAAAAAATAATTTTAGTCTTGAAACGTCGCTTATGTACTCCCTTCATTCCTATTTACATGTCATCTTTATTATAAACATATGGTCTTTAAAGTACATAAATTATTTCATTCTTTTATATCCTTGATAGTTAATTAACTTTGAAAATATGTATTTGACCAACTAGGAAAATTAAAGAAATAATTAATATTGAAATTTGAAACTTAAACTTTTAAAATAGTCATTTAAATGCATTTCAATTTTTTAAATCTAACATATTTACTAGAAAAAACAAATAAAATAGTAATATTTAGTATATCATTAATTGAAAATATGACTAAAAAAAATTAAATAAAGACAACATAGTAAAGTTACTTATTTTTTTAATATAAATGAAATAAAAAAAAGACATATAAATGGGAACAGAGGGAGTAACTTATTTTTCCTATCGAGAAGTCATTTTCATGAAACTTATTTTTCTTAAAAAAAATATTTTTTTTTACATAGTTTGATTAATGAAAAAAATCGAAAAATATTTTCTTCCCTATCAAACACATTTTTTTTTTTTTAAAAAAAAAATTAAAGATCAAAAACGAAATTTGGAAAGTAATACTATATAAAATTTGCGGGGATAATAATTGAACTGGCATTTCCCGCGAGAAAAATTTTGAGAAATTAATTCCTTATTTTCAATTAGGGTTTCGACATCTGAGATTTGCTGAGATTTTCGAATTTCCAGCAGCTTCGAAACTGAACTGGTAAGTCGCTCTTGTTTCGATTTCGTTTTTGGTGATTGCAGCGTATGAGTTTTGCTCTATGAACTGTCACAAGTTGTTGATTACTCGCTTTATAAGCTTTCAGTTTTCGCAGTCCGATTAGTGTTTGAAATTTGCATGTGTGAGTTGGATTTTGCTCAATGAACTATCAGAAGTTGTTGATTATTCGCTCTATAAGCTTCAGTTTTCGTATTCCTATTTAATGTTTGAAATCTGCATATGTGAGTTGAGTATTTGCTCAATGAACTATCAGATTGTTGATTACTCGCTTTATAAGCTTTCAGTTTTCGTACTCCGATTTAATGTTTGAACTCTGCATATGCACATGTGAGTTGAATTTTGCTCAATGTACTATCAGAAGTGTTGATTGTTTGCTTTATAAGCTTTCAGTTTTCCTACTCTGATTTAATGCTTGAAATCTGCATATGTGAGTTGACTTTTGCTGAATGAACTATCAGAAGTTGTTGATATTGTTTTATAAGCTTCATGTTCTTACTCTGATTAATTGTTTGAAAGCTACATATGTGAGTTGAGTTTTGGAGTAGTATTGTGAATATTATTGGGATATTTCCTTTTTATGCCCTTCTATTTTGGTGCTTTTGAGGATGTTAGGATGATCGACTGTGAGAAGAGGTGTTTTATAGCTTGACTTGCGTTGTGGCTAGTGGGAAAGAATGCAAAAGAAAATTGTTCACTTTAGCTCTTCATTGCTTACCAAAAGATGAGAAGAATCAAGGAAGTACTGTTAATGTAGTTAAAAAGTTGTAAGTGAACTGGGAAATTTTGTATTATTCATGAGCTCTAATGTCACTGTATCTGAAGCTGCGGAATGCCCTGTCGTAAGGGGGGAACAAGTCTTTGGGGTTGCTTTGTGGGTGGGTTGTCAGGTGTATGAGTTCTCCGTAGAGTTGGGAACCTTGAAACACTAGAAGATGGTAGTGATTGCACAGAGGTCATGCTATTGGAGAAAAGAAGTGACCAACATGGATAATGAAGGAAATGTAAAATGTCATGAGCTTGTTTCAGGAAAGGAGGAAGAATTGACTTAGAAAGTAAACTTGGTATGGTTGTCTTTGGGATTAGATCATGGGAACACTTTTTCTTTCTTGTCACTATTAGATTCTAGATAGAACGTCAGTCTCTTTTGCTACCGTTGTGTAGAAGTGCTATGTACCTGCGTTGTCAAATTTAGGGAATTAGATTAGCATAAAACCACTGGGAGATGGGAAGAATTGCAGAATTTTACAATTCAGTAGCTGGTTTCTATAACCTCAATGGAGTAGAGGACAGACTGGAATGGAGCGAAGACAGGCATGGAAGGTTCTCTGCCAACTCAGCATACGAGTAGCTGAACTCAGCAGTGGTGGAGGAAAGAGCTTGGCGTTGGAAGATGATATGGAAGCCAAAGATTTCTTACGAAGTTAACTGTTTCACCTGGCTTTTGGCTAAAGAGGTAGTATTGACACAGGAAAACCCAAGTAAAGGGGTCATCAATTAGCCTCTAGGTGTTTTCTATGTGGGAAATAAACTGAGACAATTAACCATCATTTTTTGCATTGCAAGTGGACAGACCAACCCTGGAGGATATTTATATGCCTAAATCAGATGGGTGAAATGTGGAACCATAGCAGGTGTCCTAAGATGCTGGAACAAGGATGGCATGGTAAGTAAGGGGTAGGGATGGAAGATCATCCCAGCTTGCATTTGGTGGTCAGTTTGGTCCGAGAGGAATAAGAGGTGTTTTGAAGGAGTACAAAGCAGCTTACAGAGTCGGCCTGTTTTATATTTTGTGTGAGCAAAAATCATTAGCTCAAACAGAAGACAATTTTTATGTTTTCAAACTTTTGTGATGATAAATTGAACCACAAGATGTAAGTTGTAATACTTTTGTTGGGGAACTACACTTTTTGGTGGAGTATACCTGTGGATATATTGAATTAATGTTACCTTGCTCCAAAAAAAAATCATGGAGCCTATAATTATTTATTCAGAAGTCTTCAATCAACTTAAATGTCACCAGCAGAGTGTAGCTGGATTTAACCTCGGTAAGTTTCCAGCATATAAGAACTGAACTTTGAGGTTCTGTGGGAGTTGCATTCCGTTCACAGAAACTCAGTAGCTTTAAGATTTACTTTACTTGCAGAGGGATTAACTAGATAATTTCAAGTTTTTCTGACTTCAGTGCAGTAGTAAATACAGCACAAAGTGCTGAAAGGGCACCTTGTGTGCTTGATCTCTGAGTTCATTCTTTGAAGTGTTTGCTTGTGCGGGAAAAAAAAAGCTGCAATGTAAACTAAGATAAAGCATGTGTGCATTCAGACCCCTAACAGCCCAATTACTTGAAGAACAAAATTCAGAGGTGTTTTTAAGTTTTTGTCAATATTAGATTGTTGATGTTCAGGAACCTTTTCTGAAATAAGCAAAATGAAACACGATGTTAATGACCTAAACCTTGTGAAAAGAGATCTCCAGAAAGGAAAGAAGGTACATAAGGGTACAGTTCTTGTTCTCCTCCTCCTTCCTATTCATATAGTTGGTTTATTTGTTTCGCTCTTCCTTCCTTTTGTTCCCTTTTCTTTTATTTTTCCACTTATGTCCATATCTTAGTCTTGATTCAGTATCTTCACTGTTCTGTTCTTATTGAATTTAGTACTTCCTCCGTCCCATTTTATGTGGTATCTTTTGACTTGGCATGATGTTTAAGAAAAAAAAGGAAGACTTTTGAAACTTGTGATCTAACACAATCCTTAGGTATTTTATATGGCTGAAAATAATTTCATTAAGGGTAAAAGAAGAATTTAAAGATAAATTGTTTATAATTATATTAAGGTGACATTCTTTTGGGAACGGACTAAAAAGGAAAGTGCGCCACATAAAATGAGACAAAGAGAGTACTTCTTTTGGGTAGAATATTTTTATGCAAAAATATGGAATTGCAAGACTTCAACTATTTTCTCAATCCTGAGTTATTGCTATACATTTGCTGTGCTTTCATGAACCCACAAAACTCCAGGTCATTTCGCTGTTGCACAGCAATTGATAATTGGACTGAATAGTCCAATCAGATGCAATTGTTCTTTCAAACCTAAATGAATGAATGAAGATGCTAGTGAGTAATTATGGATAACATGGTAGAAAAACAGTGTTCAACTCTTTTCTCAGTTTACCTATTTTCGTTTAGAGGTATGGATACATCAAATCCTGCTGTCTTTGTCAATGCTGAGCTACTCCGTTTGCATATGGGAAGGAGGGTTCGAGCTGTGATTCAGGTTATGCGTTCTGATGGTGGCGGCACAGTGCACGGGAGATCTACAGATGACCAACAGATGATCGTGAAAGGCAATCCACCTGGTCCTCTTACAACATTTGTTGAGGTCATAGGTATCGCTGACAGTAACCAATCTATCCGTGCTGAAATATGGTCCAACTTTGGGGACACACTAGGTATCACTTCAAATCACTCCATTAATATTTTCACTATGTTTGATTACTGCATCTTTAGGTGTTGCAATTCTCCTGATTGCTTTCTTTGTTGATCCTGCGCTTTTGCTTTAAAGTCGTGAACTATAAATGCTATTGGGCTATTTTCCCTGCATAAGTATGCTGGAACTTAATGTTATTTGCTTCTAGATTTTCTTTCCTAGCTAAAATTACCAATTAAAACAAAGATTTTGTTTCCTAGCTAAATTATGTCCAAAGTTGCTACAAGTTATTAGGAGTGCTGGAATTATAGGCAGTTATCCTTGTATAGATGTGCCATTGAATTGTGCAGCGTGGATCTATAAACAGATCACTTATATATCTTGGTTAGTTTATACTTGTTAGTATATACTATGAGTTTGATCATCTTTAAGCATTACAGGAGTGCAGAGTGGGTACCTAAGCTCCTCATCTCCTGGGAGATCAACAAAATAAAGCTTTTAGGATTTAACTTTGTCCTTTTCCTTTTTGTTGAAGATGGAAGTCGAGTCACCAAGAGTTTTATTTGATTAAATAGGAAGTGCAAAGGAGGTGAATTTTGATACAATTCATGCCCATCTTCATGGATTCATATTGCTTACTTCATTTGCATGCTATAACTCAAATTTCAAAGGAATGAATTCTGACATGCCTCTTTTTCTGTTGCAGATACATATAGCTATAACCGTGTTTGCTTGCTGGCAAATGGCGATTACAAACACTTGTTCATATGAGGATTCAAAAGCAACATGATTTAGTTGATCCTAATAAGTGATCCAACTCTTTCACTACCTCCATCTTTATATACATGATCCTTTGAATGCCTTGTTTGGAAGTTTGTTTAGTTTGGGATGCATGTTATGTTATGTTATGGTATATGTTTCACAGAGTGAACCTGCTGAAATTCAAAACTTCTACTTCTTGCTTTACATTTTTGCTGTTGCAGCCAATGTTAGCTTTTGCTGATTTGCAACTCCATACTTGATAGTTTTGTGTTGACTATCAACTGTTGCAAACCTAGCCACAAAAATAATCAAGTGGCTAGAAATAATTTCAATACATTAGAATAAAGAATAAATCAAGTAGCTTGTGGAATTTTTAAGTTCTAAAAATAATTTCAATACAACATATTTTTTTTAACCTCATAAGATTAAAAACATGTCCAAAAAACAGTCTCTCTATCTCTATGAGGTAGTGGTAAGGTCTGTGCATATTTTATCCTTTCCAAACCTCATTTGTGGAATTCCATTGGTTAAAACATGCAAATTAGGTAAAGTGACCTCGAATAGTCTTCTTTGTACTAGTTTTGTTATTAATGGCTTCTTTTCCTTTTCTCTTTGTTGCTTTTACTCTTCCTTTTTTTTTTTTTCTGATCCATTAAAATTTTAAAGCTTGCTTGATTTAAAAATTTAACATATTGCGAATATAAATCGTTTTGAGGGAATTTTTTTATTAAAATTTTTAGGGCTATTTAGAGGTGAGTTTGAGTTGACAAAGATATTATCTACTTCATGTATAGTAAAGCTATTCAACTTTTTTGAATGTAACTCAGACTCTCTATATAAAAGTTATATTGTATAGTTATTATATATTTTCTATATTTTATTTTAACTTTTAAGTAAATAAAAATATAATTGTATTTGTTGTAAATTAATTAATTTATGGTATATATTTTTCAAAATCACATGTTTTCAAATCAACTGATTTTAACGATTACATCAATTAAAGAAGCGCTCGCGGCCATGGAAGCTCCACGATTATGTCACGTAGTTTTCTCTTTTTCTGCCATGAATAAACATTCATAGCTCTGAACCGCCATCTCTATATCCTCCAAAATTGACCTACTTCCTCTCGGAGACCAAAATCCACCCCCAAAGGAAGTAGCTAAAAACAGCAAACAATGGATCATTACAAAGTATTAGGGTTAACACGAACGGCGAGCAAGGAAGAAATCAAGCAGGCGTTTCGGAAATTGGCAATGGAATTTCATCCCGACAAGCACGCACATTCTTCGCATCAGTTGAAGGAAAACGCTACGCTCAAATTCAAGCAAGTTTCCGAAGCTTACGAGACTCTGATCGACGATCGCAAGCGCGCTGATTACAACATCCGGTACAATAGTTACCGGAATTCTGCAAATAATTATGGTGGTAATAGTGACTATTATAATAACCGTAATTATCAGAACGGGTATAGGAACAGTTACGGGTATGGGTATGGATATAGTCGGCCTGCGGATGCCGGCGGTTCTGCTAGCATTGTTACCAAATTCGAGATGGTTCTGCGGTTCATGACAACTCGGGCGTTTCTCCTCAATGCTGCACTTGCTGGGTAATTTTCTCTTTCTCCTCCTTATTTGTTTTCGTGTTCTCAACCTGCCTTTTTATACAGGGTATTTGATTGATACATAGTTCCAAGTTTATTAGTAGTAGCACCACCACAACAACAATAGTTGTGTCTATATGAATTCTCAATATCCATCTTGCTCAGTTTGGACTTATTTCATTCCAGTACTCAGTCATGATGTAAATTTCAGCTCTTGAGGAAGTTATATAAATGATAGGGAAGAATGTCAAATCTATGTTCAAAGATAACAAGATACCAGTGTAATCCCAAATTTTACCCATATCTTTGTTTGGTGGAGAGACTATTTTTGATAGGCTTTCGGTTCAAAGAATATCATAATAAATAAAGTAAAATAAAAAATCACATAAAATGTCTAAAGGTTGAATAGTTTATTAAAAGCATTATGAAACGCCCTACAAATTACAATACAGACGGTTATAATAAATTGGGAAAGAGGCAGTATTGAATTCCCTATAATTCTTGAGGAGATATGTATTGTGTAAAGCTGTGATCTTTAAGGGCGATTCGCTTCATTAGATCTAGTGGTTGAGTCATGTGAAAGTGTGATCTTGAAACTATAACCTCTGGTTTGGAACAAGTGAGCAGATAGGCTTGACAATGTCTAGAAAAAATATGTGATTATTGTAGCTACCAAATCAACGTGGAGGTGCTGAATCTCAAGTCTTAAATTCCAATAGTCTCCAAATGTGAGTCTGTGTTAAGACTTAAATCTTGGTATTCTTCCTACTAGTATGTGTTAGATGTTGTCAATGTGCAGCAGTTGGTGTTGTGTAATTGTAAATATATTTCTACTACCTAACCTTCCCCGTGAAGGGGAAAAAAAAGGAAGTTGTAATTTTAAATTGTATGGCTATTTACTTATTTTAACAATTAGATAATGTAGCTTGCTACATTTATTGGGTTATTGATATCTGATGTCATGTACACTATAGTAGCTTCAGCTCGTTTCCATGTAATTTGAAGTCTTATTCTTCTCTATTTGTTTTCTATTGGATATGTAAGTTTGGAATAGAGTTACGATTAAGAATCAGGATCTCTGTGTAGTTCTACTTTTGCATTTGTGCCTTCAGCTCATTGGCATTTTTGAATGTGGATACTTGATGACTCTGATCTTTCAGTTCAATCACAATGTGTTTGTGATGGGGAACTGTGGCATTACCCTGAATAGTTTTACTGTATGTTGTGGTTATAGCACTTTAGCTGGAACATTAAGGGAGACGAGCAAAGATGGTAGACACCAAATCCTTGGATGAATGTTGAATACCATTCGTAATTTCTGAGATAATTGTGAGTCCTAGGGGTCTAGTTTTGCTCTAGGAAATTCCAAGTGAGTATTTTTGTGATGTAAAGTGTTGTCTTCAAAATTTAGAATTGAGGTGTCTAGGGCTTGAGGAGGTCAAAGAACACTCATATTCACAGAGATAGTAGTTTTATCTTGCATTTTCTAAGTTCTTTGGATATTCAAGAAAATTTGGCATTTCAGATCTGTCCCGTTGACTTTCTAGTCTCATCCTTTGGGTTTAGGCGACTTCTATGTATTCTAGTTCCTAAACTTCTTCATGTGAAACAACTTGATTATTTGAGGCATCATTTTGTTCTTTTATTTTACCTCAATGTTTATGTTAGGGATAAGTTACTTGCCTCAATTTTACCCAGTAAGAATCTTCTCAGGATATCGCTGATATATATTTCTCTGCAGGGTATTGTTAGGTGCAACATATGTAGTTGATGCAGGTGGGGAGGCACTATGGAAAATGCAAAATTCTGGAGTATGACTTCTCTTCCTTTTCTCCATCACTATATATGCACTTTTCATTAATTGAAACTGCATAGAGATTAACTATGAACAAGAAAAAGGAATGTAGTCCAAGGTTTATTATTTCCTTCACTTAATAAATTTGGTCCCCATTTTTCCTTGTTTTAATTGATAGGATTAGATATGATTCTCTAATTTCACAGTGCTACTTGATTTCGAATTCCCCTTGCTCAAGAACTCTTATCTTCTCCTAGTTCCTTATGTGACCATCATCCTATAGTTCATACAACATTCATCAAGCTGGGAGCTGAGTTAATGTGGACAACCAATCTAGGACAGTCAGTGAGTTGTGAATGTTTGTTTTCAATCCCTTTACATCTAAGTAAGGGAACAAACCTGTTTTCTGAGAGGTTCTGGTCATATTTTTTTGGATTAATTGAATATTTTTTGACATGTGAGCAGAGAGTGACTCATAAATTTTGCAACCTTTCTTCCAATCTCATCTTCTTGCTTCTGTAATTTATATTGCTTTCGTGCAAATTAGTATCAACTTGAATATCATTGTTCCGTCCTACAAGTATTTGCTATATTTATTTAGTAAAGTCAGAAAAGTTTTCCCTAATAATCTTCCGTGTGATCTTTGAGTGTAGAAATCATTTGAAGAGGCAATGAAATCTGTAGAAAAAGCTAAAGCATTTGATGACAAACGATGAAAGAGGTTCTGCTATATAGTTATTTGTTTTTGTCGACGGGTTCGAAATTGCTCCTGGAGAAACCCTGCATCATCATGCCTTTGTGAAACGGAAATAAGCTATTGCAATTTGCAAATGGCTGTCAAAATTGCTCCTTTTTATAGAGAATTTTGTAAGAGGTTTGAGCAGCTATGCATCTTTGTATATATACGAAAGGAATTATATTGGGTGGCATTCCTGTTCTTTGTATCATGTAATATTATAATTATAACCAAATAAAATTGTGAATAGATGTAGCCTGTAGATAGTCAAATAAATACAACTCGATTTGCCTGAAGTATATAGAACTGGATTTCCAGTAGAAAAAGCCAAAGCTTCAAAGGGTATTTTCAGGGTTGTTTGGTGTGTTATATAAAGTATAATAATCTAAGGAGCATTATTTTATCCCATGTCTGGTTGGAGGTATTACGTAGTCGTTGAATTATTTATCCCACCATTTTTGCCTTAGTGATGGGATAAGTTATATATACAGTGAAATAACTTATCCCAAGATAACATGTTACCAACTAAACAGCCTACACTGAAAAGCTAGTAATTTTATGTGTCTTCTTGAACGAGTGAAGTGCATCACGGATGTGGAGCACGAACGCATAAAACTTTTTGCTTTTCCTTTCCCTCCCTCGCTTATAGTTACTTCCTATTCCAACCAATTTCTAGTTAATGCACCCATAAGAACCCGACAATCCCCGTATGGAGCCACCGTCGTTTCGTCTGGCATGAACTCTCAGGACCTCCGAGTACGACAAAGATAAAGGAGACAAGGCTCACCTCCCCCTACTTTGTCAATCACAGGCGTCTCGTCTATTCTATTCTCGAAAGCATGTAGACAGAAGGCCCTTTTCTCGGACTGTAACTCTATCCACCATGCCTAGGAAACAGATAAAGTTTAAAGGAACACAAGTGAAGGCAATAATCTTTAGCACCTCAAAACTAGAATATCTCAAAGACATAAAATACTTTTAACCTTGCTCTACTAAATGTTTCATATCCTCTTGATTTCTATTCCTTGACTAGGAAAAAGCAGCTAAAGAAAGCGCCTCTACTAGGATATGATCCCAACCAAATGAGATAAAGTCAAGGTCCACAATGAAACAAAATCTATAACTCACGAATTGCAATAAGCAGATGCCGCAACTTCAGTTAGAAAGACAAAAAAGTTCAGACACAAACCACTAGTGCTGCTTAGGGACATGCAGCATGAGATGCTGACCAGAAACAGTTCTCTTGCATCTTTAACACCAAGGTGAACGTCACCCACAATGGTCTGTCGTGTTATATCCTTGTTCAAGTAAAACTGCAACTAAGGCAAGCCATTTTTTTCCATCTATGTGGAAAGTACAGAACACACACCCAATGAAAGCAAATTAGAGAGCACTTTATCTAACAATCATCGATATCATTTTACTATGAAAAATGATGAAGAAAAGTATGCACAGATTCTTCATATGTAAGGATAGATTAGCTTTAGACTTCTGTGAAGTCATAATAATGGGTACATTTTCTAGCAAAAGTCTGCTGATGGAACAAACTTTTAATGTCATGCAAGACAAAATCGAAAAGAAAGGCAATTTATAGCAAGTTCAAACTAATCGTATCTCATGGAGATATGAAATCTTGCCAGCATTCCTCTTGTGAGCTAGAACCTCGCTAATTAACATAGCAGTAGCTCAGTGTACGAGGAGTACTAAATAATTCTTGCTTCAAAGATGGTAATTTTAGTCCTCTAAGCAGGGAATCTGTTCAATATTTTTATGGTAAGTTCGTGTATAGAAATCTTACTATCTGTAGAACTAGGTCATAGTTACATTTGTAAACTGTGTAACTAGAACCGAGTCAAAATAGAACTAGTACATTCAAACCATAAGGACATGCTTTAAGGTAGAAATAATGATGGTTGATGTAAAGCTGATACCTAGATTGACAATTGAACATTACTCAGCTCTATATGCAATAACATTCCTCAACAATGTGCTTCCAACTTCACAAACTTCATAATTGCTTCCATTTTCACGAAAAATGCTTTCAACCAGCAACAACAACAACATACCAAATGTATTCTCACAAGTGGGGTCTGGGAACTGGGAAGGGTAATGAAGTGAAAAAAAACCCAGTACTTATTGTTAGGTTAAACCAGTACGTTAGCAACTGAACCACACATTTTCACAGGAAAAAAACAATCAAGTCAGACACACTCTTTTTGCGGGTTGGTTTACTTAGCAGCTGTGCTAATTCCTCTTTAATATCTCGCACAGAAAGCCTATGACCTGATTCTATCTCGAGAGCACTTTTCTTCTCAAATGATTCCTTGCAAAGAATTGGTTCTACTAACTTATAAAGGAAATGTTTTCTGAAAGCAACAGTTCAAATTAGTGCTAGGTCTTTGAGATTAAGATGGACCCCGAAAGATCTTTACACAGGCAGCCTTTGAGTCAGCAAGTGACAGAAAGAAAGCATTGATACCTCTCACCAAGTACCAGATGAAACTAGGGGATGAACTTTCCAATCCAGCACAGAAAGTACGTAGAATTTTAAGAGACCATGCCCATAGTTGAAACTACCAATAGATGAAAATATAGGTCGAACAATATTATTCTGAGTCATTGAATCAAGACATAGCGCAACTGCTCTTTAGTTGTATGTAGCAGTTGATTCCCTTTCTATTTGGATGTATGCTAAAATTCAAGAAAAATAATAAGTAGAATGTTAAGCATTCAAGATGTTTGGGTGAAGTACAAAATTTCAGTGAGTACCTTGTGTACAGTAGAACACAGTAGAACTGCAATGCATAAGCAATAGAACTACTTACACCAATAGTTGATACACAGCTAAGTACTTAATTTATCGAATCATTTATATACGACATGTCAAGTGCATGGAATACATCTTTTAGCCCATGGATAAATGGGATGAGTTATAACTTTCTTAACAATATTAGGTGAAACAAAATTAGTTAGAGAATCAATAGAAGGACAAACCTCAATAGACTTGCAATTTACAGATAGATCAGGACAAAATATAGCTGAGTTGTCCCTTCCTGTTTGGAAACTTGAAACAAGGGTGTATCGAAAGCAATTAGTTTTCTTCTAAATCAAAATGTATGTCTTGGAACTGAATATATCCTGTACTATCTAATTTCCTCCTCCACATGTCAGGGGTCAAAACATCAAAAGATTTGTCGAAGTCCCAACAACGAATGGCTCCATCAACAGCCTTGTCAAGAAGTAAAAGATGACCCCCAAAGCAATGGATATGGGAAGTGCTGGCAAGGCATGTCGACACACAGCTAACAGTATAAGCGTGCACCCTAATCCAGATATAATAGCGAGATAACAAGCATAAACAGTCATCAAATCATACATTGCAGCTCTCCCCACCAACACACTATAGAAAACAAAATCTCCTAAACCAAGCTTTATCCCCCTCCCTCTCTCCTCCTCTTCCTCAGTTTCTCTCTCCAAAACCCGACTCAGATCACTCTCATTACTTTCTCTTATCTCTTCATTAGCCACCGGTCTCTCTCTTTCAGTACTGCTACTACTACCCATCAGTGGTAATGTCTCCCCCTCAATTTCAACCTCTCTTACACCATCAATCCCTTCACTTGCTCCCCTCATCTCGTTCATACCCCTCCCATTCTGAACCACATTTTCACTACTCGACATAACCTGAAGCTCAATCGGGTCACCATCAGAAACCCCAGCTAACAAAAGCCCTAAATTTGATCCTCTATTCCCTGCTCTTGAACCTACATTAGGCCGGGCCTCGTACACCAAAGCAGGTAACTCTTCATCCCTACTAGAAGCCAGCTCCACCAACATCTTCAGCGGTCCACCGGGAGCTAAAACTGCAACAAGATCATACAAAGCAAGTGCAACAAGCACAACCCAAGTTGTCCATTCGGGTAATTTCGTAAACCAAGCTGCTACAATAATCCCTAAGGCCACCATATACATTTGGTTAAGCAAAATCGGAACCCCTTGTGAAAACACAGATATAACCCCCAAAATGGTGAAATTGAAAAGGAGGAGACAAAAAGTGAAGGAATCAATTGGGATATTGAAATGTTGAATAAGAGATAGAAAAATTGACCCACCCATTGAACCAAGAACGAAGAAAGCAGAAAAACGGATGTAATATTTCAGAAAATTAGTGAAACGATAGTAATAGAGAATTACAAGAAGGAATGTTACAAGGGTTATGAGGACTACAAAAACGACGGCGTTTAAAACAGCTCCTTCGAGCTTTTGTGTAGTAGTATCGGAAGGTGATTCGAGGTATACGAGGTTAGCAGCTGTACGGATGACTTGCTGGTTGTCGGAGGAAGATGGTGAAGAAAGGGAGTAGACAATTAGGACAACGAGGAACATGCAGATGGATACTGGTGACATTACTCCGATGATCTCTACTCCGATCGTTTCCAGAATGCTGCCGCCGTCCATTTTCAGGTCGCCGGCCGCCGGTGGTAGTGGTGGTTTGGAAGGGTAGAAAGGGAGAGAAGGGAGTGGTTAAGTTAATCTTAAAGGTCTGTTTGGGAAAAAATCACAGTAGAATTGAATTTGGCGTAACTAGCAAGGGGTTGTTTGGTTTGTGAGACAAAATGAAATATTTGTAATATGCGACATAATCAGTTAAATCTCATAAGTTATAAATTACGCTTATAGAATATCATGATAAATTAAAAATCTCGATCGTGAATATACTTAGAGTATAAGTAAAACGTGATATACTTGTGAATTTAATTTGTAAAATTATAATTGTGAAATTCAATCTATAAATTGAAAAATGACTTTAACATTGCACATATTTATTTATAGAATTCAATTATTATTAATGTGAGCTCACATATTTACAATAATATTCGCCTCGTGATTTTTTCTTAAATTTAAATAAATAGATTTTAGTATTTCATAATTAACTCACAAATGATAATGTGTCACGAAATAGAAAGCACTAACATCATAAAGTTTTTTATAAATATAATACTAGTAATATATTACTCCCTCGGTTTAAAAAATAATAACCTACTTTTCTTCTGGGTCTGTTTGAAAAAGAATGATCTATTTTCTTTTTTGGCAAAAACTTTAATTTCAATTTTTCACATGGAATATTTAAGGCTACGAGATTATAAGGTATTTTGGTATATTTAACAATAACTTTAATTTAGAACCACAAGATTGAAAAATCTTACTTCTTTTCTTAAACTCCGTGCCAAATCAAACGAATCATTCTTTTTTGAAAGGGAGAAAGTATAAGATTGAAATGATAAACCAACATTTATTCAGGAGATTAGGAGATTGATTAAATTGATTTTTGACTTTTAATTTATAAATGGCTTAATTCATAAAGAGACACCTAAACTTTTCTCATTTTTCACTTAGACACCTAAACTAAGACAAGTTCCTAATAGACACCTCATTTGCTCAGATTTGATCCCATTAAACACTTTTATCCTACTTGGTACTCTCCGATACTTTTTTTTAATTTTTCAGCCAAAAATAAATAGTTGCGGTCTAATTTTTTTTTCCATAAAAGTAGGATCTCAAAATTCTCAGTTATCCAAAAAAAAAAATTTCCATAAAAGTAGGTTCTCAAAATTCTCCGTTAGCCATATGCGGAAAAAAAATTATTACAATTTTAAATAAAATTTTTTTGCACATGGTTAACTGAGAATTTTGAGAATCTACTTTTATGAAAAAAAATTTTTTTGGACCGCAATTATTTATTTTTGGCTGAAAAATTAAAAAAAAAGTACCGGAGAGTGCCAAGTAGGATAAAAGTGTTTAATGGGATCAAATCTGAGCAGTTGAGGTGTCTATTAAGAACTTGTCTTAGTTTATGTGTCTAAGTGAAAAATGAGAACAAATTTAGATGTCTGTTTATGTATTTGACCTTTATAAATCACAAGGTCAATAATAATGATCACATATTATTTTTAATGTTATATAGTCATATGGAGTATATATTGTCTCATAAAAGACAATAAATAAATAAATTCATATAAATCAAGGAACCTAGTTAACAATAATGAATAATAGTGAAGAAGGACGAAGTAACAATAAAGTCAATTTAAACAAATTGAATAAATAAACCATTAAGATCTAATTGCTTGAAGTGTTAAGGTCTTCCGGAAATAATAATTTTATCTGTATTAAGTAGTGATAAGATTTCGAAAATTCTAGTTATTAAGATAAATCATAATATTATTTGATGAAAAATTGATTGTTCGAAAACAATCTCTTTATTTTTCAGAAACAACCTTTCTATTTCTATGAGATAATAATAAAATCCGCGTACATGTTATTCATGCACACCTCACTTATAAAATTTCATATGATATGTTATTATCATTGTCGTATTTGATTAAAAATTGATTAATTTGAATTTGCATCGAATAAATTTAATAATTAATAAATTGACCATATAAGGATCATATTTTATTTTCATGCTATACGTTAAAATATTTTGTTGTGGAATCTTCTCAAAGAACCTAAAACCCTTCCGGCCTATCTCCTTTATCTTCTCCCTCCATTTCTACTGTACCATACAATGGCTACCACCGTCATCAGCACGCCGACCACCACCTTAAAGCCGCCGTCAACCACCGCTTACTCCTCCGTGAAACCTAATTGTATCACTTTCTTATCCTACTCGCGCTGTGGACGGAGACACATTCCATTGCTCCCCAGACGGTGTCGTATTCACCACTCCGCTAACCCAATTGTTCAATTGCGGCACCGGTCGGTTGAGAAATTTGTCATCTTTGCTTCAAATGAGGATGTCGCTGAGGCTGCTGAAACGGAGACTCAGGAACCGGAGCTGGTACAAGAATCCAAACAGGAGGTACATCAATTGTATCCTACATTTTGTGTTCTGGATGTCTACAAGCTCAATTAACTATGCTCACAGCTGAATTAGTTGGTGTGCTGTTTGTATCTATGCTTGATATCTAGATAGCCAAACTAAGGCTTCATTTAATATTGATAGAATATATAAATGTGCCCTTTAATTTCTCCTCAGCTAACAATGCCTTCTAACTTTGGGTTTGCACAATTAGCTGCTTAAAACTTGTGTAAAATTGAGCAAGTAGGCACATGCGTCCTACGCGGAAGTTTCACATCTATGTGGCATATACCATGTACGACACATTTGTTTAATTGTTCAACTCATATAAGCTGCAGTGTCTGTACTTTTATGTATTATACCTTTAAAAGACAGTTTTGTAACACTATGTGGACAATTCCAGAATTTGGTGTTGATAAGTTTCATCATAAGTAGAGTAGTCTATGTTATCCTCTTCCATTTATTAAGGGCCAGTTCACAACTGTGTCCCACAAGGCTTAGACAAAAAAGGGCAAGCCCCGTGCACTAAAGTTCCCTCCATGCGCAGGGTCCGGGGTATTGTATGCAGCCTTACCTTGCATTTCTGCTAGAGGTTGTTTCTAAGGCTTGAACTCACAAGACTTGGACAGATAAGAGAATTCCTGCTGGACTGGACCTTCATCGACAGCTAAACCATACATTAGGTGCTAGATTATCCTCTTCCTTTACATGGAGTTCTGACAAACTATGAGTTGGCGTTTCACTAATATTAAGAAGCACTTGTTTCGTTTATCCCTGATGTTTAAGGATCAAGTGAAAAACTACTTAAGTTGGTACTTTTCTTTCTGTTCCTTTTTTATATAGTAGCGGGTTACTTTATGTTGCTTGTGGAAGCTTTTCCATTAAGTGTTCATAAATGCAGCCTGTATTTCCTGTTTCAGAAATTGCAAAAGGGTGAATGAACTTGGGATTTTCATAGACCTTAGTTGCAACAAATCCCTTCCTCCAAAAGCTTATTTCCTTGTAATATTGTGATTGCAAGAGTTTTTTCCAAGTGAAAGTCAACAAATCATCACTACACCTCAAATTCTATGTTAATCGAACTCCAACCTATAAATGGTACATTTCTCTGGTTCACTGCCAAATGGTGGGTGCATTACCTTTGAAGACCTAGTTTATGGCGGGAGGAGAACCTTCTAGGTGATTGAATATAGCAAGTCACTGAAGCTGTTTTTTTTTTTTGACACTTGCACCTTGGCTAATATTCACGGGATACGTGCTACCTCCACCAACAACTAGTACCAGGAAAAGTTTGTGATCAGTGTCATGGTTGATGTTCGAAGTTTAAGTCATGTTTTCATTTGTTTCATTTACCAGAACTTTTGCAAGGAGTGAGAAAGTTGGCAGGGGTCAATGCTAAGTTTGACATTTGTAGAGGGTGCTCAGTCACAGTTGTGAAGCTTAAAGATTATTTGGCAGAGGATTTGATCACCAAACATCTCCCTAGAAGACTTCACTAGATATTATGCTTAGGTAACTTCTTAGAAAACGTGGCTGGGAGAAGACATTGAAGTTCTGTGAGTAATTTTTTTCTTTGATAAGGTAAAATTTTATTGATGAAGGTACCAAGATGAATACAATTACAACGCCACAGCTGCAGATTCAAAAAGACTTCTACATATCACCTAAGTTCTCTGGAAAATCCATATATTGATACAAATTTTCCAGCACATTACTCTTACTCCAGAAATGCAAATATAATAAACAACTATTTTTAATTCTGGAGATATGGTGTCTTTTTCCTTCAACGCAGAATGTATTACTCTCTAGCCAAATTATCAATAAAACACATAAAGGGATTGTTCTCCATATAGACAGATGACACTTTGCCATCTTCTGAAGTTGCCAAGTCTCCAGCAGATTCTTAACATTTAGGGACATTGCCCATCTGACACCATAACAACAGCGTTCCAGTATGATCTCATCAGTGGAAGCTGAAGAAGAGAAAAATATTGACAACAAATAGTAGAGATAACCAAAGTAAAAAGGAACAACAACAACAACAGTAAATTGGGACCATCTGACACTATACAACAACATATCCAGTGAAATTCCACAAAGTAGGGTCTGGAGAAGGTAGAGGGGATGCAGCCCATATCAGTACCTTGTTTCCAAAAGACACTTGGCTCAAAAATATCTACCCCAAGTAAAGGAAGAAAAATAATAGATATAGAATATGGGCTAAAGCGAAGAGCAATGTCAATTCTACTAGAAAAAATAAATAAAAGTAGCAACATAATCGAAGAGCAATGACAACACAACCATAGCAGTACGATTAATCCTATGACAAAGCTAAATCCATCACAAGGCAAGACTACATTCTACCCCTACTAACCTTCTGTCCCAGTACGTGACCTCCGCTCCTTTTTATCTAAGGTCATGTCCTCGGTGATATTAAGCTACACCATATCTTGTCTAATCATCTCTCCCCAATACCTTTTTGGTCTACTCCTATCACTACGCGTAACCCCTAAATCAAACCTCTCGCACCTCCTCATTGGGGTGTTGACACACTTCTTTTGCACATGCCCAAAACATCTCTTGTTTATGTATTTAAAAGTCGGTCCCAATATTATCTTGCCACTTTGCAATGAATAAATAGATGATTGATAGTTCGTACGCTCTGTGAGTGATGATACGATGAACTTAGGGGGTTGGCTAGAATCAACAAAGTCCAGATCTGATTTTTTGCTGGTCCCTAGTGGGTAGATTTATGTGATATGGCATCAGACATTCCGAGGAGCGTTGGCATATGGCCACAGACCTTGCAACATGGAGAGTTCCAACCATAGTGAAATTCTAGGACATAAATGAGATGTATTTCCTGGCTAAATTTTTATCTTGAGTTGAAGCAGAATAAATAATTGGTATTTATGACTTATGAGTGTTTCAATGTTGATTAAATGGTTTTCTGGTAAACTTATTACTTTTTGTGCACATGATTAGATGCAGTGTATTGACAACTGGATTTATTTCACTATCATACATTATACACGAGGCACAAGCTTCCCTTGTGTTTTTCTTTAATATGGTGGTGTTCGCGTCAGCGTGCATGCACCTCGATTATTCCACTAGGTACTGGATCTGCCCTTCCAGGTTTAGACAAATAAGAAGAGTTTCACTTCATGTATTTCGTCTTTGTAACTTGTTTGTAGGCTCACAGCATCTGCACCTAGGCCATAGTTCAATACAAAGGTAATAAAATACTGGTAGATGAACATCATGAGTTTATATTTTGGCGGCAAACCAAGTCTAGTATAAAGTGGAGAAAGGTAAAAGGGTGTCCGACTATCCATCAAAAGGCCAATATCTCAATTGTGTAGAAAACTATAACATTTTGATATAAAGAAAGTTTTCATGTTACTGGCTGGAAACTTTTTCTATCTCCGTCCCAATTTATGAGTTAGTTTGACTTGGCTTGGAGTTTAAGAAAGAAAGTAAGACTTTTAAAACTTGCGGTTTAAAATAAGTCATAGATGTTTATGTGACTATAAATCATCTCATAAAGGGTAAAATAGATATTTTAAAATTAAATTTTACTAAATATAGAAACATGTCCTTTTCTTTTTTGGTACCAACTAAAAAAGAAAGTGAGTCATCATATAAAATGAGACAGAGGGAATAGTATTTTCTGTCAATGCATTCAGTGACGTTGGGCTTGATCTCTGGCTTAGGTGTGTTAGAAGCACTAATTATTAGGAGATTATGCATGTGGATAGCAAGTGAGATGTCTTCTTATGATGTACCTCTATAAGATTCCATGTGAGATGTCATCTTTACTTCTCCACAATAACTACATAACTCACACTAAGGGGTCTCTTGATTTACATCTAAACATACCAGATCTAGTAAAATATTTTAGTAAATGGATTGTTGCGTGAATAATGATGTAGGATTATTCGATAGTGAACAATAACGAGGATTGTTATGCATGGAATGCCTTCTTTAAGAACCCTTTGTATTTAGATACTCTTATCTTGGTATCGCTAGTACACCTATTCCAATTTTACATTTTATCATGGATAAAATAATACATAGATTACACATAAGTTATACCAGTATTAGTAATCAAGAGTTTGGTGCCGTAGACAAAACAGTACATTAGTTGTGTTAGCCCTTAAGTGGGACACCAGTCAGTGCATTACACATCTGTGATCAGTGTTTAAGGTTGCAAACAAACATTATATTAGTTACTTGTAATTTTATGCCAGGAATATAATAACTTTTGATGTGGGTCAGTAACATACTGCAATCTTGTCTCGTCTATCAGGGTTTACCAGCTACTTGCAGCTCACATATGTGGAGTTCATTAGAGAGAGTAATTCGACATTTAATATTGACCTGTGGCTACCCCCTTCTCCTCACTGTGTGTTCTTTGCCTTTGAGTGATAAAAAGACATAGTTTTCCTCCAGCATGTACTGGGTGTTGTTAGATGCAATTTTTTCTGTATATCATGCATATCATGTGGGTTTATATAAGTGAAATGACATATGGTCTAGTGGTCAATGAAATGGTGGAAAACTGAGGTCTCCGGTTCAAATTCCAAAGGAGGCAAAAGATACTAGGTGATTTCTTCTCTTCTCCTCAAGGATTGTTGTGCGTAAGCTGGCCTGGACACCACTGTCACACACACAAAAGAATAACGTGTTTAATATGTCTTATTGGTTTGTTTCTTCATCCACTTATATCCTTTTGTCAGCATGTACGTTCTGACTAAGCTGATTGGTGCTGTGGTTTGCCTTTATAACTGAAAACTTGACATGCTGGAGTTCAAAGCGTTCCAATTCTCTTGACCACTTGTTGAAATGTAGTGAAATGTGTATATTCTCACCGTTGAACAGGAGAATTTAGATGGTGCTGCTGCTGAAGAAGCTTCGGATGAAGGTGACAATGCAGCTGCGGAGGAAACTTTATCGGTCGTTGCAACTTCATTGGAATTGTACAGAGATGCTTTAGCAAATAATGACGATTCAAAAGTTGCAGAGGTAGAAATTTCCCTTAAGTCCATAGAAGATGAGAAAAATGAACTTCAGACAAAAGTAGCCTCATTGACTGAAGAATTGTCAAGTGAGAGGGACCGGGTTCTTAGAATCAGTGCCGACTTCGACAACTTCCGTAAGAGAACAGAGAGAGAAAGAGCTTCTCTTGTGACGAATGTGCAAGGGGAAGTTATTGAGAAACTTTTGTCTGTTGTGGACAATTTTGAGAGAGCAAAAATGCAAATCAAGGTGGCAACAGAGGGAGAGGAGAAAATTAATAATAGTTATCAGAGCATTTCTAAACAATTTATGGAAATCCTTGGATCTCTTGGTGTTGAGCCTGTGGAGACAGTTGGGAAGCCATTCGACCCATTGGTAAGTTTCTCACCCTTGCCTCTATTTACAAAAAGACAGATGTATTCCAACATTGACACACAGATGCTTGAGTATTTTAAATCTTCCGTGCAGTGTGGTACTTGTTTGAATAGATAGGTAGATATAGGTTGTATTGTTAGAGAAAACAAAGTTTTGAGCTGCCATCTTCTGTTGTTCATGTAGTGATTCTGCTATTTGATCCTTGGTTTTAATGCAGGCCAGTTCCCGAGTTGGCTCAAAATTCAGTCGAATTATTGATGAACTTTTTCAAAAGCTGTATAACTTCTATTCGGTTTTTAGGAAGACTTAGACCTGATTTTAAGCTCAATTTAAATCAGCATTCTTTTGAGCCAACTCGGTGAGTTGACAATGTATAGACTTATGGCATTCTTCATGAAGGGACAAAACAAGAATTTGTTCCCTTTTAGTTGTATAACAATCTAACAATGAAATCTGTTTGCGTCACACCTTGTTATTGTAATGTTGGAGAAAGCCTTTTCAGTAGTTTCATGCCAATAGGTGAAACTGTATAGCTTGTCTCTTATTTAGTATTGATTGGTCTCCCCCTGATCAGCTGCATGAAGCTATAATGCGCGAGGATTCCTCAGAATTTGAAGAAGGTGTTGTACTTGAAGAATATCGCAGAGGTTTCAAAATTGGAGAGAGACTCTTACGTCCCTCCATGGTGAAGGTGTCAGCTGGCCCAGGGCCATCAAAGCCAGAGACAACTGAGCCTAAAGAAGAGGAGCAAAACGAAGTTGATGAGAAGAGTGAGGAAGGAACTGCTGAAACACCAGGTGATGAAGGGACAGATGAAGGAGGTAACTAACTACCAGGTGAGGGATGTAACCGATGATTTCGCTTTTGTACAAGCATGCGTAAAAACGTATTTACGCGTTGATCGAGGTTGGGATAGGTTTTGCTGATATACCTTACAATTTTCATTAATCACTGTTTGTTTGAGAGGACATCATTTTAGGTCAGTTGGCTTATGAGTGCTGTCTTAAACATTATTTTTTAGGCTTCGGATAGTGAGGATTCATATAGCTGACGCCAACTAGCTTGGAATCGAGGCATAGTTGTAATATTCTGGAAACAAGTGAGGGCTGAATGTCATGTGCAAATGTGACTTGAATTTGAACTTCACTCTCTCTAGCCAAATGTGTGAAAAATTACACTGCTTCCACTCATGCTTAGATTAATAAAATCATCAAAGCACTGATCGTTTTCTTTTTTTTTTTTAAATTTTTTTTATGTAATAAAAAAACGAAAAGAAAAGATTTGCCACCATTGCTTTTAGATCTTCCATAATTTTTTTTTCTTCAAAAAATAATTTGCACGCTCAATCAAAACACTAGAAAACAAAGAAGTCAAAGATTTTTTGAGTGCGCACATAGTAAATGCAATAGCTCATAAATTATGAGTTTGACCGAGAAAGCATGTATGGAGTTTGAACTTGAGATCCTCATCATGAGAGATTTTTTGCTCAATTTAGAGTAAAAATCGACTCTAAATTGCAAACCATAAACATGGATGGAAGAGAAAAACATGAAAAATAAGAAGGGAAAAAAATAAATAAAGAAGTATAAAGTTTCGTACATAAATTACAAAATAAAAAAGCACATATATTTTATTTCTATCTTAAAGATAGAGAGACTGTTTTCGCTAGATGCTCGATTTAATTTAAAAACAATAAAAAAGGTAATAAAATAAGAAATAACAGATAGTAACATAACAAGATAATAGTAGCAACAAATGAAAAACAAAGAAACTACAAGAGCAATAATATAAATGAATAACGAAAAAACGCATTACTACGTATTAACCTTGCACTATTCGTGGAAGAATAAAATCCTTTTCTAAAAGTGACATTATTAAATTGTGGAAATAATTAGAATTTTCCCAAATTTTGAGGACTAAATCAAATTAATTCCAGGTTAAATATTTCCATTTAGATTATTATAATATCTTCAGGGACCACATTGATATTCATATAAAACTCTAGGTAGCAAAAGTGCAATTCCACTTCTTTTCCTCTATTTACGTTTACCTCAGAACTGGCGGGAATTTGTACTCAGCTAGAACTCCCTAAACCCTCTTCTCCTAACTACGGCGAATTATATGAACACCGGCAACTCTAAGAAGCGACCGGCGGCAGCAACGCCGTCGCCACAACAGCAGCAGAAGCATCATGCCGCCATGGAAGAAGAGGACCAAGACGTGGACTTTTTCCTCGACGAGACAATGTTTTTCGAGGAAGATTCACAGGTCCTTCGTGAACTCGAAGAGAGCAATGCCATAGCCGAGAGGCTTCAGAAGTGGAAACGTCCTCCTCTATCTCAAGCTTACATCGCTCAGACACAAAGCATTTGTAAGAACATTGTAATTGAGAAACGTTTTTTTCTTAATTTTTTACTGTATGCCCTTTTATTTTGTTTATTTTAGGTTAATTTATAGTCCATTTCTGTTCTGGAAGCTCTTTTTTCGTGTTTCCCCATACTTTGACTTATTTGGTGAATTTGTCTCAATTATGGTGCTGAATATTTAGGGTTTCTGAAGTTATTTCTCTGGTCTTAAGCTTTTTTTACAAAAGATTTCAGGTCACCCCGACTGCTATTTTCAGCAATGTGTGCGGAATTTTTATTTGATTTAATTTGATATTAAAGCGTGCAATTGATGTAATTATAATCTATTTTAAGAACTTCAGTGTATATAACAACAACAACATACCTAGTATATTCTCGTATGGGGTCTAAGGAGGGTAGAGTATACAACCTTATCCCAACCTTGTAAGGGTAGGGAGACTGGTTGTGGTAGACCCTTGGCTCAAGAAGAGATGATAAGTAAGCACTAATAACAAGATAATAAAATAAACAAAATGGAAGAAACAGACAGGGGAGTACTAGATTTAAGATAAAATAAATGTAAGAATGAAACTATTACTCCCGGATGAAAAAGAAAATCGCTCGGCAACCTACTATCCCTCAATCCTGATACTCAATCTCCAACACCCTCCTATCAAGAGTCCCGTCTTTGGTGAGTTGAATTTGTAGCTCATTCTGTCTAATCACCTCAAGATTTCTTAGTTCTACCTCTCTCTCTTGAGGCCATCATGACCAACCTCTCACACCTTTTTACTGGGTCTCAATCTCCCTTATTACATCTTCTCCACCATGGGGGCCAAACCCATGTTGTTAGAATCTTTTTATTCCTAATATTATCTCTGATGGTGTGCCCACATTCATCTCAGTATTCTCATATTTATTACTTTCATTTTATTGACATGAAATTTCTTAATAGGTCAGCACTCTTCCCAAACAACATAGTTAGTTTAACCACCACTCTCTAAAATTTACCTTTCAGTCTTAACACATACTTATCACACAAAACACCGGATGTGAACCTTCACTTCATCCATCCCGTTCTAATATGATATATGACCTCATCGTTAATCTCCCCATTGCCTTGGAATCCTGACCACAAGTACTTGAAACTTCCTCTCTTGGGGATGAGTTTGTACATGGCTTACGTCCTTGTCTGCTTCATTAATCACGTCACTGAACTTGCACTTCAAGTATTCTATCTTAGTCTTGTTCAACTTAAAATTTTTAGACTTTAGGGTCTGCCTCTAAACCTTCAGCTTCACGTTTAACTCTGTGTTTCAATCAATCAATACTATGTCATCTGCAAATAACATGCACCATGACACCTCTACTTGAATGTCACATGTCAGTGTGTCCATTACCAAGAAATAGAGACATGCTAAGAGCGGATCCTTGGTGCAAACCCATTATAGCCCGGAAGTGCTTTGAGTTTCCTCTCACTGTTCTTACTCGAGTCATTTTTCCATTATACATGTTCTTAATCACTCTAATATATGCTACATGGTCATCTCTCACCTCCAACCATCTCCCTAGAACATTGCTTAAGACTTTGTCGTATGCTTACTCAAGGTCAACGAACACTAAATGTAAGTTCCTCTCTCTTTATATTGTATATAGTTGGACTTAATGAGTGATACACCTATCTAAAAGCTATATCTGGATAATGCTCTTTATCTTGGCATTGTTGCAGTTGAGGTTTAGTCCCTTGTATACTTTTTATTTTTAAAATAGTTAAGCTAAGTCAATTCAAGTGTGTGTTTGGTAAGGAAAATACTTTTTTGAAAATATTTTCCCAAGGAAGTACGTGGGTTTCTTATTTGCAGAACTTGTTTTCTTACGTCCACTATGGGATTTGTTTTCGTCATTTTTAATGAATTTGTTTTTCATGAGAAAATATATTCCATAAATTGACCAACACAACATGGGAAAATTAGAAAAAAAATTTCTCCATATCAAACACAACCTGAGTGTTTATATGGGGAAGCTATTTTCGTTTTGTATAGGAATTTGAAGTTCATTTACTTTAAATTTAAGTTGAAGATTCTTAGTTTTGTAGTTCTTTTTAGTTGGTTAATTTGACACTTTCTTATATTTTATTCTTTTCTTAGTTAGTACTCCTGTTAATAAACTGTTCTATACACAACTAAGGAGTATAATTTAATTTTTTTTGTTTTCATTGTTTAATAAGTATTTCATAATTATTAAATATTAGAAAACTTTTAACAAAAATTTGGCTTTTGAAACAAAATAGGAAGAAATCAGCCTACTTTTGGATCTCCCATATTGACATTAGTCTAACGCCATTAATAACTACAAGCAACATCATACCCAGTGAAATCCCACAAGTGGGGTTTGGGGAGGGTAAAATGTACGCAGACCTTACCACTACCTCATGGAGATAGAGAGGTTATTTCCAAAATACCCTCATCTAAAAAATGTCATTCCCAACAACAGAAAATACTAGATATGAAACGACTAGAGTAGACAACAAATGAAAATTATAAAGACAATACAACTAACAAAATAAATGACGGACAATAACAACACAATATATAACGACATGACTACCTCTACTAACCTGCTATATCACAAAGCGCGACATCATCCCACCCTTACTAGCCGTTTAACTTTTTACACTAATATCCACTCCTTTCTATGTAAGATCATGTCCTCGGTACTACAAAGCTGCACCATATCTTGTCTAATCACCTCTCCCAATACTTTTTCGGTCTATCTCTACCCCTCTGCGTAACTCCTAAATCCAACCTCTCGCACCTCCTAATAGGATCGTCAGTACTTCTTCTCTGTACATGCCCAAACCATCGTAGTATCACTTCTCTCATTTTGTCTGCCACAGAGGCCACCCCTAACTTCCTCTGAATGATCTCATTCCTAATCTTATCCCCCCTAGTGTGTCCACACATCTTTTGAACATGTGAGTTTTTGATTGGCCAGCGCTCCACCCCATATAGCAAAGACGGTCTAACCACCATTCTGTAAAACTTTTAAGTTTAGGTGGTATCTTCTTATCACACAATACTTCAGAGGCCAGCTTCCATTTCGTCCATGCTGCCCCAATATGATGTGTGACGTCATCATATATTGCCACTACTCTGGATGATGGACCTAAGATACTTACAATTTTCTCTCTTGAGAATAGCTTGAGTGGCAAGCCTCACTTCAATGTTTGCTTCATCCCTCGCAACACTGAATTTGCACTCCAAGTATTCTGTGTTGGTCCTGCTCAATTTGAACTCTTTGGATTCTAAAGTATGTCTCCGAACCTCCAATCTATCGTCAGCTTTAGCCCGAGTCTTATCAATCATTACTATGTCATCTGCAAACAGCATACATCGTGGAACCCCCTCCCAAATAGACCGTGTCAGCTTATCCATTACTAAGGCAAAAAGAAAAGGGCTCAACGCAGATCCTTGATGAAGACACATCTCAACAGGAAAATACTTTGAGTCTCCTCCCACCGTTCTTACCCTAGTTTTGGCTCCATCATACATGTCCCTTATCACTCTAATATAGACCATTGGAACACCTTTCACCTCTAGACACCTCCATAAGGCATCTCTCGGAACCTTGTCATAGGCCTTCTCAAGGTCAATGAACACCATATGAAGGTTCCTCTTTCTTCCCTATATTTCTCCACTAATCTCCGAACAAGATGAGTTGCTTCGATAGTTGACGGCTCCAGCATGAATCCATTAATAACTATTGACAAAAAATAGAAACCTGTTGTCCTAAAATTTTGAAGGCTTCTCTTTACCAATCAAAAAGAAAACTAAAATTTTGAAGTCTTTATGAGCTCTTGGTATGAACAACAATTATTTTAGTTCCTGAGCTCAATGGAATCTTATTAAGCAAGTTTATCTATTATCACACTTGGTGGAAGAAAATGTATAACTTAAAATAGAGTCACATGCACATCTAATACTTATCTTTCTGTACATATTTGGGTGTTTATTAATGAAGACTTTTGACTTATCCTAAAAAAGGTTTGTGTATTGAGTTGAGGGCAAGATGTACATGTAATCTGTATAAAATTTCAGTGAACAATAAGAAGTGAGATTGTTGGAGGTAAAACAAAAAGGTTTCAAAATAGATCAATTATTTCAATAAGTTCTAACTTTCACATTTGCGTTCTGAAAGTTCTGTTGAAATTTGGTGGTCCTATCTCAGTGTTTCAGCAGCTGGAAATTGACTACATTATTGCAGAGAGCCATAAAGTATTGCTGCCTAATTCTTCTGGTCAGGCTGCCATTTTAAGAATCTTCGGGGTCACGAAGGAAGGTTTGTCGATGTTTAACTCATTGTTGCCATATGCATTTGCAATTCTGTTGTTGCATTGTAAATACGGTGCTATTGATCTGGAAAAGAAGATATGATTTTGGCATTTCAAGTAATATCATAGTCTCCTAGAGGTATAAATGCACATCATGAAATGGGAGTAGTTTTTTTAATTGGCGAAGTAGTTTTTCTTTTAAAAAACAAAAACAATTAGAGCATTCTGGGGGCTGCAAGCTTGTGAGGCATGCTGATACCAAGCTCAATTTGGAACATGGATTTTCTCTTGACTTTATGTAATATGTTGGTACAAATATGAGTTAAAGTTGCATCTTAGTGGATAATCTAAATGTAGTATTTTTCTTTTGTTTTTCTGTTTCTATTTGTTAAATGTGCCATTTCCTTTATAGAAGGAAATTGTAGCTTCTTTTTTAGTATTTTCTATGCTATCATATTACTCTAGATATTAGAAATGAACATGACAAGCTTCAGTAGTACTTGGTAGGGTGAGGAGTGAGTTCAGAAGGAACACAAATAACTTGGAATACATCATTGATGTGTTTATTGAGGTTGACGTAGCTTGTCTTCGACTTACTAAGAAATGTCTGTTTATGTCCTGGTCAGGAAATAGCGTCTGCTGTCATGTACATGGATTTGAACCATACTTCTATATCAGCTGCCCTCCTGGAATGGGCCCTGATGATATCTCCCGTTTTCACCAAATTCTTGAGGTGTTGTTTGCATAAGCATGCGATGATTGAAACTCTTCACTACTTTAGTTTATCAATGGCCAATGTTGCATTTGCTATATTGTTCTTGTTGGTTGGTGTAGAGTAGGATGAGAGAGGCGAATAGGAACAGCAATGCTCCCAAGTTTGTCCGTCGCATCGAAGTAGTTCAGAAAAGAAGCATCATGTATTACCAACAGCAGGCTTCTCAGTCTTTTCTCAAGATTGTAGTGGCATTGCCAGCAATGGTTACCAGTTGCCGCGGTTTGTTTTCTGTCTCACTTATTCACTCATACTATATTGTGGCACACCCTTTGTTGATAGAAATATCAAGAGCTAAGACAGTGCTGGAAAGTAGATATTTACTTATGTTGTTTAGTTGGTTTAATTTAACCCCTTAACTATTTCTTGACTTTGGTAGCTCTCTAGTACTAGTTTATAGATTGTAAGAGAGCTAACAACTTTTACTTATGCTCTCTGTGAGCCGTTTTGTCTCTTCTGTAATTCTGCATCTGCTTGATGCCTTTTAATGAAATATCTTACTTGATAAAACAAAAAGACAGTGCTGGAAAGTACTATTGGATATTATCCCCAGTTGCAAAATGATCAATTTTGTATCAAATTAGTAAACTCGATCACTGCGTTTTCATATATATATAATATATATATATATATATATATATATATATATATTTAAGATTAGAACAGGACCTGTTAAGTTGGGAAGTCCATCAAAAGATCTGCGTCTTTGGTTCCTGCTTGTATTTTGTGGTGCTTATGGATTGTATAGAGAGGAACAAAAGGTTTATTGATGGCATCCCAACTCCTATTTCTTATCTGAAGGGTAGATGTTTGATTATTCTTCTTAGTTGGGTCAAGTACTCCTCTGTAGTTACTGTTGAATCTTCTTTAGAATTTATTAGCTCCATAGATCCAAGTTGATGGTTATGATAGCCTTTTTTTGCCTTCCTGGGAGCTGATAATTTCTTTGTAATGCTTGCATCTTCTTGATGCTTTTTGTTAATGATATCCTTCTTATTTTATCAATAATAAAAAAAAAAAGATTACAACAGAAATTAACTGGCTAAGATATTCATGTTTCAAACTGCAAACAGCTGCAGTTTAGATCGTGAAGTGCTGGCTCATTTCCTTCCAAACCACAAAACACAGCTGAAAGGTTCTCCAATGTCCTCTGTTCATTTCTCATTTTACATCCAGTCCAGCTCTAACAAGTTCTTGGACTGTCCTTGACATTACCCGCTATGTCCCAAAAGTGTTAAAAAGTTTTCTCAATTGAGCAGTTGCGTGGGCTTGTGGGGTATATTTAATATGGCATTTTGCTTCCCAGTCTTGCCTGCTCTTGCTATGTTAGCTCAGTGTAATACTTTAAATTGAGCCATAGTTTAAAATAATATACTTGCATCTATGCTTCCTGTGAAATTTCTCCTTAAGCTGGGGGGAAGCTGGGGCTGGACCTAGGAACAGGGAGAGATGGAGGATCATCCTTTCATGCATACGGTGCACAATGCGGAAAGAAAAAAAATGATAGATGTTTTCAGGATAGGTGCAATTCTGAACAAAAGATTAAGCTAAATTGTATTTTTTTTATTTTGCTTTGCTTTTGGTGTACTAAATTGTACTTTAGGGATACAGAACCAATCCTAGATGTTCTAGGTACCATTTAGGTTTGATTAATTTTGGCATACCCTGTATCTAGTCTCACTCTTGTAAATATAGATTTTCAGTACTACCTAAGTACTAACTTGAATACAAAATGTTACCTGATTCAAAAAAAAAAAACAAAAAATCTCCTTATTCTTCTCACTTAAGTTCACTAGTTGAAATACAAAGAAGAATATGTTCGATAGAATTTGGGTTATGTTCTTCAACATAATTGGATGCACCAGAATTGCGATAAAATGTTCAACTTCTGATTGATTTTATAGAATTGATTCTATTACCAATCCTTTTCCTGCTTTTTCCGCTTGATTGAAATGTGAAATTGGCAGGTATTCTCGATAGAGGTATTCAAATTGACGGCCTTGGTATGAAGAGCTTTCTGACCTATGAAAGTAATGTTCTTTTTGCTCTTCGCTTCATGATTGACTGCAATATTGTTGGCGGCAACTGGATTGAAGTCCCGTCTGGGAAATACAAAAAAGCTGCAAGGAATCTCTCCTATTGTCAATTAGAGTTTGATTGTCTGTATCCTAATGCATGATGAATATATGACCTAAGGGCGCATTCTTTCTATCCATAAGGGATCATCATACGGAACTTCCTTAACGTTTTCTTTTAGCTATTCTGACTTGATCAGCCATTCTCCGGAAGGAGAATTTTCGAAGATGGCTCCATTTCGCATATTGAGTTTTGATATTGAATGTGCTGGTCGTAAAGGCCACTTTCCCGAGCCTACACAAGATCCTGTTATTCAAGTTAGTCCCAGTTTATTCTACATATCTGGATAATAATATCATGTACTTTCCCTGTTGCTGACAAAATTTTAACTTCATTCTAGGTGGCCAATCTGGTTACCTTGCAGGGACAGGATCAGCCATTAATTCGAAATGTGATGACCCTTAAGTCATGCTCACCTATAGTTGGGGTTGATGTTATGTCCTTTGACACAGAAAAAGAAGTATTGCGTGCTTGGAAGGTAAAATTTCTGCATGCAATTTGTAATTTATTTGGATACAATTTCCACCTTTTTCTCTTCTTTTGTGTGGTGGTGGTGGTGTGATAGGTGAGCAGAGTTTTTGTATCCAGCAGTTGATTCTTTCAATTTGGCTTCATGTGATGGCAGTTACCCTTTTAAACAGTTTCTTTTAGCGCGAGAGTTTCACATTGCCCATGTTGTTTTCTGCTCTAGATTGTAATGCACATGCAGAAGAATGGAGCAGGCTGAACAAACTTAATTTGGACAAGTTAGAAGTTAATAATTATGGAAAAAGAAACTGGAAATAAAAACACAAATTAAACTTTCATGGGCTATTTACATTTCCCTTACTTGGCATATGAATTTTGGTTGATTGGTGCTGAGGAAGTGGTGTGACTTCTGATAGTTATATGAACACATAGATTGTTTGGATATGCCATTTCAGTCTGTCATACATTAATTTGCACAATTGCGTAAAACTATTCCCAAATACTTCCCAAAAAACATTTTTTTATAAAAAAGATGTCTCTGCTGTTAGTAATACCACTGACCAGTTTACGTTTTCTTTTAACTTGCAGGACTTTATCCGGGAAGTGGACCCTGATATAATAATTGGATATAACATCTGCAACTTCGATTTGCCATATCTCATCCGGGTAATGATCTTTTTTCCCTTTTTTGATTGGTAAAAGGTATTGTATTCTGGGTAGCGAGCTTCTTATGTAGCTCCATGTTTAAATAATGGCTCCAAAACAATGAACTGAGAGCTAAAGTGATTTAAGATTTGCTGGCAAGCTTAATGGTCGGTTAGTTAATTAGTAGCCAAAAGTGTTGTTTCTTAATTATTCATTGGAGTAGGAGATGAGTACAAAAAGGCCATAATGCAGAGCTCATATGTAAAATTTGGATGTAGCTACACCCAAGGGTATAGCCTAGTTATCAATGATGTTGGAAAGAACTAGGAGGTCTCAGGTTCATATCCTAACAGAGACAAACACTAGGTGATTTCTTCCCATATTTCTATCCTTGGTAGACAGAGTTACTTGGTACCTATTGCTGGTGGGAGGTGACATGTATCCGTGTAATTAGTCAAATGTGCACCCTCAAGATGGCTCAAACAACAACAACAACATATCCAGTAAAAAATGGCTCAAACACCACTGTTATTTAAAAATAAAAATAAGTTGTGATTTAGCTGTGAAGCTGATGGTGGAACTGAAGTGGAAAATATTGTTTCTTCCCATCTCAAAAGAGATTTGGAAAGGCGAGGTCAAGTTTTTTTCCTCATGTGTATTGTTAAACTATTTTGAGACATTTTATCTTCATGTCAGAGAGCTGAAGTCTTAGGGATGGCAGAATTTCCTGTGCTTGGGCGCATCAGAAACAGCAGGGTTCGTGTAAAAGATGCAACCTTTTCTTCAAGGTCATATTATATCTTTTTGGTTGTTATCTTCTGTTTGTTTAGAAGCACTTTTAGGTTTCTATTTATCTGTAGGTAAAAATATTATCAGTACAAAACGACATTCTTTTCACTTGGTGTCTGCTGACTATATTTGTATCCAATCATTGGTCTGTTCAGTTTGCATTTATATTCCATCACCGTCTGGGGTTTCTGAAATATGGCATTGTATACTAACCTTAAATGTGTTTCAATTAGCTGCCGCTTATCAGAACCTTTCAATTATTTTTCCTTGTAATAGGTTAGTAAAATGGGGTAATTGGGATCTCCCATATTTTTCCTCCTAGAGCATTTTTCATCTCCAAAGATGGACTTGCAGCACTTCTTAATTCAAACATTTCCCAAAGAATCACACTACTGAAACTCAATTATCTGTCTTCAACTATTTGCTTGTGATCATAAAAGCAAATTTCCCCGAGGCTATGCTGAAACCAATTTATTCTTCATTTATTTGTTTGTGATTAGGGCTGTCAATTGGATGGGTCAAAATGGGTTGAATTAATAAAATAACCAGCCCCATAGTTATTTGGGCTGAATTATGGGTTGGGCCGAAATGGACTAAAAAGCATATCATAACCCAACCCACCCAATTCTTTCTATGTTTTATCCTTGTTTGTTTTATAGTTTCTTATTACCTAACAAAACTGTTTTTTTTTTCTTTTACTAGAGCTATGTATATGTATCAAATTAAAAATGTCCCTTGAAAACATTTTGACAAAATTTCTCATGAGTTAATATGGGCATCGACTAAATTTTGATAGGCTGAGTTAATAAATGAGTGGGTAAACTTGGCCAATCATGCTTTTCGTGTACTAATTTTGCCACTCCTATTTGTGATCATCAAAATCTAAAAGGAAAAATATTCCTAAGGGGAACAAATACATGCAATTGAGTTTTGCGTTTAGTGGAGCTGACTACATCAAAAAGAAAAAAAGAAGAACTTGAGAAGCTATGGACTGATATATGCGTTTTTGTTGCAGACAGCATGGGACAAGAGAGAGTAAAGAAATAACAATAGAAGGGAGAGTTCAATTTGATTTATTACAGGTTTTGTTCATTATGGCCGTATCGATAAGCTGTACTAATTTCTGTAGAAAGAACTTTAGTAAGGAAAACAGTTTAATGTCTGTATATCTGTTATTCTCTTGTTTCTCAGGCTGTGCAGAGGGATTATAAGCTAAGTTCTTACTCACTAAATTCTGTCTCGGCACATTTTCTTAATGAGCAGGTTTGATTTCGCTCTTCTATCTAGAGTTTCTTGTCACTTACTCCTACATCTGCCTACAACCATGTACCTTCTGCGAATTTTATATGATTTTGAGCGATGATCCTATATGCGCTCTTGTTTATGTTCAAGCTTTTCAATGCTCTTTATTTTTGCTTATGCATAATTAATTGGTGTTGTGTGTAGGACCCACTATAGGAAGCACTACATGAGTTTCTTCATTTCTAGTGCTCTAATTAGTGACTTGATTAAAGTTGGAGGGGTTCCGTCCATACCACCTCTCTACTTATGTTCATAACCAAGTTTGACTGATTTCAGTAGGGCCATTGCTCATGTATATTAAATATGGCATACGTAGGCCTTGCGGTAATGCTATGTAGTTTCCTTGTGCACAGGGTTGGTTAGCTTGAGGGATTACATGTGTACTGGTTATCTTTCTGTTTTTGTTTTGGCATGTTATGTATGAAATTAATGGCTGCAGCTGTGTTTGATCTACATGAGTCAGAAAAGAAAAAGTCTGATTGCGACCTTGAATTCAGTAAAAGAACAGAGGAAATACTCAATTTTGTGCATGAAACATGTGTAAAAAGTTGTGATTTATTTTTCTGCACTTGCATTTACTAAAATCTGATCTTTTCCCGTCACCACAGCATGTACTTATGTAGAAAAGGGTAACTTCTACATGGACCAACTACCAGCTATCACATAATGTTCTCAAGTACCATTGAACAAAACATCATAAATTTAATAGATTTTAAGTATTTCATTTTTGCGTTAGTGTCTACTGGATGCTGCCTAGTTGCAATAGAAGCATGACCAGTTGGAGAGAGAAGATTCCAGTGAACAGGGAGGAGTTGGGGAACTTGCCCCTATTTGTGTCTTGTGTTGATATGGAGACATACAAATGGAAGAGCTTTTTTAGGAATAAAAAGGGAAGCCAGGAATCAAGGATCCGATGCAGAGATCCTACTCAAGCAAATTGCTGTTCAGAGTGGCCATGAAAAGCGACATAGAAGCACACACAGCATCTAATAAGTTTGCATTTTCTTGTATTGCCCATCATTCACCCTCTAGCTCCAGTTGAATAACAACACACCCACTGTAATCCCTCAAGTGGGGTCTAGGGAGGATAATGCTATGCATTTCTTACTCCTATCTTGGGGGTAGAAAAATTGTTTCCAATACTTTCAGTTCAAGAAAACAACAAATCAATCCGGGAAAAAGAAATAACTAAAGTGAAGAAGCCAGAACAAAATACTAAAGATAGTAACAACGTGAAGTCCCACAAGTGAAAAATACTATCTACAACAAAATAATACTATAAATCAAAGCACATGAAAAAACAAATATTAATAGAAATCAAAGAACAAGAAACTACAAGGGTACCATTCAACTACTAGTACGCAAGGATAAGTTAGACAACGCTCAACTACTTGCTAGCCTTCTAAGCTAATTTGTGTCCTCATAGCCTCTTATCTAAGGTCATGTCCTTGGTAAGTCGAAGTTGTGTCATGTCCAATTTAATCGTTTTTTTCCCAATACTTCTTCGGTCTACCATTACCTCTCCTGAAACCATGCATAGCCAACCTCTCACACCTCCGCATGGGGCATCTATGCATCTCTTCTTCACATGTTCGAACCATATCAATCTTTCTTCCCACATCTTCTCCTCCATCAAGGCCATTCTCACCTCGACCTAAATATCATTATTTCTAATCTTATATCTCCTAGTATGCCCACACATTCATCTCAACTTTCTGCAATTTTAATCTTCTGCCATGAGAATTCTTTGACTAGCCAATACTATGCCCCATTCAACACACTCGGTTATTTCTAGCTCCAGTGCATTCTTTTAATCAGTTCTTTGCACTGGTGCACTATTATTTTTATTCTGTAATTTTTTTGTGAAGTTTAATTTCAGATCTTTATCCGGTGAGGCAGAAAGGAAGATATTTTTATCATATTGTTTGACCTTTATTATTAATATATCATTGAATTCGGTGCTATCTGAAAATTGTGATGGAGGGTCTTTTATACCTTTGTTTTCCTTTATTCTTTTATGCCCATAATCTGTCTATATGTCTTGTTTTCCCATCCTCATTCCTATTGAATATACTTGTCTTATTTAGAGCAAGTAATATTTTTCTAATACTACTGCTACGCCTGCAGAAAGAGGATGTCCATCATTCAATTATATCAGATCTTCAAAATGGGAACTCAGAAACTAGGAGGCGGCTTGCTGTATATTGTCTAAAGGTGTATAGTTCCGTTCTTGTTGAAGGATATTGTTGAATTGGATTTAATTGTGTGCTGAGTAATGCTTATTTCATAGAACAATTAGTTCTTTTAGGATTTTTGTAAAGATTTGGACATGCACATAATTTTCTTTAGATAGGTGATATATGTAAAATTCTGCTCCAACAATATTTGGTTTTTAAATTTCTTAATGCTTATAGCAACAGCTCTTTGGTGTAGAACGCTCCACTTAAAATATACTTGCATGTAAAGAAATCAAATATAGTTTAATTGTTTCATCAAAAAGATACTGATTACAACATTCAAGGGTTTGAGCTAGTGGTCAATAAAGATAGAACTGTTATTTGATTTTGATTATGCCAAACATTGATACACCTCTGTCATCCTTTTCCAATATAGTTGGATGTAATTATCGTTTCATGTAGATAATGAGCAATGGGTAGTTTTGGCCAATGACTTATAGAATGTAGTGATTGGAAATCTAGATTGTTCGGATGGAAATCAATTTGCTGATGTGAATATTCAGTCTCACTTAACAAGAAACTGAATGCTTTAGTTCCATTACAGGATGCTTATCTCCCACAACGACTTTTGGATAAATTAATGTTCATTTATAACTATGTGGAGATGGCTCGAGTCACTGGTGTACCTATATCTTTTCTTCTCTCAAGAGGGCAAAGCATTAAGGTTAGTCCTAAGCTTGCTTCATTTTCCTCTAGTGGAAAATTAACTAAGGTTTCATCTACTTGCACTTAATGAAGGTCTTCATCTTAATTATTCAAGTCTCCTCCATCTTTAGGTGCTTTCTCAACTTTTAAGGAAGGCAAAGCAAAAGGATCTTGTCATACCAAATGCAAAACAGGCTGGATCTGAACAAGGAACATTTGAGGGCGCAACGGTAAGAAATTAAGTAACATCCATCATATAGCTGGATATTTTACCTTGCAAAGAAAAGTTAGCACATGCAAAGCTCCTGTCCTTCCAAGCTTTATATTTAGTATACTACTCTGTTCAACATATGTATGGAGTAATAGTTGAGGGTGCGGTCAAGTTGGCCCCAAACACCACGGTTATCAAATCTTAATATCACACATTTTATTTCCTTCGATGTTGATTTCTTAGGTTGAGGGTGCGGTCAAGTTGGCCCCAAATCTTAATACCAACAGTATGTCTTGACTCATATACTTATTCTTGTCAAAATATCTGGACACAGGTTTTGGAGGCCCGGGCTGGTTTCTATGAGAAACCAATTGCAACATTGGATTTTGCATCTCTATATCCATCAATCATGATGGCATATAATTTGTGTTACTGCACGCTGGTAAGTGTTCTTGTTTGAGTCTTGACCATGATATTTCTTTTTTACCTTAAATGCTCAATTGATGTTGGTGAAACCTCAGAATTAAGTGCTGAGTGTTAAGATCTTCACGTTAATGCTTCCAGTTCTAAGTGTTGGTTTTCTTCCATCATGTCTAGGTAACTTCTGAAGAGGTTCGCAAACTGAACCTCCCTCCAGAGTGTGTCAACAAGACCCCTTCTGGTGAAACATTTGTCAAGTCAACTTTACAGAAGGTAAATATAACTGTTGGTTTAATTACGGTATTTATGTTCTTGTTTCGATTATGATAATGTGATTTTGTTATTCAGGGAATACTTCCGGAAATTCTTGAAGAACTACTGGCTGCTCGCAAAAGAGCAAAAGCAGATTTAAAGGTGTTCACTAAATTTTATTCTTCTATATTTTTCTATACTATCTGTTGCTTCCTTTTGCTTTGCATCTTGATATTTGTAGTCATTTTTATCTCAGAAGCCTTCTGAATAATTTCCCTTTTTAACTGAGGGTCTATCGGAAATAACCTCTCTACCCCACAAAGGTTGGGGTAAGTTCGGCGTTCATCTTATCCTTCCCAAACCCTACTTGTAGGATTATACTGGATATTTTGTCGTGTTAAGTCTGTAATTTTTTCCATCTAATTGTTTGAAAGAATTTTGATTCTCGATTTACTGGGAGAGGTTTCTGATCCAACTAGCTTTAGGTTTAATCAAGGAGATCAATCCTTCACATCTAAGATAACATGCAGTCGGCATATGCATATATCTCATATGTTTTTTGCTTCTATGAGAAAGAGACAAGAAATAAGAGAGATGAATAAGCATGGAGAATCCAAAATCTTGCTTTTTTTGGTAAATCAGGATACTTGATTGTTGATTGTGAAGTAGAACTTTTAACTTTTTACTTGATATTTCCTTTTGTTTGTGAAGTAGGACTTTTAACCTTTTACTTGATATTTCCTTTTGTTTGTATATAGGAGAAGGTACACTCAATACCATCCTCCTTTCATTAGATTTAATGGCTCTAAAAATTTCCATTTTAAGCAAGAGATAAAAGGAATTCTTACTGTTTCATTTGTCAGTGTTGTGCTACTGCAACCAAGCACTTGATATATATTTTTACATATTCACATCCTAGCACTGAGCATCTTATTTCCACAACACCAGTATTAGATGCTATTGAGAAATGCAGAATGCATGCGTAATTTTTTTCTTTTGCTATTGAGAAATGCAGAATGCATGCCTAGTTTTTTCCTTTCTTATTTTCTTACCGTTAAAATGAATGAATATGAATTATTTTCTACAGAAGTTTGATTGTCATTAAAACTTTTAAAGTGGCTCTGGGCCTTCTTGGACCTGATATATTATGGCAAGGTTGTAAGATCCATAACTACTTGCAAAGAGCTTTTGAGAGACAATGTAATTTCATGTTATGTAGATTGTCTTTTTTCTTATGTCTTGCATTTGAATAGATGTGCGTATGTATGTTATTATTAAACTAACATCTTCCTCTCTGTTATGTCATATTTGTCAATATTTGATGCAATATGATGTGTAGCTGGATTCTAGCATTCAAAAGTTTCAATTTTACCAATCTCTCTAAACTTCAGTTCAGTTCCTTAAATTTTCGTTTGATCCATGAGAATTCTCAATTTGCCACCGCCATGGCTCCATATCCCGCTTCTGTCTACTGCATTTTGTTTATTACTTTTCTGATGCGTCAAATTACTAAGCCCAATATTTTTACTTGAGTATTATTCTACTCGCCATCTTTTGCATAAATATTTGAGTTATCCTCTGAAATTTAAATTATGATAGTATATTTTGGGTTTCAGGAAGCAACAGATCCTCGAGTCAAAGCTGTCTTAGATGGCCGTCAGCTAGCTTTGAAGGTAATTCTTGTATTAATAGCGAATATCCAATTTTTTAACTGTGTTCTTTCACTTTTTCTTGGCAGATATACGAGTTTGGTTCTCTGTGTTATAGGTACTACAATGACATTAGGACTATAAAGAATCTAGTCAGGTCAATAACTACTGATGTCTTCTGGTTTTCAGATCAGTGCAAATTCAGTATATGGGTTTACTGGAGCTACTGTTGGTCAATTACCATGTTTAGAAATATCTTCAAGTGTTACTAGCTATGGTAATGCAATTATTACTAGCAATTTTGTTACATGCGCTGAGCTATTGAAAGTTTGAAACTTTGTTGTATAAAAAGCCAATTCAACTACTTGTTTTCTGAACGTGCTTGTTCTTCCTAGGTCGACAGATGATTGAGCACACAAAAAAGCTTGTGGAAGATAAGTTTACAGTACTTGGGGGCTATGAACACAATGCTGAGGTACATCATCTGAAGTTATCATACATGTTATAGAATTCCAAATTCCAATCAATATCTTATGGGTGTTGTCAGTGTGTCACTGGTTGGTCATCACTAGATTATTTACTTTTATCAAAAAATTGTTCCTCTAATTGTTATTGTTTTGTGATGTCAGGTTATATATGGAGATACAGACTCCGTGATGGTGCAGTTTGGTGTGCCTAAAGTAGAAGAGGCTATGAAATTGGGCAAAGAAGCTGCTGATTACATTAGCGGGACATTTATCAAAGTGCGTCTAACCTTCAGTAGATTTAATTGTATCTAAACACCCACTTTCTTAAAAAAATAAATAAAAAAATCAGTAGCATCTAAACACTTATTCAGATAGATAACTTCAGTGCAATTTCTTGTTCTTCGTAGACTATCATTTTCTCTTGAAACAAGTCTGAGTCTGCTTACATGCCACAATTACAGTTGTCCATTAAGTATTTATATTCTCTAATCAGTTGCTCAGTTATTTCTATTCGATGATGCCCGTTAGGTGGTTTTGGTCTTTCATGGTTATATCATATTTGTGATTAGGGTATATATCATGAAGAAGAAGTGAAAAGGCATCAGAAAGTAGAAAACTCTCTGTGCTTGATCAGTTCCACTTCTTGATATTCAGTATTGATATCCTTATTCAACTTGATGCAATTTTGAAAATTTATTATGGTTTATGGTATTCTAGTGAGGAAAGTTGTTAACTTGTGATATCCTTGCCAATAAATAGAATCCTAAATTATTTAAATATTGAGATGTGTTTTCAGCAGTGTACTGATGTTACTTTTTATGTCTTCTACCATTTTTCCCCTTCTGCTGGTGGTGGGATATATGATTTTCAGCCAATAAGGCTAGAATTTGAGAAGATTTATTACCCATATTTGCTGATCAGCAAGAAGAGATATGCTGGCCTTCTATGGACAAATCCGGAAAAACATGACAAGATGGATGCTAAAGGTGAGCTCTGTCGAGGCATAGACTTTTCATCTTCAGCATATTCTTGGAACTTCTCTTACCCTTCAATGCCAACCTTTAACTTTGATACTATTATCCTTCATAAATTACCAATTCAAATGCGTTACCTCAAATTTAATTATTCTTGCTTTATTCAAATTATTCATTTGTTAGGTGCATATTGTGTTGATAAATTGTTACAGTTTTACCATTTTTTCACCAGGGATTGAAACTGTTCGGAGGGATAATTGTCTCTTAGTCAAGAACCTTGTAAACGAGTGTCTTTATAAAATACTAGTAGACAGAGATGTTCCTGGTGCTGTTCAATATGTCAAGAATACTATCTCAGATCTTCTTCTGAACCGCATGGATCTGTCTCTTTTGGTTATTACTAAGGTGACAATACTCTTAAGTCAGGCAAATGTGGGGCGTTTCTTCTTGCAACTTGTTCGAATATTTTGGAATTGTTTATGCCTTTAGCATTTTCTAACTTCTGAAGGTTAATAGGGTCTGACGAAAACTGGAGATGATTATGAAGTAAAGGCAGCACATGTTGAACTTGCAGAGCGAATGCGCAAGGTTGGTTAAACCCACTTTGTTTGTATATTTCTGAAAAAGATTAGTGGATTCCTTCAAGAGGGTTCAGTTACTTGTTTCCTTCGTCTGTGAAGATTTATGTGTGGCATCTGGCACACAAGTATTTGCTGCTTGAAATTTGTTCAACTTAAGTTGTAAGTTTCCCATCTAAATTATGTTCCCATTATTGAGTGAATTTGTTCATTATTTCTGGTGGTGAGGCTGCTGTCATCCAAAATTTTGATGGTTTTGATACTCAATCACTCTAGATAAGGCTAGACCAAACATCACTACATTTAAGTTATGTTGTTGTCAGTAGCTTAACTTTTCTGAAGTTCTTCCCTGGTTTTTGTGCCAAGGATTCCAGTATTCCTCAAATTTGCTGTTAATCATACATACTAGCAGCCAACTGATTAGTATGTAAAAGTTTCACGCTGTGCACCAGTAATTTAACCAAATTCTCCAGTCCTAGTTATATGGCTTGTACTGGTCAGTGTTCACTTAGGCATGAGGAAGAAATCAGTTCTGAGGTTCATCTTGAAGAGTTTCAGATGTTATTCAGTTCTTCTCCTTAGTCTACCTTATGATTCAGTGCGATTACTTGCTATCTTAGTGAAGCATCAACCTCCAAATATAATTAGGTAAATCCAGCCTCAGCAGTTCTATATCCTTTAGACTTCTAGGATTAATAATAAAGTTAGTTTTTCAATTTTTTGTGTCTTTCTGCAACTTGTGCAATTAACCTGCTTGAATAGTTTATGATTGAAAAGTTGTGTGCACATGTTTTCTTTTAACTCTGCCTATAAGGTTTAAGCAGTTTTTTTTTTTGGTTTGTTTGTGGGGGAGGGGCTGTTCTGGTAGAATTAATTGTCAATGTGTAAGTTTTGTGTAAGAACAGGATCCTCCTGTACTTTTTTTTGTAAAGTTCACAGCTCCATAGCTTTTTGGTTCTGAGCTTTTCTGGTTATACAATGTTACCTTTCTCAAAGGAACAAGAGGAAAGGTTATCCTACTTTAGGAGACCAATCAAATGAAAATATTGTAATATTATCTTGTAGCAAAAAACTTTGACTTATTCTACTTGCTCTTCTACACTATTTAAAATTTGTGTTTGAAGATTAATAGCTCCATTATTTGCTTTTGTTACCCTATGAGCTATGTTAGAGCATGTGCTTGTCCTTCATTGGTTTTGGGTAGGGTGTTCGGACGCCTTTACATAGTATTCGAGTCAGACTTGCAAGCCCGGTTTCACAATTGTTTCTCATTACTATGATTGTGAAGAAATGAACGTTGGGATTAGCTCAATTCCAAAAGTTAGCTCATGAGGGAGGATTCCGAAGGCCGTAGGAGACCACAACCTTACAGCTCATGAGGGGAGAATTTTCAAGACCATATAAAGAGACCACAACCCTTATTAACTTATGAGGGGAGGATTTCCTGACTATTAGAAAGTTCATTGTACTCGGAAGGAAATAGAAAAGCACACCCTCAAGGCATGGCCTAGTGGTCAATGAAATAGGTTGAGAATCATGAGATATTAGGTTCAAATCCTAGTGGAGGCAAAAGCCCTGTTCTAACCTATGTGCAAGTCTTGTTGGACAGAGTTACCCGGTACCTCATGGAATTAATTGAAGAGTGTGCAAACTGGCGCAGGCGAGCTCGTATCAAAAAGAAAAAGAGAAGCAAGTTTATTATAATATATAGTTCCACTTGTCAAAAAAGCTTGATCAGAATATAAAGTTACTTCGAGTCATCTATCCTTCCATTTTGTTGGCTTGCTTTCCTTTTTCTTCTCGTTCATTCTTTCCTGTAATAGTTTCATGTGATTTTCTAAAACATAATTTGTTGAAAGAAAAAACAAAAGAAGGGAAAAGGAACAGGTTGTCTAAAACACGTTCATTTGAAGGTACATATTGTGTAGTGTCAATGTTTTTCTTGCTCTCTTGCAACAGTGTATTAAAGTGGCAGGGTGAGCTGCCCATTTAACTATTGCGGAACTTTGCAGAAACCACATTCCTGAGTCTTATGGTTTTGGTGCAACATATAAAATGAAATTGATGAAAACCTTTCCTTTGATCGACAGCGAGATGCTGCTACGGCGCCTGGTATTGGTGATAGAGTACCTTATGTCATTATTAAAGCCGCAAAAGGTGCTAAGGTAATTGTCCAACTGATTTTATATGTGATTATAATCTCCACTGTTTGTGTGCTTGTGTCAAATCATGGTCATATTATGACAAGCAGGCATATGAAAAGTCAGAGGACCCAATATACGTGTTAGAGAACAACATACCTATAGATCCTCAATACTATCTTGACAATCAAATTAGTAAGGTCAGTATGACTCGATTTTTCCTTTTAATTAATATTCTCATTATAACTGTTTTTAACGGAAGTGTTTATATCAGCCACTTCTGAGGATTTTTGAGCCAATACTGAAGAATGCAAGTAAAGAGCTTCTTCAGGGAGCTCACACAAGATCCATCTCAGTTCCAACTCCATCAAACAGTGGTATTATGAAATTTGCCAAGAAGCAACTCACTTGCATTGGATGCAAAACACCACTCAGGTGCTCTGTTGTCTTTCTTGTCCCCATAGGTTTTACAAGATATAATTCTGTTTCATTTCTAAGGAGAATCACTACTTCCTCTCAACATTCTCCTTGACTTGTGAGTTACTGACATAGGATTTGTACTTCCAACATTTGCTAGGAGCACTGCCTGATAATGTACCTTCTGCAAGCTGTATATTTGGTTGCTAATTTTAAGTTCCTATTGAAATATTGTCAGTTATCTTGGGAGAGCCAGTGTAGCATGTCTAGGAGCTATTCTTGAATTTCATGCTTTGTCACTGACATGACTAACAAGTGGAATGTTGAAACAAAACACTACCTTGAGTTTGACAGCGGTTAATATGTTTCAAAATGGATATAGTGCCATTTTATATAAAGGATTGTTGTTGATGGGCCTTTTACCTGTGTTTACGTCACCTCAAAATAAATGAGCCTGCTTTGTGAAATGATCACTTGTCCCAATTTACTCCTTTTTTGTATTTTTCGGGCAAAAAAGGTTAAGTTGATATTGACCAAGGAGATCATAGCAGTGCGAATGCTGCCGCAAGCTTGTTAACAGTTTTGCTTCTCTCTCTATTCGATGAGTGCTGCGCGGATGTATGCTTCTCTCTCTATTCGATGAGTGCTGAGCGGATGTATGCTTCTCTCTCTATTCGATGAGTGCTGAGCGGATGTATTGCTTGCTTCTTTCTTGGAAGAAGCTATAGTAAAAAAGGTTGCAGAACAGCTTATTAACTTCTTTGCTCCTTCATCCAGTGGCTCTGCTCGGACAATCTGCAATCACTGCAAAGGAAGAGAGGCCGAACTTTATTGCAGATCCGTGGCTAATGGTATGCTAGGATTCATCTCATGCCCTTTCGTAAATTTCCTTTTTAATTTCATTTGAAGGGGAGGATTTGCCATTTCTATTCAGATGATGTCTCCAGGGAGGGACAGAGAGCTATGGCGTCCTTGAACATTGCTTGATAACTGTGTATAACTGTATTAAATGCAGTGGCTGAACTAGAGAGTCTTTTTGGAAAGCTATGGACACAATGCCAAGAATGCCAAGGCTCCCTCCATCAGGATGTCCTATGTACTAGGTTCGAGTTGCTTTCTACTTTTACTGATAGATGTGTGACTAGTTGTAGTTATTCCTCTAATTGCTTCTCCCCCTCTTCATTCCTCTAAATATCCTGATTTTGATCAGTCGAGATTGCCCAATCTTTTATCGGAGGAAGAAGGCTCAGAAAGACATGGCTGAAGCTAAAACTCAATTAGATCGGTGGAACTTCTAAATTTTAATGCTGGAAGTCTTCATTGCTGCAAGTCCAACCTGTCATTTTGCCACGTCGTAATTCTCCTGAACTCTAGTGTGGAAGCAGCAGAAAGCTTGGAAATGAACTGAACAATTGAGACTACTATGAACTATGAAGAGGTAGCACAAGTGTCTTTGAGAGTATGTCGCGATTGTTCATGAGGCAGCGATGTGAGGCTTCCTCGAATCTAAAAACCACTAATATACATGAAAATTGTCTCGTGTCAATGAGTTTAAGCTTCTAATCGTTTAGTAGATGGGATTCGGACGAAATTTTGTATCTTGTAGCTATTGGAGTAAATAAATGGTTAGTGTAAACTTTTATTGATTTAGAATTGTTCATGAGATTAGATGACTATGAAGAGACTTCAGATGTAACATATCGTTAGCTGTACAGACCAAGTCTTGGTGGAATGTAATGTTGACTTCTGAGTTCCCTTTTACTTGTACCAGTGGAGTGCAACTACTAATTAAGCTTGCATTGGCCATATATTTCGGATCAGATTTTGAAAACGTTCTCAAATATCTGTTTGATCAAAAAATTTGATTAGAACAGAATAGAGGGCGTCTGGATTGATTTATTCTAAATAGTTTTTGACTTTTACCCCTAGTTTGGAGGGTTGTTACTTGTTGTATTGTATTGTATTGTTAGTTTAAGTGCAATGTTTATTTTGATTGTTACTTAAATTTCATTATACCGTATCGTTTAATTTCATAGTTAGGTAATGATGAAAAGATCCATTTTATGTAACGATTGATTTGGTGTGGTTGTGTCGTTATTTTAATATTTTCTTTTTTTTTTTTACTTTATTTATTTGTTTAATAATTCTACTTTATTATTTATCCTATCTTTTCATGGAATCCATCATATACTCTTCAATTTCTTATAGGTTAGATCATTCAAATTATAGATGTATGATATTATGTAACGACGAAGAACAATACAATCTATCCAAACATTGTAGTCATTGGAACAATACAGTACAATACAATCTAATACAACACAATATTATACATTATGCAACAATACATAACAATCATCCAAATAAAGTGTTAAACTTTTCTTAAGCAAGTATTGCTAGCGTTTGGAAAAAATTAAAAGAGCTGGATAGTATGACTTTTAGCTTTTAACTTTAAAGCGCTTGAAATTATGACTTTTAGCTTTTAACTTTAAAGCGCTTGAAAATTTCAGATCAATCCAAACACCCCCCTTAGTGTTGTTTGATCTCTCATTGCATGATCTTTCCTCACCGTATTTATCTAATATTTTCATAAGTGAATAACTAAATAAATATTAAGTACTTCTCAATGCATTTTTTTCATTCAATATGATATAAAATTGTGATAACTAAAAAAGAACGGATCGACTAGGAGTAATATTTGAAGGATGACCAAAGCAAAATGATGTAGATCTTAATGTTCTTATATAACCAAACATTATATTTAATATGTTATTTTATATAAAAACAATTTAAACGTCACTAAACATAGCATCAGTTATGCCAATAAAAAAAATGAAGTTAGAAAGCAGCCACGTGAATAACGATTTCTTTATTTATTTAATTAAATTAAATAAAAGACAAATATATTACTAATTGATCTTCTCTTTTATTCTGAATAAAAAACAACAACTCAGTACAACTCTTCCTACCTAACTCCATTTACAAAAAAAAAAAAAAAACTCTCTGAAATAAAAAAAGAAAAATATTTAGAGAATCACGTGAAAGAATCTTGGCGAAATTTTAATAGCTTGGTTAGTTAGCTATTCGAGTTTTAATTTTATTAATAAGAATTCAAAAAAAAAAAAAGTACATTCTATATTGTTGTGAACATTATAATTAATCATCGTCTCTGGATCATGATTGTGATAGGAATCTACATATAGATTATTATTATTATTATTATTATTATTTTATTTTATTTATGTTTTTGAGGTGCATTAATTTTTTATTTATTTTTAACATTTAATATAATTATTGCTATTGTAGTTTTTGAGATTTGACAGAACCTTTCTGCTTACCATGTATTTTCTATTGTTCTTGTAAAATTTAATATTTATAAGTTATTAAATATTGGGTTTACGAGATTCAGTAATGTTTATTTTTGATTAATTTAGAGGTTTTTAAACTGCTTAGGAATATACTTATGATATTCATTTTTGTCACTTTCTTACAAATATGCAATTCTATTATAAAAGAAAATAATTGTGCATATCTTGGACTCTGATTAAAAAAAATTAATTAGTATACAACAACAATAACATACCCAGTGGACTTTCATAAGTGGGGTCTGGGGAGGATAGAATGTACGCAGACCTTACCACTACCTTATGGAGACAGAGAGAGGTTGTTTCCTGGAAACCCTCGTCACAAAAACCCATAAGCAAAATTAGCTCGATATGTAAAACAAGAAAGGAAGAGAAAAAGGAAGTGAACAGAAAGAGCAATTAATAACAAAAAACACATGATAACAAGTAAATAAGAGACAATTAACGTATATAAGGCAGATAAAAACGACACCGGACAACTCCTACCTATGTAACTTATTAACTTGCTAATTTAATTAGTATTACGTATTTCTGATATTTAATAAATAAATCAAAAAAATATCATTTTAAAATTATCTATATCCAATATAACAAAATATTATCGAATTGGATGAGACGAAGGGTAAAGTTCGAGGATCGCAAGGGATGAAAATGTTTGTAGTGTTAAATGAGCGAAATGGTGACAACAAACTTGAAATATTACTTATAAAATTTATTCTTTTGACACATTAAAAGCCATTTTCTTTAATTTTTTAGAATTTTGCTTGCATTATATATTTATCAATCAAATAATTTTTTTTTATATATATATATATTATTGTGAGGATAGGTGAGATATTTTTGGTTTCCATCAATATGTGGAGCCAATAACTAAATATGTAGGCTTACAAACTTTTATATGTATGAAAAGTGCCTTTAAAATATAATTTTCCCACAATAATAATTTTTCACATTCACACACAAAGTCAAGTAGAAGAAACTTTTTTATGTTACAAAAAAAATAAGAGAGAATTTTTTTATAATTACTCCATCGATTCACTTTTACTGATCACTGCTTAATTTTTTGAGATCGATTTGATTAATTTCAAAACTAAATTAAAATAATTAATGATTGAAAAGTATGAAATATTACAATTCAATTTTTGCACGCACTTGATAAATCAAGTGGCCAATTTTTTTTCAAAAAAGAAAAAAAAAAGATACCTATGTGGTAGTTGGAGATTCACAAACCTTTTTTTTATTGGTCAAAGTTTTGTACACGTCTTCATTTTTTTTAATTATGTGTGTGATAATTAAATACTCATAAATAAGTTCCATTAATATAATTAATTAAGTTAGCTATAATTTTTCTCCCACCTAACATTTATTTTTCTTTTTTGAGAAATTTATATCGTGCTATAATTAGGTTTAGAAAAGTACTAATATGCTTATTGTTCTTTGAATAAACTACGCATTTTATTGAAAATAGACAATAATCAACGAACAAAAAATTATGAAAATCGAACTATATTGCTGGTGTGGAAGTAGGTATACATACAATCACTTCTCGAACGTTGCAAAAAGCGAGAGAACGCTCAATTATTAACTAACTTTTTGTTCCAATTTACGACTTTTGAATTCTTTTATATAAGATTATGTTTTACGTAAACTCAAAATACACAATGTCATGTTTTTCTTTTCTAAAAATTTTGAATTTAAGTAGGTATTGTATAACTTATATTTTGATGTAATGTCATTTTAAATTTTGACAAGTACATGAGATAACTCATATTAAGCGCTATCCAATATTAACATATATAATATATTATTATTGTCTCAATTTATATGACATTCATTTAATTTATTATTTAAGAAAAATATAAAAAAACTTCTAAAAATGAAAATAATAACTTATTCAAAATAGATTTTTTTTTTAACTCCACTTGAATACTTTTTCGAAATTCTAGCGTTTGTAAGTGGATTAATTTATTTCTCTTAATTTATTATAAATAGTTAAAAATAATTTTTTTAAATATTAATTATCGAGATTTACATCATTTGGAAATATTTCAAATGTTAATTATCATAAATCTATATTTCAAAAAAGTAAAAGAAAATTATTCTTGAATATTCATATTGAATATTAATGAATTCAATGTTGCTAGAGATGAAGCAGACATTAAAGTGAAGTTTGCCACTCAACCTATTCTTAAGAGAAAAAACTTTCAAGTATTTTGAATCCATCATCTAGAGTAGTAGTGATATCGACGATGATGTTACACATCGTATTGGGGCAACAGGGACGAAATGGAGGCTAGTTATTGTGTGATAAAAAGATACCACCTAAGCTTAAAAACAAGTTTTACAGAATAATGGTTAGACTATCTTTGCAGGGGTGGAGTGTTGGCGAATTAAAAATTCACATGTTAAGATGCAAGTTACGGAGATGAGGATGTTGAGATGGATGTGTGGACATATCAGGAGTGATAGGATTAGGAATGAGATCATCCAGGAGAAGTTAGAGGTGACCCCTGTGGTTGACAAGATGAGGGAAGCAAGACTGCGTTGGTTTGGACATGTGCAGAGAAAGAGCACTGATGCTGCTGTTAGGAGGTGCGAGAGGTTGGATTTAGGGGTTACACAGAGGGGTAGAGGTAGACCGAAGAAATATTGGAGGGAGGTGATCAGACAAGCTACGACAAAACTTCATCTCACCGAGGACATGACCTTAGATAAAAAAAAGTGGAGGTTGCGTATTAGAGTATAGGGCTAATAAGCTAGTAGGGGTAGGTCGATATATGACTTTGTGATATATATAGTAGGTTAGTAAGAGTAGTTATGTCTTTACATCATATGTTGTCATTATTAGTCCTACTTTTGTTTACTTTTAACGTATTTAGATTGCCTTTATATCTTGTGTTGTCATTTTCTGACTTTATAAGTTAATTTTATCGTATTTGCATACTACCATGTGCTTTTTCTTATTAGTCACTTTTCTATTTCCTTTCTTTTCCTTTCCTTTTACGCCTCTCTACCTCATTGGTAGTTAAATACTACTTGTGGAATTTCACGGGATATATTGTTGTTGTAATATTAAATTTGATTCTCATAAACCTTGGACTATATTTAAATAATAAATTAAAGTACAAAATTATTTTTAAAAAGGCCGTGTTCCTCGGTAAAAGCACTATAAAAATTAGCATGTACTATAGCGCACATTTCCATCGGCGAAAATAAGCTCCCTACAAATCGGAGCAGTAACTTCGCTCGGAGAATCTGGTGGCTCCGCCGTGCTTCTCAGCCTAGCTCCACCACTTTCCGCCTTCTACCCGGCGCCGACAGGATTTCCGGCTAAAGTGCAGAAAGTTGTAGATACTCCATTAAAAGTGGAATCGCTTTAAGCAAAAGCTTATTATAGTATCTACTCATCAGTATAACTGTAAGTGCTTCTCCTTTTCTTCAATAAAATTAAACAAATCTGCAGCTTCTTCTTTTCCTTTTTCCCCTTTTTTAAGCTCTCAGATGGTTTAATATATCAATTTTTCTTTCTTATTTCCGATCTCCTTTTGAAAAATGATGATTTAAGATCTAATTTGTGCTGTTCGTTCTGCTCCAAAAGTGTGTATAAACTCTGCATACACTCTAATCTCGAAGAGTTTACTTTATTTGCTTTTTCTCGAAAATCTTAATAGCTTAATTGATCGACGATCTTTTAACTTTCATTCTCACTTTATAATTCCCCTTTTCGACTCAACTTTGTGGGGGAGGAAAAAGGGTAAAAATGTTAATAGCTTGATCGATTGATTAGTTACGTGAACTTTTAACGTAAACACATTAGCTAATTCAATTTATTGGTGAGAGTTTAATTTTCCGTGAATAATCTCCTTTCTGAAAGAAGATCTGCATTTCTGTGTTACACTTTTTTAATATGTTTTTGTTAATAAAATTTATAATCAAAATTTGCTGATCGGATTAAAGAGTAAAGACAACTTTGAATTTGGGCTGTGACGGCCCATTAAAGACTATGAGATTGATTATGGAGATAATTGCGGTAGGTAATCATTTGGCCGACGTAATCATCAAAAAGATGATTTTCATATTTGCTGTATAGTTACGTATATTCAGTATATATTTCATGTATAATTATAAATATATTTGATATTTTGAGTGTAGAATAGTATATATTTAATGTATTATGCATGTATACCGTATATTCAGTGTATTATTTTTTATAAGCTATATTGTATAGTCATAACAACAACAACAACAACATACCCAGTTGAATCCCACAAGTGGGGTCTGAGGAGGGTAGAAATGTACGCAGACCTTCCCACTACCTCGTAAGAAGTAGAGAGGTTGTTTCCCGTGAACCCTCGACTCAACAACCCATAAGTAGAATAACTAGATATTGCGAAGGGAACAAAAAGGGGAAATAAAACTTAAAAAGATCGAAAAAAAGGGCAACTATCTTCGAAAAGCACATGTTAATATGTAAATACGATAAATCAAACACAATCGATAAACATCAATCCCTCCCATCCTTGCTACCTCACTAAACCTCTAGATCATCCATCCACCTAACCCTACCAACCAATCATCCTACTACTCTAATTCGCGACCTCCACTGATATCACTTATAGAATTCCACTGATATCGTATATATAGTACTGTATTTCATTTTGTTTGACCAATGTATATAACTGTTTTCTTGTCGTTATACAATAGATATACAATTTGGTTTTTTTGACTATTCGTGATTGTTGTCCACACAGAGTGTACATTTGTATTTAGGACTTGTCCATTTCAACTTTTATAAGTACTCACATTAACAGAATTGACTTTTTATAAGTTAACTAGGCAACAAAATAACCAAGAAAGTTTTAAATTTATGAGGTAATATATATATATACACAAAATTTACATCATATTTTTTACTATTTTCCTTTGTAAAATCATAAATATGTAGTGTAATTTATTTTCTAAAAATATAAAAATTCAATAAATAAAAGGACAAATATAAATTTTTTTAATACATACACTTTAACTTTGAACAATTCAAATATTTTTCTAAAAAAAATTTAATTGATTTGAAATGGAGAGAATATTTATTTTTCTCGAAATAGAAATAATCAAAAAAGGAAAATTAATTTTTTTTGGAAATAATAAAAAGAGTAAAATAAGTGGTCCTAGGTATGATGGTAGGATCCACAATGAGTGTTGAGTTAGCATGGTGCATTAAATGTTAGGTGTATACTTTATAAATGAATCTAATTTTTTACTAGAAATAAAATTATTTTCGTTTCCGTATAATATGATTCTTCATCGAACCAATTCATTATAAATATACATAGTAAAAAATAATGAGAATTTTTTAAAACTTTTTTATATAAAAATAATATTATTATTTTTATTTATAAAATACATTAAAATATCTATAGGAATAATCATCCCAACTTGATAACATCAGTGTCAATCAATAAAAATAATAGAAGTGGTCCAAAACATTAATAGAAAACGTTTGCTTTATCATAAATGAAATATCTAAAACATTACACTAAAATGGCAACTACGTGGTACTCAAAAAAACGTAATGATGATATATAATCCAAGGGATCTTTAAATGTCAGCCTTTATAGCTCTTTTCAATCTTGGTTGGCATCACGTGACATCTGTGTCTACTCACGTGTCATCCTCTGCACCAAGTAATTTTTTATATTTTTCTTTTCTTAAACTAATCTTGATTAATGATGAACATTGTTGCTCTAGATATTTCATAATTAGATTAACCACTTTCACGCTGCTGTTCTGCAACTTTATGTTCCCTCTGACAATTTTATATAAATTACTCCCTCCGTCTCATTTTTTTTTGGCATTCTTTGAGTTAGCACGATGTTTAAGAAAAAAAGAAGGCTTTTTAGATTGGTGATCTAAAATCATTCTTAGATTTTTGTGTTATTTCATTAAGGATAATTTAAAGTTAAATTATTTCCAATTAAAGTAAGGTGACATTTTTTTTTTAGGACTGACGAAAAAGAAAACAATGCCACATAGAATGGGACAGAGGGAGTAATATATATTATTTCTGTCTCATTTTATGTGACATTTTTTCTTTTTTTTGGTTCGTCTAAAAAAATATCATCTTATTCTATAAAATAATTGAACTTTAAAATTTCTCTTTTACCTTTAATGAAATGATTCTCAGTCGCATATATATTTAAGAATTACTTTAGACATACGTTTTGAAAGTCTTCTTTTATTTAGAATATCGTGTCAAATCAAAGAGTTTCAAGTAAAATAGGACGGGGGAGTAATTATTAAGTGGTCTTCATAGTACATATATATCGTCTGGACAAAAGCTATTATTCATTTGAATGCATGGCTCTTCTAAAAGCTTGGTTTGTCATAAGAATTTACAGTTAATGAGTTTTAAATATAGTTGTTTTACTTGATCCATGAATTTATAAAAATAATTTCTCTACCTTCACGAGGTTAGATTACATACACAACACCTCTTCGGACTTAATTTGTAGAATCATATTGAGACTATTATTATTGTGTTTTAAAATATCGAAATATATTATTCTTTTGTAGTACAAACTTTAAGAAAAGTAACATATATAATGAAATCGAGGTAGGTGTACATATCTGCTCTATATGATAATTGATTCTGCCAGTTTATAAATAAGTAGTAATTCGAAAAGGAAAACCCCTTTAATTTGAAAGGCAAAACTATTTAACATCTGAAGATTATTAGTAGAAAAATTGTTGGCATATACTGCCACAGTTTGATTTACTGCACTTGAGCTCGAATCTTTTGTAACAACCTTTTTGCTTCTATGAGAACAACCTTTCTGCTTCTATGAGGTAGAGGAAAGGTTTGTGTAGAATCCCACCAATGGAATTTTACTTGGTATGTTAATGTAGTAGTACCTTTTGTTCCTTGATATTAAATATTTTATTCTCTTATGATAAAATAATGAATGTTAACACTTGTCTCCATAATTTCTTGCTTTGACAGTACTCAGTTAGTTGAATTTGTTCTTTTACACGTTGAAATTTGAATCTAGTTTGCTGTAAAACTTTTTCCATTTGCTATGTTGTTCAGACTCTCTCAAAAATGACGTTGGGCTCGTGCTGGATCCTTTAAAAATTCACTACTTTTGAGGATCCGACACGAACGCGTACACATTTTGAAGAGTTCGAGCTGCATAATCGTTCATAGCTATACTCTTTATCACTCAGCTATAACTTAAATTTGATGCAATTCTAAAATGCCTCTGACATGTGCTCATAGAAGGGAGAAGAAACATACATTTGTCTAAGAAAAGAAATCATGCTAGTTATTTTAACAATTATGTAACATAGCCGTAGTTATACTCAAGTATCCTTACAGGAGAATCCACGTATGAGATGGAGAGAATCCCGGTATACATATGCTCTATACAGGGTTAATCTGATTTTTTTTTCCTTTTAATTCCGTGCAGAGCTATGGATAACGGTGTGCATGATAGGTTACTTGATTCACAAGTAGAAAAAGTTGATGAAAACTTAAAAGGGAGGATCTGCGATGAGTCTAAGAAGATATGGAGAGTTGCATTACCAGGAGTACTATCGAGAGTAGCTTCATTTGGAAGTATTGTGGTCACACAATCATTCATTGGACACATTGGTGAATTGGATCTTGCTGCTTATGCACTTGTACAAACTCTCACCGTGCGATTTGTCAATGGTGTACTGGTAAGTTTGCTCTTGTAACCTTTGTTAACATGTACCATGTTCATCATATCTCATGTGCTTGTTCATGTTGTTGGTTGAAGAAGTAATACACTACATTGGATGAATGCAACATAACAATATAATGTAGAGAAAGAGTAAGAGAAGCATATGTGATGATCACATAAACAACATAAGGATTATCCGACGGCCACATGTCATTTGTGTTGAGACACATATAATTATGTATGCTCTGTCTAACAGTTTAGGTTGTTAGATCATAGATGAGATGCTCACACAATTCAAGATGATATTAGAGCCCAGAGAAGTCCGTGTTTTGGATCTGCTCATGGCCATCCAAAAAGCAAAAGAACATTTTCATGTATTTGGCCCCAGAAAAAAAAATTAGGTCCATACATGACGGGGCATGTTGAGGTATAATATAATTTGGTGTGCTCGATCTAAATGGCTTAAGTTTTTAGACGATATGCTCACCCAATTCAAGAATTTGGAGTTTTGACTTAGAGAACTCAAGACATGTCATGTGCTAGTTTATTTATATAGTTTTCCCATTTGCTTAACTTCCGTCTTTGTTGTTATAGCTTGGAATGTCAAGTGCGACTGAAACGCTTTGTGGGCAAGCATATGGAGCAGGACAGTATCATATGATGGGAATCTACTTGCAAAGATCATGGATTGTTGATTTCATCACATTAACCCTATTGCTTCCATTTTTCATCTTTGCCGCTCCAATCTTTAAGCTACTCGGTGAGAATGGATCAATTGCAGATGCTGCCGGATATGTTTCCTATTGGTTCATACCCATGGTCTACAACTTCGTATTTAGCTTGACGATCCAGATGTACCTTCAAGCACAACAGAAGAACATGATTATTGCATGGCTATCCATCATACAATTTGTGATCCACATTCCTTTGTCTTGGCTACTGGTTACCAAGCTAAATTATGGAGTTCCTGGTGCCATGATAGCGTTGACTATATCCTCGTGGTTTGTAGTAATCGGCGAGTTTGTGTACATCTTAGGAGGTTGGTGCCCTGAAACATGGAGAGGATTCACATTAGCAGCAGTGAAAGATATACTACCCGTCGTGAAGCTCTCAATATCCTCTGGTGTTATGGTTTGGTAAAATCTTTTTCCTTCATATTTTCTTCTCAACCAAGATTTGATCATTAGTCTCGCCATATTTGAACCTTATGAAGCACATGTTGTAATCTGAAATTAGCTTCATGCCGAGGGGTTAATCGATTCTTGTATTTGGTTGTTTCACAGCTTAGAGCTATGGTACAATGCTGTTCTAGTACTGCTGGCAGGGTATATGAAGAACGCAGAGGTTGCTATATCTGCCTTCTCCATTTGGTGAGATTTTCTTTCTTTCTTTCTCGCTTTTTTCTTTACATCATTTTGTTTTCCGCACAATGAACATATTGATCAGCTGAGATGATTTTGCAGCCTCAATGTCAATGGATGGGAGTTTATGATAAGCCTTGGTTTTCTTGGAGCTGCTTGGTATGCGACTCTTTCCTTTTGATTCATTGGTATCTCGTAGTGTTGTATCCATTTCTGACTTGAGACTTTTTTCCTTTCATTTTTTTCCTCGTACAGTGTACGGATTGCAAATGAACTCGGGAAAGGAGATGCTAAAGCTGCAACATTCTCCATTAAAGTCTTAGTGAGCACTTCAGTAACAATCGGACTGTTCTTCTGGATTCTGTGCACGATCTTTGGCAGACATCTTGGATACTTATTCAGTGATGAGAAGGCGGTCGTTGATAGCGTTGCTGACCTTTCTCCTTTACTTTCTATCTCGATTTTGCTCAATAGCATTTACCCTGTACTCTCTGGTAAGTCAAGACAAAGTTAAGAAGTTGAAAACTTACTAAACATGTTCAAAATGCATAGTCGAGGTGTGCTCAAGCTGACCTGAACACCACGCTACAATCTCTCATATACATTTCTTTATGCATGACGTTTATTCTATGATCGCTTTATGTGTTCCATAATTTTTTTCTTGACACTTCAGAAAATTTTGTGACCAGGTGTGGCAGTAGGAGCAGGTTTACAAAGCACAGTTGCAATTATAAATTTGTGTTGCTTCTATTTGATTGGAATACCAATTGGAGCTTTGCTTGGATATGTGGCTCATCTTCAAGTGAAGGTAAAAATTTTCACTTAATTCAATATTCTCTGGACTTTACTTCTGCGCTTAGAAGCGACGTTGCTTGGACTCTCCAAATATCTATTTGCAACCATCTCGAATCCTTAAAAAAATGGGTTACTTGTGGAGGATCTGCCAAGCACCTCCCGGCATTTTTAAAGAGTCTGAGCGACATAACTTATAAGACCTTAGCATTTTGTTACCATAGTGCAACTTACCTTATGTTTTGGGGTAAAATATGATTTTATAACATATATTATCTGAAAATGTTATGTCCGTTTTAAGGTTAAGTGTGAGATTTAAAGCGCTCTTAAGAACTCCTAATTTGCTTTAAAATACGAGATTATTTAGTATTGGAATGAAATGGACCTGAATTGTGTCAAATGGATACGTTGATTCATATATTTAATCTGTTCTTGCTCCCGCCCATTTGCCACCTCTAATTTCGTCTTCTTGTTATCAGGGTATATGGATTGGAATGATATGTGGAGTAGTTACTCAATCAATTGCATTATGCTACATGACATGGAAAACAGATTGGGATGGAGAGGTAAATATTAGAATATTAATTCGAAATTTCAAATTTACATATGCAATTTTTTGTGATAATTAACTAAGTAATCATACTAATTTCTAGTTATGAATGTTCAAAATTTATTATTTTGCAGGTAACAAAAGCCAAACAACGACTCAATCGTTGGTACTTGAAACCTTCTGAAGAGCCTAATCAAAATGATCAAGCTTAAGAATTTGTTCCACTTTTTTTCTTGTTATTCTTTCTTTTTTTGGTCATATATTTGGCCAAATTAGCTTACAATTTGAATTTGGACTTTATTTTTAGTAGTATTTTTGGAATATGAACTTTAATTTTGACCTCTAATAGATGATTTTGTTATCCTTCAAATTATTGTGTTGTAGTTTATAAATTGACTCCCTTGGGTCGTGTCATGTGGACAACGACCACATGTGGTTAGAATCAGGTCCACATATATGTTACCTTTTTTAGAATTCATTTGTCAAAGTTCATTAGCTATGTATTTGTTGTTGATTGAATTTCTAAGCTATCTTTTGAATCGACTTGATATACATTTTCTTTCATGATAATATGACACATTCTTATTGTTAGTGTGGTTTTGTTTGTATGTCCACAATGGTCGAGTGGAAAAATTGTTTTTTTTGTATAGATTATTAACGATTCTCACCTCATGAGTTACATATTGAAGATTAAATCAAACATAATATTCATTTTATGTATTAAAGACCAAACAAAAGAAATAGTATTTTGCAAGATTACAAATTGGGCTAGACCTATTGCACTCTAATTTTGTACGTGGGATGAGATAAGGATATCTCATGAGATTATTTTATTCCAATCTTAACATCTTCTATATGTGATAGGCTTTGTTTCTCTATTGACGCTTTACCTTTCTTATACATATTTTGATATGACATAATCGAGCTAATTGTCCTCTGGAAATGACTTCTGTACCTCCACGAGGTACATATTTTGATGTGTTGTAATCAAGCCAACTATCCTTTGAAAATAATCTCTTTACCTCCACGAGATAAGAATATGATCTGTATAGACTTTATCCTTCCTAGACCCCATTCAGAATTTCATTGGATATATAATTGTTTTATATATAATAATAAATCCAATCATTTTCAATATAGACGAAGGGATAAAATAATCTTGAAATTAGCCAATGCCTCAAATCAAATATGTGATATTAACCTGAGATTATTATCTTTATCGCACGTATCAAATGGCCCCTAAACCCATAAGCACAAGAACAAGTTGGTACTTAGCAAATGTATAGAAAGCAAATCTAAGTATGGCGTATAGAAGGCCTACAAGAACAATAGCTGGTGCCATATATTCCTTGTATTTGTAGAACCTCTATGATCGCTTTATGTTTTAATTTTACACAGATATTTATGATAATGGCCAAGCCCGTTGCACTAAAGCTTCCGCTATGCACAGGGTCCGGGGAAAGGCCACACAGATATCTGTGATGAATTTCTGAAATCTTTCATATTATGTACAACAGAACTTTCCAGCCAACATAATGCACTTGGTTTTTATTTCCAAGGAAGAGAATCTTAACAAGTTTTACATCAATATACAGTGGGGGTAATAAAGGTGTAAAAATCAGAAGAAAAAAAACTATATGTTGGAGCAAACATGGGCTAAATTATCTCCTCAACAAATTATAGGCAGGTAAATCTTTTACACTGGAGGTATCTTCAAGAGCGAGCTCGCGCTCTAGCTGCACTCTGGTGGCCTTCAAAACCTCCTAGGAAAAGGAAAGAAAAAGGAGCACATATGTTGGTATAGGTAAAAATATGAAAAGAATCTAATGGAACAGTAAAGAGTTACCAACATTGAATTCCATATATGATGCACGCTTTGCTAGCCACTGTGCATCGAGCATTTCAAAGGCAACACAAAAGATGTTGTCAAATGCCATGTCATCTTCGCTGAGTAATTCTAGAAAACGGATACCTGCAAGGGTGCTAGGCGTTCCTGCCATTCAAACAAGAAGAGTGAAAATTAATCAGAAAAGAGGAGGACCGCATATGAATAGAATCTTTACTTATTTCATCAAAAGGGAACATGCAAGAACTTGTTACACAAGAAGAGCAGTTAAAGATGGAAGACTTTTCTAACATTCATGTGGAGCAGATCGAGGACAGAGACAATACACAAGACGTCGAGACCAACTGATTGTTCCCATGTCATTAGAAGGAATAAAGATACTAGAGCATATAATTACACATTTAGATTTTCAGAATAACTAGTTCTGGACAATTTAATCACCACTGGATTTATTTGGAAGGATGTATTAGAAGCTGTTGATTGTTTATATCTATTTCATAGCCAAAACATGAGAGACACTAACTTCAAACTGAATTTTCCATACCTGATTGAAGATCCAACATTTGCACCAACATAAAAGATATATTGATGCCAGCTACGGCAAATGGATACTCCCACTCAGATCTGTTCCCATTTCTTTTGTGCAACAAGTTCCGAAAAGATTCCTGAAATAGAGCATGTGACGACGGAGAAATTATTAATGAAAAATTACTTCCCTACTCTACCGGACAAGAGAACATTGGTCTCAAGTGAACTCAATTATGCTTTTCTAAACAGTTATAAGGATCGAGCTTCATGAAACAAAAAACAAGTGTCCAAATATCAAATATACTGCTCAGCTGGAACCAAATTCCTATAAAGAAAAAAGATGAATCAAATATATGAACTGCCAAAGAACATGAGTTGGTCAAGAGGGGAGGATTGTCCTCAACATGAATACCTCTCTACAATGTGAAATCTTGTTTTTACCCTCAGTTATACTTCAGATCATTCATACCCTTGCAGTAAACAAATTTTCTTGTATTCCCGGATCTTAATGGGCCTTTTTCCTTTTAAGTATTTTGACATGTGGCATCCACCCAGTCCACACTGGAGCACTGTTACAGTTAAGGGCAAATACATGACGATTTTCTAACCTCAAGGGTATGAATGGCCCAATATAACAGAGAAAAAAACTAAGTTCCGTACAGTAGAGGGGTAAAGTAGACCTTTTCCCAATACAATAACAACAATATCTAGCATTATTTCTGTAAAAATATGGCACCTGAGCCAAACAACCCCAAAAGCTAGCTCAAGAGGGGGAGGATTGTCGAAGTCCATATAAGGTGTCCAATTTCCTATCCCTCTACCGATGTGGGACTTAACACTCCTCTTCACACGCCCAGACCTCAACTGGAGTATGAACACTATAATATGGGGGGCCAACATCGCTGAATAAAGAATTAGGATGGACCTACTCCTGATAATGATACCGACACCTAACTCAACCCCAAAAGCTAGCTCAAGAGAGGAGGATCGTCCAAGTCTATATAAGGAGTCAAATTTCCCAACCCCTCTACCGATGTGGGACTTCTTAACAATTTGTAATGGGCATGGGTGGAAGGAAGGTAAAAGGAGATGAAGAAAATGCTCTCAGCCCCCCGGGACTATTTCCACCCTTTTTTGTGCTGTTCCCAGTGGGAAGTTCTCGTACTCTGCAGAGTCTACAATTCTACATAAACATAAAACTTGCATAGACATATATATGATTGACTGTCTCAGAACATGAAAAGCCAATTCCAATCAGAACAATGACCATGTAAATTATATGATGTACAAACCGGGTATGTCTTGGCAAAGAAGATAAGGTTCTCCAATGATATGAATCCTCCACCCCTGGACATGATGCTCAGAATCTTAGTATAAGCACCAACAGCAAAAGAAAAATGTGAATCAAATATACACTTCCTTATATACCTGAAATCTGTTGAAGGGTCAGATCCTTGCCAACCCATTTCTTTCCAAAGCTCAGATTTAAGAGATGGGAGTGGCCTATCAGGATACGATAACCTCCATAGTTGCCTAAGAGCATCCTGGCCACACGTACAAGAGACTATGTTATCTTGTGAAACAAGTTTAAGAGATATAATTAGCTACTGCCTCAAAAGGAGAAAATATAAGTGATCAATTAAAGAAAAACAGTTTAAAGCTCCCTTTTCTATTTTCTCATCATGAGTCCAAACTAAAGCAATGCTCTTGCTTGATCATTCTACTTAGCTGTTCTTTTGCTCTTCGATTATTTTGCTACTTTAATTGTTTTTCTTGTAGAATTGACATTACTCCACATTTTAGCCATTATTCTATATCTATTTTTTTATTCTTTTACTTGGGACAGATATAATTGAGCCGAGGGTCTTTCAGAAATAGTCTCCCTATCTCATGTGATAAGGTCTACGCACACTCTACCCTCCCCATACCCTTGTGTGGATTTCACTACATATGTTGCTGTTGTTTTTGTTTGTAGAGGAGAAAAACTTTTCCAGTAATTCAACGTCCCGAGGAATAGAAGTCATAGTAAGTCATGACATCTTCTCATTGCAAGTCAACCATCTAATGTGAGAACCTTGAAAAGGTTGGTATGGAAACCTTTAACAATTTTGATAAGGGAGATATCAGACGAATATACTTGAACTGTCCATTGATTAGAACCAGACAGCACAAGTCAATACCTCATTCCCATTGCTAACTCTTCCAGTGCTCAAGTGAAAAAAAAAAGGATAAAGGTTACATACTTGATGATCCGAGGAAGAACCATCAAAAGGGATTGCTAGCCTTTGCTTGAGATGTTTGAGCCTTGCTTCCTGCAATCAAATGTCAAAGACTTCAATGACAGGAGTGACTGGAATTATGTATCAACAGATGGAGAACATAATAAGACTGTAAGGGAGGTAGACAGATGAGTTTAATGGATTTGATTCTTGTTGGATGGGGATGCAAGTGATGGACATGACAATACAAACCCAAATGAAACATCACAGGGTAAACCACAAAATTTTCATGAGTCAAACCCCTGCAGACTGTCAGTCCAGCAAAAAGAATGGATTCAAAAAGCTCTAGGCAACATTTTAGCAGAGATAGTTAACATCATATATTGCAAATGAAAGGCGATCAAAAGTTTAGAAATTTTGCTCTTCAATCCTCATGTATTACCTGTAACGGGCTAAGTAAAGGAGGTAAAAGATTTCCTGTTGATCCAGCTTGAGTTGAGGCAAAAGGAAAAATCCGGCCAAGAAGTGACCCAGATACAAAGACAATATTTGCTGCAAGATCAATGGAAAATGAATCAGAAAATTTGAAGTCACTAAACTGAAACAAAACAAAAAGATATTTTTGATGATTTTAACAAAAAGATATTTTTGATGATTTTAATTTTCGAATATAATATGTACTGATACAGATGGATACTACAAGAATAAGGCAAAATGTGCGAGCAATACAATCTAAAGAGTAGTCTATGCTCTTATTCATACACCGCAGAATCACAAATCTGATTTGGTACATGTTTTTTAATTTTCTTGGAGCTAAATGGTGCACGCCACAAAGATCAACTACTTTGTTGGAATAAAAGAGGACTAACCAAAAGGTAATGAAAAGTTGTCGAACACCGGTACTAGTAGTTATAAGGTGGAGCGAGTTGAAGAGTATAAATCAAAGATACTCTGATGGCAAAAGGGAAATACTCATACTTTAAAGCATAGATGTTTACTCTCATAACCTTTTGGTATAAAAATGGAAATGCGCAAAAAGTAGACAGGATACCTAATTTCCTTAGTTCTTCTTACATGTTGCGAGTATAGATGCATATTATTGGGGTTGTACTACTAACTCATACTATTTTCCAAAAAATAAAAAATGAACAAGCCCAAATAAAGAGGGCAATGTTGCTGCACTGTAGCAGGATATGGATGCCAAAAATTTCCACTTTTTAAAAAATGAAATAGTTGATGTTTTTTCTGAGTAACTCTTGGGATCTAGTTAATTTGTTTCATTAGCTCATCCAAGAAAAGTTGATCTTCTTAAGTTGGACTTTTGCAGGGAAAAGAATCCCGAGTCCAATGTTGACTAAGATATGTTTTATAACATTTTCTAGGTTGTAAATACATGTTACAATTTAGCTTTCTTGAACTATATTCCATCAAAAATATCTCCTTCTTCTGGTCCAATACCATGTTCAGTATTGGGAATTGGAAGTACTAGTCAAAAAGAAAAAAAGGTTTGCACATAGCAGATTTGAGAATCCTCATAGGTATATCTTCCTTTTGAAGTTTAGTATGTGGAGAAAGAGCAAAGATGCTAAAACTCATAAAAAGGTTTTTCACCAAGCCGACCATCACCACTCTCTTCCACCTCAAGGAACCTGCATATCCCCCTAAATTGGTCCGTTCAAATGTTCTGTTTCCCTATTGCCCAGGGATCACTTCTTAACCTAGAAGTTGTAACAACTAACAAGGTACCAAACGTTACAAAAAGCTCTAATTCTCCACCTACTCTTAACTGCTTGCTGCACCCCACTTCTTCAGTGTTTCTTCTCCTAGTCTAACCTCTCAAATGATGTTTTTTGTTCAACAGATTCAGCTTCTATTGTTAAGTCATAAGGAGGGAAAGACCTAGATAATGTTGTGATGCCCTATCGTTCAATTAGTTTTAGGTGTGGGTAAGTAGTTGCATTGCACAGCATGCACACAGAGCATAACATCAAATTTACAACCATATGAAATCACACCGTTATTGCATTGCAGAACATGCACAGCGAGCATAACATCAAAATTACAAACAAACAAAATCACACCTAACCATTGTGCCCATTGAGAAATTAGATGAGAAAACAGCAGCGTCCAGTGCAGGCGTTCCCGCCTTCGACCTTCATCCAACACATCTTCAAGCGTACATACCTACAATTCAAAGAATTTCCATTTCACAATACAACTCAAATCTTCTCCATGAAAGCACAAAATCCCAAAAAGCACAACCTTTTAGCAACATAACTAAAAAATTATCATCAAAAAGCCTAAAGAGCAAAACAAATTCCAACCCATTACATAATCCAATTCAAATTATACCTATCACAGCACAAAAATCCCAAAAGGGGCGCTTTTTAACAACACAATTCAACATTTAATCAACTTAACAAATAAAGTGCAACCCACAAAGGGAAATTTCAAATAACACACCAAAAAACAACTATCATCAAATAAATCCCAGAACATAAAGAACATTAAATAGGGGAAAAAATCAAAATTTACCTGATCACTGTCATCATATCTCTGGTATCCAAGTAAAGGCTCATTCAAACCATCATCAGAGCCTAAAGAATCAAAATGTTCATTCTTTTTGCCACCAACATCCCCATGATGGAGCCTTCTCCTCAATGTTGATGTCATGAGTATATATATAATTTCAAGAACTCAAAACCCCACTTCGAATTCAGCAACTGAAACCCCAAAAAGATCGAGAAAATTCCCAAATTCCGGATGTAGGGGAAATTCAAAACCCCTAAAATTCACGAAAACGACAAGAAAAACCTCTTCTTTGGACAATTTTGTTTCTTTCTAGCTTCTACTGTATATATACTTATATTAATAATTAATAATATTAATTAATATGCTGTTTATTTTTTAATATATATTTATTATTTATTATTTGTCTTTTTCTTAGGAATTAAGGGAGGAAAGAGGTGATGAATATAAGCCAATGAGAAAGCTTTAACAAGCTTAAGCATTGGGTCAACTTTATTTTAAATATTTTTCCTGTCCCAATTTATATTTTAAGCTCTCTTAACAAATAAATCTTTTATGTTTAAATTTAAAAATAATTTAAGTTTAGAATCTAATCGTCGTTTCATATTTAATATTTTTTATTTTGAGATGAGGTTCTTTTGAAAATAACCTTTCTATCTCTACGAGGTAGTGTAAGGTATATTTTAACTTTTCCAAACCCTATTTGTGAGATTTCACTGGATATGTTGTTGTATCTAACAATGAATAGAGGAAGGTTTAGTTTTTGGTATTAAATTTTTTGTTGTAGCATCTGGGAGGAACGATTAAACTTGAAGATCAAGTCATAACTTAAAATTTCGAGTGAAAAAATATCATAATAATAATTTATCTTTGTTCTTTAGTATTAGATTTTTTATCATAATTTAATAACATGGATGAACAAGAGATGTAATTTACTCTTTTATTTGATAAAGTACTTCGCTATTGACTCTATTTAATCATGATTTCTGATCGCCTTCTTTGCTTGACAATTCTAGGTTTAAAGCACATATTCATTAGTTGAGAAATCAACTTACGAAAAATCCTCTATTTTCATCTAATAATAATATTGTGTTAATAATTTACAATCATATAAATATTAAAAAAATATGAGATATTAATAGAGTAAATGATTCTTAGCATACCAACTTAGACAATATCCAAATTGTAGAGTTACCTATGATCAAATTAGAATAAATAAAATACTTTCTTGCTCTATCTTTACTTGTATACTATATTATTTTGAAATGTTCAGCAATATATCCAATTTATGAAATCAATAAATAATTATACTAGAGTTGTTCAAAATCGAGTCGAAACCGATTATCCGAACTAAAAAAAATTATTAGTTTATCGATAATGGGTTATTGATTTGGCAGGTTCGATGATGATTTAAATTATTTTATTATTATTATTGGGTCATTCGTTCTTAACGATTTTAGGTTTTTTCTTAATGGGTTAACTGATAACCTGATAATAAATTAAATAATTATATTTGTACCATTAGGTATATAAAGTGCTTGATAATTTTATACTTTTATTTTTTACCATTTCAAACTCTAAGTTATTCTACATGTGAAAATGTTTACTTTTGAGCAAAACCAATATGTCAACTCGTGTATGGTTCATTTGGTTTGTCATCTTGTTTCTAAGCAATTTTCAATAAAAGGAAATTTTGTGTCAAATCTTAACAGTTAAACTGATAATCGAATCGATAAATAATAACTGATAAGCCAAAATCTTTATGGTTCTATAACGGTTTAGCATATATACAAATTAATAACCGATAAGTCGAACTGATACACTTCAAAATCAAACTGAGTCGATTGATATGCGGTCCTAAATTGTACCCTTAGTTCCTAATTTACTCTTATTATTAATTATAATTATTTTTTTATTATATATCTTAAATATTTTATTTATTATATTTATAAAATGATCTAATAAATTACTTATATTAAATCAATAAAAGACGAATAGAGATAGACGGAGAAAGTATTAAATATGGAAATATATCTAAATAGTGGCACTGATTTTAAAAAATCCTATACTAATTTGTCATCTTGTTCATACAATTTTATCAGCTGGTTTTTTTTTCTTTCCATTTCAGGTTATTGGGAGATCATGGCCCTTGCAAGCTTTAGTTTACCTCTTACATTTCTTCAAAATCCTTCTTCTTCTTGCAGATGCAGCAGCAGAAGTTCCTTTGAGAAGCCAACTTTTGTCCCTTCTTCTAATTCTATAGCCAACAAAACCCTGCAGGAAATTCGAAATTCTGGAGTTATCGCTTGCCTTCGAGCCCAAAAGTAACTTTTTTTTTTTTTTACCATTTTTGTTTGATTTTTTTGGTAAGTAAAGCTAATCAATGTGAAATCTGAAGTGGGTTTGCTCTGAAATTTGAATACAGTTTGATATTAGTAGTGAATTTGTGTTAGCCTATCAAATTCTTGGGTAGAGTTAGTTATCATAAGCTTGTTATATTTATCCTTAAAACTGCAGTACTCCTGTTATTTAAGCTCCCATTTGGCCATAGTTATTGAAGTAGAATCTTGAAAATTCGAGTTTTTGAGGTGTGATTGTTTGAATTTCAAGTTGTGTTTGGATATGCATTTTAATGCAAATAAAATTGAAGTTTTGTGAGTGAAGTACAAGCTAGTTTTTGGAAGCTGAAAATATTTGAAAATCAGTTTTCAAATTTGATCAAATTTCACGGCCAAATAGATATTTGAAGATAAATTTTCAAAATCTAGCTTACTATATGGAAGTCCTTTTATTGCAGAGTGATTACTTTTGTAACAGGTATTTTTCTCTTTAATATATAGTTAAAAAGTGGTTAGCTTCGAAGCCAACTAATGTGGATTATTTATGGATGGAAAGTTTTTCGCCATGCTAACATAGGGATTTAGTTCTCAATTGCAGATTGTTGTTTGGTAATCAAACTTTCTAGTATAAGTGTCTTATAATCTGGATATTAGCAAAGTTTATCTTGGAAAAAAGTAGTACGTTTTAACTAAATTTGTGTTATTCAGATTTCCCACTCCATTTTTTTCTGCTGTTTCAAAATTTCTTAAAAGACATGCAAATGTGAAGTTGCGCCTTTCCATGTTGTTTAGTGCAGACCTGGCAAATCGAGCTGCACGTGCCGCGTTGGATGGTGGAATTTCAGCTGTAAGTTTGAATCGATCTGATATACTTATTACCCCTTCATCCCAAGTTCATTGTCCAAGCTTAACTGGATGTAGATATAGAGATTAGAGTTGAAACTCTCCATGATTTATAGAATTTGACATAATTTTTTTCCTTTTACGCAAGTGGAAGATAGTACTTTGTGACTAACCCAAAGGAAAAGAAAAAAACTTCAACTTGGACTATTCTATTGTGAGCAACTACTACAAACATATATCATGATTTATTCGTTAGATTTAAAATTTTGCATCTATGAAACCAAATTCTCTTTAATGAAATATTCTGATGGTTTTTTTTGGTTCTTCCATGGGTTTTGCAATATGATAAGAAGTTGGTTTAAGATCTAAAATTTTCTTTCTGTACATGAAATAGCCCTGAATTGGAAAAATGAATATCAACTGCAATGTCCTTTTCTACACTTAAAGACTTTATTTTATTAGCTAATATATAGTGAAAATTCCCCTACACTAATTTGTATTGGAACACTGCAAAGTTAGATAATATAGGTAAGCCATTTTCATTTCTTTCGAAAAAATGATTAAGATCTTGTTTTAAAGGTTTAAAGGTTTTTAGACGAGAGAAGAGGTAGACTTGGCAAAAACTAAAACTTAGGTAATACCATGTTCCAACATATGTCATGATACCATGCTGTTGCGCACTACTTCTTTTCCTTCGATGCAAGTGTGATTACTCTCTCTCTCTCTGTTATGGGGATATTTCCACCTTTTGACTGAATATTTTATTCAGAGTATAAAGAGGTGTTCTGATAGTCTTTATCTTCTAACATTGCAGCTGGAAATTGTGGTGTCCACTCCAGATGCTTTTGAGGTACATTGAGACATGCAGTTGCTTGCTCTTTCTCATGCTGGAAAGCAGTAAACTTTTGGCTGACTTATGTGCTTCTTTTCCTTTATGCAGGTGTTAAGAAACCTAGTTCATGATTATCCCACAAAAACTTTTGGAGTAAGAATTCACTAGCTTCTTATATTAATTCACAATATTTTGGTTCAAAGAAAAGGAAGGGAAGGGAAGGGAAAGAAGAATAGGAGCTTGTTGCGCTCCCTCTCTTGTGTGGGAACTTCCCTTGTTGGGTGTCTGATGTAGCTGAAAGGAAGTAGAAGACGTTCAGTTCAATCATTTTCTTTTTCTAATTTCTTCTTTGGGGGTCGGGGTGAGGGATGGGAGCAGCCCTTGACTTTAATTAAACTTGTTTTTTACTTCCCAAAGGAGGGAAAGAAATCTTTTGCAATTTCTTGGCTTTCCCTCTACCATAACCTCCCTTTATCACCCATCAAAGTGTGGCGTAAATTCAGTCTCAACATCCTCAATGTGTCTGCTTCTTGGTAGGTTATCAGTTCCTCTGTTATTGTATTCCAAAGTTTTTAAATTTACCTTCACTAAAGTGCAAACTCTAGTTTCTTTAGTAGTTATTCCTTGTTTCTGATTTGCAACACTTTCTTTCTCGAGGCATGACATTTGTCTGTGGATAAGCAATTGTGCCAATAGTAAGGGCATGCTTGTCTTTATCCAACAAAGGAAACATCCAAATACCACAGTATCAACTTTGTGTATTGTGGACTCTGTGTAAAACATAATTAGGACAGGCTACCGATTGTAATTGTAGGTGCATGTTCTCTATATTTGCAGATTGGAACAGTATTACAGGCTAAAGATGCCAAAGATTCTATAAAGGCTGGAGCTAAATTTCTTATGAGTCCTGCAACAGTTATGGTATGTGCTGATGTTTCAACCTTTCAGATCTTATGCCAAATCAAAATGTCTATTTAAGTGTGTATTTATACAAAAAGATCAGTTCCTGTTACCTGCGAATGACTATTTAGTCGTGAATGCCTAAATGGAAGTTGTATTTTGTGACCATGGTGACTGCTTTGCTTGATTCTTGCATGTTTTTCCTTTATCTCAGGATATTCTAGTTGGTGCCTCAGAGTGTGATGCTCTTTATATACCTGGGGTAATGACCCCCACGGAGGTACTGGAATATCTTGGTCTTCATTTCATCTTGTAATCGTACACCAGAAAAAGAAATCAAGATTTTTCCTTCAAGGACTTGGGAAAGGGCAGAGCCCCTGCCAAGTGCTGTGTTTTTAATGGCCGTCTGTATCACACAACTGGGGACAGACTTATTTCTTGAATATCGACCAGATTTCTTCATGTCTTGAAAATATTCAGATTATAACCGCAAAAGAGAGTAATGCAATTGTTTAATGATCCTGCAGATATTATCTGCTTTCAATGCAGGTGCCAAAATTGTAAAGGTGAGTCCTGACTGTTTTCGATTTACCCCTTGCTCTATCCACTATAGCTTGCAGGATTCTTGGATTCCTAACCTATGAAAGGATGTGATGATTAATGTTTATTGTTTAAACATTTGCGATGTAGTTAATATTTGTAGGAGTTTTATTTAATCAACCACAGGAACTCGGTACTCTGTTAGTCCAGGTATATGACATTGGAATTCTGTGAAAGAATCACTTTTACTACCGCTCCATGCTTTCGTACAACTACAGTACAAATATTCACCAGTTCTACATGTGATGTATGTCATGATGTTTGTTCCTTCAGTTGAAATGAATATGTTTGTTTTTACGGAGGGTAGCTTAATAAATGACTGAGTCCACGGTGATGCTTTTTACAACTTCCTTCTTCTTTTTTTGGCTTTACATAGGTTTATCCTGTTGCTGCACTAGGTGGTGTTGGGTACATTTCAGCTTTGAAAAGGCCTTTTTCTCATATCCCTATGGTTGCATCACAAGGCATAACAATAGGTTGGTTATCTAAATAGAATTCTTGGTTATAAGCCCATGTTTTAATCATTAATCTTTTCTTTTAGTTTAGTCATCAGTTAATTTTCAAAAATTATCATCTCAGGGTCATTTTAAAAAGTTGCCCAGTTCTTTTCATTTAGAAGATAACTTGAAAGATCTGTTTCACCTGTTGGTAGTAATGAAATTCGAAATGTTGTTTTTGCTAAAAGTTGATCTTCAACAAATTATTAGGGAGCTTATGTTGATAGTGAAAGGAACAATGCAATATGGTTAGTGCCTTTGGCTCTTCTTCCACCATCTCTCCATCAGACAAGGAAAACTTAAATGAGTTCCAGGAGCTACTGACAGCAAGACAAGTGTAGAAGTGCTTAAATTATCATACTAATCAAAATTTACTATGTTAAAAACTGATTTAGAATGTGGAAATGAACTGTCTGTATTCGTTGATCATCTGTATTTTTCATTTATTCCGCAGTATCTGATATACACTAACCAAGAATCTGATGTTTCTCTAGTCTGTCGTGTCTATCTTACTATGTATTACATTGTATGAGAAATGATGGATAGTTGTGCTTTGGTACAGATTTGATTGGGCAATACATTGGTCAGGGAGCATTCGCAGTTGTTCTATCTGATGCCATATTTGATAAAGAGGCAATCAGTCAACAGAATTTCGATAAAATATATCAACTTGCAAACCGTGCAGCTCTGCAGGGCAAACAAGCTGTTGAAAGGTCAAAAAATATTAGGTGCTGATGCATCTTCGATTTGTTAAACCACATGGAACTGCAGTAATTTATGAGAAACGAGAAATCAGATCAAGCCATCCCTCATCCTGCTTCAAATTTGGTAAGCCATAATGTACTTTACACTATTAAAGTGACTTTCTAGATATTCACCAAGTTTGTGGCCCATTTATATGATGCATTAGTCCCTAAATCTTTGCTATCAATTGTTGCCTGTATCATAAGATTCTGCCTTTTTTCCCGTGTTAAGTTATGTCTATTATCTTGCTTGTATGTTTCTAGAAAGACTAACACCGTGAAATATCTCTGAAATGTAAAGAATAGAGGCCGAGGTTCACAATTGAATATGTCCGCGTCACATCAAATGATCAAAAAGTACACTTGCATAGCACTCAAATATGGAGCTAGACGCTGCTTTCCTTTCATTTGAATGTTGCATCTCGCGTGTCTAAATTTCATTCTTAGTTTAACTATACTTTGACTTCATCTCGTGCAGGAAAAACTAAGCTGTGCTGGTTTCAGGACCTCAGTGGACTGTAAAAATCAGATGGTTAAACGGAAAACAGAAGCTGTACGAGTTGGTTACTTCAGCCTGTATGGCACTTTATAGTCAGCTGCAACCTGTTGGGTATGTGTTCCGGTCCATCAAATCGTCTAAATCTGGAAAAGAATGCAGACATGCCAGATTATATGGTTGCTAAATCAGTTGCTCTTCCACAACTTCTTTGTTGTTCTTGTCTAACTATTCAGCTGGTGATGGCAGGCTAACTAAACTCAATACTTTCCATCTCAGATGTATATATTTAGACAAAATTTTCCCAATCTTGTAAGGAATATATTATTCCTCCCCGACCTGTCCTGATCTGCCATGTGACTTGGCCAATGATCTCAAACTCTTGTAGGAGCATGATGATCTAATAAACAGCTCAAAAAAGTGTTAATTTTAGGGGTACATTTCACTTATGTTGCGAGATTGGATGCTTATTTAAGTTCAGTTAGTCAAGTCGATAGATATTTTTATGATCGTTAATAGTTTGAGAATGATAGTTTGAAGAGTCCAAACAGTTCCCCTAAATGAAGGGTTAAAACAATCACACAGAAAAGAAACACGCTTCACATCTTGTGGACATTAGAACATAATCAAAACCCATTTTTATTATATATTTTCCACTGTGTTGCTTGGACTCTTCAAACTATTATTATATATTAGAATTATGAATGGTTCACGATAATGATTTTGGACTTGTGTTCCATCGTCAGGTAATCATCGAGTTGCTCGAGCCTAGCCATAGAAGAAGTACTCGGGGGGACACAGATATTAAGTTTCAAGCTTAGGCTATTTATGAAAACTTCTCATATCAAAACCCTATTGCACCAAAAGTAACAAGAAGAATACCATGAATATAAAAAATGTAAAAGTGTGCACTAATGTACACAACGACGCAAGCTCATGATCAATAAACTGGATTGAGAACTATAAAATCTAAAGAGTTATTCGATACTTGTTCTGGTGGAATCTAAAGGTACCTACCTACCAAAAGTTAGATAACTTCGATAATCAATTACTAAAATTTGAGACCATTAAGGCGATCAACTCTAAATATTCTATCTCAAAAACAACATAATTATGTGTGCGTATATATATGCTATACTGTCAATATATAAAACTTAAATTCGATCTTTTTATTTTATGATCATTATAATAATATCGATTGACATTTGACCTCAACCTTGTTTCAAGAAAAGTGCTTGAGCATTCTCATCACTACAATAAAGACAAGGATGTTGAGTCTTGATATGTTCATCATTTTCCAAAACATCCCTAGACTTCAACACCAATTCTTTATTACTAATAGGGCCACAATTTTTCTCCAACACAAGTAAAATTGCATGGCTAAATGCCCCATAAGCTTGATTTCCATTTTCATTTCCTCCAACATCTTGACATTCTTCATTAGCTTGACATCCACTTAGCAAAATACCCTCATCTTGTTTAAGTGGCTTCAACAAATCTAACTCAATTTGGGGCAAAGAAAACATGACACTAGCCTCATTTCCAAAGAGTTGTAACATGTGTGTTCCAATATCTGAGGTGTTTATGTTTGTTAAGGATGTTAGATGTTCCAAGATTGTTTCATGAGGGATGAACTTAGGCTTGGAGTAACAAGATTTTGATGCCGACTCTGACTTGTTTGGGACTGAGACATAATTATTTTTTTCGAATTCTTGATTTTTTGACTTGTGATGAGATGGTCCAATTTGCTCCTTCTCTTTGTCAATTAGGCCTCCACTATGGCAAGAATCAGAAAGGATAGTGAAAGTAGCTCCTTGTGGTACTCGATTCACTATTTTTCGAATGTCTATATCTGTCAAATAAATGTTTAATTTATAAGTTACTCATAAGAATTTAAAATTGTCTAACAATAATATATAAAATATAAACTTTTTTTTTCATAAATGAACCCAAACAATTAGGCAATATTCAAGTACCTAAAAGGGCTAGCTATGTTGGAGTTGAGTCGGATAACTTCTCATTTATTATGGCTTGATCCTTTTATGACTCATATTGATGCGCAGACCCCTTTCTTCTATATTTTTCAAGAAAGAGAATCGATATATGGTGGTTTCAATGAATAGATGTTTTGGACTCTCCATCAAGCCTATAGCTAGATTAGCTTCCTTTACTATATATGAGTTGATTTCTAAAATGATCATTCAGTTTCATGATTTTTTTCGCAATAAGTTTCTCATGAAAAAAAAAAGATAATCTATTTACTTGTATGACTTTAGTGTGATAAATCGTAAGTTTCGTGATTGTATACCATTAAAATTTTCAGGACTAACATGACATAATTATCATAGATATTTTTTATTTAATTTGGCATGCTGATTTTTCCGATGTTGGATGAGACTAGTCAGGGGCAGAGCTACACTACATTTGGGGAGTTCAGAACCCCCTTCGATTAAAATTTTTACTAGTTATACCTGATTAAAATAATTTTTTTTATATATACATAGTAGATGTCGAACCCCTTTCAACTAGTTCATGTGTCTACTTCTTCAGATTTTGAACCTCCTTACTAAAAATCTTTAACTCTACCACTGAATCTAATAGTGCCTGAATTGATTGATTAGACAACAATCACTGGCTTTTTATTTTAACATTAGTCCCTCATATATCTCACTTGAACAAAAAAATTTATAACGTGAAGCGTTTAGTTATTTTTTAAGGGGCAAAATTAAATCTTATGACTTCGTCTTTAAAATAACAGTAAGTTGAATGATCATTCGAGAAATTAACCTCTTCACAATTGCTAGATAAGATGAAGAAACTTACTAGTAATATAATTGAAATCTAGAGGAATTATGGCTTCTTCTTGGTTCTTTTTTCCAGTCAATGTTCCATGTCCACTAAAATGAAAATATAAAACATCCCCTGGTTCAGCTTCATCAATCATTTTATTAAGTGCTTTCTTGATATTAATTCCTGTGGGCATTACAGGACAGCCTGGTTTATCCATCAACAGCTCAATGTGTTGGGGATCGAACCCGAATCGATCCACCAACACATCTCTCATGGCTAAAACATCGTTGTGACATCCATGTAACCTGTAACAGCAGCAAAGTCAGAAATCTCGTTAAAATGCAGAAAGAGTAAGTTTTGATCTAAGTACACCAGTGGTAGAGCCAGGAATCAAATTGCAAACCCCTATGTGTCTTTTTGTGACATATACAATATAATTTTTTATATGCTCGATCGATGAAGGGTGTTCAATTGACCGACCTGTAACGGGTGTTTTCATAGTTGCAACCAACTAGAACTGCCAATTTTTTACCAATTTTCTCCATTTTTTTTTTTCTAGAAATAAATGAATGCAAGAATTTTTTTTGTTTGTAGATTTATCAATATTGAAGTGTTTATTTTTTGTGGTTTAATTGAAGTTTAAATTTATAGAGAAATTATAAGTTTGTTATTGCTTGTAAGTTTCATTTCTTGAAGTCATTAATAATTGCTTATGAGATGCAATTTCTGAGTTTTTACTTCAAGAAAATAGAGGAATTAAGCAAAAACTATATTTTAATTGAGTAATTTGAAACTATTTAAGGAATCTTGACACACGCAATGATTAAAGTTATTTTTTCTGATGGACTAGAAGGTTACGAGTTCAAGCTGTAAAAATTATGTGTTGCAAAAACGTAAAGTAAGGCCTATATTCATACCTCACGCACTACGAGAGCTTGAAAAAATAGTCACACAAACTAGTCGAAGGGGGTTCGACACCTACAATATACATATAAAAAATTATTTTAATAGTTCGGATGAGCCTCCTGGATCGCTCCTCCCTTGACTGTGACTAACCAGTCATCATTTCAAGCTACACAAACTATAAAGTAAAACCATGTATAATAAAAATATTATGATTTGATCGTTACTCGAACCTCGATATAATCCAGCTAATAAAAAGTGTGACATGAAATTGTACGTTTCCTTTCACGTAACATCTACATCAATAAGAGAAATTTCTTAGAAATCACTTTAGATATTATATGGTATTTACGTGACACAATATGAACAATGATTATTTTTTTTTTTATCCAAAACAATAGGATATAATAATTAAAATTATATTTTTTAAAATTTTGGCTTTAAAATGTTGATATGAAAATGTTTTCTTCAAAATACATGGTAAAGCCATTCAACGTACCAATAAAGCATGCAGGTCGAATAAAAAATAATTGATCCAACTCGTAATTCACTTCTTAGTTTGTATTCTAATCATAGTAACATTAATAATGGTTATATTTGGAGTTCATTTTTATTTTGTTTCATGATAACATCATGATTAAAAAATATAGTACTATATATTTATCAGATATACCGTCAAAACGATGTAAATAATTAGGTATTATCTAAGAGCGGAGAGAAATATCACCGGATTGTAAGGTCGAAGAAGCAGCTTCTTTCTTCCTTAAGAATGTGGTAAAGTATTGGGGATACCACGGACTATCATAAGTGACCGAGACCCGTGCTTCGCGGGTAAATTTTGGACGGAACTCTTTCCACTCTTGGGTCCGGAGTTGCACTTCTCCACGAGTTTCTAGTTTGATTCTTCAAAATATTTTCAAGTTCTAAAAATTGGTTCGGACTAATTTTTAGCCAATTTTTGGGAGATATTATTCATAAAACTTTTTCTTAAAAATATTTGTGAAAAAATAACTTTATTTTTATTGAGTAATATAAAACTATCAAAGGAGCAAATATAGGAGCTAGTATTTTCACCAAGTGTGTTTAATATATAAAAAAAAAAAACGCTCAAAGAAGCTAGAGGGGGCTTAACATATGCTACAGACATTAAAAAAATTAATTATGTACAAACAGCGTAATTTATAATTTTTTATCGAAGAAAATCCAAAAGCATAATATTTTTTTATTGGATTATATTATTTTTAAAAATTTCAAAACCATTTATAAATTATATTTCAGTAATGGTAAATGTGAATGAGTTTTACAGCCTTTATTTATTCTCAAATTGCCATTTATGGAAAAAAAATTAGTGATGTCGTTGTACAATAATTTCACAAGTAGCGTTTGAAAATGGTGGTGTGTATGCAAGGAGAGTCATAGTGCAAGTTCCGCACGATGATAAAAAATTTCTTGTGACTGACCAGAAGATTACGAGTTCAAGCTATGTAATCTATATCTTACAAAAATACAAAGTAAAATTGCATACAATAGATAAACATTATAGTATTGACCTTATCCGCACCCCACACAACGAGAGCTACTAGGCAAGCCTTCGAGTAATCTAAAACTATTCAAAGAGAGTCTTGGCAAAAAATTGTTTTTTCTATACCTAATAAGGTCATAGACTCAAGCTATGAAAACTAGCTCTTATATAAATGTAAAGTAAGATCACATATAATAGACACATTATGGTCCGATCTTTTACTCGAACCTTAAAATGATCTAGCTAATAAAAGTGTATCAATTGCCAATTGGGATAAACTGACATGATGATCATCCATTTTTTATGGGGACGTGAAACTGCATAGACCCCTTATGGTCGGATCTTTCCTCGGACCCCGTAGTTTGGTCCATCTTTATTCCAATTCATAGTAATGTCATGATAAAAAATATACACACACATTTATCTAACATGCTGCATTAGGTGTTATGTAAAGAGTGCAGGAAAACCCCTCTTATTTGATAAATAGCATAATTGTTAGGAGTCTTGTTTGTCTGCATAAGAGGCATACAGCACAAGCTTTCCTTGTTCAAATGTTACACACAGATGATAGTGTTTTTTAGCAAGTGCTACCTACACATAGGTGTAATAGGATGAAATCTGGAACTCGTCTCGACGTCATTTTAGCCAGGTGGCCAGTTCATCTGTCGTCCCCCGAGAAGGTGAAGGTGAAGATGATAAACAGATTGGCCTGACAAATAATAATCTTCAGGTTAATATACATTTAAGATGGAACTACGATAACTGGAAACAATGGGAGCAAAGAAGCAAGTTACAGACATCCACTAGGCCCATCGTTGATCACGAGTCTGAATCCATTCTCGAGAAGACCTTCCTGTTTGGCGACAAGCTTTGCTGTGTAAAGAAGTTGACCAAGAATCTCACAGTGCTTTTCTTCAGCCTGGAAAAGACAAAACACAGTAAAGAAACACGCAAGAGTACACCAAAGGTGACCAACTTAACCATCTGTGAAAGCTGATGACATTACGTTCGATATGGAAGCAATACTAGATTGATTAAAGAAAGATTTGCATATTAAGAGCCAATTTTACTTGAATCTTTCAAGAAGTCCAACTATCGCGTGCAAGGACTAAGGATGTCGTCCTGTGTATGCCAGATATTTGCTCATTCAGGTAACCAAATGTAAAATGACTATAAGGTTTTACCATTTCCTGGTCCAACATCTTCAAACTCATAACATAACCAAGTTGATGCAACTTTGGATTTTTATCTTTTTTTAGAAAAAAGGGTCGACGAAATTTTGGTATTCTAGTGCACTATACTTCATTTCTATCATATTGGGTTCCCACTTTTCCCCCATTCTCAAGCTTAAAGGTACCAATTTCTTCTATTATCAATCGTGAAAGGAATTCTAACGTAACACTAGAGCGGAAAAAACTACATAGAAGCTCCATATATTGATTAAGGCTACAAGAATCCCAAATACCTAAACAAATAAGCATTAGATTTCTGAGGAAAGATAAGGAGAAAATATATTTTTAAGTAAGCCTGCACAAAATATATGTTGAAGAAGGGATGGAGAAGAAGCCGATAAGATGAAGAAGCAGCATAAATTTGCTCAACAAAATGCACCCAATTTTCTATACAAGCAGGGACTCTTGTATAAAAGACACGGGAAACAAGCGGCAATTTCTGAAGTGTACATTGTCATTTTCAACTCGAACAATAGTCTCATAAGCATATCTTTTCATAGAACCAGCATTAAAGGTAGTGGAGGCCCTTCTCTTCCTTAATTTGCTTTTGGTCAAAGTGACTTTTTCTTATGATAACCAAACTAAATAGTTCAATCAAGTGAATTTCCTCTCCCTCGACTAATGTAATTTAATTATATATTATCTAATTTCATTTCTATATTTCCTTTTATTTGTTACTCTTATTCTATAGCCTATGCCTTGATTGAGCATGGATTTAGCTGCATAGTTCCTATACAGGATAGAGAGGAGAAAATATAACCAAAGTAACAAAGAAGGTACGGCAGAGAGAAGGCAAACAAGGAGATCACCCCCTAAGCGATTGAGAGGTCACATCTAGAATGCCACAAGTCTGACAGCTCCATAGCTCTATAAACTTCTGTTCTCAGCCACTGAATAACAGCTCCAAGGAATGCTGAGTCTTAACAAGCTCAGTACAAAAGCAAATTTCTAAATCTTGTATCCCCTTTTTCTCATTTTCAATACTTTGTTTGATCAAATGCAGCAGAGATCATAATATCAAAGTGCAGCCACGTGAAAAGAGTCAATCTTTAGCCTCCAAACCAAAAAAATCTAGTGAAGCAATCACTTCAAAGCATCACCAGTTTTCTCTTTCCTCATAGATTTGTGTCTCGTATTCAGATACACAAATGCTTCATTGTACTCTTGTGTGAAAGCTTTCAAAAACTATGATCAGCATACTAAAAATTGAACCTATTACTATTTAAAAGAAAAAGAAACTTCCCTAACTCCATCTAATGATTCAAGACCAAAAACCACAAATAAAATAAACAAATGAGTGACAAAACACAGATTGAAAAATGAGCAACCTTGGGTGCGATATTAATTGTAGACTGCCTATATAAGTTACAACAGAAAGCTAGAACGAAAGAAATACAGGAAGAAAGTGATAAGTAAGAAAGAACGAATGAATGAGCACAGAAAGAAACAAGCAACTGATTAAGGAAATAACACAGAAAGAAACCAGCAAGGAGATTAGGAGATCACTCTCACCACCTAGAGTAGCTCTCTGCAAGTCCGCGAGCAGCAATCTGCTAAAGCTAGTTTCTAATATTCCATTGTTTCTTTTTTCATAAACCAAGGATCATTACATTAAAGTACAGTCACATAAACCAAAGTACAGCATTAGCCTCTAAGCCAAGAAATTAGGGAAGCTAGCTTCGAAATGCAAGCTTCCGTAATTAAAAGCATTGCACCTTATATATTCTAAAGCGCGAATGCAGGAAACTTTTGTGCTTCTTATGTGCAACCTTTCTAGAACTACGAGCTCCCTATGAAAAGCTTATGCATGCTCTTTCGGAAAGTAGACAAAATACCTTGGAAAGCGCAGTTAAGCCATCCCTGACCTTGGGAATAAGCAAAATGTGCACAGGAGCTTGGGGATTTATGTCTCTGAAAGCTAAAACCTGGCATAAAAATTACAATTAAACATAAAATAAAGTACATCACAGAATCAGCAGATATGAAAAGTTTTATCAAAGAATCAGCTGATGTGAAAGCTTAAAGACTTGTACATAGTGATGCACTATATCAAAATACTCATACCATAAGCAGTGGATAAGGTACTGACAGGGCACTAAAAAAGCAAAACATGCTTCACCGAGTAATTTAATTTTAGCAAAATAACAGCAAAAAATTATATGACTTTGCCAACATCGAAAAGGTTAAGCACTGATAAAAAAATAGCCTGTTTGTTGTTCTTCTAAATGAAGGGTTAAAACAATCACACAGAAAAGAAACACGCTTCACATCTTGTGGACATTAGAACATAATCAAAACCCATTTTATTATATATTTTCCACTGTGTTGTTTGGACTCTTCAAAAATTTCAATGGGTGCGTCTCGGATTCTCCAAAAAATAGTGTATTTTTGGAGTATCCGACACGGGTGAAGCATCAAAAGTGAAGAGTCCGCGCAACTTAGGTTTTCCATGTTAAAGTGGAGTCGCCTTAGATAGCATTGAGGAACACTCTATCCACGTCTTGGAACTAGAACTCACCACATCATCCAAGACCAGCAGCTTGTATTTGCAGAAGTTTATATCAGGATACTTTTTCACTACATCACATTCCCAATCATATTATCTTTTGCCTAACATCTAAACTTATCTTTCTACAAACAACAATGTGCAAGAAAGAGGTTATCAATCCCACTTAACAAGGGTTCCTCTACCTGGTGGGACGGGAGTTCAATTTGAACCTTTCTTCTCCATTCCACAGAAGACAACAGAAACTGAAAAGCTCAGACAAAAGATACTTTGGAACAGGAAGCATTCTACTTTGAGTGTGTTTGGTACAAAGGAAAATGATTTCCAATGCTAGGTCACCTCGAATTGTGATAAATGTTATCCGTGGAAAATATTTTCAACCAAAAGAAGGAAAGATCACAAGTGTCACTTATTGGTGGCTGTCAATTCGTTTTATGGATATCCCAACACTATAACTCTTCCTCCATATCACTACCTCTGTAACACTTACAGTTAACAACTTTAATACTCAACAAAAGAGAGAAAAAACACTATCCTTATACGCAGGGATGCTTTCTCCATGATAACCATTTGTCACTTAATTTTAGACACTGTGATCTCACCCTAATACACAATCTGAACATCAAAGTTTTATACCTCAAAAAGATACACGACCAAAAAACACAGACCACACACACCCAAGTAGCACATTTACCTTGTCATCCTCAAATACAATATCTGCTAGGATTTCCTTGTTAATGATCTTGTCAAATCTGAAAATCAAGAATCAATTTTTTTAAAACCCCATTACATAAACAGAGCTAATCAAACACGAAACTGAAACACAGAAAGAAAAATGAATACATGGCAGGAGAATCTGACTGAAATCAAGAACCAATTTTTAATAAACCCCATTATCTAAAAAGAGCTAATTAAACAGGAAACTGAAAGATAGAAAGAAAAATGAATACATGGTAGGAGAATCTAACTGAAAATCATGAACCAATTTTTAAACAACCCCATTATATAACTAGAGCTAATTAAACAGATAATTGAAAGAGAGAAGTAGAAATGAATACATACATGGTAGGAGAATCTGAAGGAACAGCAAGAAGAGCAGCTTCTTTCTCAGAAGCCATGGCTGATTTCTTCTGATGAGTAAAATGTGAAGTGAGTATTTGGAGTCGGCTCCTATTGGGGTTTTCTTCACTCATAATTTTAGCTCCTTTATTGCTTTGGTATAATAACTTATATTAGTCAACACATCAGTACTACAAGTTTCTCATAATTGTGATTTCATATACCAAAGTATTCGTATATAATCTAAATAAATATCATCGAAAATAGTCTATGCAGGTGTGGACGAAGATAAGGTGTGTAGGAGGACACAATGAAATAAGAGTAGTAATTGGACGGGTTGGATCAAATTTGAGCAGGTCATAATGGGTCAAGACAACAAACAAGTCAGGACCCAATCCAATCCATATTTGCTTGGATCAAAATGGGTTGAGTCGTGGGTTATAGAGCGGGTGAAGATCCAACTCAACTCAATTTCTACTAAGTTCTACTTATTTTATTTGTTATTTTTCAATATTTTAGTACTTAATTAAATTATATTTTTCTTTATTGTGGCTATATAAAACTTATCAAATTAAAAATATCGTATTTCAAAAATATTTTGACAAGACTCTCTCAAGCCAATTCAGGTTGCATATCAATTCAATTTTAAATGGGTTGAAACGGATTAGATAGAGATGGGTTGAGCTAATAAATAGACGAGTTACTAAGCCGCCCAAACTTCAACGGTTGAATAGGTTAAACAGGGTTGGGTTTAATTTTACCACCATTTTTCGAAAAAGAAGTTGATTAATTGAATATGGGAAAATATTTTCCTCCATGATGCAAATTGACATCTTTGACATTTCAACAAACTAGTAGAGGGGAAACACACATTACTCTGGAATTTATTTTAATTTATAATATGTGATTTTAGTGTCGACAACTTCGAATTAATTTAGAGATAACTTCAAATATATACCACAAACTAATTAATTTATAATAAATATAGTTCTCTTTTATTTATATTAAAAAAATAGTCCAAAATCGTGGAAAATTTGCATGACTATACCATATAACTTGCCAAAAGTCAGAGAAAGTATACATTAACTATAAAATTTAGATTACTTATACATGCGCTATACATTGAATATACGTTACATATGAATTCGGACAAATTCAATAATTTTTAATTGGATCATATATTAGCACTATTATGGACAACGAAAATTAAAGATAAGTTTTTTTCACCATAATACGACAATAAGAATTTGCACACAAAATATATTCTACATCTTTGAGAGGAAATCTACATCATGAAAATCAAGAAATTCATTTACATTCGCTAATAAAAAATTTGTAAATTACCTAAATTAGTATTTATGATCAAAAATTAAATATTTATTTAGAATAATTTTCACATCGATTTACTTGCATTATGAATATTGGGCTGGATATTTTGATGAGACTTCCTTAATTGACGAGGCCCATATGTGATATGTATGCATTCTTTGTTTGAGGAATTTTCGCATATAGTCACTCAAAAATACCTTAGTTATGCATCATAGTTATAGTTTGGATAATTATATTTCCTAACTATAGTTATAACAACGTTTATCTAACATTTGTATAATTCGGTATAGCATTTGTATTTTCATAATTCAATTCGTGCACAATGTTTGTATAATTTACTATACCATTTAAAGTGTTTGGATATTTCGCTATACAATTTGATTCGCGCACAACATTTGTACAAATCACGCGAATTATATAAAACTTAAATCGTAATTACAACTAAATATCTACTGCGAGCCATAATTAATTCAAATTATAGCTATATTAATTAATTAATTAATATATATTTACTTATCAGTATAATTTTTCCCTTGGGTTCCTTCTCTCTTTATATGATATAGTGGGCCAAATCATATGATCAGGCCCATAAAGGTTTTAAGCAATATACATAGTATACAAAAGTTAGATTGTCACGTCATTCAAAAGATATTAAAAAATATTTTTTTTAATAGTGAAATTGCAGCCTTAAAAAGGAAAATAGATTATCTGATACAATATATAAATGTGATATAATGATATAAAAATTTCTTAGTTCCACATTCTAGCATAAGTTGAAAGATGTTAATTTTTGTATAGACAAGTCACTAAATTGGTCAAAAATGCGTTTCTTTAAAAAATATAAATGACGGACATTTTTGTTCATTATGTATCATTTAAGGGCATTTTTTTTTACCCTTTTCCCTATTATTACTATAACTTTTTTGTCAAATATTTTCAATTACTGAATTAATCTCGCTAATAATAACAACAACAACAACTTACCCGGTGTAATCCCACAAGTGGGACCTGGAAAGGGTGAAATGTATGCAGATTTTACCACTACCTCATAGAGATAGAGAGACTGTTTTCGGAAGACCCTCCACGCAAATATATCAGTCCCAAAAGCAAAAAATACTAGATACAAAAACGACTATAGTAGAAAGCAATTGGAAATTTATAAATACAACACAAGTAGCAAAACAAATGACAGCTAATAACAATACAATATATAATGATACGACTAATCCTACAATAACACAAGGCAATACAACATCATACTCCTACTAATCTTCTACTCTAATACGCGACCTCTATTCCTTTCTATCTAAGGTCACGTCCTCAGTAATATCTTGTCTAATCACCTCTCCCCATTACTTTTTCGATCTACCTCTACCCCTCCATGTAGCTTCAAACTCCAACCTCTCGCACCTCCTAACAGAAACGTCAGCACTTCTTCTTTGCACATGTCTCAAACCATCGTAGTTTCACTTCTCTCATCTTGTTTGCCACAGAGGTCGCCCCTAACTTTTCTCGAATGATCTCATTCCTAATCTTGTCACTCCTATTATGTTCATACATCCATATCAACATCCTCATCTCCTCAACCTTCATCTTCTGAATATGTGAGTTTTTAATCGGCCCAACACTCCACCCCATAAAGCAAAAACAGCCTAACCACTATTCTATACAATTTACCTTTAAGTTTAGATGTTATTTCTTATCACACAATACTCCAAAAAACAAATCTTTATTTCAGCCATACTGTTTCAATACGATATGTGACATCATCACGTGCGATACTATTTTAAAAAAAATGAGATGATCACATAAGGAAACAAACAAGAATTAGGTGAACTATCAAAGGTGGCAAAGAACACCTCAAACATTTTTTTTTTTTGGAAACTATTTTTTGTCAAATATAATTTTTTTTTCACCGACAAAAATAGTCATCATTTATTCTTTAGAACCCCACAAATAAATTAATGATTTTGGCAATATACAAATGCTAAATTTTTATTCTTTGCAGTCCCTGTCAAGTAGTCTAATCTAATTATAACAAACATATTAATTAATTGGTAAGAAAATCAGAATAAAGACAAATATTTTTATTCCAAATCTAGGAGTTTGAATCAAGAATAATACTCCAAATTTTAAATAACTACCATGATAGTGACAATAGCTTAGTTAATATCATGCTGATTATTAAAAAAAATTTATAAAAAACATTATTATAAAATTTTGGGGGAATAACTAGTTTTGTATTACCTTTATCAAAAAATAAGTTTTATTTTTTTTCGTAAGTTTGATTTAACTATTTCGAACCTAATAATATTAGTGGAGCAGAGTTTTTTTCAAATAAAGTATCTAAGAAAATTGTATTTTAACACCCCTCCTCCCACCCGAACCCCTATTTCCAACGAATCAAATGAAATACACAAATGAAATAAAATAATTAATTCAATCAACCAACAATTCGAATCAAGAAGAAGAAATGAAACAGAAATCATATGAATTTACAACGACTTAATGGCTAAAAAAGATTAAAAAAAATAAAAAGATAAATTGAACTAGCTCTGATCATTCGATAATCTTATTACTTCATCATAGAGTTTGATCATAGTTACTTCTATCGAATGAGTTTTAACAAGGGAATACTCAAATATCTTAAAATAAGCCTTAAATATATTCAAAATCGATACAAAAATATTATTGTAAATTGCGATGTTTGTTATGTCTATGATTCAAAATGCATATTAAAATAATAAAATTAATCAAAATTTATACATAATTTGAAGTTGAATTAGAAGAAAAAATGACTGATAATTTGAGACGAGAAGAGTAGCTCAATAAGTAAAATATATAATAATTTTATTTTGTTAGGTTACAACATGGAATGGTACTCCTTGGAAGAATATAATTAGGTAAACTAATTTGTGGATAACAATGTTGTCCATATTTTATTTATTTTTGGATATTTTAAGAAGTGGAACATTTGCTATTATCAAGAACATTAACCTAATTTTGGATGGTTTTAGGGTTTATCGATTCTTTCTAGTATCTTTTAATATTTGTGCTTAATATTATTTCTTGGAAATATGGTTAGGATCTATGTAAACAAGAAAAGAATCAAAACTGACATCTTTAGGGTTTTTTCAATAGCAAAAAAGTAAATTACGCGGTATTTGAGTTAATTGAGTATGTGATCTTTTGAATAGGATTTTGAATTTGAATTTTTTTGCAGTATTCTTAGAATCGCTCGTCACATGAAACGATTTACTTAGTACGATTTATATTATCTCTATTATATATATGATGAGCTAATATACTAAAGCGCAAGTTACCTTCTGTGCATATGAAAAATAGCAACAACAAAAAAAGTGGATGAAATTTAGATGGAGTATGTAATCTTTCAAACGTTCGGAATCTTCTGTAATATTTTTGAAGTCGCTCGTCACATGAAACGATTTGCCTAGTACAATTTATCTTTATTATATATATGATTTATGAGCTATTATACTAAAGCACAAATTACTTTCTGCGCATATGAAAAATAGCAACAAAAAAAGGTGGACAAAACTTAGATTGAGTATGTGATCTTTCAAGTAGGATTTCACATTTGGAATCTTCTACAATATTTTTGGAGTCGCTCATCACATGGACGATTTGCCTAGTATGATCTATCTGTATTATATATATGATTTGTGAGTTGTTACATTAAAGCGCAAATTATCTTGTGTCCATATGAAAAATAACTATAAAAAAAAAAAAGTGGATGAAATTTAGATTGAGTATGTGATCTTTCAAATAGGATTTCACGTTCAGAATCTTCTAAAATATTTTTGGAGCCGCTCGTCACATGGAACGATTTGTATAATACGATTTATCTCTATTATACGTATGATTTATGAGTTATTATACTAAAGCGTAAATTACCTTCTGCGCATATAAAAAATAGCAACAAAGGATGAAATTTAGATTATGTGATCTTCCAAATAAGATTTTACATTCGGAATCTTCTGCAATATCTTTAGAGTTGCTCGTCACATGAAATGATTTGCCTAATACGATTTATCTCTATTATATATATAATTTGTGAGCTATTATACTAAAATGCAAATTACCTTCTGTAGATATTAAAAATAGCAAAAATAAATAAATAAATAAAATTAGTGGACGAGATTTAGAATAATTAAATATTCCAATAAGGAATATTAATGATCAATAAGGTTCCACTTTATTACTACTTGCTTGGACCCAATTTAATTAATTAATTAATTAATTGTACACTATATATATTTTAATATTTCAGAGGATGATTCCTATAACTACAGCAACAATACCAAGAAACTCAGTAAAATGTTGGGATGAAACAGTTAGGGGAATTATTTTTTTTATAATATTTTTAAAGTTATAACATAGTACATAGTATTTTGTCTCTGTCTTTTAATTTTTTTATTATATAAAAATACCACTTACAATTTTGTTAATTCTTAATTAATGTATAGATTCCCTGAGTAATTAATCTTGGTTTTGTGCCTTTTTCAATGTTCCAACTTTTTTTTTTCTGGACATATTTGTGCAAGTTGAAGATGTAATTAATCTCTGATCTAAAATTAACTCAATCTTAATCATTACTAAATAAAATTAATAATTATATTTACTTAGATAATTTTGAACTTTATAAATAATTAAAAAAAAATTATATAATAATATAAAAAATTACATCACCAAAAAAGTGAGTACATGATTATTTTTTCAAAAATGTTGACTAGTGGGTACCAAACTTCCAAATTCATTGCATTCTTGGAAAATCCATACATTTGTGACAACATTTTTGGTGTATGGTAGACCACACAATTTTTTTAAAAAAAGAATAAATTAATCAAGTTAGGCACTTTTATTCATTTATTTTATTTGTTCAATATATTAAAAATAATTATCTAGTTTTATTTATTCAGTTTAAAAAATTAAGAGATAAATTTATTATTTTATGCATATTTTATCTTTTCTATTAAATACTAATTCACTTTTAATATTTAGATAGTTTATAATTAATAGTGAGTGATATAATAAAATTATTCCTCTATTTATTACTTCCTCCATCCCTTTTTTCGTTGTCATAGTTTTCATTTTAAGAGTCAAATTATATAATTTTGACTAACATTTTAAGATGTATTTTTTTAATTATATTAATGTGAGAAAAGTTAGTTTTTGAGCATCTAAATTTTATTTTAAATATCAAATCAATTTAATCTAATTTAGCTTTCAAAACTAGTCAAATTGTCTTTCAAAAAGTGCAGTATTAAGACTAAAAAAAGACGTTCTTCAGAAATATGCTAAGATAAATATAAATAAATAAAGATGGACGGAGTTGGTTAAAGATTTAGTTGTACCTACTTCAAAAGATCTCCATCATTAAATATCCAAGACATTAATTAAAATATTAAATACAACTCTGAACTATATTCTTTCTCTTTACTACTTATATATTCAACTTCAAAGAGTTTGATTCAATGGTCAAGTAGGAGTATCTAGTAAACTCACAAGTCCCAAAGGTCTTCACTCCTATGAGTCAAGCTCACCATTCTCCAAGACTATTTTTTTCTTAAATCATAATTAAAGTATGTAGTGGGACATTAAAAAATCTTTTATTCATAATCATGGAATTAAGTTTTGTTAAGAAAATTAACCTTAGGTCTAATTAAATCCTCTTGAGATGAGAATTACTAAAATACTATATAGATAGGTATATAATTCTCAGTCTGATCGATGTAGGACTTAACATACTTTATATGCTTAGGAGTACTACATACATATCTAGAGTGTTGATAATATAAGATTGAATTTCAGTATCTGATTAAAAAAATGGATGATCTTGACTCGAATATCATGATAAAAGAATGAATATTGAGCCTAACTCATTTGTCGTGAGATAAAGATCCAAACCCATATTTATGAAAAAGGCACATATATAATCTCCATTCCTTTTGATATGAAACTCAACGAGTTTGAACTCTCAGAATGAAGTCGTTATTCATGGGGAATATTTTATTCCTAAAGTAGAATTTTCTTATGTGAATCTGAACTATTGAGTCTCAGAATAATAGATATTAGACACTGAAAAAAAAAATCCAAAAATTATTTTTTATTATTATTATTGTTGGGGGGGTTTACCAAATACATCAAACCAAGGTTTTCTTACTCTACTAGCTATAGTCTTGCTTCTTATGAGTATATATGATCATGTTTATATTTTCAAATGACATGTTTGTATGTTTGTTGATTAAAGGGAGAAAAAGTCTAAAATGTCAATATTCACACATAAGATAATGCATATGTTAAAAAGAGTGAGTGAAATAAGTGACATATGTTTGTTGATGTTCTCTTAGATCACTTTTCAACAAAGACTGCTTTTGGTGTCCTTTGGTTTCTAAGAGGGACATCCCAACAACCCCAATTCAAACATCTTTTGTGGGGTAAAATTGAAGAGTTAGGAACAAATCAATTCTTGGAGAAATTTTCTCTCTATCTCTTTCGATTTATCATAACAGATCAGACTATCTATTGATCGATTTGAATATAGTACACTTATTTTGTTGGTCGTTCATTTTCATCACAAAAATATAGCTTCCATCATACTTAAGAAGCAGACGTAGTAGGTACGAATACTCTCTTCACACCTTAAAATAGTAAATATTCATCTCGTTTTTGTTAACTTTTGCCCCCTCCCCCCCCCCCCCCCCCCCCTTCTTTACAATAATTAAGAGTAATGTATCACATAGAAGTACTTGCTTTATTCTGTTAAATTATTATTCACGAATGAATTGATCCAAAAATCAAAGAGATTATTCGCTTTTGATTACTACAAAGACTCGATATAGTTGTTCTTTGCGCGTAGGATTGTCCCACTCCCAAGAGTTTAATAAAATTATACATGAATATTCCTTAGAAGTTTTTACATAATCATATATGTTAAATTGACCTACAACAACATGTAGCTCTTTATTGCAAGCTTAATATGATAACCAAAAAATAGAATAATAACATAATATTATATAGCTTATTATATATTAAAAATAAAATTATACTCATTTCTAGTTGAAAATTTTTCTAATATTTCAACAAGAAATGACCTCAATATTTTCATGTGAAAGAAGGGAGATTACGTAAAAGATAATATTTTCCTTTCAATTATATGAAGGCAAGCAAACATTGCAAACTTCTAATTTTTATATTTTGTTGATCGAAAGAGAATAAGCGCTATTTATTGAGTAAAGAGAGGGTTTGCTACAGCGATTCGGGTGGTTGGTGGCCCCTTCGAGAGTTGCGGGTCCTTGTCGTTGTATGAGTATTAGCTCACGCTCAAAAACTCCTCCGACACGAGTTCTAGTCGTTGCTATGCGGTCCATTTTCCGGCTTTGCTTGTGCAATTTGCACTTCTTATTGATTCTTGCCATTCCTAACCTATGGACTATGAAGGGGTCAGTCAAGCAGTTCGAATTTTCGATCGGTTCCCATTCGCCTTCCTCCTCATAGTCCATTAGTGACGAATTTCACATAAAAACTATGTTATCTATAATAATATTTTCAAAAATTCCATTATTGAATTGTTTAATTAATGTTGATTGCTTTTCAAACCTTTTTTTAACAAGCGTGAGCTCACTTATATTATCGATTTCAAATTCAAATAAATAAGTAGGGTCAACCCCTTTACTCCAAAAAGAAAGAAGTAAGATTAAGTACATACACATCTTATTCTTTTTATATATTCCTTATGAAATTATATCGAATTTTTTGTTATTGTTGTTGTATCTGAAATTTTATATTTTTTTAAAGGAAAAGTAACAAGAATTATGCACATCATGCATGAATAATAATTACGATGGGAATCAATCATTTTTCAATTTCCTAAATTTTAGTTTTATGTTTTGATAATAAAAAAATTTGGGTCACTTGTGTAATAGTAGGCTATGATTGTAATTTTAGTAAAAAGATTGTGACAATTATTATAGTGGGAATCAAGCAAACGTGGCTTAGTTATAAAGTGTTAGGTAACTTAGAGAAGATAATTATTGTGCTTTTAATAATGATCTTATAGAAATATAAAAAGATTGTATAGATTTTGTTGATAGGAATTTAATTAATGGATTTTAATTTATTTGAAATTATAATATTTTGATGTGTAGTTAAAAAGATTGAAATTTTTATCATCGTTCAAATATTTATATATATATTCATAATTTTAGTCTATGTATTATTGACATACTTCAAATTTACTAATGATTTATAGAAGCGTGATTTTTTAATGTGAAGAAAACTAGGGGTTATCTCGTATTCATCGAAATTTAGATTGGGTGTAATGTACTAACCCTAATATTGACAGATTCATCGTATTTTACTAGTAATTAACTAGTTACATCGAGGTACTTGCTCAGATCGAGTGATTTGACTTTAGCCAACACATACATATAGAGAGCAAAACAGAGTGACGAATAAATTTATAGAATATGATTTTACCACATTCAACATCAACTCTATCATCACATTTCACTTTTCACGATTGTCTGATTTCCTTTTAGTATTGCATATAATAATCATATATTTATTAACTTTTTAATAAATATTTTTTATTAAAACGGCACTTATTTTTAAAAAAAATCTCAATTTTTTCGAAAATATCTTTTTTATCTTTTTTTAAATTTGAAAAAGTGTCAAAAAAGGTGATGTGTGAAAGTCCAATAAAGTGAAAAGTGAGTGACACAATGGTATTTTGTCTATACATGGGCACACGTGCGAAGACAAGATTGATTCGCACGTGTGCATAACGGAAAACATCGTCATATGAAAAAGTGACGACCGTTTCATTTTCCTATTTTAACAAAAAATGTGTCCCACTTTCCCATAAAAACTGAAAAAAAACAAAAATAAAAACTTTTTCACCCACCACCCACCCTACTCACGTTTCATTCGATATTTAATATTAATATGATTAATTTAGATTCATGTTACGTAAGAATAAAATTAGAGAAAATATTTTCTATCAAAATATTTTTTATTTATAAGTAGTGTTCGAATTTGATAACTTTAATTGAGAAAGAAGCAGTTTCATCTGCTGCACTAAATTTTTTTTGGTGATGGTACTGAACAAGTATGACTCGATAAAATCTTGTGATTTGAAATAAATTATATTTGATAAAATTGTCACCAGCATCATTTTTTTTTGTTTATGTGGCAATTTTTTTTGGTTCATTTAAAAAAAATATTATCTTACTACAATTAGAAAAATATAAGCTTAATTTTTTTTTATTCTTTAATAAAATAAATTTCAGTCATGCAAGTATCTAAGATAAGGTGTGATTATTTACTGTTCTTTTAGCATAATCTCGACTTTCATATTTTTCTATCTAAAATAATGTATCTATAGTTATCAAATTTCAATCTATATCTTAATATTTGAGTGTAGTAATTCTAACAACAGTAAATAGGACCTTTAAATGCATAACTACATGATACTCCTTCGGTACTATTTTATGTGGTATTCTTTGAGTTGGCATAAAATTTACGGAAAAAAAATTATTGAAATTTATGGTCTAAGACAATCTTTAGATATTTATGCTGAAATTCATTTCAATAAGGGTAAACAAAGAATTTTAAAGCTAAACTGAATCTAATTATAGTAAGCTAAGTTGCGTGGAATTCTCACTTTTAATGCCGCACTTATATTCGAGTAGCATAGAGAGTAAGATAACATTCTTTTCGAGATAAACTAAAAAAAAAAAGCGTCATTTAAAATAAAATAAAAAAATAATAATAATAATAGTGTTTTTTAGGAGAAAGAAAGCGTTACAAAAATAGTATAACAGAATCACAGAAAAGGCTGAAAAGAAACCATTTTTTCCGCCACAGGTTTTTTCTATTCCACGTTTGGTTCAATCTATAATATTTCTGTACATTTGTTTGTCTTATACTTTTCCTTAATATTTAAAAATTTATTTATTAATTATTGAATAATTTAGAAATTTTTTTCATCGATTTATTATAAATAACTTTTGTAATATCTTGAAGATAGAATAAATTTGTATATATTCACTTTTTTCAAATTTGACCGTACTATCCTTTGTATGTTATTATCGAATGAGTTCGGAGAGATAAGATATTTGCTATATTTCATAGTCGATATGTTGTTGTTGAAGGAGTTCATTTTTGACTTAATTTACGTAATATTTTTGAGACGAGGGTTTTTCAAAAACTTTCTCTCTATCTCTATGAAGTAGTGGTAAGGTCTACGTACATTTTACCCTTCTCATATTGTTGTTTATTTTACGTAGTAAATAAATATATAAATAAATATTATTAATAATAATAATAATAATAATTTCGCCTCTATTTTGGACTTTAGAGTCAAATTGCCATAGAGTACACCGACAAAAGGGATCTTGATTAACAATTTTTTTTTACCTGTTAATTAATCTAAATTTTTGTACTATAGTTTCTTTTAATAGTAAATTTGTTAGTTTATGTAGCTTTTTAAAATAATTGTAGTGTTATGTGAGAAAAATACTTTTTATCGAGTAAATTTTGATTCATACAAAAGACGTAAAAATTTAGATACTGTCTCAAAAAGAGGCTCGGTAATTTAATTAGTTTTGTGCAATGTCATTGCATTTGTTTGTGTCTCGAAATGCTAGTTTAGTGTGAGGGTCATTTTGGCTAATGACACAAAATTAATTAATCTTCTGAATAAAATTTGTATAAGATATAGTGTTTAAGTAGCCACAAAAGAAAAATAATTGCCCCATAGCTAATTAGTGTAATATTTAAGTTAGTTATAGTTTTCATTTAAGAATTTTTTTTGCTATAATATAGATATGAAAAAAGTTGCAGTTAATAATATATATATTTTTTAAAATTTTTGAATGTCTAAATTTTAATTTTAAAAATATTAAATTAGTTTAATTTAATTTAACGTTAAATAATTAAATTGACTGTCGAAAAAGTACAATATAGCAATTAAAATAGAACGAATAGGATAATAAACAAATAAAAATAAATAACAATCGAGTCATAAGTTTGAATTAATCTTAAATTAAAATATGTAAAATCCTTTCATTCTCTTGTTCATCTTTATTTGTCGATTATACTTTTTTAGAATAATTAACAATGCTTGTCTAATTTATAAAATCAATAGATAATTTCACATTTAGTTTCTAATTTGTCCTTATCATTAATTATAATCATTTCCCTCGTATATTTGTGAAGACATTATATTTATTTTATTCAAACGCCAATTTGGTAAAATAACCATTATCATTTCCTACATCTTCATCTGTGTATCATGTCAATAAGAGACAAGTAATTATTGATAAAAACAATAATAATTATTTCCTCCGTTCACTTTTACTTGTCATTTACATGAACTTTGACCAATATTTTAACATATTTTTTTTATCATATTAATACGAAAACGATTGCAATTTATAGTATTTTTCGTTTTTTTTTAAACCAGGTCCCCTTTGTCATATCTAGTTTATTCTGCTTATGGGTTGCTGAGTCGAGGGCTCCCAGAAAACGAGAGTTCCCACGAAACAACCTCTCTACTTCTATGTAAATATAAGATAGCTGTAAAGTCTGCGTACATTCTACCCTCTCAAGACCCCACTTGTGGGATTCAACTGGATATGTTGTTGCTGTTGTTATAGTTTTTAACCAGGTCAATTCTAGTCAAATTGACTTCAAAAAAATTAAACAATAACGAGTAAAAATGAACAATTTTTTTTTTTTCTTAATAATATAAATTTGAATTAATCGAGTAAATTTCAAATATCGCGATCGAAAAAACGACAAAGAGATTCTGTTTCCATGAAAATTCGAGAGGGAGCAGTTACAGAAAAAAAGCACGAATTCCAAGTGCAACAGTGTGTGTGTTAATACCCACACACACGAGCGGTTCTCGTTTTCCCACACACACACGTGCGCACTTACTTTTAAATTATTTTTAATTTTTTTTTAATTGTCTACTTTAATTATTATAGTTACAACCGAAAGTAGTTTAATAAATTATTATTAATAATAATAATAATGTGAGTAATAAATTAGTAAAAGAAAAAGAAAAAAAAGTTACCTTTCATGTAAAAAAAATTTTAATTACTGTTGTATTAGCTCTGTTGATTGATGTTTTTTTGTTAAAGACAACGGTCCAACCACAGTTTTAGTTTATTTTCCTTTAAATATTCTTGGTTAAAGAAAAATGTATGTCCAAACGCAACGATAAATTTTGAAAATGATTATTTATTTGCGATAAGTGTTTATTGATTTCTTCAAACGAAAACTCAACTTATTAGTATAATAAAATGGTGGGTTAAATAATCATAATTTATTAAGTAGATAGAGGAATACATTTATAAATATATATCATGCATTTTGAGGAAACAACAACGATATTATTATCGTATTGAATGTAATTTTACAAATGAAGTATGTGAAAGACAATGTGTGGCAAGTTTACTCATATTTGAGAAGGTAATCAGATTCATTCGAAAGATCTTTAATTTAAATAGAACATATAAAAATTTATGTTTATTGATAATAATATGATAACTGAAACATAAGAGATAATAAGATCGAAAAATAAGATAATATGAGAATAAATTTTAAAAGAATATCAATGATAAATAGTATGATAATTAAAGCAAATTAGACATATAAGATAATAAGAGAGTAATTAAAATAAGTCCAGTAAATTTTATTTTATTTTTTTCGGTTTTTCATTTGTGTTCGATACTCACATCGGAGTCTGACTATATCCCGCGTAGGGTTTCATTTAGTGGAAAACACTCCCTACTAAGAATTTTTTTCATTTCCAGGACTCAAATCCGAAATCTCTGATTAAGAGAGTAGCAACCCTATCAATTACACCACATCTTTTGGTGATTAGTAAATATTGGTTTATTTAGCAAATGTTGTAATTTTAAAGCAAAATAAAAATAAAAATAATTTTTTTAAAATATTTTTTTTTTTTGGATTCCTAGAAAAATGAGAGAATCGTGTACGTTATTTTTTTTTTTATATATATTTTAATATTTCTTTTTTGGTTTTATTCTTTTATTTTTTTTTATATACACCTTGAAAAGACGATTCTGTTTCATGCTCTTCGTCACTTAGTCCCTTCAAACGTTACAACTTTTTTTTCCCTTTTTGTTCCCTTATGCTCTCATTTCTCTACAATGAAATTACTCTTTCTTCTTTTTTTGTTCTAATTTTCTCACCAAAATTTGATCTTTTTTCAAATCTATTTCCTACCCTTTTTTCCTTTTTCAAAGCAGAAAAAAACCCATTTTGAATCTTTAATTTTGGTTCTATAAATCATCTTTTCTTGTTATTTTAAAAGAGGAGTCTTTGAACACATGAATGGTGGTGTTGGTTTTAGTGGTGTACAAGAAATGAACTTTCTAGTCCCTTGTGTTGAAGAAAATCCTTGGATAAATAAGTTGAAGGATGAAACAGAGGAATTAGTAGATTTAATTGGGATTAAGGAGAATAATTATATAAATAATAATAATAATAATAATGGGGGTACTAAGCTATGTGCAAGAGGTCATTGGAGACCTCATGAAGATTCAAAGCTTAAAGAACTTGTTGCTCAATATGGTCCACAAAATTGGAATCTCATTGCTGAAAAACTTGAAGGAAGATCAGGTAATATCTCTAACTTTTTTCTTCTTTTTTAATGTTTTTTCTTAAGTATATAGTATAAATAAAGGTATTTAATTAGGTGTCAAATGAGATTTAAAGTCATTTTACATAAGTGGTAGATCTAACAATGAGTTTTGAAATTGCAGTTATTCTCCCTACCTCTTTAGTGCTTATTATTCATAATTATTACCATAAGAAAGTCTAATCATGTCTCTACCCTAATGGTCAATGAACTGATTGAGAGTCACAAGGTTTCAGGTTCGAATTCTACCAGAGATAAAAAAAATCTACATAAGATTTGTTGAACAAAGTTATCTGATACTTGCTGATGCTGGAAATGATAGTCATCAATAACTTTTTAACTCAAAACTATTCTTTCTATCTGTCCTAGATTTGATGGACAGAGTTATCTGATACTTGCTGATGGTAGGAGGTGATAGAAAGTCACTAACTTTTTAACCTATTGAACTCACTTTTGTTTCCAATTCAGAACTCACAACGTTTAAATTCTTTTTCAGGAAAAAGCTGCAGACTAAGATGGTTTAATCAACTAGATCCAAGGATCAATAGAAAAGCATTCACAGAGGAAGAAGAGGAAAGACTATTAACAGCACACAAAATGTATGGCAACAAATGGTCAATGATTGCTAGGCTATTCCCAGGGAGGACAGACAATGCAGTGAAAAATCATTGGCATGTCATAATGGCAAGAAAACATAGAGAACAAAACAGTGTGTATAGAAGAAGAAAGACTTCAAATTTGCAACAAATTATTGCACCTAATAATGATGATGCTATCATCCAAAGTAATTCAACAATTTCTAGCAACATTGTTGATGATCTTCAAAGTGATTCAACTTGCACTGATCTTTCACTTACTCCTTCTTCTTCAAAAGCCATAACTCATCCTTTTCTCATGACAAGATTTAATCATCATCATCATCATGTGGAGCATCAAGGAATCATTGATTCTAACAAAGGTATAATCTTTTTCTTCCTACGAGTTTAAGTTATATATACTGATACTGCTATAGTTAAAAACTCCTAACATATGATGTTTGAACTGTTCAAAAATGTTATTAGCACATATCATGAATTTTTGAAGGGTTGATTTCTCATACATATATATAACTTAACTAATAGTTATAATCTCAAAAAGTTATCTAATTTCTTGATTTCGATTTTCTTTTTTTTTTTAAAAAAAAAAAAATTTGTGTGATAATAACTAATCCCTCTAACCCTCACTAATAAGATATAAGTTTAATAGTACAAAATGTCACTACTGCTCCTTTGAGCAGTAACGAGGGATCAATTAAGATCAACTAACTGAGCTACTAAAATTTTTCTGTAAATATTTTACTTATTAACTCTATTTTTTTTTAATTAGCCTTGTATGGGAAGGAGCCATTAATTGCAAAGAGTATTGAAGATGAAGGCCATTATCATAATCATCAATATTATCATGGAAATTTATCAGATACAAATTCAGAAATTTCAGCATCAGAATCAGTAGCCAACAACATGACCAATATTGTCAAGATTTATGAAGAAGAAGAAAAAATTCCCTTCATTGATTTTCTTGGAGTTGGAGCCACTTGAAAAATTAAAGAGTTGTTTCGCGGGTGGGATTGACGGGATAGATCACTATTGCAGAAGGAGGTAGAATCGGGGGAAGAATTATGGTTTTTTTGAGGGGGTGGATTTAAGTTTATTTTATTACATATATTATGTGGAAGTAATTAAGTAGTTGTAACAATTAAAAGAAAAGCTAATTAAGAGTTTGTTTTGCCAAATGAAGTAGGATTAATTAGTTTGTAATTGCCTTTAATTCTCTATTAATAGAGTTAATATCTTAGTTATTTTTGGTTTGTATAGTCTTCTCTATGAATGGAAAATAAAATAAAAAAAGGCTTTATAGGGCATATGGTTCTAATTTTATATTGTGACATTCTTTTTTAAACTACCTAAAAAAAATAGATTGATTCTACTGTTATCACAAAAATTCATAATTTCTTTCAAATTTCATAATTTTTACGTTCAAATGCAACTTGAGCCTATGATCCTTCGAGATTGTTTAGTTCGCAAATTAAATTATTTTGAGACTACAATAACAACGATAACATATCCAGTGAAATCTTATAAGTGAGGTCTGAAGAGGGTAAAATATACGTAGATTTTATCATTATCTCATAGAGACATTTCTGAAAGACCCTCATCTCGAAAATATAGCAGAAAATACTCGATACGAAACAAAACGAATCCAAAATTAAATTTGAAATATTCCACCTCATTCCAATGTGTGTCAAAATAATTCAAAAGAAAGTCTTATTTAGTTTTGGATGAAGTATTAATTATAGTTTTGGCCTATCAGGCAAAACAAAAAGAAAAAAGGGGTTTAATTGCCTATCTTTTCTGACTTTTTTTGTTTAGAAACAGTTTGGTGTACTTTTGTTGACTGCCTGTGATAGTGATTTATTGAATTTTTTTAAATTTTTTTTTTATATTTGCATGTTATCTTTTAATAATTATTAGTTCTACTTTTTACACGTGTGCTTCATGATGGCATTTTTCTGGCATGCTTTATAATTTTGCATGAAATAATTAAACTCATTTTTGTACTATTTTTGATTGGATTAAGTGAACCTAATCACTAATAGGAAAAAAAATGAAAGTGAAACACGTACTCATGTGAAATCGACAATATGAGCAAGTTCATAAAGATAGTCACTTTAATAGCTAGGGACGAAGCTATATTCATTTGAAAGTGGTTAGATGAATATTTTTCATCGAAAATCTTTTTCGAATATATAAGCTAAATATAGATATTTTGATATATATAAATTGTTGAACAACCTTGCTACAAAAAAATACTCACCCATGTTCTAAAAGTATGAACACCTTTGACGAAAATACTGGCTCCGCCAGTGTTACTAGCAATATTATAATATATTAGTTTGATGTATGAATTATCTTGCATTTACGTTAAAAATAAAAAATTAACGATTCAATTCGCTAGTGATAGTATTCACTTTGGGCCTAGATCCGCATGATTTTACTCAACTCGCTAGTAATATTGTCCGTTTTGAATCTAGGCCTGCACGGCTTTAAAACGCGTTACTAATAGGTAAAATCTGTTTACTTATATATTTGTTTTGACGATGTGGGACTTTTATATAAAGATGGATTGTTACATATATCCTCTCTATGGACTCAGTGTCCTCGCTGAGGATCGCCCTACTGCATGGGATTCGCTTAGACTCAGCACTGAGGTTTGCCCCGCCTCATCTAGATTTGCCTAAACTCAATTAAACTCCGAGGTTTGCCCTGCCTCATTGAAATTTGCCTAAACTCAATTGAACTCCGGGGTTTGATTTGCCTCATCAGGATTTGCCTAAACTCAGTTGCACTCTGGCTCTTATCGACAAGCTGACACAGAAGTGGCTCTGATACCATCTATAACGGCTCAACCCGCTAGTGATATTGTCTACTTTGGGCCTAGACCGGCATGATTTTAAAACGTGTCACTAGTAGGTAAGGCTTGTTTACTTATATATCCAACATATCTCTCATGTGTTTTGCCAATGTTAGACTTCTATCTAAAGATGGATTATTACAAAAAGGCAATAAGTCAAAGATTGTAGTGTAGACAACCTATGTAACACAAATATCAATCGTTGATTCTATTCGAAATCATGACACATACATCATAGGAAAATAATTTTATCGTTTGTTACGAAGACGCACGTGAAAGAAATTAAATATATGATGAAGTCGTAAGGCATTGATAATAAGTTTGAAATTATTAAGAAAATAATTTTCTGCAGGGATGTGTTGTCCTTATCATGCTCTTCAGTAGAGCTGTCAAAATGGGCTTGGTCCATGAGGCCGGCCCAATTCAACCCTTAAATTAAGTGGGGTTGGGCTAAATTTTTTAGCTCATTTAGGAACGAGGCTTTTTGGCATGCCCTCATATAGCCCGCTAGCCTCATAGGCCCGACTCGCAAACCTTAGAGGTCGGTCCATGACCCCTGAACTTTAAAAATATTATTATATATTTTTTAAGTAATTTTTATTTTCTAAGATTTTTTCAATAAATACTTGACTAATATAAATCAAATCCAACTCATTTCATTTGCGCAACTTTTACATTTAGGGTCTTTAGCCCATTAGATTTACTTATTAGTCCATATTTCCATTAGGTTTTCTATTTTACTTTCATTTAATATTATATTTTTCTCTTCTCTGTGGCTTAACAATTACTTTACCGTAATTTTTCACTTTTATTTTAGGCATTGAAGCAAGTACTTATCCCTAATTTTTTGTTTTTCCTTTTATTGTCTTGTTTATGATAAAAAAACATGTAATGTATGTTACTTTGATGAATCCAATGAATATTATATCTTGCCTATTTTATTATTTCGTAAGTATTCTACTAAAGTGTGAATAACTCATTAATATGTAAAATTTTGTATTTATTGGTGTTGTATTTCTCAATGTTGCATAATCTTTTTAAAAAATTCATGTTGTCCATCTTTTGACTGAAGGTCCAACCCATACCACCATAGTCGTGTTGGTACAGATATTAGTTATATAAATATTAATTATGTGCATTAATTATTAAATCATCTATCCTACATAAGATAATATGACAATTCCCTTATAATTATATTATGTATCAATTATTATGTAAAATTCTGAATTGCAAATCAAACATCATATTAATTTTTTATATATAAATAGCTTTTTTTAAAAAAAAAAACTAATTATTAAACATTGTATAACTCATACATAAGTTAATACATGAATAAATTATTTCTTTTACTAGCTATAAGTGTTTTATCATATATTAATAATTTTACAACCACTTCCCGTGAATTCGAATTTAGTCGAGTTCCAATGTGAATACCAAACACCGAGTGAGAAATCAAAGATGGTATGCGAATTAGCACTACTCCATTCATTTTCACGGCTAATACCAATGTTCACCATTATCAACTACCACCACCCACCATCTACCATCACCATCATCAGCCACAATGAGGTAACTGGTAGTCCATAATATAGCTATTTTTCAAAGATAGAAATGAAAAGTGATCCGTGAACGCTATTTTTACGAAACATAAAGATGGCTTATATTTTCAAAATGCCAAAAAAAATTAACCGACCAAATGCGCAACAGAAGGAAAGGTGTCACGTCAAAATTAGAGAGTAATTTAACTGTCTTATCTCTGGACGGAAAATCTTAGTAGCTCATTTGATTGGCTACCTGAACCACACCTTATTGGTAAGGATTCGATACTCCAGGTTGCAACACCCTCCACACATTTTTCCTTCCCCCATCTTTACATGTAAAAGTATTATAGACAACATAAAGCGCAGGAGATAAATGGAAGATAACAACAGAGGAAGAAACAGCAACTAAATATAGAAGAAAAGATGAGCCTAAACAAAAGATCTACTCTGCAATGGCAAACTGTATCTTATCATATTCAAAGCCAATTGTGAAATACTCATCCAAACAGCTTACATATGAGCATTTTGGGTAGGATATGCAACACTGTTGCTGCAAGAAGAAAAGGTAGACGCCGCATGTACCTCTGCTTTTGAACTTTCTTGGGAGTTTTTTACACATACTGACTAATTCCAGCCGTTTTTTAAATGTGTCAACAGTGTGGAACGATGCACATCGGAATGCTTGTTTCATCCATTCTCTCACACATACACCCCCCAAGCCACCGTCATCTGTTGCAGGAGAAAGTTTTACAGATGACCAGTTGAACATGAGGATTACTAGCAAGAAATAGAGGCAGTAAAGCCTGAAATGATAACTGATGAGTTTGTTGTTTTTACTCTTAAAGGCAAGCAGCAGAATGCACTGAGGTGAATGATACGTAATTTAAGATTCTGATTCAGTAATGACTTCCCTAGCTTTACTCAAAATAAAGGTGCCATGTGCAGGATTCCAAGAAAATATACAACAAAATAGCAAGATACAAAACAAATGCAGCAGCAGATAATAACATACATCAAAGATTAAGTGACTGCACAATAGTTGATTACTACTACTAAAAGGAAAAGAGGAGGTTACCCTTACTCCCTCCCCCAGCTACCTACTAGACTTCTATCTTAATCCTCAACCTCCATACCTCCTATAGGGCCACGTTTTCAGTCAAAAGTTGTATAATGTCCCTATCTAATCACCTCTACATTCTCATAACTCCTCTTCACATGCCCGAACCATCTCACTCTGACTTCCCTCGTCTTGTTCATCACTGGTGTCACTCCCTCCTTGCCCCGTATAACTTCATTCCTAATCACATCTCACCGTGTATGCCCACACATCAATTTGATCTGATGTTATGAGTTACTAAAAACATCTAATTAAAAGCACTATAGCACAAAAGTCAAAACCTAATCTCACATAATAACATGAAATACTAGGGTAAAAAGACAAGTGCACTTCTGTTTTTTCCATTAAGTAATGAAATTTCATCCAAAAGAATCAAGACGATGCAGAGCAGAAAAGACAAGTGCATTTATGTTAGCATGACCATTCGCAAAACTCCGGTTTCCAGCTGTCAATTATCTAGGACCAGCCCACTACCAAAAGCTATGTTGCTCGGACACTTCAAAAATGTCGACGGATGCATGTTGAATTCTCCAAAAGCAGTAGTATTTTTTGGAGAATCCAACAAAGGTGTGCCATCAAAATCAAAGAGTCCGTGTAACTTAGACCAAAGGTACAGATGGTTAATGAATAAAAATAACCAAACAGAAACTGACGTACAAAGCTCGTTCATGTTCCTTACTGATCTCTAACTCTATAATTTTTTATTTTTTTTTAAACAAAAGGGCGTCAATTTCCCATACTTGGACTTGGTGGTGAAAAAGTAGTCGACGTTTTGTCAAGTCCGAGTTAATACTTTATGTGATAGAAAAATTCAAGTGAATTAATGAACGATGCAAACCTACACTTTTTGCTATTGTACAAATTGCAAAAAACATTGTAATTCATCAAACATTCTTCTAGTTAGCTAGAATATAGTAGACTATCCCCTAGGACCTTACAAGGTAAATTGGTTGAGATGGAACGCTTTATAGTGGATGGGATGGAACATACAGTACAAGAAAGGAGAATCCTTTAATAAGATTCAGTAAAATGCAGCAAAGCATCAACCTCTCATAGAAGTGTATTGAAAGATAGAAGCAACCAATGGGTCAATCCAAGTGCCACCTACGGAAGTCAATGTAACCAGAGGACACATTCTGTTTGCAGCTACACTTCAAAGACAATAAATGACCACGAATAGAGTAAGCAAACAAAAGTTTGCTCATCAAATACCCAAACTACGCTCTAGCATAGTCGAGTTTGGCAAATAATTTGAAGCACGACAAAGTCAATATTTAAGGCATCTCATCCTCAAAATCTATAGTTTTCACAGACAAAATTTGACAACTATGAAATACACTGAGTGACAAAGTTGAATCAAAAGAAAGCGGTATCAGATATACATTCAGATACTGAGATCAAAATGCATTATATTTAAGACAACATGAGCTGGATCATACTATGAATCATATTACAGGGGATCAATTCCAAGTAAGCTCAAACGCATTACCTAGCGGCCCAGAGACGAGGGATAGGTCACCCCTCCTGACCCAATGCCAGAGGAATCTTTTGCAGGTGTAGTTATTGTTGCCATTGCTGCTGACACTCCAAGAGAAGGCTGCCACATCTGTGCACCCTGGTAAGCCCCTAATCCCTGCAAAACTGGGTCTGAACCATAACTACCTACAACTACCGGACTAATGCTATTTATACCATAACCAGCACCAATCCCCCCAAACGAAGGATTAAATCCTGATGCAAGTAATGGGTTCATTCCGAATCCCATGTTTTGGCCCATCAAAAGGGGCATCCCGTTCACACTTGCACCACCCAATATCCCGGGAGTCACTCCAAAACCATAACTCATCTCATTCTGCTGCACACCTTGATTTGCATTGCTACTGCTAGCATTATTCAAATTCTCCACAAATCTCTTGCAAAACAATTGACACCCATCAAACGATTTCTGCGGTTCCTCCAATGCCTTATTAGCACCTTCAACAGACTTATACACAAATATAGCAAACCCCTTAAATTTCCTAGTAACGCTATCAATCCCTGACGGACCTTCCTCAATTTCACCAAATTTCGCGAAAAAGGCCCGTAACTTTTCACTGTCTACATCCGCCCCAACATTCCCAACATAAATTTTCCGGCCACCGGAATCTTGACTACTCCCAGTCCCAGCAGATCCCATAGCAGCCAGCTGACATGAGGTAGTACGATTCCCAATTTTCTTCTGGGGCTCCTTTAAAGCCCTTTTTGCCCCGACCCGTGTTTTGAATAGCACAAACCCGTACCCTTTAGCTCTTCCTGTTACTTTATCAGTAATCAACTTACACTCTTCGATTTCTCCATAGGGTTTAAAGGCGTCGAGTAGTTGCTCGGAAGTTGCATCGTAGCTGAGACCATGAACGAAGATTTTCCGGTGGGTCGGGTCGGTATCGGCAAGAGATGTGACCCGAGAAAGAATTGATGGGTCATTTGAAGCAGCGGTTTTGAATTGCTGGATTATTTGATCTTTACTGAATGGTTCAAGAAGTTTTCGGATACTCTCTCGCTTTGTCGACTCATCTTCACCGTCGGAGTCGGATTCTTGATCGGATTCGCAGTTTTCTTCGGATTCGACTTCTTCAGGATCTTCTTCATATTCTACTTCTTCTTCTTCTTCTACTTCTTCTTCTTCTTCTTCAGAGGATGAAGATTGAGGATCAAGTTTAGGTTTTTGTTCTTCCGGTTGAAGCTTTGAGGTTGAAGATGATGATTTTCGCTTAGTGCCCATTGAAGCTCAGCTCAGCTCAGTACAGAGAAATTCTAAACCCTAATTACTCTTCTTCTAGGGTTTTTATTTTTTGATTCTAGGTTTTATGCCTTGTAATTTGGGGTTTATTTGAATCTCATGTTTTATATATGATTCCGTTCACTTTTACTTATTACTATTTTACTTATCGAGAGCAAATAATATGAATTTTGATCATATTTTAAGATATATTTTTTTATCATATTAATACGAGAAGGATTGCAACTAGTATTTTTCGTATAGTTTTCAACAATGTAATTTTCGAAATCAACTTGGTTCAAATCTGACATCTTAAATTCAATGTTTCAAGATTGAACCTCAATAACGTCAATATTTTTACGCCATTTCTATTAACTATTATTCAATTATTTATTCATCAACTTCGACATAAAATTATAATAACGTGTCTACTTAATTTTGCGGTGGCTATTAAAAGTGTCTACTTAAATTTACTATGTCATTTTTATTAATTATTATTTAAATTATTGTTTACAGCATGTCTGCTTAGTGTTACGGTGACTATTAAAGTGGTTGCTTAATTTTAACGTGTCATTTCTATTAATTATTATTTCATTATTTCTTCATCTACTTCAACTATAAAATTACAATAACGTGTCTACTTAATTTTGCAGCGGCTATTAAAGTGTGTACTTAATTTTACTATGTCATTTCATTTAATTATTATTAACAAGGAAAAAAATAATATCTATTAGGTTCGTGCAACACACGATCTTCAGAAACTAGTTAAATTAGATAGTTCTCACTTCATCCCAAAATAATTCATGAATTATTGAAATATTACACACATTTAAAAAAAATAAAGACATAAACTAGTCTTTTTTTTTTCCGTCCGTTTCATACTTCAAAACATTAGTACTCTACCTTGGAAATTTAATTAATGAAGGGTAAAACTATTTTGAATAGTGAACAATTCAATTATTTTGAACACTAAAAAATACTCCAAAAATTCAGTTGTCTTGGCGAGTATGAAATTTTATAATGTCAATGCATATAATTTAAATTTATCATTATAATTATTATATCTAGATTGCTTGGGCATAATATGGTATTGAAAATTTTGATCCAATTAATTTTGTTTTTTAAAAAATTATGTCATTATTATATCAAATTAATTCAGTATGGAGCAACTGTATTAGGAATTTCAGTTTGATAAATTTTAATTTTGCCTTTAAAATTGGCTTTAAAATTACTATAATAAATTAATTCACTATGATTTGATATTTTTAAATGTAATTTTAATTTTTTATATGATAAATCAATAATCATAATTTGTTCAACTTTGACGTACCTATATTCACATAATAAAAAATTATGCCTTCAAATATTAAAAAAAACTAACTCAAAAGAACAAGAAACTTCTCTTGTTAATTAACTATACCAAAAATATTTCAACAAATATAGTGATGCTTTATTTCCATAAAATGAGTCAAAATCTTAGAAAAATATTTTTGTGATTATATAATATAGTTTGCCAAAACTCATAAAAAATATACACTGACTAAACTCATGTAGATTACTATTCATTAGTTATACATTGAATATAGATGATGATATACTCAAAAATTAACCATAGCTTGACAATACATAGAATATACACTAACTATACAGTAAATGACTATCTCAAAACCTAAATATATCTCGACTACACATGAAATATTGTTACACCCTGAAAATTTACCAAAATACTCCTAGATGAGAGATTGCATGCATAAAGCGTTTTAAAGTCGTGCAGATCTAAGTTCCAAGAGAACAATATTACTAGTGAGGTGAACCATTACAAATATACTTTGACCATACAGTGAATGACTATTTTTCGACTTACTTTGACAGGACGACTATCACTATATTTATACCAATATAATAATACTAAAATAAAAATATTAAAAATTTCAATTTGAATATCTAATGAAGTATACACACCCCTAGTTATACCTTATTTAGGATCCACATTTAAGAAATTGGTAGGATCAAAGATACTTACTCACTAAAAAAAGAATTATTTAATACTTTTATTATATCAAAAAGGCATTAATTAATCAAAGTAATTATATTGATTTTTAAATATAAAAATTAGATTATGAGCAAATTTCACAAATGATAAAAAAAATATAAAGTCTAATTATGTTGCATAGTTATATTTTGGTTAATTACATTTCGTAACTATAGTTATAGCAACGTTTGTATAATTCGCACAACATTTATATAATTTGCTATACAATTCACAGTTTTTGTATAACGTTTGTATATTTCGTTGTATAATTCATGCTATGATTCGCTATACAATTTATTATGTTTGTATATTTCGGTATGCAATTTGATTTGTGCAAATCGCGCACAACATTTATATAAATTGCGTGAATTATACAAAACTCAAACTATAATTACAATAAGATATTTGCCGCGAGCCGTAATTAATTCAAACTATAGATATGTTAGCTAATTAGCTAGTATATATTTACTTATCCGTGTAATTTTTTCAAACACGGACCTTAATTAATTTTCTCCATTCCTCTTTTGTACTTATTGGCAACTCATAATACATTTATTAATTTCAAGAAATAATTTTCATGAAGCTAATTGATTATATATTATAAAAAAAATCTCATAAATCTAGCATGACAGACTCTCTTATCTCATTTGTCTCCATAAATTAAACAACATATTTTGTTCGTTGGCTAGTACATTAAGAATATTATTTCATTATTTAATCATATGTACATTAATTGGCCACGTATGCATGGCGATACGTCAAATAATTATCAACATGAATTATAATAGAATATATAGTTCGAAACTTCTTCATCTTTAGTCAAAAAATTCAGGTTCAACCCTCAAAAACTTTAAAAAAATTTGAAAATGTTACCTTCAGAAATAGATCTTGCATGGAGATTTTATGTATAAGTTTCAATTAAGGTATCCAAATAATATATTAATTTTTATAACGGTGTTTCTCTCATCGTACCTTTGAATTTAAAAGTTTCAGCGAAAGACCAAGAAACTACTCGACTCTGTATATCTATAACAATGACAATGATATTATTGAAACTTGCTTGAACATGAATAACTCCCTTTGATATTCTACGTGCACCCTTAATTACGTGAACCAAAACGTACATTATTTTCAATCTCTAATATTTCCTTTGTTTCAATTTGCCCTTTTCTTTCACCCATTTCTAAAAGAATGACTCTTTTTTTTTTTTTTGTGATTCTTAACTTCAATTTTTCGCATGGTCTGTTGAAACGCACAAGATTAAATAATATTTTTAATTTAAATCACAAAATCTGAAAATTCTTCTTTATTTTCTTAAATTTTATCAAAGTAAAAATAAAAAAAATGAATTAAAACGGAGGGAATAATTATTTCTAATTTTTTAATCAAACATGGAAAAAATTAAATAATTATCCAAAAAAAAAAAAAAAAGAGAGAATGTTTTTCTTGTTACCAAACCCATTGGTACTGTTTTCTTGTATGCTCAAGTGAATGCAAATCTAACAACATGAATATTTGGTTGGTGGAAAATAGATTCTCCATTTTTATAAAAACTATAGAGCAATGCATGTAACAAATTAATGAAAATTAAACTACATACATTGAATTATTTCTATCCCATGATATCATGATAGAGCTTCGATCTGTGGTGTTCGAATCAACTTACACATATCTCGATTAATTTTACAGTTTACCTATAATTTCTTATTGACATAACTCTATCCACTTTATTAGTTTTGATATTTGCAACATCTCACGTTATTATAGATATCGCGTACACAATTCTATTCATGAGGATTTGAGCAGATGAAAAAAAGTTAGATGAATTCCTTCTTTTGCTTCTCAGCTTATAGGGTATTAGTGGTCGTACCTTCTCATCCGAAGCAACGAGAGATGCCAAAATACTGACATTTTGAAAAAAAAAACATGAACTTAAATTTTTTTTCCTTTGCTATAATTTGTTATCCACTATAATAATAAAGTCGTTTTGATTTTTCATTATTTAATTTTCTTAATTAGTTCATTGTCTCCTCCTTATTCATTCGTCTCTCGCTCCCAAATTTTTGACCATTCCATCCTCATAATATTTTGCTTATTTTTTTGAAAAAAAAATATTTTGCTACATTCTATATTAATGCTTGAGGGATGGCATTTTTTTTTTTTTACTTTCTAATCAACTATTAAAAATTAATTTAATAACCCACTTATTTTTTTGTGAAAATATTTTTCTTCATATATATATACACACACAAATAGTGATAGAAGAAATATGTATTAACTATTTTCTAGGAAATTGTTACAATTTGTGAAGATATATTTGGATAATTCTTTTGATTTTGTCAGTAGGAAAAAAATATAGTAATATTGTTTCATTTATTCTTTATTTTTGTTTTTTATGAGGTCGAATTAAATATATACTTACTATATATTCCTTTTTCTATGACATGACATGAAGTATTGTTGCATCTAATTTACCTAACAATTAATCTTAAATCAATTACTTAAAAAAAAAATTAAGCTAAATGTTGTTTTTAGAGCTCATTAGTTTATCTCATCAATCTGAATGATCAGTCTCAACTCAGGAGAAAGAACTGATAGTGCACAACAAAATTATTCATTCTGGCTCTATATTTGTTCGGATAAAACGTTTAGTCAATTCCATGCGTCTAACAAAAGTTTTTTTATTCTTCTAACTTTTCGATCCTCCCATTCATTCCCGGTGTACTCTTCTGCCCCCCCCCCCCCCCCCAAATTATATTTACTCATATTTTTTTCGATCGTTTTGTAATTATAATTTATTTGATAACCCTTTCGGTCGATGAAATTATAAATAACTATACGATTCGTCAGAAAGCAATTAGAAAGTTATAAATATAATACAAGTAACAAAATAAATGATGGCCAATAACAACACAATATATAATGACACAACTAATTCCACAATCCTACTTTATCGCAAGGCAAGACATCATCGTACTAGCCTACTAGCCTTCTAACCTAATACGCGACTCCCCATTCCTTTTTATCTAAGATCATGTTCCCGGTGATATAAAGTGCGTCATATTCTGTCCAATCACCTTCCCTCAATACTTTTTCGATCTACCTCTATCCTTCTGCATAACTCCAAAATTCTAATAAAAATTTAAGAAAAAATCCATCGCACCACTACCCTCGATCCACGTATCAATTTCCTTTCAAAACAAAACCCATCCAACCCATCAAATTATATTAGCTTTCCCCCTTCACATATCCCAAAGTACAATATACAACACTTCATGTTAGGTTTGAGATAATTCTTACCCTACAAAGCACAATTCCCAATTTGTATCAAACAACAATTTTTCTTCATCTTCCGGTGACAGTCTAGTCTGCTAATGATATTATTCGCTTTGGATTTATATTCTCACGGTTTTAACATCACTAGTAGATAAGATCTATTTACTTATATATTCAATATAATATCTCACATATAATTTGTCGATGTGAGATTTTTCATCTCAAAATACGTTTATTATATATATGTATATATTGTTTACTGGGGTCCAAATATTTTGTTTTCTTTCCTGTTTGGATTAAATGTCCACAACAATTTTTCCCAATTTTTCAAAGCAAAGGGACCCTCTCACAGTTCACATCCACACATTATGCTAAGGTTATTAAACTAAAAAGTAGATCTGTTTGATAAGCAAGAGACATTGAGACATGCAATAATTTAATCAATATGACCATAAAAAGAAATTAATTGGTTTAAAAAAAGTAGTGGCTAAGAGTACAACAAGAAGATAACAATGAAAAATCTAATCATAGATTATATCATTATCTTTTAAATAGCTTGCCTTTTGTTCACATGTCAATGAATTGATGAGACACAAAATGTGCAAAATTATATGGAATCATGTAGATTATTTGATTTGATTTTATTGGTTTTTTTATGCAACTTGATGTTGAATTTATGTCTGGCGCTTGTGATATAGCAAGTAAATAAAGATAGTCGTGTTTTTGTCATTTGCTTTTCACTTTAGTCGTTTTGTTTCATATCTAGTATCTTCTGCTTTTGGATGATATTTTTGAGATGAGGGTCTTTCGAAAATAATTTCTCGATCTCTATGAGGTAGTAGTAAGGTCTGCGTACATTTTACCCTTTCCAGACCTCACTTATGGGATTTTACTAGGTATGTTGTTGTTGTTATAGATGATGTTGAATTAATCTTGGAATAATGACCTTTTTAATCTTTTTTATAAAATATTTATTCATTTTAAACACATTATTTATTTATTACCTAGCTATTTCATATTTAAAAAATATTTACCACCTATAGCAATTGTATTATAAGTTAATTATTATAAATGTATTAGAATGTATTTTACTTATTTTGCTAAACAAACTACACAATATATTAAAAATGAATTATGTATATAATATAAATGAATTACACTATGTATAAAAATAATTTTGCATGCAATAAAGATATATTGCTTGTAAGTGTCTTAAAATATATTAAACTTATTTTGATAAAAAATTTGCATTATATATTAAAAGTGAATTATATATTTATTAAAATCATATTGCTATAAATTATGAATATTTTCTAAAAAAAAAAAACTCTCTCTGTGTATGATTTGAAAACTCAATGATTGGTAGAGAATAATTCTAAAATAAAGAAAACAAAAACAATTTGTGAACAAAATTCAATTTATATACATGTATCTTGAATTATAAAGTTTATTGAATTGAGAATCAAATGTAGGTTATTTAAACAAATAAAAAATTTAATAATAATCAAGTTATGGTCTTTTGTAGTTTGGATTTGAATTTTCTCATGAACAAATCAAAATCAAATCCACCAAAAATTTTGAATGGATTTCTTTGATCAATTAATTTTATATATATATATATATATCATATTCTTTGCTTCTTTCAATTTTTTTCTCCTTTTAATTAGTTAGTAATTATTGTATGGGTGTTTTCATTTTTTATTGTTTTCATGTGGGAAAAGATTGAGGTTGGTGGGGCACTTTTGGGGTATGCTCCAATCTCCATCCACAATTTCCGGAATGAATTATACTCAATATGTTATTGTTGTTACAGCGTCAATATAATATAATAAAAAAAATTATAATAATTATTTAGTGATAGTAATATAATTGTTATTATTATATTGTTTGAGCGATGATAATAGTAAATATAAATTTTTATAACCAATACTCTATATAAATGTCGATTTTAGCAACTTGATATTTTCAATTGCCGCTAAATATTTTTGCGACAATAAAATTTTTTTTTATTGTCGCTGAATATCTCTTTTGTTGTAAATATATTTGTCCCCTTTAGTGAGTTTTATATGGCGAGTAGGATACTCTGAATACTCCATATAGTGGCTGAGCCAAGATTTTCATCTAGTAGATACATGAACTAGTGAAGGAGGTTCGACATTTACTGTATATAAATAAAAAATATTTTAACTATGTATAAATAGTATAGTTTTCTGTTGAAGAGGGTTCCCTTAAGATAATGTAGTTCCACCCTTGACCCCATAGTCCCCCCTCCTCCCCCCAAAAAATCTCTCTTTTATTATAATTATTCTTACTCAAAATTATCTTCTTCTTTTTTTTCATCACGCAAGGGTGTGGGTGATCTAATGATCAATGACATCAGTTGAGAACTACTAAGGTTTGAATTTCAAATTATTTCAACGACGTAAAAAGATCGAATCAATTTTCCAAACCTTGATCAATAGAAATAATCATGACTTATGTTAATATGAATAATAGTTACTTTATAAAATTAGTCGAGATTCATACAAATTGATTAAGCGGGGCCGGAGAACTTATTAGTGATCTCAAGATTATTGTTGTTTTATAACGTGCGTGGTAGGACATTAGTTTGAAGATATGTTATGATATTTTTTAATATTATTAGTCACACCATTTTTGGAATATGATGATAAAGATTAGCATGGTACAATCAAATATTATTGCTAGATCAAAAGCAAGATTTAGAGTTTTTGATGTCATCATTACTAAAAATACTAGGTTAATTAAAATATTATCTTATTAGTGTTCTTTTTTAATATCTCATCTAATCTTCTTGGCAAAATGTAACAATATTATATTTCTTTCGTCCATCTTTATTTATTTTTGTATATTATTCAGAATATTCAACAACATTTGTTCGATATAAAAAATCAATGAGTAATTTATTATTTTGTGTTTATTTTATTCTTATTATTAAATATTATTAATTTTTCAATATTTAGATGACTTATATATAATAAAGTTGAGTTAGTAAAATTTCTCTTATCATTTACTGCTTCTTAATTTTTGTGCCAAGTCAATATTGGAAACTATTATTGGACAGTGACAACGGTGGAGGTAGAAATTTAAGTAAGGGGTGTCAAATATAGAATAGTAAGCACAATTATTTTTTTTTCAAAAAAAAAAAATTGCTGAAGCAAAAAGCCTTGAGCCAAGTTTGAACACCTTTTTTTGCAGTCTCTCAACCATTGCACTAACGTTTCTCCTTATGTTAAGAGGTGTCAACATGAATATATATACATATAAAATTAAAATTTGACCTACCTATATAATGTAATTTTTCGATGAAAGGGTGTCGCTTGATACACCTTCGTCCGTGGACAGAGAGAGTAATAAGGACATTGCTCCGGTTGTGTTGAGAGAGTTGGGATGGGTGGAGGTATATATATATATATATATATATATATATATATATATATATATATATATATATATATATATATTACCGAAATACATCAATGCCCCTTAAAATTTTCAGTGAAATTTTATTTAACACACTTTAACTATTGGTTGTTCAAATTAAACACATGAACATATGGTAATGGGTGCTTCAGACCATGATTACTTTTTAAAGAAAAGTTGACATCAAATTGTCGATTTTTGCCAGTTTTCAAAAATCGATCAGCAAAGTTAGTTTTTTCTCGATTGTTGAGACTGACCATGTCGTCAATTTTTTCACTGTTTTTCGCAATAATCTAGACACCTTCAGAATATATATATATAATCTTAATATCAGATCTTCAGAGATACAACAGAGACAAATTAAGATATTTATATGTATGATTTCAAAGTTAAAATATTTAGTTGTCATTTATTGACAAATCAATATGTTTATCTATAATATTATGTCATTTAATTTTGATCTTACAAGTACAACTACCAATGGGCAATGCATGTTAACTAAGGTCTTTTTCAAAGTTATTGCTACATCTCATCAATATTTTTCAGGTCTAAATCAAGGACCAAATTTCCACTAAATAATTTTTGTGTAATCAATCACAATAAATAATAAATTCCATTATCCAAACATGGTTGTTGGCTAAATTAATGAGAACATGGGACTTGAAATATTATCTACAATGGAAAATAGATTGAACATTTTACCTAATTCCTATAACATATCAAACACTCCCTCTTTGTTTCAAAATAGATGTCGCTTTACTTCTTTTTATGCTCGATAAAAAAAAATATCAACAGAACAGTATTATTAAAAAGAATTAGTTCTTTATATAAGGATATAGTTGAAAACAATTACTAATTATTGTTTTGAGTTTCCAGAAGCGACAGTTATTTTTGGACGAACTTTTTTAAAAGCTAAAAGGACATTTATTTTGAGATGGAGTGAATAGTTCAAAGCAAATAATATAACATTTTTATGTATAATTTAGGTAAACACTACGAGAATAAAAGTAGAGTAGTACTATGGAGAGAGGATGAGAGGTGGGTGTGGAATAGTGGATAGAGCGTTTAATGAGGGTGGCAATCTACGTGAAATGTCACCTACAAAACTTATGAGTAATTTTTTAAAGATTTACTCAAAAAGTAATTTATTTTAGAAAAAATTTTAACGGATCAAACATGATAAAATTTACAAACACCCATTGAAAATATTAATATAACTTGAAAAAGAGTTGGTGGATTGTACCGTCACTAGACTCACTACTACTCACTCCATTTAAAAAAGAATAGTCAGTTTTTTCGGCAAAATTTTAAATTTAATATTTCCATGTGACATGTTTAAGGTCACAAGATTAAAATGCATTTTGGTACATTTAATATAACTTTAATTTAGAACCACAAAATTGAAAAGTTCTTTTAATTTTCTTAAATTTCGTGCCAAGTCAGACTAGATCATTCTTTTTTAAATAAATAGAATATGATTTTCTCATAGTTTTTCTTCTTTTTTTCGATTTCCCACTCGGTGTTCGGTACCCACGTTAGAGTCCGACTATATCCGAATTCATGCCGCATAGGGCCCCATTTGAAGGAAACACTCCCTACTAAGAATTTTTTCATTCGAACCTGAGATCTCTGATCTGTTAAGGAAGGAGCAACACCATTCACGCATCCAATCCTTTTGTGGTTAGTTTTTCATTATTCTATATTTCCAATCATTGACATCTAAATTTTTTTTTAAAGAAAAGGAAGGTTCTTTTGTTATAACTCCAAAAAAACAGCTCAAAAAAACAATATTCTCTAAAAAAAATTGTTATAAATAACAGTACTATCAATAAGTCTTTTGTACTACCAAAAAATGGATTCCCAAACAAGAGTTAAAACCTTAACAGAACATCCTCTTCAATACAGAGTTTTTGTCCAAAATCATATACTAAAAGATGCATCATTCTCCTCTTATATCAAACCTGAAGAAAATAGTCCTGATGATTCCGAAATCAACGTGTTTGATGCGAAAAAATATTTCAGCGAAAGCAATGAATCCTCTCCTGAAATCGAAAAAAATTTAGCTGATCAGAGTGAATTACCTTCGGGTCATCGACATTCGTCAGTTTCTTCCGTAGAAAATGGCTACGGAAGAAACTTTCGTGTCAGTTCCTTTCGGGCTACTCCAACTGCTTCATCTGAAGCTAGTTGGAATAGCCAAACTGGACTTTTAGCTAATCCTCCTGGAGCTATAGCTGTTTCATTGAGAGGTATTAATTCGAACGAGAAGAAAAGAGGATCGTTTAATCGTAAATGGTTTTTCTGTCGAAAATGTCCTTGTTCGGGTAAGAAATCAGTGGAAGTCGAGGAAACTAGCTCGGAGCCAAGAACAGAAACTGGCTCCGAGCATTTCCCCGTCAAACACAATAGTAAGGTGGTAATTGAGAAATCAATCAATGTGTCTCAGAAGACATCACTAGAGACCCATGTGGGACCCATAGATAAAATTGGAACGATACAGAGAAGATCATTATCAGAACTGCCAGAGAGTACAGCTAGCACAATTACTTGTCAACAGCGTGTACTGGCACCACCAGTAAGGCCGTTTACCGAAACGACAGGTGGAGGATTCTCATTCCCAATTTTAAATAATTCGGGACAAGCGAAATTGGGAATCAAACCTCCACCAACAAGATCGATTTCCCCAATTTTAGAAGATCCACCCCGAGAATCCCTAGAAGTATTCCAACCATCTTCTCGAAAATCAACAGAAACAGATCATCACAGGTGCAGTAACTTCCCCTTCCCGGTTAGTCCGATCTCCCGAGTTACAGCAACGGATGACGACGTCGCGAGCGACGCAAGCTCCGATCTGTTCGAGATCGAGAGCTTCTCGACTTCGATCGCGACGTCATCGTGCCCGTTGTATCGTCAACGAAACTCACTAGAGGAGCCTGGTACGCCTAGCATTGCAGCTACAGAGTGTTATGCACCAAGTGAAGTGAGTATAGATTGGAGTGTTACTACAGCTGAAGGATTCGATCGTGCTAGTGTTACTAATTATTCAAGCATCTCGGAAATCGAGACGAATAGGCGATTTCTGGCCGGTAATAATGGTGGTGATGGTAGTGGTGATGGAGGGAAATGGAAGGGGGGTGGGTTATTGAGCTGTCGCCACGAAAAGGCGGTAAATGTGGGGCCACAGCCGGTTAAATATGGGTCGCCCGATGGGCCACCACCAACAGCAGGACATGTGGGAAGAGGTAATAAGCCACCTCTTGCAAGCTCTCATTCAGCACGCTTGTCTCTTGCATTTGCAGCATGACAAATAACTTCCTTCACACTTTCATGCTTCATGTTTCATGTTTATATCTTTTACCCAATTTCTTTCTTTTTGGTCATATCTAGTTTATTCTGCTTTTGGGTTGTTGAGACGAGCTTATGAAAAGTGTCTCTACTTTTATGAGGTAGTCGTAAGGTCTGCGTATATTCTACCCTCCAAACCCACTTGTGAAATTCCACTGAATATGTTATTTCATTTTACGTGACACTATTGTCAATGAAAGAGTCGAGAGAGATTTTTTCTTTGATCGTGATTTTTTAAATATTTTAGATTATTTATTATCGTAACTTATGAAATTTTTATGTAATTTTTTATACTCCCTCTCAAAGTTTATGTAGCAATGTTTTCTTTTTGGAAGAATAATATTCTTTTTATTGCAAAATTTGTTTATCTTACTTTTCGTTTCAATCTGTTTAAAAAAAGTGTTTTCATCCCTTTTTGATATTTCTAATTTAAAATTTTCATTTGACATACTCGAGACTACAACGTTAAATGACATTTTGATACATTTCGTACGTATCTTTGATTTAAGATCATAAGATTTAAAAGTCTTATTTAATTTATTAAATTACATATCAAGACAATATCAGACAAATAAAATAAAATGAAAGGATTAACTCTTTAAATTTAAGTTGAACTTCTCACCTTTTTTTTTTTGGCTTTCCAACGACTACTCCATCCGTCCATCTTTACTTGTCCACTATACTATTTTGGGATGTCCAACGTAATTTGGTCTGTAGCAGCCCAAATCTGTAACATCTATCCATCCCGCAATTTCAATCAACCGATTCATTGAGTAACTCTTGGGTAAACTATTAAACTAATAAGAGCTCTATCATCTAACTTCATTCAAAAATGAAACTGGAATTTTTATAGAATCAAATTCGAAAATCATTTCTATTTTGATCATTTCTTAGATTCTGTTGAATTGTATTGAATCCATTTTCTATTTTAAAGCGAACACTTATAAAACTAGAAAACTTAACAATATTTGTCCACTTTATGAAATCAAGAGATAATTTTACACATAGTTCCTAATTTACCCTTATCATTAATTATAGTCATTTCTCTATCACATTTTTTAAGACATAGTATTTATTATATTCAAACGGCAATTTGGTAAAATTACACTATCATTTACTACATCTTAATCCCTGTGCCAAATCAACAAGGGACAAATAAAATAGGACGGAGAGAGTATTTGGTATTTTTGGTATCTGCAACGTAAAAATTTATTAAAGGGTGAAGCATTCTTTGTCATTTTTTTTTATTTAAGCTCGAACCGAAAACTTTCAACTAAGAGTGAATGAATTCCATCCATTCACGATAAGTATTTTTGGTGGTTGAAATTTGCGTTTCATCCTTGATGATAAACTTTTATAGTGATACAAATGTTATGATATAATTAAAGATCATATATTTCAAAAAAATTCTACCCACACGAACATTGTAATATGTTTAACACCACCAAAGGATGTGGTGCAGTGGATGAGGTTGCTCCTTCCTTAACTAGAGGTCTAGGATTTGAGCCCTAAGAATAGAAAAATCCTTGATAGAAAACACTTCCCCCTAATGGGTCTTACACGACGCAAATCCAAATTAGTCAGGCTCCAATGAAAATATCATATACCGAATGATTAGAAATATTTAACATACAAATATTTCAAAAATCTTTGAGGCCACACAAATTTTATGACATGTTTGTAATGAGAAGCTTTGATTTTGGCAGCAAAATAGGGTCTAGTTGGGGTCATCAAAACAGTAGGTAGGCCAAAATGTCTTCATAATTTTAGTAATTGTTCATGCACCTACCTATGGCCAATGGAAAAATAGTAATTTTTAAGTATTAGGTTTTCGTTTTTTCAGAATCAAATAGTTTAAATTTAACAGAAATTTCTGCATGAAATTTTCAAAAATTTAAATAAAATTTATATATTTGTAAACTACGTAAAATATACTATAAGTTACAGTAATTGACAATTCAAAAAGTTTAAAAGATATATAAAAAATTTATAGTCAAAAATAACTTCATTTGAATTTCGAAAATCGAAAAGTGCCACATAAATTAAGACAAGAGAGTATTAATTTTTTCTTGATTGGTTCATAAAATTTCCACCAAATTCGTATGTGATAGTCCAAAGATTATTACTTCATTCATTAGTTTTAGAGCCTCTTCTTGTTCAAATGGGGGCGAATTCAGAAGTTCGACTATAGATTCACGTGAATTTAATAATTTTTGTATAGATGATATATCAAAAAAATCTATTTAGTTAGCGTTTGATCGTAAATTTCATATTAGATTTTAAAAATTTATCTTCGAAATAATTTCAAGTTTCATTTTTGGCTTAGATAAATCTTTTGGTGAAATTTCATTCCCATCTACAAAACTTTAAATTTGTTACAAGTAAAATCAAAAGTCCATCTCCAAACATAATTTCAAATTTTAAAAACTCAAAATTTCAAGTTTTAACTTCGAATATTTGATCGAATGTGAGCTAGATATCTATATAAACGCAATTATTATTATAATATTAATTTAAGATTGTCGTATAATATTCATAAATATTTAATTTTGAATATGTCGTTATTTCAAGGCTATATATTTCTTCAATTTATCGTGGTTATGTTATTCATACAGCCACTATACTATGTCTTTTTCTTGAGTCCTTAAATAAATTTAATTATTTTCAGCTTAAGATTTTTTTTAGCAAAAAAAAAAAAATAATTCTTAACGTCTTTACGAGATAGTGATGAATTAAACGACTTATATTAACATTAAAATCAGTCTGATAAACTGATTTCATTCTACCAAAGACGTTCCAAAACTTCTTTCTTTTTTATTATTGAAAATCTCGTCAATAACATTATTTTTTTTATTTCTAAACAAAGTAAATTGTTTAGAAAAGTAAACAACGAATTTGATGGACTATTTACGTAAGAATTTCTTTATAAAATATAGTATTACGTAGTAATTTTTGTATAAAATTAGAAGTACAAAATAAGATGGTTGAGCTTAATTAAGACATGCCATAATGGAGTAACTAATAAGAGGGTGAAGAAGCGCAAATTTTATCACCTCTATATAACACAGAGATAATTAATTTTCAATTTATTATTTAAGTCATAGTCGAAATGTATAACTTTTGTAAGTTCAGTTATTTTATTTGTGTTTAAAAATTTTCTATATATTTATCTGACACTCGTATTTGTGGCAAGTCAAAGTTTAAACATGTATATCTAAAGTCGTAAATTCAAGATCCATTTCTTTAAACTTACAACAAGTGATTCAAAAGCTAAAAATCTTTAATGGGCCATTTTTTAAAGAAGTGGCTACACCTTAAATAACGTAACGCAAATGGGCTACATTTGCAAATAATACAACATTTAACTATTGGCACAAATAAACACTAGCTCCTAATTTTTACTATTTAGCAATATGTTTGAAATAAATCAAGAAGATTAATAACTTTCTCTCATGAAAAGTGTGAGGATCGTTAAATCGCGTTAATAAATCAATATACTTATGTAACTCCTTAACGTTATATGTTATATCACATATTTTTTTGCGTTTCATCTTATGCTTCATATCATTTCTTTCTTTTTAAAGCAAGATAAAATGATTTATTTTAGTATAAACATTCAGCCGGCAATCTTTTATATTTGAAAGTTCAAAATTAGTACCAACATATATAAAAATAAACCTTTGTGCTAATTTGTATAAATTTCCAAAAGCAAACTATTCTAAAATCACAAGTTTTCATAATCAGCAGCGAAATCACTCTTTGACTAGGGGGTTCGGATATATAGTAGATGTCGAACCCCCTATGATTAATTCGTGTGTTTATTTTTTTTTCAAATTTTGAATCTATTTAATTAAAATTCTAACTTCACCACTATCTATATGATGGATCATTGAATTATTCTATTTTAATATTATCAAAACTCAAAAGTGACAAAGTGTGAACAAGTTGAAAATCTTTCCATATTAGGTAATGACAAAAGAAGCAATTGACCTTTTTTTCCCCAAACAATTTGTAGTGGACCACCAAAATGATAAAACAAACTATGAAGTGTGTATATATATATAAATAAAAAATGCTAATAGCAGAAAAGTGAAACTTTTTTTTCTTAGAATCATGTTTCAATCCCTTTGTATGATATCGAAAACAATCTCTTTATCGCATAAAGATAGAAACAAAGTTTACGTGCATCTTACACGCCTCAGATCCCTCTTATGAAATTACATAATGTATATTATTATTATTATTATAGATAATTTGAGCTTTGGAACAGAAAAACTCTTGGTAAGAACTAGGGATCAAGCAAGGGCGAAATTGCGATCCCGCTTACAAATTTGATTGGACATAATAACCTTGATCTATATTTTGTATCTGACCTTGAAAATCCCACTTAATATGTATAATTTTTGCGTTTGCTAAGGAGCACTTTCTCTTTTACAAGACGCTATAAAATACGAGTCTGAAATTAATTGGATCAAGGCAATCAAATACTAGATGATGGTTATGTCGAAAAATGTACTTCCTTATCCCAGTTTATATGACTTACTTTCCTTTCTAGTCTGAAATGATTTCTCGCTATACAAATATCTATCACTCATTTTACACCACAAATTTCAAAAGTATTTTTTTCTTTCTTTCTTAAACTCCATGTCAAGTTAAACTAACTCATATAAATTGAAACCAAGGGAGCTGAAATATACACATTCCAACTACCTAATATCTAGCTACACAAATATCTATCACTCATTTTACACCATAAAATTCAAAAATTCGTCTTTCTTTCTTTCTTAATTCCGTGTCAATTTAAACTAGTTCATATAATTGAAACGGATGGAGTTGAAATATACACATTCCAACTAGCTACACAAATGTCTATCACTTATTTTACACCACAAATTTCAAAGCTCTGTCTTTCTTTCTTCCTTAAATTCCATGTCAATTTAAACTAACTCATATAAATTGAAACGGAGGAAGTTGAAATATACACATCCCGACGACCCGATTTCTAGCCACACAAATATCTATCATTCATTTCACACCATAAATTTCAAAAGTCTCTCTTTCTTTCTTCCTTAAACTCTGTATCAATCTAAATTAGCTCATATATTCATTTTACACCATAACTTTCAAAAGTCTATCCTTCTTTCTTCTTTAAACTCCATATCAAGTCAAAGTAACTCATATAAACTGAAACGACATGAGCGGAAATATACACATTACAACTATCTATGGTCACTGCCAAGTCACATTAGCATGTTATAAATAAAATAAGACACTTTGCCTCAAAAGATGAGTAAAGCACCACAGACCAGGTCTCCTTGGCCTAGGTTTTGTAAAGTTTTAAGAAAGTAAAGAATTAAATAAGTGCCAAATGAATAGGAATACTATGGACCCCTTCACTTTCTTACACACTCACCCCATCTCTTTATTTTTTTAATTCAAAATAATAAACATAAGAAAGTGGGAATTTTTTAAAAACTTTTTTTATTTGTCCTAGGTTGGCAAGCAAATCTTATTGATTTACTTCTGTCTTTTAATTAATAAAATAAAAACTAACAATTTGATCATTAACTATCTTTTAACTTTTTGAGTTACTTTTTAAAGTTAAATTGATCCGGACTTTTCGTGAAAACTTAAAAGGAAAAAAAAAAACTCAAAAAAACTGTTAAAAATGCTTGTGAACTTAGCGTAAGTTATTAGTTTTATTTTCAAATTATTGACAGTCTTAAAAACACTCATCTACTTGACTAACTAAACTAAGATACATCCCAAAACTATTACAAGTGTTAGAAACACCTCACGACTCGATAAGAATTTAGGAATGTATTTCACTCTTCTGACAAGATCAAGAGGTGTATTTAAGTTCAGTTAGTCAAGTAAAAAAGTGTTTTTAACACTATTAATAATTCAGGGATGAAACTAATAATTTAAGTCAAGTTTAAAGGTATTTTTAATACTTTTCTATAAAAAAAAATCAGGACTTTAATCGCTTAACTATAGATTATTTGTTATAAGATTATTTATAATTTGAAGTAATCTAATCCAGTATATTGGAACAGTCAATAACTATGATATTTTTACTCTAATCTTTTAGATGCATATAAAAGATGTATCTAAAACTTTTCTTTTTTAAAACATATTTAATATTCAGACTAAAATAATTATATTTATTAGTTAAATAAAAAAAATATATTAATTATATATTTCTTCAGTTTCTTTTTAGTTGTTATATTGTGTTTTTTGAAAGTCAGTTTGACTAATTTCAAAATTAAATTAAATTACATTAATTTGATATTTTAAAATAAATATAAATATTCAAATACAATACGAAAAGTTCTATAAGTTACAACGTTTACATCTTAAAATTTAGTCAAAATTCATACTATTTGACTCTCAAATAAAAAACTATGAATAACTAAAAAAAGAACGAAAAGAGTATAAAGTATGTATATTAGTATACATTTTTTAACATATACAACTAAATATTTTGGGTGATCATTATTTAAGTTCCTTTGAGTTCAGTTATTATTTGAACTCTGATTATCATATTATTTTGCTACAAATTAAAAATGATTTATCATATATTCTAGAGTACTTTATCATAATTGTTTCAGTTTTGTTATTTTTTTATTTTATAATGGATAATTTATTTTCTTAAGGCTCTATCTAAAAAGAATCGTTGCATTCTCGAAATAAGGATAAAATCTACTTACATTTTATCTGATTAGAATTTCACTTTGTGGAATTAAATTGAATATTGATGACTATAACAACAATATATCCAATGAAATTTCATAAGTGGGATTTGAAAAAATAAAATATACGCAGATATTATTACTATCTCATAGAGATAGAGAGACTGTTTCCAGAACAGATTATGATAGACTATTTAAGTTAATTTTCCTATAGAATATGACTTAGTTGATATTGAGGTCAAATTCTTGTATAGAAAATGAAGGAAGGGACATTTTATTTTTATTATATAATAAAGTATAATATAAATAGTACTTTGGCATATACTTAGCATAATATAAAATTAAGGGCTAAGATTTGTTTAATTAATTATTACATAGTTTAATTTCCTATTTGAAAGTTGTCTTGGATTCCTAATTTTTTTTTTTTCTAGAGAGAATAGAATGTGGGTCTTGCTTCTATTCTCTCCTGAGTTAGATTGAGCCTCAGGTTTTTGCAGCAAAGAACATATATGGTTTCTGGGTTTTTTGCTCTTTCATGGATGATGAATGTTGGACATATTTTGCTGCATGCAAGCTAATTTGACTCTTTCCTATTCTGGGTATTTCTTCATTTTCCTTGGTAACACTGTTTTCTCCCTGAATCCCTAGCATTTTGTTGAATTTGATCTGGGTATTCTGTTTCTTGATTTTGGTTTGATTGAATCTGTTGATGGGGTTTTTGTGATTGTTACTGGGAGTGGTAAAATGGGTTTGATTTGTGTGTATAGGGTTCTTAAGGAACAAATGTGTTTTGATGTGATGAATCATTGGGATATAGACAATAAAGATTAGGAGTTTAGTTTGTTTGTGTGTGAAAATAGAATTGATTTTAAGGGATGGGATCTCAGGGTGGTGGGAGTGGGGGTAATAGTATTGGTGCAGCTCAAGCTCAAGCCCAAGACCCAAAGCCAAATGCTTTGGCTAGGCAAGGATCATTATATAGCCTCACTCTTGATGAGGTTCAGAATCAATTGGGGGATTTGGGGAAACCACTGAGTAGTATGAATCTTGATGAGCTTCTTAAGACTGTATGGACTGTTGAGGCTGGTCAAGGAATGGGGGGAACGGATTACGGGGTGTTGCAGCATGGTCAGGTTGCTTCGGGGAGTTCTCTGCATAGACAATCGAGTATTACATTGACTGGTGATCTGAGCAAGAAGACTGTTGATCAGGTGTGGCAGGATATTCAGCAGGGGCATAAAAGGGATAGTATCGATAGGAAAGCTCAGGAGAGGCAGCCTACTTTTGGTGAGATGACCCTGGAGGATTTTTTGGTCAAGGCTGGAGTGGTTGCTGAGTCGACTCCGGTGAAGAAAAGTTCGGGCTCGGTTTTAGGGGTTGAGTCGATGACATTGACACAACAGAGTGTTCAACAGCAAGCTCAATGGTCACAATATCAGATGCAGGCAATGCATCAGCTACCGCCACAGCAACATCAACAACCACAACAGCAGAACATGCTACCAGTTTTTATGCCCAGCCATTCTGTTCCACAACCTTTGACTATTGTTGCTAACCCAACAATGGATGCAGCTTATCCTGAATCTCAGATAACAATGTCCCCAACTGCTCTCTTGGGCGCATTATCAGACACACAAACACTTGGAAGAAAAAGAGTTGCACCAGATGATGTGGTTGAAAAGACTGTTGAAAGGAGGCAGAAGAGGATGATTAAGAATAGGGAATCTGCAGCGAGGTCACGAGCAAGGAAGCAGGTAATTTTGGAATATGTTGCAGAGTTTTGAATATTGTATACTATCTCCACGGTTATTGAGATATTATTTTTTGATCGACAGGCTTACACCCATGAATTGGAGAACAAGGTTTCACGCCTCGAAGAGGAGAATGAAAGGCTCAAGAGGCAGAAGGTATGTTTTTCTTTAGCTAACTTTCTCCTCCGTTGAATATGGTAGTCATTTTGCATATTCTTCTAGTGGTTCTTGAAGAGTGTGTGGTTATCAGGTACTTTGTGTCATTTACATTCTTAATGGTGTTACTTGCACTGACGTGGGCATCATTAAAAAGCGTAAACGAGTTCCAATTCTAGAACAAATGAGATACAAATTTGAAAGAAATGTAGAACAATATCAACATAATGATTTTTCAATACCATTTCTGACATATTATGTTTAACTGTTACTGTTAAAACCTATATCGTTTGAGTCATATAGGCTCCTCATTTCTCTGCAGAACCACCTCTCATCTAACGAACTTGGTAATGCTGCATTGTGAAGTGCTAACTCCTGAAAGAATGTTTCTTACATAAAATAAAGAAAAAAAATATATATATCATGTTTAAAGTGAAATATCTTTATTAAGGTTAGAACAAACTGAGTTTAATCATTCATGCAATGAGAAGAAGCAGTCCAGTAAGTAAGTACTTTACGAGACAGAAATGATTGCTTTATTCTCATTGCAGTTTCTTTAGTAAGGTCAAGAGTAGAATGTTGCAATCATTTATGTGAATTTGCATTAGAAGAAACTGTCTGTTTTTCTCTCTTTGGGTCTTGTTTTGTCTCCCTTAGCTCATATTAGAAGAAAATGAATTTTATGGATCTAGTACTGAATTACTTTTGGTTATATAACTTTGTTCCTTGTATCTTTGCGTTTCATTTTGTACAACTTTTAAACTAGCATGTTGCCATTTTTGCTGGTTGAGTTGCATAAAGGAGCAGTGGCTATCTAATGATTAAAGTTCACTGCTTATCATGTCACATCCCTCGCCGTTACTTTTATCCACTTCACAGAAATTCTCATAGTTGTGATACCCTTAAGGAAAATATCATCTTCAATCAGTTTTGATTGCACGAGATATTGTCTCTAGATTCTCAAAACATGTAGAGTTCCTTTCTTTCCATATTGTCCAACGAATGCTTGCAGGACAATTCTCCATCTACTTCTGTTTTTAGCCTGCATACCTGCTTTCTCCAAGCTCCAAAATGCTTCTGTAATCTTTCCAGGCATAGTCTAAGATATGCCTTTGAGATTTAGGAACAGTCTCCAGAGTTGGCCTGTGGTCTTGCAATGAAGATATAGATGATTAACTGTCTCAGCAGTTTCACCATAAAAGAAACATCTACCCTGTAGAAATACTGGGGAAGAATATTATTGAATTGTTGTCTACATTATTACATTGAGACCCTATTTATAGATACTATATTAGACTCCTTTTCCAACTAGAAAACTATAATACAATCCTTTTTCAAGTAGGATTCTATACACTATTGTTATTCCTATTCCTATTCTAAGTAGGATCGTATTTACCTATTTCCATTCTAACATTCCCCCTCAAGCTAGTGCATACATATCATATGTACCTAGCTTGTTACAAATGTAATTAATACGAGGATCGATGACGGGCATGTTGAGATATCAACAAGTTGATCGTGCGGCTTCACAAAATTAACATTCAACCTCAATGTCTTAGTCTTTTCATAAAATTCCGGGATTGCATTGTTAAACTTCCCAAACCAAGCTTGAGAAGATTGTTTTAGACCATAGAGTGATTTACACAATCGACATATGAGGTTACCAAACTCCCTCTGAGCAACAGAATCAGGTTGTTGCTCCATAAGGATTTCTTCCTCGAGATCATCATGGTGAAAAACATTCTTAATGTTCAACTGATTAAAAGGTCAATGGAGAATGAGAATATGGATCATCTGGAAATTACTCTAAGAAAGTCACTTTAAAACTGGTCGAAACCTGCTTATGCACCGAATTATTAGATTTGATGGCTGAAAGTGGTCACAAATTGAGAAATAAAGTAGGCTCGAAATGATGGCACGACCCTACTGGAAAATAGAAACTATGTAAGTAGGATCATATTGACGGCATGACCCTACTACAAAAGAGAAATTGTATGGATAAGGTCGGAACGATGGCACGACCCTATGCAAATTAGATTTGATGAGTCATCGAAAAGACGAATGGACTACGCAAATCAAATTTTAGTCCCCAAAAAGACACAATGCTATGCAACTCAGATATGAGAAAGTAGTTCAAGAATTTCATGGTATTACACAAATTGTATATGAGTAGTTCGGAGAGATGCACGGTGTTATACAAATCGAATATGAGAAAGTAGTCACCGGAAAGATGGCACGGTGCTACACATGATAAATATGAAAAAGTAATCACCGAGAAGACGACACGGTGATGCACAAACTCTGACAGATGTGGGGTTGACACAAAAAAACCCCTAGAAAGTCACACATAGTGACCTGTTTGACTGAATTTTCTTCCCTTGAATATGAGAATCATACATATATCATTGACCGTAGGTTTGTTAACATAACCATTGGCCAGACGGGCATCATATATGGGCTATAGCCGCCCGCCGGCAGGGGAAGATCTTTGATTTTCTACCAGGACCGTAGAAACTCTATACCATGTAGAAATACTAGGGAAGAATATTATTTAATTGTTGTCTACATTATTACATTGAGACCCTATTTGTAGATACTATATTAGACTCTTTTTTCAACTAGGATACTATCTCGGAAACAACCTCTCTACCTCTATGAGATAGTGGTAAGGTCTGCGTACATTCTACCCTCCCCAAACCCCACTTGTGGGATTTCATTGGGTATGTTGTTTTCAACTAGGATACTATAATACAATCCTTTTTCAAATAGGATTCTATATACTATTGTTATTCCTATTCCTATTCTAAGTAGGATTGTATTTACCTATTCCTATTCTAACACCCATACTGTTATTCGTCTCCTCATCAGGTTATCTAAGCTCTACCACTCTAACACTAATTCTTAACATTACCCTTTTATGGCTTTACATGGGGTTAGGAACAAAGGAGAATGAATGCCTTTAGTGGATCATTTTCCTTTGCGTACAAAATGGGATGGTCATCCATATGAAATAAAGGCAGATCGTGTCAGTTTTCAGCCATCCGAATCAGAATCTAAGTAATATACATCATCTTTCTTTCTTCGTATTTTAGATCTAGTGTTCAAGACAAGGGAAGTGATCCTGATCTTATACCAAAGGACTAATCTCGTACCATGCTGTAGGCTTGCCCTGGAATTCTTTTGCTCTTTTCGGATTCCGAATTGTAAAAACAAAGCTTTGGCGCATCTAGATTCTAAGACATCACACTCATGAACAAGCCAAATACTGTTGCAATTTTTGTTGGTGAACATGCCCCTCTCAGGTTGGCTCAAGGCTACATTTTATTGAACAACTCTTTGTCACTGATGCAGCCGTATCCAAGTAAATCTGTTTTTACATGAACCCAAAACCAAACAAACCGAACCACTTAAACAAAACAAACATGAAGAACCCAAACCAAACCAAACCAAATTTACTGTGTTTTGGGGTTGGATTACCAAAATCCTCAAATTGAAAACCAGATGAAACTTTTGTACAAAACCGAATAAACTGATGGCTCCCACGCCTAAATGATAAAGTCAATGAGGCAGTGATGAAGTGTACAGCAGAAGTAAGAACTGCGGCAGTTGCGAGATTTTATGAACATTTATATATGAGGAAGGGTGAGTGGGTGGGTGGGAGGGGAATATTCAAATAAGAGGGGATATAAGGGAGTGGTTGGAGAGGCCTAGAGGAGAAGAAGAGATGCGGGAAGCAGTGTCTTGGGGTTGAATGAATTCACATTGCTTTTTCCCAACATTGTTAGAAAGAGATTTGTTGGAGACAATTGCGGAGTTTCAAGAAATTGTATACTCCCTCTATCCCATTCTATATGACTTACTTCCATTTTTAGTCGGTCACCCAAAAAAAGGACACATTTCTATATTTAGTAACAATTTAACTTTAGAATGTCCATTTCACCCTTAATTAATTGATTTCTAGCCACACAAATATTTCTGACTTATTTTAGACCATTAGTTTTAAAAGGTTTTCTTTCTTTCTTAAACTTCGTGCCAAGTCAAACTAACTCATATAAATTGAGACGGAGGGAGTACTTTGAAAGCAATCCTAAATGCATCCTTCATACTTAAAGAGGAAGTAACGAGCATCAAGGATTATTGGGCTGTTAGTATTGTAGGAAACATCTATGAGATATGTGCTTGACAAGACAGTCTCTACTTCTCAAGTCCATTTGTGGAAAAAAGATGGATATTGGATGTTGTTTTGGTGGACAATGTAGTGGCTGACTCTTAAAAGGAAGAAGGAAGAGTCAAGGATCTTATGCAAGTTGGACCTTAAGAAGGCTTGTGATCACGTGAATTAAGAATTTCTAGACTTCATTTTGGTAATAGTTTGATTTCTGAACCACTACTAAGCTATCCGCAAACTTAAGTGTATAATACTCATAATATTTGCCCTTTTAATTAATAAGGAAAATTCAGGATGACAGGTTTGGATAGTCCTTTCTTAAAAAGGAAAAAACGAGTTGCTCCTAGAGCTCATAGCTTTGGTCTAATGGTAAGAACACAATGTGATGGTTGGTTAGGTGTTTGTCACGGATTCTAATCCTGTTGCAGACAAAAGTCTGGCATATAAGTGGGGGGAGGGAGAAGGGAAAGTTTGTTATCCACTGACTTTAAACTGTGGACCACTAGCCATTGGGGGATTCTTGGTTATAGAAAAAGATCAAAGATGGGTTTCGGGGTGTACTTATCCCAGAAAGAAAAAATTAAGATAAAGCCATTTGGTCTTAAATGAGGTTCTCGTATCCAACAATAAGTTTTGTAAAAATCAAAAACACCAAAATGATAGGTTTTCACTAAACTAACAGATATAGTTTTTCAAAAGATCTGTTGTCAAACCAATTAACCACAGTTGACCCCAAGGTTGTTTTCTAAAAAACTTTTACATATACTAGTTCCCAAAAATTAAACCAAGTCAAATTCAGATGGCACCTTAAGTCAAATTGAAGGTGGGAAAGTATCAAACTCGGTAAATCCTTTGTTCTTTCAAGAAAGAAGAGGTAAAGCTTGACAACTGATCATTTTCAATGATGTTCCATATTTTCTGTCTGAAACTTGTGGCAAATGAATCCTTGAAATGCCTTTTCAGATATAACCTATCTGACTTATATAGCGTATTTATTGTTCAAAATAGCAAAATAGTTGTTGCTTAGTTTTTGGTGATCTATTGTCTTTCCAAAATTAGAGAGCATTTTGAGACAGCTCTCCGACATCCATTTCTTGTGTTTCCCAGCTGTCTTTCACGGATTATAATATTAATGGTTTTACGTGCAGGAGATAGAGAAGGTGCTACCAAGTGTTCCACTTCCAGAGCCTAAGTATCAGCTGCGCAGAACAAGCTCCGCCCCCTTCTAACATCCAGTTTCATGTACGAATGATGAATGTAGATGCATAGTGTTCGTTATGTCATTGAAATTTATGTTAGCTAGTCATTATCCGTTCATCTCCTTGTTCTTGGTTAACATCCTTCTTCAAGATACCTCTCTGGAGGCCTCCGCTGGCCAGCTCTTGTCAGCTGCCCGTGTGATTGCCTTGACTGTCTCTACATCTCTAGATAAGTTTTTTTGTTGTATGTACATTTTTATAGCTTTAACCTTTGGAATTATGTTGAGGATATAGTTTTCGTAGTTTCGTTTCAGTTACTGTAAGCATTTCCAGTGTGAATGCTTTCTAGACAAGTGAACAAAGTTATTGTATGTTTCCAGTTGTATTAAAACAGCCAGTAGAAGGGCAATCTTCTTCTTGGTTTCTTTTAGACCTCAACTGTTCTGGCATATGGCTTCCATACTTGACTCACAAATTCAATTATCTCACTTGTATAAATTGATTTCAACTTCATTATTCTTATATATAGACCAACCTGAAGCTGTTTTATAAGTTCATTTGTAAGTTGTAAATATTCCATGTAGATCAATATATTTTGTTTTCCTTATGTTGGAACAAAAAACATAATGCTAGACAGTTGTTGAACACTTGAACCTTATCCTAAGTTACCAGGTGTGTACACCAAATTATATAAATTCACTATAGTTAAGTTATCCTTTTGTCAAAATTATAGACCAGGTATTTATTCCTCTCCTACAAATTCTACTACCCCTTTGGTCAAGTAAACCAAGCTCACAGAAAAAAGGAAATCTTGTAAATTGATGTATTGTACTCTCTCGACCAGGTCATAAGAAAATACGGAAAAATCTTTTCAAAGTGAGAAGGGAAGGCGTGCTACAAATAACATAACAGCAAGGTGAGAATGCATGTTAAGTAATGGCGTGATAGAAGTCGATGTAATATATATGTTTTTCTATTCATTGATTTGGTGTAAATACTCATATAGCAAATACAGTAGAATCAGTTTGAACCTGAAAGTAAAATGAAAGGTAGTTTCAGAACATTAACAATAGTACTGGGCCAAATTTGAACATGTTCTCTAGATTATAGTATGTATTAAAAGTAGGGAAATTTTCACAAATAGGTTAGACTTGAAACTTAATATGATCAAATAGTTATATTTTATATAATTACATGACATAACCTCGGATATGTGACCTTTAGAGGAGAGAGGAGAGAGACGGATTGTATATATATATTTGTCAAATTGTATGTGTATATCTGTAAAATAATTGTATGTGTAACGAATATACATATGTATTTGTATATCCAGCAAACGAGATTGGGATAGGGAGAGAGGCGAGCAAGATCGAGAGAGAAAGGAGAGAGGCGAGAGAGATCAAGAGATGGCAGAGAGACAAATTATATATGTATATCTGTCGAATTGACTATGTATATTTGTTAAAATAATTGTGTATATGCAGCTAATATACACATGTAATTGTATATTTGACAAGAAATTGCAGAGAGAGAGGAAAGAGACCAGAGAGAGGAAGAGAGGAGAGAGAAAAAACAACAACAAAAACTTAACTATAGCAATAAAACTCCAACTATAGTTATAAATTATAATATATTCATACTATATTGGTATAACGTAAATACATATCATATGTTTGTCTAGTTACGTAATTTTTTTCCTTAAAACTACTTTGGCATGATGAAATTATTTTTGGTTAACAATCTCCTTTCCAAAGCCATAAAAACCAGACTCATACCCATGAAAGGGAAGTAAAAAAAAGAATCAGTAAAGCAAACTAAACTGCTTTTTTTGTTGTTAGTTTCCACCAGGTGTTCGAAGCCAACATTGGGCCCAACTAAATAAAAAATTGCACCGGGAAATTTCATATTAAGAGGTAAAGCACTCTCTAACAAAAGTGGCTCGAGATCAAACACATGGCTTAAAGTCAGTCTTTCCAAAAATCTCTATACATCTAAATACTTAAGCAAGAAAGTCATTATATTTTGTTTCCTAAAAGACTAAAATTTAAACATCTCTGATGATCATCAGCCTCTTTTCAAAGTTTTCAGCAGCTGGTTTTAGTTTCCTCTAGCCTTTTCCAGGTCTGGAAGATCTGCAATTAAGAGAAAATTAGTGTCACAATTGGAAAAACTACACTCATAATAATATTCACTTTTACACATGTAAATAATCAGAATACGAGAGAAAATCAACAGCCATATGAATGTCGTTTTGGTAACTTAGAAGAGAGAAGAAAGAAAACGTCAGGCAGATACTGATGGATCGAGAAGGTAAAAAGACGCTGGCAGAGAAGAAAAGAGATACCGATGGCCACTAACTTACACATTGGGAGAGACCAAAACTAAAACTAATGTGTGTTATGTGATTTCAAGGTGTTCATCTTATTTTCGCTTCTACGGTGTCTTTTAACATTACAGAAAGTTCAACTAACTGAGGTTTCCTAAAAGGAATAAACGAGAGTTTAGGTCTGCGTTTAGTAACTTGTCCTTGTCCCTCCCATTTTCCCGTTTTCTCCTCCTCCGCTTCTCTCCTTATAGTTTATTCAAGCTCAGAATGTTATCCCCCTATACTCATTTCTCTCCCTTTCTTCCAATCTCTTAAGTTCTTGTCTCCTCACTGTCATTTAAGTATAAAAAGTTGTTCACATAAGCAAGAAAATGAGAAGCACGAAGTTGGTAGGAAATGAGGCCTGGATAAGTATTTGAGAGCAGGTGCATACTGATGAATAGCAAGGGGAGCTGACTGAGAATCATAACATTTGTCTCTGAATGTGTACAACAAGTTACAGTTAAATGTAAATTAGAGCAATCAGATAGGAAACAACTCACAGAGCATTCCTCCATCATCACTGCTCTCGTCGTCATCTCCAGTGTACTAATAGAAGATATATTCAAGTCAGATAACTATGATCAAAGTAATAACTAGTAATTGGACATTATGTTGCATATAATATTTAACTAGATCAGGTTAGGCATTACCGCAACACCTCCATCATCAGAGTCCGCTGCAGGGAACAGAAAACTGGATCAGCTTTATGAATATATTAGTAAGGGTGTCAAAAATGAGCGCAAACATAGATAACCCGCCCAAACTTTTATGAGTTGGGCTCAAGATTATTTTAATTGGGTTCAATCTCAACCCGTTCAAGCCCTAACCTATATCAAAAGAATCTTCAATTGAACCCAATTTCAACCCGTTCTAAGATTCTTTACTTGCATTGATATAATGTATGTTTTCTATCTGTTTTATCTTTTCTATCAATTATATATCATTTTGTAACTTTTTATTTTTATTTTTTGAGTTGAAATGCAAATTGTGATTATAAAAAATAAATAATAGTATGTTAGGATTATTGAAATTGAGTGAGTCAAATTGTGCGAGTCATGACCCAACCCGAATTTGAGCCCAAAGTAAATTTGGGCGGGTCATAACCCAACCCAATTTCTATTTCAACCCATTTTAACATTCTCAATTTCAATCCAACCCGCCCATTTGACACCCCTATATATTAGGATAGAACATATAGTGTTATACATGAGAAGGAGTTACCCGACTACTGAAAAGATTTGCCATGGTTTCAGTTCTTCCCAAAGTAGAAGAGAGAGAAGCAGGAAGTAGGTGATGTAGTATAGTTCAATATTCATTGCTATTGATGTGCAGCTGTAGAAGACCACTAACTTGACAGAATTGATTATCACTACGGTCGGAAAAAGGAAGAGGACGGAAGTTATGAAAATGATATTTAGAACTGGATTAACCTGAACGCTTGGGAAGTACGAAAGGCAAACCTGCATGCCTAACTTTGCAGCACATTATAATTGTACATTAAGCAACTACTTCAATTGTAAAATTAAAATTTTAGACAAACTAGGTCCCCTGGAGTTTTTGTCTAGTATTAAGAGCAAAATAAGTGATGTGCGCGTTGGGCTTATGACATGCGTTTGAATATTGATGTAAGTAGAATCATGATATTTTAAGTGAAGAAGGGTAGAGGGGTGGGTCCATCATCCATCAAGTTTCAAACCTTCTACTCCTTTAGTCAGGCATAAAATTTGATTAGAGACAGTCAGACTTACACTCAGCCCACAGTACGATTACTAACAGTTGCCTTTGATGAATCAAATGAAACATTTCTCAGGAAAAAAAAAAAAAAAGAAAAAGAAAACTAAAAGTATTGTTAACATTTCATCAGCCACTTTGCTCATATTTCAAAGCATAAGAAAAATAAAAGAGGAAGAATGGAGATGGAGTTGAATAACAAAATGAAGAAAATTCAACAGAAAAACAATAGTAAGATTGGCAGAACAGGAAGGAGGTTTACCAGCATTAGGATTCATTAAAACACTAAGGGGTCGTTTGGTTGGCAACATGTTATCCCGGGATAAGTTAGCATGGGATAAGTTATCCCACCATATATATGGGATAACTTATCCCATCACTAAGGCAAAAATGGTGGATAAATAGTCCAAGGATTACCGTATACCTCCAACTCAACATTAGATAAAATAATCCTACATTTTATCCCGGGAATATTATAACTTATACCTCACACCAAACGACCCCTAAAGTTCTCTAGTTCTATTTTCCACCTCAAATTAATTTAAATATAAGGAAGCAAGTGAGATGTAGCCAACTCACAATATTCTTCATCATCTTCATCGCACCATTTGTTCCAATCAACCTTGAGGTATGGAGCAGGCTTCTCTTCAGACTTCAATATTCTTGGCCACCAGCCTTTTTGCTCCTTTTGGATTGAGCAGAGGATGTTTCTCGACCCAATATTAGTTTTACAGCGCTGCACCAGAAAGCACTCTATGATATCAACCATGAGAATTTTCTAACCTTGGAACCAAATTGTGACGGAAGAAATATCCAGTTCAAATTCTAACGTTTCTTCAATGGACTACTCATAAATCATCTAAAGGGGAGAAAGATACTATTCGATTATTCAAGCAAAAAGTAACGGAAAGATTCTTTAAGTCATGATAGACATAAACAGCCTCAATGACATCGGAATTAGGATATACAATATCCAACCATCATAGAAAAGCAACCCAAAATAAGACCTCTCCAGTTTTCAAGAGGTTAAGAGACTTTAGAAAGATAAAAGATTACTGTGCAAATTGGCCATAAGTGCATACAATATTGCATATCCCGTTCTACTTGATACTTGAGTCACCATTGATAAAGTAACAGACTAATAATCACAAATGGCGTGCTTCCATATGTTGCCCTGTGAACTATCATCACGACAGACATACAGTTGGACACATAAATGTAAAATTGAAAAACTCCTCTCACTATTTAATAGATAATCATGGATAGAACATATGTAACTAAGCACTGTTCCAGCTTCGCAGTATCAGTTCACTTCCAAAAGTATATCATGTTTAAATGCAAAACACAGCTACCTACATGATACCAAACTCTAGAAGAATAAGGAATAGAAGCAAAGAAAACTTGAAGTCACAAACATAGGCCAGTGACAAATTTTTATATCCATTTATACAGTCCAAGCCCAAGGCAGTGGGTAGATCTATCTTGCTGTAGATCTACCTCTGGTCATGAACCTTCGGAAAAAGGTGAAATAACAGCTATGATTGAGTGAGCCATATGCTGACTTTGTGAAACCCATTAGAAATCACAGCAATAAACCACGCATCCTGATTCAAAACTACTTGAACCCTTTCCAGCAAAGCAACACCTTAATCTCAAACTAGCTATAGTCAACTATATGAATCCTTAATATCTATCTCCATCTATTTGTACCATCTTATTCCAATACTCATTAACATTCCCATTGATGGGACCGAAAATAATAGGTAATTCGGGATAAAAAGTATACATACTTTTAGTTACACGATTACAATGAGCTCATGGAAACCTCGCTACAGGATTGAGGAAGAGGCAAGAAAGTTGAGCTATACCTCCTTCCTTCCCTATGAATGACTGTTTTTTCCTCCATTTCCCATACTTCAGAAAGAGGCCTATGAATGACTGTTTTTTCCTCCATTTCCCATACTTCAATAGGAGGAGGTCATCGGTACAATGGTAAAATCACTCATCACATTCAAGCCACGGAAACAACTTCATGCAAAAATGCAAGTTAAGGCTGCACCAAACGTAAGACCTGATGCGGTCCAGCCCTTTGTCCAACCCCCACCCCATAGTGAGAGCTTCGTGCATCAGACTGCCCTTACTCAATAATTTGGGGTTCTCTCACATTTTTTGATCATACACAAATTGCTAGACATACACCTAATATGACATACCAACAACCCAGTTTCATCATAATCAACACAATTGCCATATTTTTGTACCTTTTTTAATAATTTAAGGTTTCTCTAACAACCATACATTTTTCACTTACTCACAAATCCCTAAACAAACTACTCCTTGCAAACACTAAACTTAATATAAACCTACCACCGACCCTTCTCAGCAAACTCAACAAATTTACCATAACCCAATAAAATAAAGGACACCAGAAAGTAAAAATCAAAACTTTACAACAAAATAGTAAGAAAAACAGGAAAAAAAAAACCTCAGGAGAAACATTCCCGTAAAGTTGGAGAGTGACAGAGAAAGAATCGCCATTGACACCACTAGCAGAGAAATTAAAAACACCATCTGGGTCACACTTCAATGACACATCTTTAGCATCAGGCAATGATATAGTCAAGTAAACCTTCTCTGATCGTTGAGCCCAAAGAACTTCAGGTTGACGACTGCACATTTTTTTTCAAAAAATTTCAATCAATACGTCTCAGAAAGAGAAAAAATTGCAGAAAATCAAAATTTACTCAAATGGGTACCTCATTTTTGCAGAAAAACTGTAGATTTCGATCGTTCACTGAATCAATTGATGTCAATTTTTCTTCTGTTTTCGAGTTTTTAGAGCTCAATAGTAGCAGTTCATAGTTAGTCACTTTTGACTTGTTTCCTTTTTTATTAGCAAAATAAATAATCATTAATAGCTACATTAAAAATAAAAAAAATTGTTCATAATAATTTTGTCATGTTTTTATTATGTTTTGCTATTATTTTTTTAAAAAAAATTGTGTCTGCTTCGATATATTGAGGTTGAGTCGCGAATCTATCATAAATACTGTATTTATTAATCAAGATAAGAATAAGATTTGTTATAATCTATTGTTTTCCGATCTTGTTTGTGATATGTACAAAATATGTTGTTGTATTACTTTTGACTTATTTGATGCACTTAGACTGAATAAAAAAAAATTAAATTATAAAAAATATTAACACGTGTTAGTATCCCTGTATTTGTATTTTAGTGGGTTGATCTAGTATGAGAAAAAATATATTACAACATTTCTAATTTATGAATTTATAACGATCGTTATGTTCTGCATGTTGTATCTTCTATTGTTCTATGTTCTTCCTCCAAAGTGTGCAAATCACGAGTGTAAGTTTCTAATCCTAGTGCAAATGAATTATGTTGGATTTAATCGATTACATCAGCTAACATAATACCATTCATCCTTTCCCCCCTCCTCCAGGACTCCTTATCGTCATGCTCTCATAGTGTTTTGCTAGATAACATATAAATGTTGTTGTAAAAATATTTTTTTGTATGTACTTATTAAACGTTAAAAAACATAAATAAATAAAAAATTTACTTATTTTTGAGGAATTCATTTTTCGTGAAAAACATTTTCCTCGCCATCAACTTTGGTCAAGGCTTAAATAGTTGCTTCAAAATGGGCTATACGTGCACTCTCCATTATGGGCTTGTCCCATGGCCCATTAAAGTTTGTAAGCCCATTGCCTCCAGAATGGAATACTTATTCTTTTTTCTCGCTTTCTTGTGAAACCCTAAACCTTGGAAAGCATCAATGGCGGTAAGTATTCGATCTCATTCTTCAAATGGCTGCTTTCTCTTTTATCTTTCTTCTCCTTATCGTGCTGTTTGCTATTGTTTTCCTCTTTTTTCAAGCCCTAATAACCTTGTTTCTGACAAGTTGTTTTACTTTTGGAACACTGTACTGCGATTACACAAACTATATTTATGCAAATCATGTTGAACATCTGTATGTATTTCTGAGCGTCTTTCGGGTGCTGTAATTTTACTTTTTAGCTTATTTGCTGCTCGATAATTGCATTATTACTTCTTACTGTTACTCTGGAAGATAAGCTTGCGTTATGTGTTGAGAGTCTTGGATGTTTGATGTTTTTGTTCGACAATGTTTAGCATTTCCCTTTCCGAGATTCAAATTAAGCTAGTATAATCAATACTCCTTAAGGTACTTCTTTTTCGTCAATTTGATACAAGGATGGTAGTACTTTTGGTTTGTGTTTTAGTTATCTAAATTATAGTCTTGGAAGAAATGAATTTAATCTAGTCTGAGCTGGATTAAAAAGTTTGGCAATTTGACGAGCAGAATTACCAAGTAAATTGAGATAGAGAGTAGATATAAGTATTGGTGCATCATATTTGATAAATTTGGTACTATAAAGCTTCTGAAGAACTTCCATGCGCTGTAGAGATTGTATTACTCATTATGTGTGGGTGGAAATAAAACTAGAAAATCACACTATATTTAGATACTTTGAGTTCTGATTCTGAAAAGCCTCTAATATTTGTGGCATTGCAGACAGTACCAGTTAACCCGAAGCCTTTTTTGAACAATTTGACTGGAAAGCCTGTGATGGTAAAGCTAAAGTGGGGATTAGAGTACAAAGGTGAGTAGCTTTTCGGACTCACTGATTCCTAACACTATGTTAATCAAGGTTTTTGAGTTCGAGGCTTGTGGAGACATTATTTAACTAAGCTCTTTTTTTTTTTGGTCTTTTCTCTTTCAAGGGTATTTGGTCTCTGTGGATTCATACATGAACTTGCAGGTACTACTGTTAATTTGAGTTTTTGTCTGTATGATCAAATTGTCTTAAAAGAACTTTATCAATAAGTGGATATATGTGCATGTATATCCTTGTGATATGCTTAACCCTATAGTGTGAATCTTTCACTGTTATCCTTGTGATATGCTTAACTCTATAGTGTGAATCTTTCACTGTTATCCATCATTGTTATGAATAGCTTAGATCATGACATCTATTATATTGTATTACGGATTTCTTTTCTGCAAATAGGTAGAAAAGAATTTTTCCGAATATCAAACTCTGTTAAGACAATCTCTGTTAACTTTGCAATAGTTTGGGACATTTGCCCTTTTTTTCCTATTTGTGGATCCGTGCATATTGTTGTGTTTAATTTCTGGAATCATATTATTGTTTTTGCAGCTTGCTAATGCAGAAGAATTCACTGACGGAGTAAGCTCTGGCTCTCTCGGAGAGATCCTGATTAGGTACCTTTATGGCTTCATCATTTGATCTTTGATATTTGGACTGTATTTGAAATTCATGCAACAGCTGAACATAATACTCCTACTGTGATAGTTACTTAGTCTTTTAAAAAAATAGTAGTCATTACCCAACCCCAGAACCAACACTCTTTTTTCCTGCCTGCATCAAGTAGCAGGCATACAAAGCTGAAGAGACATGTCTAGTTGTAAATGGAGCTCTTATGTATTTTTCCCTGGTTGACATTTTCTGTTTATTTTTTCCCCATACTTGGTTCATGTTTGGAGTGGAAAGATGGGGACTTTTCTTTGCCCTGCGTGTTTCTCTGTGTTGGTTGTCCCATGGTGGGAAGCATAAATTCTTAATATCTGACTAGCATGACTTAAATGTATAATGTATGATATGAGTGAGTACTCGGACATTCATAGCCATTTCAAAAGTCTCTTGTTTCCAACTAATGCAGTCCTTACCTGCGAACTTGATTTCATGCTCCTTTCTTGCAATGCCATTCTCTAATTTGGGATCACTTGCATCTTTTCCTTCTAGAGGATGGCTGGAATAACCAACTTATATCATAGAAAGTTTCATCGTTTCCAATTTTGGTTTGAGATTTTCAATTCTTTTTAAGAGAGTACCTTGATCTTTTTAGCTCTTCTTACACATTACTACTTTATCTGTTCTTAGTCAATTGTATCATGGAGATCACCAAGATTGAAATAGCTGCCCCTCAACAAAAATCTATGTAACTACTCTTTGTTAACCTTGTTTGTTTTGCATTTGCAGATGTAATAACGTCCTCTATCTTCGTGGTGTACCCGAGGATGAAGAACTGGAAGATGCTGACCGCGATTAGAAAGTGTGTTGTATTTAAATAGTGACATGGTTAATTGATCAATGATTCGAAGGATTCATCTCCTTGAATGTATTATCGATTATGTGTTTGTCTTAGGTGCTCCCATCTGATATATGCTGTTGGTAGTCTGGGGAAAATGTTGGAGATATAATGATTTTCTTATGATCTCTAGGTTGCGTTTGTCTTTGTTATGATCTACAGATTGCATGATGGTTAGATTTTGTCCAAAGTGAAATCAAATTAATTTTGTTGAATTGTTAAGTATACAAGTCAAATAGTCTGTTTTTGTTTCTATTTAATCAAAATTAGCAGTCCTTGAAGAAAATATAATGAATGAGGGATTTTGTTTTGTGGTACTTAAGAAAATGGTTAATTTCAAGGATGGCAGAAGTTATTTATATTGTTCTTTACATTAACTATGGATGACAAAGTTCCTTATTGTGTATACTTGAACCCAATAAATTGCTCAGAATAGTCAATTCAGTAATATGCAAAGTGAGCACATAGTAAGTACGAGAATCTATCGGAAACAGTTTCTCTATTCTACGAAGGTAAAGGTACGGCTTGGATACACCCTACTCATAAGTCATATCCCCATTTATGGAATTACACTAGGCATGTTGTTGTTAGGTATGGACAACAATCCTTTTTGTTTAGTGAGTTCTGGATATACCCATTCACTCTGCCTCTGTATTCATTCAGACAAGTATTGAATCATCAAGTAGCAGTTGACAGCAAACTGAAAGTGAACCATGTTCATTCTCAAACTAACAAAGTGATGCATGTATATTAATGTGGCCTGTTTCAGGCAAACTATACCCTCGAAAACTCGAAAAATAGTTTTACATCCATTCAGATATATATCCTACACTCTTCGACGTTCAACTTGATAAAATCAGGAACAAAACTGACCTACTAAACAGGAAATTCGCAGTCTTTAACTGATACACAAAGCTAACTCTGAATCAGCTATTCTTGAATATGTGTAACAAACCAAAGCCTGCATCATGATTCATGACAAACAAGCAAAATCAAACAGATAGGATCAAGCATGTCCGAGATGACCTCGTCCTCCACAATTTGAACACATTATGTTACCAGAACCCCCACAACCTGCAAGGCCAAAGTCAAATAGGTAAAATATCTGGCTGTTTCCATATCGTTGTCAGTGCACATTGACAAAAATTGAAGGAAATCCGAATGAAAAGGTTAAGAGCCAAGAGGAAAAAAGAACTTTACCTAAGCATCTAACTTTGACAATTATCCCCTGACTTTCCATTATAGAATCAACATATAGGCCTGAACCAGAGCAGGTGGTACACAAGACAGCACCTTTAGCTTCACACTGGGGACAATGAAGATTATCTCCAGTATTCTTCTTGGCCAACGACAATCCAGTCGGCTTCTCAATTCTTTCCTCCGGTACTGATTTATCATAGCAAAACAGAGATTCAAGACTGCTTATATGTTTGTGAGCATCACCAACAGCATTTGGCATTGCCTGAAAAGTTGAGGCACATACTCCTAGGTGTTAAGTATAATGTACAAATCATTTGCAAAATGCAAAGAGATGCAAAACCGAGATTGTTGTAGATTATTTTGAACCACAGCTTTAGCTATGACACAAAAACAAATGATGATGTATTCAATTTAAGAAATTGATGCATGGGGTCTTAAAATGAAAGATTCGAAACTGGTGACCTTGCTAAATCCTTCCATTTATATTTTGGCATAAGCTTAATGCGTTCTCAATGATATGTATATGCTGCGATCCCAATGATTTGCAGTTGGAAGCATACGTGAAGACAAATGTAATACTTTTTAGTTGCTCAGTATAACATATACGATACATTCGCCTGAGGTAGGGGCACTAACACATATACTATTATGTTACATCTGTCGATAATTCTAACTACGTAACACATATTATGTACTAGACAATGTTTCCCCTGCATGAGATGAGTACATTATGTAGTGATTCAAACGGTAGCACAGGTTTCTCCTAACTTCCAACTTAGTTTTCCTTTGAAACTCTTTACACAATGTCCACTGTTTCAAGAAGATTTTACCAATCCATTCTAATTTTGAAGCACTTCTACACAAGCTATACTCCAATCAAAAAGGAAGCCATAGGAAATTAGGAATTTTGATTTTATACAGATGCTGTCTGGTTCGAGCATATCCAGTTTCATATCCATATCTCGCACATCCTGATTCTGAGAATGGCTTTTTGAAAACCTTTGCACTCAGATAGAGGTGTAAAAGAGCTGATATTGCTCCATTTAAGAATTGCTCATCCACTAGGCTCTTTTGTAGACGCAAACAACTGTAACCATAGACTTCTTATCCTTTAGACTAATCTGCCACCTCCCACCAGTACCAGAAAACTCTTATTCACCGAGTCACAGAACTAGGTTAAAGAATTGAATCCCCTTCGTGGAAAAAATTATGTTGTGCAAATAGCAACACAACCAAATTACTTTTATTACAAATTGTGGAATCCACATAAAGAGAAAAATGTTGTGAAGTAATAAAAGGGGTTCGAAATTTGCTACTTTAAATTACATGTATAAACTCCTAGCTCTCTGCCACTGTGTTCACCATTGTATATTTATTCGTTATATGCAACAGTAAGTACTTACAAATACATGAGCACCTCTATTTTGTCTTTATGTCCTAACGGGGCAGAACTACAATTCTGCCTACAGATTCGACAGAACCTAGTAGCTTCAGCCAAAACCTCATATCTATGTTAAAATATCCACTTAATGTGTATAAATAATTCATCCAAAACCTAGCAAGCTGCCTTTTCTAAAACTCAAAATACTAGCTCCGTCACTGTGTTTCACCGTGTTATATTTGTTCTTCATATACAACACTAATAAATACATGATCACCTCTATTTATCTTTATGTCCTCCGGGGGGAGGGGAGGCAGAGTTACAGTTCTGCTTACGGAGTCCGTGAAACCTAGTAGCTTCAACCCAAGACCTTGTATTTATATTAAAAAGTTCACTCACTTTGTACATATAATTTTTCCTAGAACTACAAACTCAAAATCCTAGCTCCGCCTCTGCACCCGCTCACCCAAAAACAGAAACACCCAGAAGAAACAAACAGCTCATTTGGGTACATTTGCCCCAGTAATTCAATCTTGAAACTTGAAATCAATCCAGCTTAACTTGAAACTTGGGAATTTTCTAATGGGGTCGAAAATCATTAAACAACAACAAAATTGAAGAATTAAGGAATGCCATCATATAAAATTTGGAAACAAATTAACTAAAACAACTTACCCCTCGTGTTATCGGAGATCCAAAAATGACATTTTTAGGGAAATTTCTGAAATTGGGTGTTGCAGAGAAGGAACGTATACGAGAAATTCGTGAAAAATTGGGGAAATTAACTGACAAAGATGAAATCTTTAGCGTACACTCCATTGTTTTTCACAAAGAAATTTGATAATAATTTAGAGATTTCATATTTCGATGGAATTCATTCTGGTTTTTGTCTCTAACAAACCTTGTAATTAACGACGGGATAAAATTTGGTAACCCGATTGGCCCACTAAGAGTTTGGGCCATTTTTGAAATCAAGCCCAAGTTTTAGAGATTATTGGTTTTCTTCCTCCGGCTTTCTCATCTGCGCTCATCAAGCCAACTTTGCTCTTTCGGAGTTGAAAAAAATGGTATTTTCATATATAATCATTTAAAAATACTTAATTATGCTCCATAGTTATAGTTTGGATAATTACATTTCGTAACTATAGTTATAGCAGCGTTTGTATAATTCGCGCAATATTTGTATAATTCGCGCAACATATGTATACGTTTGTAAATTCTCTATACAATTCGCAGTTCTTGTATAGTGTTATATATTTTCCTATACAATTCGTACAAACCGTTTGTATAATTCGCTATACAATTCACAGTGTTTGTATATTTCGCTACACAATTTGATTCGTGCACAACTTTTGTACAATCGCGCACAACATTTGTATACAAAACGCAAATTGTAATTACAGACAGATGTTTGCCGCGAGCCGTAATTATTTCAAACTATAACTGTGTTAGCTAATTAACCAGTATATGTTTATTTATCCACCTGATTTTCCAACAAAATATGCAACCAATTATAAAAATGTTTAAAGTTTGCTTGCAAAGACAAATTGGTTTCAAGAGGTTAAATTTACTATTTAGGCATTGCAATTATAACTTAAATGATATAGTTTCAAAATTAGTTATAAGTGAACTTGATCTTTAATTGAAGCTTATATTTGTAGCATAAGTTAGAAAATAATATTTAAAGTTGTGTTTGGATACAAATTTTGTATAAAAAGTTTGAAGTTTTGTGAGTAGAAATTACAAAATGTTATATTTCTTTCGAAATACCTCGCAAATTTATTCTCGAACTTACTATTTTGTGTTTGATGTCAAAAATAATGGACTCAATTGTTTAAATAAAGTATTTATTTATGTAATAATATATTTCTTGCATTTCGTCGATCTTCACTGAATTTTGTGACAATTATTTAAAGGTAATAATATAATTGATGTTGTATTAATTTTAGAATTAATAATAAATATGAATTTTAGCAATACACTTTTGCCATAATAAAAGAAAATTTTAAAATCTTCATTAAATGTCATTTTTATTCTAGTGATTGTGTATTTGATGTTCACTTTGGATTATTATTTTTTTTTAAAAATATTTATAAGATAGTTTTGGGATAGAAGTGAGATTATAATCTAAATTTAATTTATAATTCTCTTGATGACCTAATTGAAAATGATATAAAAACTTGGAGATTGTAATTGGTGAAACACCATGAAAAAGCACAAAACTTAGATTATGACTAATTTATATATTGGATAAGGAAGACTAGAAAGAGATATTTTAATTTATTTCAAAAAAATAAAAATTTAAAACAAAAAAATGAAGTTATCTTCATCTACAAGTTATGAATTTAAGCTAGGAAAACAATTAATTATTAATATTTGTATTAAGATAAATTGTTTATATTATATTTTTTGAGATACGACTCTTCTCTAAATCTTGCTAGACTAGATATCTCGTATACTAAATTGTTCTTTTTTTTATCATTATTATTATTAGGTTCAATGTATAGTGCGTGAATGAATAATGGTACATAGAATAAAGATTGATGTATTAAAAATGTAAAAGTGCTGCAATTATGAATGATATTATTGCATTTATGAATACTTATATCATATGAATGTAATATTTCGCATTTTCATGCAATCTTTTGTATTTTTATGTTACCTTTCACATGCTATACATAAATTTTTGTGTTATCCTATAGGCTATAAATATCTGACTTTCTGTTAGATATTGTTGAATTTTTTTTTTAGTAAAAAAAGGAAATAAAAGAAAGAAAAATAAAGGTTCCTATTTTTATCAAAATTTCAAGTTTGATTACAAGCTATTGAGTGGTTCACCGGACAACAAATTTGAGGTAGCACTATTTATTTGTCGTGAGTCGTTTTATCATATAAGGATATATTCCATAATCTCGGGTGCTTGAGGGGAATAATTTTCTTAAGGAAACTCAATGAATTCAGAGGACTTGACTCTTCTTTCTTTTTCTATCTTGTTCTTTATATGATTTTTGTTTTCAAAACTTATTTAACTTAATATTATATATTTTATTTTTGTATAAAATTTATTTAAAATTATTTTGTTGTAAATCAAACTTTGAACTATACAATTATTTTATTATTATAAACAACAATAATTACTATAATCTAATTTATTTTTATTGTTTTTTCTTTCCACCAACAATATTGTCATCATTAAAATAATAGGAAAGGAACATGAATTAAAAGTGGACAGGGCATTTAAAATTTATGATTTAACAACATAATTGTTAACATTTATAACATTATATTCAATAACATAATTCTATTTTATTTTATTTTTTGTTTATTCCTTGCAACCATTATGAATAATTAACAAAATGTAATTAGTGGTGCCAGTTTGTTCAAGAAGCAGTCTAACTATTAGAAAAATGTCATACTAAATACTCCTTCTAAGTTTCATTTTAATTGTCATGATGCGCTTTTTAAAAATTAATTTAACTAATTTTTAAAATTAAATTAAATATTCAAAAACTATAAGAAAATACTAATAATTGTAACTTTTTTTTATATCAATACGATATAAATTATATTTTAAAATATAATTTAACTTTAAAAATAAAATCTATAATAATTAAAATGAGACAGAAAAAATATATATCTGAAGATTAATTTAGGCAAGTGGGGGAAAAAGTCCACTCAAAATTTTAAATTTATTTTTGCAGTATATATTGTGGTTGTTGGGAGGTGATTTCTAATCTAATAAAGTTGACTTTTTGTTATTAAATTATTTTTATCACTTCTATATAATTAAATCATACAAATTAAAACTTCTGAAAACTTGTCTTCTTCTGCTAAAATTAATTGATCATTAAAAAAAAAAATGGTGCAAAAATTTGGCTTCCACCTTCTTCTTCTGTTCATTTTTGCTACTATCATTTCAAATACCTCATCATCAAGTAAGTTATTATGTTTTCTTTTTTATAATTACAAAGTTATTATGTAGTTTGATTAATTCGACGAATAATTTATTATCTTTTATCAGTATGAATTTCGAACAATTGTATTCATTGTGACTTAGACAGATGGTAAAAATTATGTTATATGCTTGTCTTTGTATGAATTTGAATTGAGACTTCATGATTCTCGACTGTCAAAAATATATGTTCTTACATAATGGATCTAGGATTTAGAGTCATAGGATTTATATTGAGTGTTATCTTATTAATATGTGTACAAGTTTTTATGTAGTTTGATTAATTCTACGAATAATAATTGGTTATCATTTATCAGTATGAATTTTGAACTATTCTGTTCATAGTGACTTAGACAGATGGTAAAAATCATGTTATATGCTTGGCATCGTATGAATTTGAATTGAGACTTCATGATTCTCGACTGCCAAAAATATATGTTCTTACGTTATGGATCTAGGACTTATAATAAATATTATCTTATTAATATGTGTACAAGTTTTTATGTAGTTTGATTAATTCTACGAATAATTTGTTATCTTTTATCAATATGAATTTGAATTGTTCTATTCATCGTGCCTTAGACAGATGGTAAGAATCACTTAATATGTTTACCTTCGTATGAACTTGAATTGAGACTTCATGATTCTCGATTGTTTAAAAATATATGTTCTTGCATAAGGGATCTAGGATTTAGAGTCGGTGGAATCTATAATTAATGTTATCTTATTAATATGTGTACAAATTTTTGCTACTATCATTTCAAATGCCTCATCATCAAGTAAGTTATTAAGTTCTCTTTTTTATAACTTTTGGTTATAAGTTTATATGTAGTTCGATTAATTCTACAAAGAATTTGTTATCTTCTATCAGTACGAATTCTGAATAGTTCTATTCATCATGATTTAGAAAATATGGTAAGAACCACTTAATATCTTTATTCTTATATGAATTTGAATTGAAACTTTATGATTCTCGACTGTCAAAAATATATGTTCTTACATAATGAATCTAGGATTTAGAGTCGGTAAAATCTTTATTAATATGTGTACAAGTTTTGCTTGTGTATGTGTACGTAATTTGAGCTAAAAATTTAATAAATTCAGTTAAACTCACATAATTCGTTTCGGATCATATAAGTTAAAAATGGATTGATGAGTAATTTTTGTGTTGACTCCTAAAAAAAATGCAATTTTCACCTATTTTTCAATTAAGAATATGAACATGGATGATTAATGCATTTTACACCTAATTAATAATTTAATCCAATAATTATTAATTTAATTTCAGGAATTCTCAAGGAATCCATTGATGAAACCTCTACCTTCAATTTACCAGCCCAGGTTCCCCTCTTTCTCTTGTAAAACAAATTGTTTGAATTTTAACAGAGCTTTGTGTAACAAACCATCTTAAGATAAGGAATCTCATATCAGCAAAACACAGAAGAGATGCTGGGTATATAAATAAATAAGTCTTACCTACTAGTGACACATTTTAAAATCGTGCAGGCCCTAGACCCAAAGCGGACAATATCATTTTATGTTTTTAACATATTGTTTTTCAGCCTAATTCTTTTCCATGGTCTAAACACACCACTACTAAAAAAAAGGAGAAACTTTTGAGACGTATTTATCAGAAATCAGTCAAAATTCCACGAAAAAGTCTCTCATAACCACTCCCAACAAGCAAATTTTCGATAAAAAATTCATTTTTTAGTAGTGTATGGAATATACTTTTTCTTTTTTGGGTGAAAGTGAGATTTCAAGTAAAGACTTTTTTTTTTCGATGTGATATTACATGAAAAAAAATATGCAATCAATTTTTTTTTTTTAGAAATTAAAATTGTCATAGAAAGTACAATTTTATTTACTTAATTATATTATATCTTAACAACAACAATACAGTCAGTGAAATCCCACAAATGGGGTTTGGAGAGGGTAAAATGTACGCAAATTTTACCGCTACCTCATAGAGATAGAGAGACTGTTTCCAAAAGACCCTCATCTCAAAAATATTCTCTAAAAATAAAAAAATACTAGATACAAAAATGACTATATTATATCTTTACGAAATTTATGTGTAATTTTAATTTTTTTTCTCTATTGTGTCTAGGATGCACCAAAACTAGAAGTGGATGATTCAGAGTTCTCTATAGCAAGGAGAATGGATTTAGTGTTGGACTATGCTAGTCCTGGGGCAAACAATCAACATAATCCAAAGCCTTGAATAATATTGTTTGGTACGAGCGATAAGATGGGATATTTAAAAATATATTTATATACTTGATGAAATAATATAAATGGACTCTCAAATTTATTTTTAGATATCTCATTTTATCCTACTAAATGTGGAATTATTTTATTTTCACCTTTTAGGTGAAATAAATTAATTCAAGAATTATAATCTCAGAATTATAATTCTGTTTAATTTAGTTTACGTATCAAACGACTCCTAATTATTTGGTGTCTATTGTTTTTTCATTATATAATATCTCCTTTTCATGCATGTAATAAAAATTCAATTATATATGAAAGATATTTATTTTGGTTCAATTCCTATAAATCGTGCCATGTTATAATTATCTGAATCTGATTACCTTAAGCAGTGGCAAACGCAGGATTTTCATCGAGGGGGTTCGAAATATAAATAGGTAAACATGTGAAAATAATAGGATCAAAGCAAAATGAAATGCCCGCTAAATTTTAACCCCTCTTATTATATTTTCTTTTAAATATTTTTTCTCTGTACCATCGAACCTTTCGGAAAAAATATTGTGCCTTTTTTAAACTTTCACTTTGTAGTGTCTACTTTATTTTTAAATTTTTTAAAAATATAAAGATTGAATTATTAATATAATAATACATATTTATTGCTCAATAACGATAAATAGAAAAAGTATTGAACTACATCAACATGACTTAAAGGGGAATTTTATCTTATATATAAAAAGTAATTTCTGGCCGAGACGTAAATCCGTCCCCGACCTTAAGGTTAAAAACTAAAGATGAATCATTTGAAATTATTACTCATCATCCACTAAATTATTACTAACTAAAGATGAATCATTTGCTAAATTAATTGATCATTAAAAAAATGATGCAAAAAATTGGTTTTCATTAATATTAAATGATTTTATCGTTAATTAAAGCTTGAACAACTGAGAAAAATTATCTAAATTAAATTTTAAAATCAGAAAAATGTGACATAATGTTATAGATCCCATAAAAAGACCTTTCGAGATAATTATTTTTATCAATAGATTATTAATTAAAGAGAATAGGTAATTAGCATTAGTGATTTTGCCTTTATTGAAGTTTAAACTTGAGATCATGATTCCAAATTGAAGAAAATGTAATTGATCTTGCTAACACAAATCTCAAATTAATTAGTTAGAATAAGTGGAATTTATAAAGTATCTTAGTGTGTGTATATTAGTATTAGTACTTATATATGAGAGAATAAGTTCAGCAGCTTCTAATCGTGCTGGCTTGTTTGAGCAGCTTCCGATTATCTTGTCTGTTTCAGTTGTTTGCTTCTTCTCTTTTATTATGTGAGGTCAATAAAAGATATTATGTGAGATTTTTAATTTAATCTTTTCAAGGCAGCTGTAATTAATGTGTCTGCTTTAACTACTTTTTAATATTACTTTAGATGCTTCAATTATAATTTTACAATATTTTCTAAATATATATAAAAAAATCTATTGATGTCACATAAATCGAGACTAACAAATAATTTATATTGGTTGCTTGCTTGAGCAGCTTTCGATTACCCTGCTTGCTTCTTCTCCTTTATTATGTGAGGCCAATAAAAAATATTTTGTGGACTTTTTAATTTAATCTTTTTAGGGCAGCTGCGTATTGACGTGTCTGCTTCAACTACTTCATAGTATTTCTTTAACTGCTTCAAATTATAATTTTACAATATTTTTTAAAAGATATATAAAAAATCTATTAATGTCGCATAAATCGAGATTAAAAAAAATTTATATTGGGCCCTTGCTAGCATGCTACATAAAACACAAATTATCATGTAGAACGCTGCATAGGACATATATGTCAACTGTTCAACTTTATATAAATTAAGTGTCTACTTGTGTATATCCTAAGCTGGATGACACACATGTTAGTTGAGACCAAATTAACAAATCCATTTATGTAGTGGCAGAGTTAGAATTTTCTGTAAGAGAGTTCAAAATTTTAAGAAGCAGACACATAAATTAATCGAAAGGGGTTCGACATCTATTACATCTACCTAAAAAATTATTTTTTACCATGTATAAATAATATATTTTTCACAAAAGGAGGATCAGATAAACTCTCTAATACTTAGGTGACTCCACCACTATGTTTATGTGGTATGCCCAAAATATTCCGTAGAAAATAGTCTGCACGAATTCGAATTAATCGAGATTCAATACATGCACCAAAATAAAAAAATAAAATTACCCTACCTTTTACAAAGTTTTTCACCTTTTGTTAGAAACTGAAAAAGTAAGAGTCAGTTTTTGTCCTCTTTTTTTCTGTATTCTCTTCGCATCATTTGGAAACTACTCGATTTATTTATCGGTTAAGTTCATTGCCCGGCGATCTCTTTCTCCGGCAAAATCCTCAGCGATCTCTTTCTCCGGCGACACCGAGCTGTAAGTTCCGTTCTCTCTAGATTTTGCCTTTTCTGTTCTCTTACGAGCAAAAATTTTTATATATATATATATATTCATCCCTATTTCAAAATGATTCTTAGTGGTAAAGTATACGAAAAAAATAATTGATATCTGGATTGAATGCTCTATATCCGTTTCACTGAATGAATGAAGCTTGAATTCGATACTACGTCGTTACTTTCCATGGAGCCGTAATTGGGATCTGAGTAATAATTGCATTGGAGTATTTCCAAGTAATTTTTAGAAGAAAATGAAAAAATATGTACAATTAAGGCCATTAGGTCAATAGAAAACCAAAATATACCGTCATGAATTTCAAGTAATTTACCAAATTCTTCTAATTATCCATACACCACATTTCAATTTTTTTTTTCTTGATAACATTACCAAATTCTTCTAATTATCCATACACCACATTTCAATTTTTTTTTTGATAACATTAGGGTCCGGGCCAACTTTCGTGCAACTTCACTAATTTAACGAGATACCTCCCACTAGCCATGCACTAGATAACTTTGCCCGCCAATATTAGGACAGATGTAAAGAAATCACCTTCTGTTTTTGTCTCTGTTCGGATTTGAACCTGAGACATCACAATTCTCAAACTACTTGTTGATTTGATTTGGAGCACCTACCCCATTGATCCAAACTAGTCTATCCATAGTCTTTTGAGTTAATGCTGGTATGCTAGATAACTTATAACTTTCTTCAGCATCAAATAGTTAATATATTAATGGCTAATAGTTACTGATAAAGAAAAGTGTGAATAGCCTCACCAAATGATGTGGACTAGTGGTCAATGAATTGGATTGAGAACTATGAGGTTTCAGAAGTAAAATTTACTTGATTTCTCCTTATATGTCCAAGCATTAGCGTGCAGTGTTATCTGGTACTTGTGCCAGTGAGAATACTAGGTGTCTACTGGTCCGGACACCACACTTGTAAAAAAAAAAAGAAGAAAGCTGAATAGCTAATAGAAGTTAATATCTCTAATTAGCTACTAAAATCTTTAATCAACTAGGATTTTTAGTTATATGAAAAAATGCTTTTATTTGTACACATTTGTACTACCTGTAATCTTCCAGGAAGAGTTTGCTGACTTATTGGTAGCTGAAGGGTTTAAATAGAATAGAAGAAAATGTGCTGATCAACTTTATAAACTTTCTTTTGTAGGGTATAACATAATTCTCTCGCGTCTCTTTTGATTTATCCCGCATAAGATGAGAATAACTGGAATAATCGTTGGTAAAAATTCATATAGCTGAGAGCACAACTTGTTTGGGACTGAGATCTAGTTGTTCTATTTGGTCATTACTTTAAAACACAAGTCTATAATGAAATGATGGTTGATGATGAAATGACTTGAGTGCCAGCACTTACTGATTAGGTCTATCCATTTTGACTATGAAGTAATTACTTGTCGATCTGCTTCAAAACATTTCCATCAAAGAGAATATTGGTGCTATGTTTCATCTAACATCCAATGTCATCTGGTGCAGATATAAGAGCCCGTAATGAATATCCAAGAGGGTGGTGAGTTGTTTGAGTGTTAACAGCATACTGATCAAACAGATGATAGTGATGGATTTTGATCAAAGAAGTATTTTGTAGTTGCATCAAGTAATGGTTACTGCATAACATGGTGTTTTAAATTCATAATAGATGCTTATCATGTGAAAGATTTTGTATTTTCACAACACTGGTTGTTTAGGGCCAGCTTGCTTGTATGTGCTCGACTATACTACCAGATACCTACATCTCCCAAGTCCCAACCATAGTATTGGTAACTTTACCCACACGACTTCGGTATATGGAAAAAGTTAGCTGGCTATTTTGCCTCTGTTAGGATTCAAACCCTGTTCTCTCATGGTCTTTGTTCCAGTTCCATGGACCAATAGGATACACCTTTGGATGTCAGAATTTTCACATTTTAAAACAAATAAACACTGGGAAAGCTTCCTTTTATGTTTACAAGGTCAAAAAAGAAAAGGAAGTGCACAAATTGGGTGCAATCCTTTCTAAGAAACACTCATAATTGAAAGTTACCAATACTTAATCGTAAGCATTACATGATGAAATAATCGTCAGTCCTAGTGGAGCCAGCCTGCGATATGGTCAATCTACACAGTGCTAAATTTTGGTTGGTAAACACTCTTCAGTTTGACAACTTAGAATCTATTTAATAATGTGAAGCATCTTTCTTTTTATCTTTCCTGTCAATATCTGTGTTGTGTTTCTTTTCTTTTAAATCGACGTCAGATGATTTATAGCTTCATCTGAAAGTAACCGTCCCTGATGTAATTAGCGAACTAATTGGATGTTTATGTGTAACTCGCTTGTGCTTAATTGATGTTTTTTGCTTTCTCTTGAATTTGTGCTGCAGGCTGCTGTTTACACTTGACTAATAATGGGAGAGAACAAGAATTATACACCTCCACCTTATATTCCTCTGGATCAGTCAGATGCAGAAGTGCAACAAGTTTCTATTGTGGAAGAAAATCAACAGAGCAAAAAAGATGACCATGCTCAGTGGAGTTCTGGAATCTGTGCTTGTTTTGACGATCCACAGAGCTGTATGCTACTCTCTGCCCTGTGATCTTGCTTTATGAGAAGGGAAAAAGTTGAATGAAAGGTGCACTTTTGGGTAGTAATATAAGATTCATGATTAATTATCCTCTTATCTTATTAGATGAAAAACATGATAAAACTCTTGAGTGCACCACTAAGGAATCTATTATAAGCTATACATTTGACTGATTTTTTTTCAGGCTCTATAGTGGAATGAAGTATTTTACTCTGCTTATATGCTTCTTTGTTAAAAATTTAGCTTGAAGTTGGTATGTTCTTGGAAACACATATTCTTACCAAATTTGCAAAACTAGTCCTATCCGTAGACTTAGTAACTTAGAAGTGCCTGTACTTTTTGGATTTTTGGTGTAACATGCTTAAGTGTATATGACTTAGAGATGCCTTGCTAGAGTTACTCAGTGCCCTGCATTTTATAAAGGAGTATTTGTGCTTTTGTATGCTATACATATATACAGGACCTTCTTGGTGTTCTTTTGTTGGGATTACCCCTATCGCGTGAAGTTGGAGAGATTGTTTCCAATAAACCCTCGGCTTCAAAAAATAACATTTCAAAGCATGCATATATATATATATATATATATATATATATGTGTGTGTGTGTGTGTGTGTGTGTGTGTGTGTGTTCAATGTTGACATAGCCTTAATTTGGTTAACTTGTTGGACTTAGATACAACACCTCCTATTACACCTCAATTCCACGCTAGTTGGGTTTGGCTATGTGATCACTGACTATCCATTTCGCTCCATTTACAGTCGTTTAATTTCAATGTTCAATAATTGGGATGCATATCTAGGTGACCATGTCCTAATGTACTCAGTACTATGAGGATTCATCATTATTGACTAGCTTTTAACTGGCCATTAAACTACTGCAGCCCTTTTCTTCAGTTTGAGTTTGTGACCGACTAGTTGAGCAAACTCACACAGGCAATTTTCTTGGACTTAAGTGTTCTTGGAAGTGAAACATCTCAAGTATCTTTCAGTTTTGATGTTAGCCTTGAATTTGGTTCTTTAATTGCACTTACATGTTTTCATTATTCCTTATCAAACTCACAAAGGCGTAGTTGATTGATATATTCCTTATCGAAACTCACAGTACATGTTAGTTGATTGATATATTCCTTATCGAAACTCACAGTACATGTTGGTTGACAACCTTGAGTTAGCATTAATTGCAAAATTTTGAGCACAGGTTTTATTGGACTTCTTTGCCCTTGCTTCCTGTTTGGAAAAAATGCGGAATTCTTGGGGTCGGGAACCTTGATGGGATCATGTACAACTCACTTTATCTTGTGGGCACTTTTCAACACAGTTTGCTGCTTCTTAACCGAAGGCATTCTTCTGGGTTTGCCTGGGTGCTTTGTTGCATGTTATGCCTGTGGCTATCGAAAGACATTGAGATCAAAGTACAATCTTCAGGTAGCCGTCGCTGTTGTTATGTTATTTATAGTGTACATGGATGATCATATGGCTTAGCATATTATCAATAGCTCTATTGAGTCAACAGGAAAGACTTATCTGGAAAAATGAGGGAAGTTAGATTGCTCGAAAATTCACCTTCATTATCTAAACTTTCGTATTTTCATAGTTTTATTTGCTTAAATAAATAAAATAATTTTTTCATAGTTGCATCCCCTATTCTGCAAAACACATTACCCTCTTAACATGGAGTATGCATGGGAGGCTAGTCTGATGTGCAAACTTTTTGAGGATGTTTCTTTACGTCGATGCATATGTCTCTTAATGCTCTAGGAGTATGTTAGATTGCACTTACAATACTAAAATAATACTAACCAAAAAAAAGAACTCTGCATCTAAAATAAAAACAAAAATAAAAAAAATTGGACCCCCATGATGGTGTAAATTGGAATACTATTGATGGCTATATTAAGACTTTTGAGATTGTAGTTTGAAAATAACCTTTCATTAGAAAGAAAAATAAAGCAGAAATGTTATAGAATTCCACGTACAATATTTTTTATTGGATGTTATCCATAGAAGCTACAAAAGATTAAAACAGTTACGATGCATAATCGACTCCATGGGAAAGAAGACCATACTTTATTTGAACTAGTAGTGGTGGGTTCAGTTAGATAAACTATCAACAACTTGAAATTTGGGAAAATTAGGACTCCATGTAGAAAGAGAACTGATCGTAGTTCCCTATTCTGTTTGGTTTACTTTGAGAAGTTGTCCAAGTTAGAAGTTTTAGTTTTGAGTTTGTTATCAGATGAGTTTGCAGCATTTATAATCAGTTACCATGAATTCTTCACCTTCCTCTCTTCCCATTTGCTCCCGCCTCCCTTTTCTGTTCTACGATAATATATGGTTCCCTGCATGAACAGAAAGATGCAAACTGTTGCATCAGTACTTCTTCATTTTAACATTTTTTGTGTGTCCTGATATACATGCAGGAAGCACCTTGTGGAGATTTCACCACACACTTTTTCTGCCACTTGTGTGCCATATGCCAGGAGTACCGAGAGATCCGTGAAAGATCTGGAGATCCAAACTCATCTGATCTTAGCTTAGTGGCAGTGACAGCCCCTCAAGTTCAGAAGATGGAAGCTCCTCCCGCAAATGAATAGATACTTGTTTCTACTGTCCAAAAAAATAGTTTCAATGCTTTTCTTTTCCGTTAACTAGTCTGTCTTTGCATTCTTTTATTTTTGGTTTCTATCATCCATGTGTAGTATAAGTTTCTGCACTATATATTCCTCTTGTAATATCTTGGTATTATAGGTTGGGTTGGTATATATACAAGGAAATTGTTATGGCATCTGTTTGGTAGGAAGGAAGATTTTATGGAAACTTACCTTTTTGTAAAAATTCTGCAAAGAAAATTATTACATAAAATGTTAGTTTTCTAGTATCAGTAAAATGTGTGATTTCAGAGTTGGAAGAGTTTTAAGTTTTATGCACTAACGATGTAAATTTTAAGTTTTACGCCACCATTGTATACAATGTGTTACACACTTGGGTTGTTTGGTATGCTAGATTGGTTATTAATTCTTTGATAAGTTATATCAGGATTAGTAATTACTACTATTAACATATCACGATATACATATAAAAGTATTCCTCTTTATCTCTATGCGGTAGAGGTAAGATCTGCGTACATTTTACACTTTTCAGATTTCATTTGTGGAATTTCATTGGGTATATTGTTGTTGTTGCTGATATAAAAGGATTCAGATATTTGTATGCTTTTAGCAGCATGTGAACTGACTACTTAGTTCCATATGAAGCTCAACTCACGTCATTATCATCATGAATTGACAAGTTTTACGCAGGCTAGTAGCCTACAATTGGAACGGGCAATGTGAGCAAGCTCATACAGGCGGACTATTGCTTTTACGCGACAAGTTGGGTTGAAATTTGTAGAGGTGTGAAATTGGAGAGGCATCACTACTTGAAGAGTCTCTTCTCCATGAATCCTCAACTTGAGCAGCAAACTGCAAATTCCATATTACATCTTCAACTGATGGCCTATCTTGTTCCAAACACCTGCAGCAAATCTCCATCATCGTCTTCAATGATTCGTCCGAGCACGAATTTCTAATTGCTGGATCAACCACATTCCTTCTTGACACTGCATTAGCCATTACGCTCTCTTGAAACTGCACATGATAGGAAGAGTTAAGAAGGTGAGAATTCATATAGCTGATCTTAACTTGTGTTAAACTGAGACGTAGTTGTTGTAATGGTTGTGCCTAGATGAGCTTGTATGCACCTCGACTATTCTACTGAGCACCTGCTACTTCTCACCCGCACATGCTAGGTTGACATGCTAGGTTGACATAAGGAAATCAACTAACATTTTGTCTACGTTGAGATTTGAACACGATTTTTTGGTAATCAGTGGAACAAACTTTGAAACGCCGTGGATAATACCCTAGTCCGACTATCTTTCCCTACTTAAATATCAGGCTTTTGTCTGCAATAGAATTTCTCATGACTATCTTTCCTAAGAGAATATTTTCTGGTTCTTTCATTGCTCAAAATGAAGTTTTTGAATGAAAAAGAGTGAAAAGAAGTGTTAAATCATACCTGATTTTGTATAACTCTCACTTCATTCTTGGTATTTATCTGCTTCCCACTAATTATCTCCAATAATATTACTCCAAAATCATATACAACCAATTTTTCTTCATAATTAGCCCTGTGAATAAGCAGAAGTAAGGAACTAACACAACTTTCTTTGTACCCAAGTAGAAGGGAGGGGAAAGTCCGGTGCACTAAAGCTCCCGCTATGTGCAGGGTTCGGGGAAGAGTCCGACTATAAGGATTTACTGTACGCAGCCTTACTTTGCATTTCTGCCAGAGACTGTTTCTAAAGCTTGAAACCGTGACCTCCTGGTCACATGGCAGCAACTTTACAAGTATCTAAGTTGGTTAGCAAAATATCAAGCTAGTATATTAGTTAATTATTTGATCTTCATCACATATAAGCAAAGTAGTACACATGATTAACCAATATTTTAGCTGTTATACAAGGTGATTTGCAAGATTAAGGATTCTCACAAGAGGTTGGTCTTGAACTTCTGATCCTGCTTAAGAAAATCGTTATAAAAATGATCTATGTTGCCCATGATACATTTCAATGTCTTGGAGTGAACATGTTCAATTGACAACAAGTTCTGTCTCATCGGAAAAAGTTGTTTGTGTCGTTCATTCATTCACAAGTCAATACAACTGAAACTACTGCTCAGTAGTTCACTATTTGTAACTTTTTAGAATGTCCGAATCTCCTGTCTCTAGGCACAACTAACTTATGCACACACTACGACTAGAATTTATGCCCGATTGGCAACAAAGATCACTCGAAAGCTCCTGCTATGCGCAGGGTCCGGGGAAGGGCTACCTTGCATTTCTATCAGAGGCTGTTTCCAAGGCTTGAACCCGTGACCTCCTGGTCACATGGCAGCAACTTTACCAGTTACTCCAAGGCTCCCCTTCAGAATATTGTTAAGCGGGGTCAAAAGTTTCAATACCATCCCTTATAGTGTCCTATTTCTGCAATTTTTTCATTTCACCGCGCTTTTGAAGATTTAACTTAGCAAGCTACTACTGGAACAGTTAGACATACCTTGTACTCTTCAGCTCCTTTGCATTCTCATCCATAATAGGTAAATTATAGCTGCAAAGTTTGGCAACAAAGTTCTGATCCAACAAAATATCTGTTATCTTCAAATTATTTGAAAGTATACCAGGTACAAATCCAGTATGCAAAAACTGTATTCCCCTTGCTACTCCTATAGCAGCTGCTATACGTTGTGTCCACGTTAGTCTCCGTTTAGCATGCTTATCTGAAAAATCTGATAGCACATTACTGTTGTACTGTAATCTTAGTATCGGTAAGTATAAACGTATATATGCTTGTTAAATAGTTACCAGAGATCCAGCTTCTTAGGTTCCCATTAGGTACATACTCAAAGACGAGAAATATCCTGCTAACACCCGAATCATCCAAGTAACACTCGAAGCAGTGTCCAAGAGTGCTGACCAGATGATGATGTCTGAGTTTTGACATCAAATCTATATAATGCATAAAATTTTGACCACTGTTTTTTCGTTTCATTTGCAGGCATCTAATAGCAATGTATGAACCATCTTTCAGCTGACCTTTGTACATCTGAATCCATCAGAAAACAGGTTTTTTTATGAGTTTTTGTCCTTCATACTTCACTAATTCCGTCATAATATATGTAGTATACTCTTCTAGTTGTTACATACGCTCTCAGACGTGAGTATCACATGTGTGTGCGCGCGTGTGTGTGTCCAATAAAATGACACTTTGTTTTAGTAGACTAATGAACTCTGCTGGATCTCGACGAAGAACTATTATCATGTTATACTGGTTGGATTTCCACTCGTCTAAGCAAATGATCGACTAGTAACATGATAGAAAATCTTCTAAAACACCTTCAACTGGATAAACATAGATTAATATAACAGATTAAGGATTCTAAGGCAACTAAATATGTTTGATAGGCTGCAAGTTTCTGAGTCATTGTTGGTGTCAAAACAATGAAGGATGATAATATCAGGAAATGTTCTCAGACGAACGTTTAAGGATCTCAATATTACGGTAAGAAAGAAAAGTAAGGTACATGGTGAGTCTGAAATGCACCTGGTCATCAGAAGTAATGCCTATAAAAGTAGCTGCATCAAAGTTGTTTGTTGCCACCTTAAGCTCTTCCGTTGAAAAGGTCCGATAAGATGGAAGGCCAAGTGATCCCAGATTCATTGTTTGAGTAACATATTCTTGTAAATGGAGAAGAAAACACAAAGTGACAGATTAGTTGTAGTTGGTAATCAAAGGAAACTTCGTAGATTTAGGCTTTTTTCGCCTGTGAGCCAAAATTATTGTACTATGCTTCAAAGCTAAGACGGAAAGAAGAGAGGAGTCTTACTTGCATCTGCGAATAACTTTGATGTATATGTAGATGATGCATTTTCTACTATTGATCGTGTTGTCTTTTTTGGTGCAGCTATCTTTGCAAGAAATTTTCTGACTGCTATAATAGTCGCGCAAACTAGCACGACTCCACCAATGATGCTACCACAAAAGATCAAAGCAAGAAACACTTTGGAACCTGGTATATGTTTATGATGATGAGGTAAGATACCAACAGCCAACGCCTCATTCCGACAGAAAGAAAATGGATGTTGAGTTCTGTCTCCGGTTGCTAAACAGTTGTTAGAGAAACGCACAATCCTGTGCTTAGGACCTGTCATAAGGCAACTAGGTAATCTTCCACTCAACAGATTAGTCGATACATCCACAAAATCTAATCCGGCATTGCATTGATTATCTTCAAAAAGCATTTCCGTCAACTTGTTTCCTGCAACGTTAAGATAAGTGATCGATGGCAAAGATAGCAGAGACGGAGGAAATGGCCCCATAAATCTGTTTGATGAAATATCAATATGTTCAAGCTGATGGTAGAATTGGACTTCCTCCGGAATTCCTGCAGTGAACTTATTGTTCCTCAACACAATGCTTTGGATTTTGCGGCTAACTTGTGGAAATTTCGGTCCAAGAGAATTATCTTCCAAGTCTAGAACTTGAAGATTTTCAACACCACTAAGATCAGGCACATCACCAGTAAAATTATTCCTCGAAAGTGAGAGCACACGAAGATTATGCAAATTTCCAAGTGTATCAGGTAAATGTCCTTCTAAAGAATTGTTCTTTACACTCAAAACTGCTAAAACAACAAGTGAACCAAGTCCACTTGGAAGTCTTCCAGTGAACTTATTTCCATCTAGTATTAAAGTCTGGAGGCTCGTTAACGATGAAATTTCTCGAGGAATGTCACTATGAAAGAAATTTGAACTAAGGTCAAGTATCTCCAATGATGAAAGTCTTGTAAGTTTACTAGGCAATGGTCCATATAAACCAAGAGAAACTAATCTTAGAACTTTCAAACTAGGAAGTTTAACAAGTGTAGTGACAAATGAATCGATCGAGAAATTCTTTGGTAACTGAGAAGTCCCTTTGCTCCCTATTACATGAAGCTGAGTTATGTTCTCCTCATAACAGATAACAGTAACAGTTGAACTTGGCTCAGTGTTGCAGAAATCAGTGTCATTGTTCCAATTACTCAACACATTTGGATAGTTCAGAAGATTTTGAATCCTTAGTAGAGTCTTTTCTTGTGACGATTGTAGTTGCTCCGAGATGCTAATTGAAAGCAATAAAACAAGCAAAACTAGAAGGTTTTTAAGTCCTAAATTTTTTTCCATCAGCAAAAAGGACTAAATAGAACTGAGAAGTTTACACTCTCGAGCTCTCTTGGAAACACTCCAGTTGCATCAGATCATAGGAAGTTGCCACTTCTTCACTACTTCAGCTGAAATGAAAATTCAGTAAGCCAACATCAAACTCTGTATTCATAGAAACAACAACAACATACCGAGTGTAATCCCACAAAAGCATAGTGTACGAGTGTACGCAGACCTTCCTCCTAACTCGTGGAGATAGAGAGGTTATTTTCGATAAACCCTCAGCACATGTGAAGCAAATCAAAGAGTAACGGAAAGGATAAACAGAAGTGAAGTAAACCGCGACAACTAATGAGAAAGCAATATACAACAGATGATAACAGATACCAAAAACCAGAAACTACATGAATAGCAATTAAAGAAAATGCTAAATCTAATCAACATAAAAAGATGAGATTCATAATTTTGCATATTTATCTCAGAAATTTGGAGGAAAAACTATAAAAGCAAGACCAGTCCACCCACCCCCACCCCCACACCAAATGCTAATCAATAAAAGATGAAATCTTGAGAAATGCAGAACACATAAGTGCAATGTATCACCATCCTTATCCTTAACAGACTTATATACCACAACAACAACATATCCGGTGTAATACTACAAGTGGTATAGAATGACAATCACATTTAAAAACTAACAAACAGTGAATGCTGCAATTATTTTTACATTAAGCAACACAATTAAAGGGAAAAAAGAAGCTTCACTAAGTATTTGACCATAGATTTTGGATCAAATTTCCAAATATCACTCTCACAAAACTCCAAAAAAAGTTCAAGCAAAAATGCATGTCCATTGTCCAAACACAACTTCAAAAACTCAATTTTTTTTAGTTTCAACTTCAAAATCTACTACCAAACTAGAATTTTAACTAAAAGTAACACCAGTAATCAAGAATCTTGAAAGCTTATAACTTTGGGAAGTACCTGTTTAACAAAAGAAGTTGGAGGAACTTCAAGAATATACAAGGTGGAGACCTTCAAATTGAAGTAAAACACCAAGAATGCTCTTGTTTTTTTTTACCAGATAACTTCAGAAACAAATTTCACCAAACATTCTTCTTCTAAAAATTGATTACCAGATAGACTTAAAAAAAATGTAATTTTTAAAATTTTATGTTCATACATTTTCCTTAAGAGTATAGTATTAGTAGAAATATTTGTAGTCTTTATGAAAAGAAATGAAATTTTCTGAATCTTGAATACATACTAAGGCTGCATAGATGATGTGACAGTTAATAAACACTAGAACAGATGACAGTGCAGAGAGACCACACTTCATATGGCACTTTTTGTTCATTAAATTAATTGGACAAACTTTTTTGTATGTGTATTTAATTTTCTCATACTCCAACTAATTTATTAAATAAAGAATGACTTAAATCAGTGGCGGAACTAAGATTGGTTCAAAATCTGAAAAAAAAGCACATGGACTAATCGAATGGAATTCGATATCTTCTATATATATAGATAAAAAATAATTTTAACTATGTATTAAATAGTATAATCTTTTGCTGAAAGGGGTTCGGATGAACCCTGGTCAAACTTTTCAAACTTGTGATTCCAAATTAAAGTTATGTCAAATATATCAAAATGGTCTTTAATCTTATGGTCTTAAACTTGTTAGACGGAAAGTTGAAATTAAAATGTTGCTAAAAATGGAAATACGTCATTATTTTTTTACGCAAATTAAAAAATAAAGTAGGCCATTTGTTTTTTTTAAATGAAAAGAGTATCAAGTTATATATTGTTTTTTTTTTTTAAATTTGTTTGCATGATTTTGACTTGAAAAAGACGTTAAGAAAATAAATAAACTTGTAAATCTCATGGTTGGGCCCTTCGCCGGATGCACCGAGTTGAAAGCTTTAATGCACCGAGTTGTCCTTTTTAAAATCATATGATTTTAAACTAAAGATAAATGGAATATATTAAAATATTATTTAATTTTATGGTCTTAAGATAATGGTGAACTCAAAATTTTCGCAAAAGATTTAACACATGAAAAAGTAAACACACAAAGAAATTAAAATCAAATAGGAGAATTTTTTGAAACAAATTTAAAAAAAAAAAAAGACAAATAAATTAAAATAATTCATAACATTTTCTATTAAATGTTTTCGTCTTTACAATTATTTTATTTTTTCAAGAAATGAACTAAATTCCATGCAGTTGCACTTGTAGAAGTAATCAAATTTATTTTGTACTATAAACCATACAACAACAATATACTCAGTTGAATCTCACAAGTGGGGTTTGGGAAGGGTAGAATATACGCAGACTTTATCACTACCTCATATAGAAGTAGAGAGGTTGTTTCCTGGGAACCCTCGACTCAACAACCCATAAGCAGATTTTGTACCATAAACCATAAGAAATAAAATAACCAAATTGGTCCCAAAAGAAAAAAGTGTTTTCTATTGTTACTCTTTTTTGGATAAATAATAAAGCATGTTTTCATATATTATATTTTTGGCATTTCAAGATCTAATAGATTGCATCATTATTAAAAAATAAAAAATAAAAAGAAAGATTCTAGTTTCAGACTTTAAGATAGACCATATTTTACTAAAAACTTCATGGGAATTTATTTAGGATTTTTATTATGTTTGTCCTTTTGTTTTATCTACTTTTAATATCTGTGTGATATTCTTTTATTTTTTTTAATTCAAACAAAAATAGGAATTTTTGCATATAACCCTTCAAAAATATCTTAATTATACTCCATGATTATAGTTTGGGTAACTGTATTTCATAACTATAGTTATAACAACATTTGTATGATTCGCTATACAATTCGTCGCTTTTGTGTAGCGTTTGTATATTTCGCTATACAATTCGTGCACAACATTTGTACAATTCGCTATACAAGTCAAAGTGTTTGTATATTTCGCTATATAATTTGATTCGTGCATAATTTTTGTATAACCGCGCACAAGGTTTGTATAAATCGCACAACAACAACAACAATACCTAGTGGAATCCCACAAGTGAAGTCTGGGGGTTTGTATAAATCGCGCGAATTTTATACAAAACTCAAACTGTAATTACAGCTAGATGTCTGCCGCGAGCTCTAGTTTATTCAAACTATAATTATATTAGCTAATTGACTAGTATATATTTGTTTATCCGCGTAAACTTTCCATTTTAGAACAATTTTGGTATGATGGGCTGTGTGTGACCTTTCACTTTCACTTTATGAGTCAGGCCCATCTAGCTTTGTGGCCCACTTTGCCTTTGGCTCTTTCTGTTCTTTCTCTTTTCTTCTTTTTGCATGTGTTTCTGATTTGTTTGAAAAAAAGAATTTGTAATTAATTTTTTTCAGCAAAATAATACAAATTTCACTAGTTTAAGATCTAATTATGTGTCTTTTCGAGAATTTTTTGAAATGATGATTTCTGTCAGATTTCGACCTCCAGATATATGTATCTTGAATACATGAGTCAGAATTAGGTGTAATTTGTTCTAGATACACCGTATTCAAGTGGATTTGCATGTGTATATGAGGTATATTGAATCTCTTGCTCGTTTTCCTCCTATCTTACTCATTTTTCTCTTCTCTCGCTCGTATCTCTCTCTACGTATTTGTATTTTTGAGTGCCTCTAGTATCAAAAATATATGTATCTAGGTATATTTAACTTCAAAACTGGTATGACATTATTAGAAGATAATATGTAATTATTTCAAACGAAGGAAAAAATTTATGAATATGGTAAAATGTTTGTTTAATTAGATAATTTTTTTGTTTCTTCTTTTTTTTTTTTTTTAAAAAAAGTGGAGTTGAATAACAAATCTTAGGCCATCCTTGAGTTGGTAAGACGTTATACCATAACACCTGACCTTATAACTATTGCCCCATCCGTTTTGATTTATACGACATAATTTGACAAATAGAATCAGTTAAAAATACTTATTTTATGTCTTAAATTATTATTTACAAATGAACTTGAAAGTTAACAAAAATATTTGATTCTGATTTTATAGATTCGATGTTATTTATTACATGTGTTCAAATCAAAAGTAATTTGGAAAGTTACTGTTCCTATTCCGAATATTTTTTTTACTGCCATTTTCCCTTTTCATAATAACTTTGATTTGTTGTACTTGAGCCGAGAATCCTTTGAAAATAGTCTCTCTACCTCCACAAAGTAGAAGTAAGATTTGCGTACACTCTACCTTCTTTAAATTTAGCTTGTCGAATTTCACTTTATGTTATTATTATTGTAATGATCAAAATGAGAAATTGAATTTGCAGAGAAGTAATTAAAATATTTTAAAAGTACATAAAAAGAATTTGACCGACTCTCGAAATTCTATTTGTACCTCACATTACTTAAAGTGACATAAAAAGTATTGTAAATTACAATGTTAACTACTTACACATTTAAAAGACGTAATTTTTTTTTATACAAGTTCTACCAGTACCACATAAATTAGAATAGAGAGAATAACATAAATTGTTTGACAATTATGTAAAAGGTCGTATAAATCATAATAATTAACAACTTAAAATATTTATATGACATATTTTAAATTTGATTGACTGTCGATATTCTATCCATGTCACATAAAATAGGACAAAAAAATAATATATTATTTGAAAATGATATAAAAAATACTATAAATTATAATAATTAATAAATTATTAAAAATTTGATTTGACTCTCTAAATTCTATCCGAAATACATAAAATAAAATAAAAAATAACATAAATTAAGCCCGTGCTAGTACGAGCCCTTATATCTTCTCTTATTATAGACATTTCTTATTGTTTTGGTCAAGATTTAAATTGCTACATAAAGAAGAGTGAACTAGACTTTAACATAATTGAATATTAAAAAAATAATTACCTTATATATTGAAAACATTATTCTTCCTATTTCACATGCCATAAAAGACCCTAACATTATAAATAATCATCTTATTAAGGATAACATTATAGACTCTAGTGTTCTATAAAGAAAGGGGGACAAATATAAGGAAAATATCAATCAGTAATTGCTGGTAGGACGACGATCAGCTGCTTTCAAGCGGCTTATATACATAAAAAAAATGATCAAAATGTCTTTTGCCTGTCATCTACTTCCAAGCGGTTTAGATATAGAGAGAATATAAGCGAAACATCAATCAATAGTTGTTGGTAGGACGACGACCAGCTACTTCCAAGCGACTTATATACATATATAAAAAAAATGACCAAAAAGTCCTTGACTAGCAAATTGGTAGGATGACGATCAGCTACTTCCAAGCGACTTATATATATATATATAGAAAAAGTGACTAAAAAGTCCTTGATTAGCAAGCTGACAGGACGACGTCCAGCTGCTTTCAAGCGAAGAATATATTCCCTAAATATATACATTTTCCATTCATTTTATTTAATGCAAATAGTGAATACAAACAAACAATTTCACATGCCACTAAAAGTGCTCCACCAAAATAGAAGTGTCCAATCAACCCTTTTGGCCTTTCAATATCCACTTATTAAGGTAAGAGAAATTGAATTATTATTAGGTATTATATACTATCATTTATCAAAGACTATTTCATATTCTTGACATACTTTTATCCAACAAAAAATAATGGTTTCATAAACACCTTTCATTTCTTTTTTCTTATCATCTTTCATTTTCATCAATTGAACCAACAAATTGAAAAAGAAAAGTGGGGAAAAAAAGGAAAAAAAGTAATCAATTTTTATTACTTAATTATGAGTAACTAATATGTATTTTTAAGTTAACTTGGTTGATATTTAAAAAATATTTTTATATTTTTTTATCACTTTTATACTTGTCAAAAAATTATTTTTTTTTTAGGGAAAAAGTTTTTTAAAAATGAAGGAAATGACTTTCCTAATAGAAGTTGAAAAAGTAATTTTATAAGTGACATTTCAAGTTTATTGTCTCCTTCCTACTCACCCAACAACGCTAACTCTCCATTAGGGGAGGTATTGGGTTCATCTGAATCTAGTACTTTCATTACAGAGCATAAGTTTATGTATAAAATTTATCAAAATTATAAATAAATACTAGATATAAACTTGTAACGTTAAAAAGCATAATGATATCAAATATCACGAATCTTAAATATTAAATTCATAAAATTTAAATTTCAAATCCGTTTCTGCAACTCGCTCATCACCATCCTCTAACCCCCACCTCCAATGCCATAATAATATTTTACTGAATTACATATAAATATTTTTAGAATAACATTTTTCGTCGTACCAAACACACCTAAGCTATAAATTTATGGAAAATTATTTGATGAGATTCAAATAAAATGTTCTTGGAAATTGTTTTGCATTGGATCTGGCAAATAATCAATGCCAAGCTTTATAGTCTGTTGATATTAAAAAGCGTGTAAATAAAAAATGTGATAAATATTGGAGAGTATTTTATTTGAAACTTCGGGAAACTCGTAATTACTATTCATTGATTATACTAAATAAAATCGCTATTGTACAATAGCTTATAAATCATACAAGAAAAATATAAATTGTATTAAAAAGTCCGATGGAACAAACTTGATCGAGAAGACGTTGACAAAGGGAATAAATTCCGGACATCCCTTATGGAGGGACACCACCATTTGTATCAATATATATAGTTGTAGTAGCGCAGTGATAGAGCGGTCGGTCCTTTTATGGCAGATATTGGTGCGCAGACCCCTTTTTTCTATATTTTTCCAGAAAGAGAATTGATATAACACCGGTATGTCGGGATATCTTATTTGTCTCTCTAGGAAAATAGATATCTCCATAAAGATTTTAGTTCAATTCGTTTTTCTTTTTCCTCTCCACCCGGACCAACCAACCAACTCGACTTCTTATATCTAGGATGATTTGTGTATCGACCCCAATGATACTACTATTTCGTACCATTATAAAAGAAGATCTGAACAAGATATGCACCTCTTCAAGAATGAAAAAAAAATCGATCTACTTTCGTTTGGGAAGAACCTAACTTTCTTATAGGGAAAGCTTTACTTGATTAGACTTTCATTTTAGAAATAATACCTTAGTGCTATCTTCAAACTAGTTCAATAGTAATCAACTATGATGTGCAAGGTTGTTTCCCATCCAAGCTGAGGCGAATCCAAAATTTTAATTTGATGGATTCGATCTTTAAGGTTTTGAACATTGAATTCGTTATACTATTGGTATTGGTTATGTGAGACAATGGCGTAGCCACATATAATATAGGTTTGTCAATTGAACACCCTTCCTCGAGAATACAATTATATTAAGTACAATTCCTGGTTTCAAAGTTCATATATGAAAAATGAAACAGATGAAAGACAAATAAATGAACTAATTGATCAATGATCTCTTTAAAATTGAACAAGTATAGACTTAAAAATTACAAACTTTCTTTTCTATTTTATAGAACTATATATAAACTATTATATGTTCCAAAACTCTGGGAAAATTGTTGCTGTTGACAAAATATCCAAAATCCTACAGTATGATCAGTTACAAAATATGCTTTGGCAAGGGAAATGACTTCAGCCCTCCTCCCTTTGAAACAGGTGTTCGAGAATATCTCGATGATTTATGCACCTTAAAATTGATATTAGGTACCTTCCGGGCGATAGCTTGCCAGATCATTTGAACAGCATCGTTGTCCTTGGAAGGATATCGATACTCAAACATATTTTCAATCTCTTTTAACCTTCCCCACATTCTAGTCCACTCTTCTTTTGTGATGCTCCTGATGAAGTTTATGAGGAAATTTGCTTTGAGAGCATCTGATGTACGAACGAATATGCAGAACTCTGAATAGTCAAGAACATCTTCATAAGGAAGCTCTATTTCGTCACTAATGATGACTGGTACACAGTGAGATGCAATAGCATCAAATAGACGGTTTGATGAAGGTGTGTCACCTGCGATGTTGAGACAGAATTTGGAAGAGTGCATACCGTCTGTTGCTTGTTTTACTCCACCTTTTAGTATACTTCCAAAGGAGAAGTGAACATCTTTCTCATCTTTCAGCATATAGAATAACTCTTGTCGAATAGATCCACCCTGAAGATGAAAAGTACGCAAGACTTAGAAACAAGAGCAATGAAACAAAAGAACTAGAAACAGGAAAAGCAATAGAAAAACAAAATCGGGTAAAATTTGATGATCTTGCTTGCGTTTTCAAAATCTAAGTTCCCTAGGAATGGATTTAGTGTGTAATCATTGAAGATCTCACACACTGTGTATCACAATGTTAATCCGGTATCTTGGCAATTAAAAGAACCAAAACTTTGCCTCATGCATCCACAACTTTTCACTCGATATAAAGAGTAAACGTAAATTGGGGCAACGTTCAACTAATCTAATCCAGATGGAAGAATAAATGTACACAAAAAGTTCCGACTTTTCTGTTTCGCTTTATTTTGATAAGCAGCATATCAGGCCACAGCCCACAACTAAATAAAATAAAGAATATCGAAATCCAAACACGAGACTTGATCCTGATGACTAGCAAGTAGAAATCCGATTTCATTTTGTCCGCAAGGTATTGTGTTGCCTATGTCCTCCTCATTGACCTCCAAAAGACATGAAAGGAGAAATATAAAATTGAGCCATCTGCATGATATTTCAGTTTTGAAACTTGGTGCAGTAATTCCAACTTCTATTTTCTTTCAAGTTACAAGAACCAAATAAACAATTGCAGGCTGTTATTTAAGTGATCATCCTCCAAACTCTGCACTAAATAAGCTATCACTTGCCCATTTATGCAGTGTTAGACTCAAAATAAATACATGTCACACCAAATTACTGTAATTTGTCTAACCATTCTGCTAAATTTGTTGAGTGATAGCTACAATTTCATCGTAATATTTTACTAATCAACATAATGGAGATGGACAGGGAAATGCTGCCTATTGTATTGTACTAACCATATTTATTTGTGTACCTCCTACAAAACTTAGGCAGGTCCGAGATGCTAAGTCCTAATACAATTCTTCAAATTCTCACCTGAAAAGGTTATGCTGCTCATACTGTGACATATCGCCTTGTTCTGTTCCTAACAGATTATTTTACTTCACATCACCCAATTCAGCACCAACTCCAACTCCTCCCTCCGCTCGAAATAAATACACAACATGTCACAGATGAAATTACTTGAGAGTAAACAACTTTCGACAGTTTCTATTAACAAACATCTACAGGTAATTAATTTTGTTTCTTGTTTTGCTGTTCTACCCTTCTATGACCACTTAAAATACAGAGATATAGTTAATGGAAAACTAAATGAACAGAAGTAACTTACATCTTTCCTGTATATAGCTCCCTGGAAGTAGAGCAAAATTGGTCGATTATCAAAATCTGAAGTGTCATTTACATAGTTACCAATTACATGCTTGTAAGGTGCAATCACATCTTTTTCAACGTTAGCTACCGTGGGAGGATACCTTCCAAAGTCTGAAAGTATGAACATTGCAGGCCACAACTTCATTCTTGCATCCAAAAGACTATTTGGATGGTGTGCAAGAATTATATGGTCTTTTCCCCCCGATCTTTTCCATTCCTCTTGTGCTGTCAAAAAGGCAACCAATTTTTGCTGCAGCAACTTGTTTGTAATTGCTTTCTGCTTTGATTTAACCTTTGAAAATCGATTATAGCAAACCGATGAAAAGAAAGGAACAAATATCACATCAGCTTCACTTGAATTATGAACTCTTATGGCACTTCGACCAATCAAATTATCGTCAAATTCAGACAACAAAAGATCCAATGTCAACCAATACTCTATACTATGCTGCGCGTTTAATCCACCTGGATAACTAGGAACCACTTTCCTGATATCTGGCCAGACGCTCTTTCCCTCAGCCTTCCAGCCCAAGAGTTCAAAATGGAATTGTGGGGGCAGGTCATACATAAAAACTTTAAGGACTTGTTTACTAGGATTACACTTTAACACATTGTATTTTTCCATTGTTCCTTTGTTAGAAACCGGTTGATTTGAATTTGAGACCTTATTATCACTTTGAGTACTAGATTGTGAATACTCTTCTTTAGACAAAGCAAGAACCTTGGACTTGGGTAATACATTGTGGTAGAACAACTGCCGCCGTCCAGTTGAACGCATCACAAACAACAAAGATAACATGAACATGATTGAAGTAATTGAAAACATACTAAACATGGATTTTCGACCGAAAAATCCCATCAAATGTACATTTCTCTCTGCCATTGCAACTCTCTATATCAACACAAATAACAACTAACACATCCTATAAGCTACCAATACCATTGTTGCTCCAAAACTCCAGATTTATGACAGCAAAAGAACCAATGCAACAAAATGGTGGAGAAAACAATGCAAAAATTAGACCTTAAAACAGATCACATGATAATATCCAAGAACCATTTAATCCTTAAACTTAAAACAAAACACCTACATTAGCTCACACCAAAAATCATATCTTTATTCTCCCCCTCAGCATTTATCACACAACACAAGACAAATTTCAAACAAATACCCCTTCCATCATCCAATATCTAAATCCAACAGCAGACCCTTTTCTGAAAACCCAATCAAGAATGGATTTTTTTCCCTACACCAGCAAGAAAACTTGTCAATGGAGCTGAAATAACCCAAGAAATCACAACCCCAGATTAAGAGACTGAAAACCCAGATCAGAACCAACGTGAATTTGACTCCAATATAAAGAAAAATGAAAGTGTTCATACAACAAGAGAGGAAAAAGGGTTGAAATGGAAACAAAAAGACAAACAGGTGGAGGACAGAGTAGTTGCACCAAATACAAAAGGGTCAAATTCCTCTGAACCGTTCTGATTTCTTTTGTCTTTTGGTGGAAAATTTTTTTGTAAACATCTCAAAATTGCGAAGAAATAGCTGAATGTGGAATCTCTGAAGAAGCGGGCTCATCAGTCTTTTTTGCTGACAACCCTTTTTTTTTTCTTTTATAGTATTTGTTGAAGTTTCAAATTTTCTACATAAGTTCAACCGACACGCAATAGGAGATTGTACCATGTGCTTTAGATGTTTGTACCTCACGTTAATTAGTGGGTAAAAGTTTGTATTAAGAGTTAATTAATTAGTAATTTAAACGATTGTCAAGGTTAAAGTTAATGTGAGGTTCATAAATAGATCTCAAAATCTGGATCTCAAAAACTTAATAACTTAATAAAAAAAAAATAAGGAATTTAATTTAGTTCATTAGTCTCAAATTATCTGTCGTATTTTTCTTTGAAGTGCCTCTTTTAAAAACATTAATTTAAAAGGTCGTCTTCTTCTTCTTATTATTATTATTATTTTGCTCTTATTTATTTACTGTATTGAGGTATTTATAGCCTTTAAGAACAACTACTTCTATTCTAAAATAACAAATACTTGTAAGTTAGAGATGACCTCTGTGGCAGATAAAATGAGAAGCGAGACTGCGATAATTTGAACATATACAGAGAAGAAGTGTCGATGCTCCTATCAGGAGGTGCGAGAGAATGGATTTAGGGGTTACGCGCAGGGATAGAGGTAGACCGAAAATGTATTGGAGGAGCTGATTAGATAGAATATGGCGCAGCTTCGTATCACCAAGGACATGACCTTAGATAAGGAGTGGAGGTCGCGTATCAGGGTAGAAGACAAATAGGGGTAAGATGACACTAGACCGTGTGATATAGTAGGTCAATAAAGATAGTTATACCGTTATATACTATATTGTTATTGTCCGTCATTTATTTTGTTATCTTTATTGTTGTTATAATATTTCATTTGTTGTTCACTTTAGTCATTTCATATCTAGTATTTTTTGTTTTGAGGAAAGATATTTTTTTAGATGAGGATCTTTCGAAAACAACTTCTCTATCTTATAAGTTAGTGGTAAGATCTGAGTACATTTTACTTCCCCAAACCTCACTTGTAGGATTTCCCTGGTATGTTATTATTGTAACAAATACTTGCATATAAATTGACACATTTTTCTTTCTCCAATACATTGCACTTTACTAAAGAAGCAAGAATAAGCTCAGTTACTAAAGAAGCAAGAATAAGCTCAGCTTATTTCAAGAACATTTAATATAAAAGATGGGATGAGATAAAAATAAATAATTTTATTTTGAAATAACTTCTCATAATCCCTCAAAAGAGATCCAAAGTGTTGCACAAACCTTACCCCTATCTTCGGAGGTAGAAAGAATGTTTCCGATAAACTTTCTCTCGCAGAAAACAACTTGAAAAAAACAAGACTGCAATCAACTCGAGTTTTACTTTGATGTTAGTGCACTTTGAACCAAGACCAGAATAGCACAAGGGACATTTTTACTCAAGGATGAGATCTTATTCAAATTTGAAAGCATGGTTGAGTCTCTTCACTGAAAAAATGGAAATGGAAGACACCCCCGACTATAAAACATAACCCCTTGTGATCGAGGTTAATTTTAACGCGGGGATAAAAATGAAATCAGAAAAAGAAGTTAGAACTGGAATTGCATCTCCGGTGAATATCCAAGGGCTTCAAGATGAGCAGCCATTGCCTTGTTCATTGGGGGTGGACCACACCTCAGTATCTGCACGTTTAACATGAAATCAGTCGAACTCTGATTTCTCTCGGTATTCCATGGACTTTTATGATAATCTATCTATTCTCCTACTACAAACTCGTGATTTCAAAGATGCAATGCAATACCTTAATGTCATTTGCAGGGGCAGGGCAATGAGTCTGGATCATTTCCTTGGAGACAAATCCCACACCACCGCTCCATTCTTCCGGAGGCTACACATGTATTAAGAGAACAATCTAATTATTTGATTCAATGCGTAGGATATCAAAGCACATCTACTTGGAAGAGAAATGTATCATAACAAGGAGCAACATGGGAAGACACTAAAGAAGGGTTTATATTGAACCCCATCTTGTTCGGATCATCACGTCCAGAATGGGAGAAAACAACATTTGGCTGATAAAATCACAGTTAAATGACTAATTGTGTATGTCTAATTTAGCATCCTTCACTGTAGAACTAATTGGGCACAACAAGTTTAACAATGCTACACTTCTCCCGTGAGCCACCAAAAATGGAGTGAAGCGCCTCCAAAGGTCCGAGAATTTAAGTACCAGTTTCTGAACCAGTCAACTTAAATCAAATTTTCATTTTAATTTACAAAAATCATTAGTAATGAGATGATGCGAAATCATTTGACAGCTATATTACTACAAACAACAGTAATTGAGCTAGTCATCATAATACACACGTGAAATGTCAGAGAAAAGAAGAGTGAACAATATCCAGAAGTGAATTAAACAAAATCAAAATTCTTATGGGTAGAAGGAGAAAAAGGTTTATGGATCATATCCGAACGAGAATTGAAGCTATAGAACTGACCTGATTCAAAACGTAATAAACTTTGAAACGATCAGGATAGTTAGCAGTAAGGCCTTCCAACTCTTCCTGCAGGACAATAAATAAAAATTTCAGGTGCGGACATACAATACGTTCAAGCTACATGTCTTCCTGCAGAAACAAATACTACACTCAATATTAGCCCAAAGGCCAAGAAAGGTAACCCCCAGAAACAAATATTGATAGGCAAAATATTAATACTTTGAGGAGTCATCACAGCTTCAGTATAAAAATCATTCAACTATGTCCTCCCAAACAGCTAAAAGGCCAACAATCATATAGGCTGGGAAAGTTATTTAATTGTTAGGCACCGATGAACTTTGCAAATATAAAATCATTGGATAATAAGCTTCAATATTTAGATAAAAACAGATCTACTCCCTGATCCCCCTAAATAGTTTATAAAAAAATAGAACATTCAGCGTCCCCGATATAATCAGAAAAGAGGATATTACATTTAGAAAAGGATCGATTAAAAAGACTCAACATGCAAGTCAAGTTGAGTAATGAATTGGGAGAAGTGAAAAAGTAATAAAGACTAGATTTGTGAAAGCACGAAAGAGTCCAACACTTTTAAACAGTGGAAGGTTATATGCCATAACTACAGATTACTTAGACATGAGCCATATTTGTGGGAGTGTGCTTCTTTAATTACTTTTATTAGTAAAGGATGAAGTTGATTAAAGGGGGAGCCCGGGAAGTAGCATATTGTACTTTTACTAATACAACAAAAATCGACAGATAGAAAGTTTGGATACTTTAGGGAAGATACTCATCTTTATTGAACTTTTTGAAGAAAAAACTCAAATGCTTTAATTCTTCAATGTAAATCATTGCATATTGGTTTCATGTCTCCTAAGTAAAAAAATGCTCTGGAGGCATTCTATAACTTGAGCAACAAAACACAAAACAGTTGCCACTCAAGTTCAAAAATAAAAATCAGACAATTTCTCCCAAATCTCTAAAGCATAAATTAGCAGCGGACTCAACTAAGCACACATTTTATGAATTAATCACCTTGCAATCCTGAATTGAATAGCAACCAAGTAACTTCCAGGCAAAATAATAAAAATGAGATAAACAATAAACCTACTACTCAATACAGTTCAACTGCACCAACTACGATTCTGTGACCGGAGGTCATTCAAGTGCATGCATAAAATTTGTTCAAACATTCAAGTGAACTGTATGAACCAGTTGAATGACAAAAAAGAGATAAATATGTACCTTCAAAAGAATATCTTCATAAGTAACATTAGCATATATCAAGTGCAGCTTAGTCGCATCGTTAGGATTTTCAAGAATAGCTCTAGCAACCTGGATAGAAACAGAAAGAAGTATACCTATATCAAACTCTGATATATTTCGGTCTAGCACAACCATTATCACCAAAAAAAAAAACAAGGAAAGACAAGTTACATTACTAAAGCAGAAAGAAAACAGACCTGGAACATCGGGGTAATGCCAGAGCCTCCTGCGAGCATTCCAAATGCTCTAACTTGGCCGGGCTGGTACTTAAAGCGGCCCTATTTATGAAAGTAAATTGATGTGTGAGTCCTAAAGAGATAAAGATTTTTAATGGAAGCATCAAGAATCCAACGCCAACTGAAATTAATCTTAGATTTTTTTTAAAAAAAAATTCTATATCTTAGATATGGAAGAAGTCAAAACATAATACATAGAATGATGAAATCTGGGCAGAGAAAAAAAGTATGGTCAAGCCATGTGCAGAAGAATATTTCTTGGATGCACCACAAGATTTCTACTTTTTTCTCAGTAGTTAATTTTCTAAGTCACCGGAAATCCATTCAACTATTTAACAAACTTAGAATTGTTGAAGAAGGGAAACAAAGTAAAGAAACAAGAATACCCTTCTTAAAGGCAAAAAAAGAGATCGGATGACCAATAAGTGTCACCGCAAAATAATCTCACAAGCAACAAAACATCTACCTTGGGTCCCTTCACTTCCAAATAATCACCCTCACGCATTTCCCGGAAATGATGTGACATCCTTCCTTGGGGATACATCTGTCCATTCACAATATACAAACCATCAAAATCACCAATACGAGATAGGAAAAGGCAAGAGCAGAACAACTGTACTACCTAAGTACCTTTATAACTAATTCAAAATATCCAATGTCTGAGTCCAAAGTAGTTGGCGTGTATGGTTTAACAACCTCTTCACCTTGACTATCTTTGCCCCTGATTGATTGAGCATGAAGTAATCAGTAGCAGAAATTGGTGAGAGCAAAGACCAAAAGCTACTGGCATGTGAGAATAGTTTAATCAATCGAACCTGCAGCTAATGTGTTGTCCAATGGGTAAGCCCAACACAGAAGTCGGTGTTGGAAGTTCAAATCTGAATTTCGCCACATTATGGCTAAGTTGTGTGCGCTTAACAAGCTTAAATGCCCTGAATTCTTCAGGATTTAAACATACTGTTAAGACAACAAGATACAATGAGTTAGTATAAACAAGATCAAAAGCATAGAAAACAGAATCAGGCATGGTTTTTTGTTAGTGAGTTGAGGAAATAAACTAAATTAGAACATATCTCGACATCTTTAAAATAAGATAATATCACATATCCCTTGTTCTACATCATTTGAACATTTTAACTTTATTATATGAATGAATAATAACAATGAGACTGAGTTGAAACTCCAGAGGATTGCTGATGCATACACAAAAAAAAATCATCAAGTTATGAACACCATTATCTCAATTCCATGGTTCGTAATGGAAGATATAGCTTTGTTACAAGCGGGGCAGGCATATTCACTGCATTCCTTTTGAACTAGACATGCATAAGTCATAGTTCCTAAACACACCTATGTTGCTTGGATTCTCCAAAAATTCGGCCACACAGTATCAAATCCTTAAAAAATGCACTACTTTTGAAGGATCCAACACGCAACTTGCCACATTTTGAGAAGTCCTAGCAACATAGAGACACAAACACACCCCTCAAGTCCAAAACCATTTCCATGAACTATTAGCTACACTACCACTAATTTTAAAACAATCTACCTGTTTCTCCTAGATAACAAGCATGCATAAGTGCAATCAACAGTTTTTCTTATGTTGGAAATGGATAACAGTTAAATCAGAACCTTTGGACTTCTTGGAAGATAAGTAAAAATAAGCTGTAGCACCAACAGCAACAGCAGCAACAGCAACCCCAATAATCAATTGAGCATCAGGTCTTTCCAAGAACTCCATTTCCCAAAAATAAAAATCTGATCTTTGGACAAATAACAGAAAGAAAAGAACACAAACTTCAGTTAGTTCTCTCCACAAAACAGAACATATCAATCTTTGAATCTCAACTTCAGATGAGGATCCAACATTCTTAAATCAGTAAACTAAAAATCTGATCTTTATACAATAGAAGGTAAAAAAAACACAAGATTCAGCTAGTTACTCTTTTACAACAAAAGGGTGTCTAATTAACTATAAATTTCCACATCTGTCACTATGAAATGACATTTCAAATTCCAAAACGAACCCCATTACAAGAAAAAAGGGAAAAAATGGATTGAATTCTTACCAGAAAAGATGAATCTTAATCTTGATTACCAATGAAAAATCAAATGGAGGCTAAAGCTGAAAGGAAAAAGATATTAGAAATAAAATGTGAAACTATAACTAGGGTAGTGAAAAGTAGGTGAAGACAAGGCGTGGGATTTTGGGTATCCATTTGTTCTCACCTAACCACTCAGCCCCTTGTTTTTGTCACCAAACCAAAGAGTAGTTTAATATTTCTACCGTAATTTTAATTACTTTTTTTTTTTTTAATTTGTTAAATTACATATTTTTATTAATAAAATATAATAATATTATAACATATTCAATGTGATCCTATAAATAAGCTCTGAAAAGGTATAATAGTGCATATTTTATGAAGTAAAAATATAAACGTGTAAATTATCGATGAAAGATATACAAAATAAAGTTAGAATAAAAATACACGACTCAAAAAATTTGAAAAGTTTTTATAATAATATCAAAATAGTGTTGTGCTGAATTTGATAAGTTGACATAATGCTATTATAATAGTGTTGATGTAAAAACTTTGCCAATGGAAAGTGTTGGTCCCACCGGGCTCCAAAATCAATAACACAGGCCTTAAGCATGTGCTCCAACACACGATAAGGTCAATCAGTTTGAATTAGTTCTATTGCTTGAAATTTGAAGAAGACACTAAGTTTGATCTTTTTATATATACAGGACAATAGATTTTGTATAATGTAAAAGGTTGATCATTTGAGAAACTTTATTGTTGGTTCATGATAATCGTGAAAATATAAACGAGACAACAAAATAGATAGACATATTAGAAAGGATGCTATAATTAACAAAACACTATTCCGTTTCTCAACTATAACAACAATCACTATATTAAATGAGATAAAAAATTATTATGTATTCGAAAAATTCTTTTCAAATTTATCAATACATGAAACAGTTTTTAAATAACATACGAATATATATAAACCATCTTGGGGGAAAGTAGGGGACCCCAAAAAAGTTGGGACCCCAAGCAATTGCTTTAGTGACCTTATGGTCGAGACGACCCTCAATTCTCAACTCCCAATTCATTCTTTTTTAAAAAAAACATGCATGTAATAATTTAATTTTTTTTTCAAAAAAAAAACCTATTGTAGTCAAAAAAAGAATCTTATTTATTATCCTAATTAAATAAGGGAATAACATAAGTTGCAAGCCAAGTATCTGAAAAATCATTTATATATTTTTAACTTTACGTGCGTATACAATTTTATGTATTGCTTGAAAAGTGTTAGATGTTATAATGCACTAAATAATACATTAATTTAAAATTATAACATGATATTTTAATAATTATTATTAATAATATATTACTAATTATTATAATTAGTCAAATTACTAATTAATTATTAAATAATTTGTATCGTATTTGAGTTGGATTTATTTTTCAGATTTAAAAATGAGGAAAATGAACTCCTCTCCACTTGCGTAGCTCTCAAACTCCTATATCTCCACCCGACCTCGCATAATATTTGTCTATACAACAACAACAATATACACAGTAGAATCTCACGAGTGGGGTCTGGGAGGATAAAATGTATGCAGACCTTATCACGACCTCATAGAGATAGAGAAGTTATTTTCACAAAACCCTCATCTCAAAAATCAAGCCCCATAAGTAGAATATACTAGATATGAAAAAATGGGGGAAAAAAAAAGGAAAACGACTAATAATGAAAAACAAATGATAGTATGTAAATACGATAAAGTAACACATATAAGACGGATAATGACAACACTGGATATAAAGATACGACTACTCCTAATAACCTACTATAACACATGGTCATATATCAAGCTACCCCTACTGGCCTATTAGCCTTATATGCGACCTCAACTCCTTTCTATCTAAGGTAATGTCATCGATGAGATGAAGTTTCGTCATATCTTGTCTAATCACCTCCTTTCAATACTTCTTCGGTCTACCTCTACCATTCCGTGTAACCCCTAAATCCAACCACTCGCACCTCCTAGCACGGGCATCAGTATGCTTCTTCTTTGTACATGTGCAAACCATCACAGCCTAAATTATACACAAATATTTTTACAATAATGTTTTTTTATTCCCAAACGAAGACAAAAAAAATAAGCAAAAAAATCACTTATTCTCTTAAAAAAAAAATTTGATGAAAAATATTTTCTTCCGTACCAAACAATACACCCACAATTCCATATTGATGATGCAATTGGCATGCTACATGACAATGGCCTCATTTATGAATATTTGACCACATTAAACATGTTAATTTGAAAGAATACCACATCAATTGGTGGTGCTTGTGAAAAGTCTAATAAATTGGGTAATATTTATTAATTGAAAAACTTTTTTTTTTAACGTCCTCTTTTGAATGATAAATTATATACATCATGTACGATTCTTTAACTTGTTTTTTTTTTAAATAAAGAAAAGTTTGGTATAAGTTAGAGGTGTTTATTGGTCAATGATCGGATATTATATATTATATACTATTTTGATTTATCGATTATCAAATTATAAACCTGCTAAATCTATAATCAAACGAATAAAATATTTATTAGTATTAGTTTTTCTCTTGTTTTCATTGTTCATAATATTTTTTACTTTGTTACTAAGTGCTCAATAAATATTTTTTAAAATTTTTTGTGACAACTATTTTAGCAAAAATAATATAAATTATATTATATATGAGTATTATATTAAAAAATTTAGTGCACAAAATTATATTACCGGTCAATATCTTTTTAATTATAGTGACATAATTAACTGGAATTTCACGTCATGAATTATCAAGCTCACCTTTTTTGACGCTAAAATATTTTGTATATCTATGTTTATATTTTTGTAAATATTTATTATAGTGAAAATAGTGTTATAGTATTGTACGTGTAAAATTGTATTGAATATATTATTATTATTTTATTATCGTGAAGCAAAAAGGTCGTCCAGGTTGCAGTATGCAATAGGGAATGACGAACTAATACTCTCTCCGTCTTATTTTTCACACTTTCTAATTTTTATTTGTTCCGAAAAAAATATTACTTTATTATAATTAGTTATTACTAAAATTTAAAATTCTCCTTTTATTCTTATAATTTGTTTAGTAGGCAATATTAATTAGAATGATATCTGAATTAGCCAGCAAATATATTATTTGGTTACTTTATTTAATTTAATTCATGAATTAATTATACATTATACGAGGTCTTTTTTTATTCCTAGAAAAAGGAGGAATAAACAATTCGAGATTTAACAATCCTTAGATAAGACTCCTAGATGACTAAACTATCCCCCGATCCCTTTTTCTAAATTTCTTTTGTAATTTGATGTCCTTTTTATTTGTATGAAATAGTTATAAATAACAAACATGACAACAAAATTATTTCTCTCCTAGCTAATTAGAAAGCCATAAAAAAAATAATATTGTCCGGCAACTGTCTTTCTTGATCCAATTACATAAAATAGAAAATCTCGTAATAACTCAATTGTATAATAGGAAAAAAATAGCTTTTCGTATAGTTTTAAACCAAATAGAAGATTGGGGAAACAATGAATCAAAAACATGATAAAAAAAATTCCTCCATTATTAAACCCTACATTACTAATAATTGCGCTATTAATTTTTGTACTAAATAATTTATAGCCACATAAATATATATTTAAAGATTATTTTAGATCATAATTTTTGTACAAGAATATATTTTTGTAAATACTATATTGAATTAAATAGTGCCACGTAAAATAAAACGGAAGAATTATAGAGTAGGAAGACTTGAAAAATCATCCCATCTGATGTCACTAAATTAGACTACTATTTTATTTTGATTCAAATGTTCCAAACTCTTTGTGTATATTGTTATCTTGTGATCTTATCTAAGGATGTGTTTGGTATTAAAAAAAATGTTCAGAATATTTTTTAAAAAAATAGGAATTTTTTTTATATATATCTTTTGTGTTTAGTATATAAATAAAAAAATTATGCTAAAAATATTTGTGTATATATATTGTATGATCTTAAACATTAAATAGAAGCACTTGCATATATTTTGTTGTACTGTTTGATGGAGTATTTACTATAGTATTTTTTAATTTAAAATGTAACTAATTAAAGAGTAAAGATTCAAAATCAGTTCAATCATCAGAGGTCTAAGACTCACATTATATATATATATTTGAAAAATGTTATAGAATATGTTTAAATATTAAATTTATCATATTGTTAATATATGAAATATTTACATATATATAGAGTTATTCACTTCGGTTCAAGATTTTTTATATATATAAATTAAAAAGACCACCTAATTAGTTAAGACGATTATACACTTAAATAAAATTTCATAGTTCAGTTTAATAATTAGATTTGATCAATCCGATTAATTTTTTATATTCTTTTGACCCTCCTACCTACCATTGTCAATTTCTTTCGTCAAAGTTCATATCAAAACAAAGTTTCAATTTTTATGATATTGGGTCCGTTTAATTTTTCTTTGGATTAAATTTTATATTTTTACATTATAATATTTTTTAAATTTTGTGATATGTGTATTTAAATTTTTTATATCTTACTAGACATAAATTCTATTGTTAAGCATAAGAATTAAATACCAATTTATTTTAAAAATATATAAAAAATTAAAAGAAATTCTTTTTAAAGGCCAAAATATTTATACGTGTTCTTCTCTGATATCGCAAAATTACTTGGACAATATCCATTTGGTTGGTCTAATTTGGTCCCAAAATTAGAAGAATAGAATAAACAAAAGAGAAAATATTCCTTTAATAATTAATTTAAAATGAATAATATTGTACTATATTACTTGTTAAAGGTTGAAAAATTAAGAAATAATTATTATTTTATACTTATTTTATTTTTATTATTAAATGAGTTAAGATTTTTAATTGTAATTCATTTAATGAAGATATATAAGTTAAAAATTTAATTTCATTCGACATAAATTTGTATAACTTTTCTCTGGTTCAAATATAAATTGTGTAGTGTTTAATTCATCGAACATAAATTAGATAGAACTTTTACTTTGTCATTAGACTTTGAATATCAACACAATTTTTTAACAAAGTTATACAATATCGATATAATGTATTATGCGTTATACGATATAATTTGTGCTATATTATACTTCTTTCTTTTTGAAAAAAGTCTATATTTTTTACGTAGTTTATTTCAAAAGAATGATTTCTTTTTTTTTCGGTAACACTTTCATTTCAACTTTTCGTATGACATGTTTAAAGGCATATATAATTATAAATTATTTTTTTTAAACGGAGGGAGTATTATTATTATAAAAATATAAATAATACCTCTTCACTACCTCCATCTTTCATTTTTCTGCTCTTATCTATCTTCTCATTAGGATTTGACAACGAGATTTGGAACAAACGAATCCCTAAATCCCCAAATTATGCAGAAAATCTCTGTATATTTCAGGTATAAATGGCTACAAATTTCCAAAGATATCGTCATTTCATCCGCGAGTGCAGTAGTTTTCTTGTTTCTGGACTTGCTCGATGCACTTTTCTGCGTGTTCTTCAAATTGATAGATGAATTTTTCGAAGGTGAAGGTTCGCGTTGTTACTGTTCCGTAGAAAATGAAGGAGGAGGAAAATGTGACGCTGATAATGGATTGTCAAGTACGCTTTGTGAACGGAGAAATTTGTTCAGGGGAATCGGATATCGCCGGAATGTTAGTAGTCGGAGAAAATTGATTGAAAAAGTGAGATGGTCCGATTGTTCCTGTGAGAATTGTGTTTCGTGGATGAGCAATTTTGCAGGGGAATGGAAACTTCATGTTGTTGTCAAACAACCTCACCAAGGTACATTTCATATTCTCGAATGTCGTGCCCCAATTATTAGGTGCCACGTGGTCCCAAAAAAATTTGGAATTTTAAATTTGAAGATTTTTCGAGTATTAAAAAAATTAGAATTTGAGAATTTGGAATAGTATTTGGGAAGTTCTAAATATTTAAAAATTATTTTAAATTTTTATTTATTTATTTCAACTAATATTTATTTACCTCTTTCGACAAAGTTTGAATTATAAAAAAGAATCGTTTGCTTTTAATAGATTATAGTTCTAACTGAATCAGTGACAAGTTTGAGTATATTGTTATTTTGTTATTATTGACTGTTATAATTTATGTTATAAAACATAAATTATAATGTTATTTTTTAACGGAATATGTGCATTATAGAATGATAATACAAATTCATGATATTTTAAATAATTTTTAAAACTTACCGATATAATCATATTTCCTAAAATAGTCAAATATTTTTGAAAAAATTTGGGGCCAATAGATAATGAAACTTCACCAAAACTTGCCAAGAATATTTTGAAATTTGTGGCCAAACACTAGCTTAGTTGTTATCTTCTTCTACGTGAACTATCATTATTTGTGATAAATTGTCCAAGAATTAATTATCTTGTGATTAGCTATCTTGAGATTAGTTATTTCATATCTTGTACTCCCTCTGTCCCAATTTATAGGACTTATTTTTCTTTTTAGTCAATCCGAAAATATTTAGTAATTAGTAGTAATTTAACTTTAAAATGCTCATTTGCTCTTAATGAAATGATTTACCAAAAAAAGAAAATATACGTTATAAGGGATAACTCTAAAAAAAAAAAATACTTTTAGAAAGATGACTTTTGTTGTTATAGTTTAAAAGTAATATAACATGAAAAGTTGATTACGAGGTATGACTGTGTATAAGGACGTGGTTATAGAGAAGTCTGATTGTATAAAGATTTAACTTATATATATGTGAAATATACATTATTTTTATAATATTGGTACAATTTAACCTTGTAGCATCACTTTGCATGAATATATGGCCATATTTGTTGTTTCCATATTTGAATCATTTCATATTGCATTTGAATGCAAGGGTAGCACTGTGCACTAAAACTACTGCTATGCATGGGGTTCGTGACCTTCTAGTCACATGGCAACAACTTTACCGTTTAAGACAAGGCTCCCCTTTAGAATTTCCAATCGATGAGAACTAATGTTTAGAATTACAAATTTTGCAGCTAACTTGGAGGATTTCAAAGGGAAGAATGCAGAAAATATAGTATTTTTACATGGTTTTATTTCATCATCCACATTCTGGATGGAGACGATTTTTCCAAATTTATCTGAAGATGCAAAGCAGAAATACAGATTGTTAGCAGTTGACCTATTGGGATTTGGAAAAAGTCCAAAGCCAAACAATTGCTTATACACAGTTAAAGATCATGTGGAAATGATTGAGAGTTCAGTAATTCATCCATTTGAGTTGAATTCATTTCATATAGTTGCACATTCAATGGGCTGTGTGGTGGCATTAGCCTTAGCTGCAAAACATTCTCATTCAGTCAGATCTATCACCTTGATAGCACCAGTAAGTACCACTTAAAATGTTTTTATATAGTGTTTTGTCCTGACTCCATTTCTGTTATTTCCTTTGCCGATCTGCTTTGAACTTTTCATATATAGTATCTTCTGTTTTGGGGGCTAACAGCCTCTCTACCTCTATAAGATAGTGATATGGTCTGCGTACATTTTACCCTTCCCAGACTCCACTCATGGGATTTCACTGGGTATGTTGTTTTTGTTGTTGTTGATCTGCTTTGAACTGTTTTTTCTCGAGATGAGGGTTATCTCGGAAACAACCTCTTTCCCCTCAAGATAGAAATGTGTACATCCTATCCTCCCAAACTAGAATTGCATTGAGTATGTTGGTTTCGTAATAATAGTACGAAATTAGCTTTAATCATATTAGCCTGTTTGACCAAGCTCGTGAAAAGCCAGAGTGATTTTATTTTGAAAAAAAAATTATCTTCAAAAAGTGCTTATTTTTAGAGAGTTGAGGACCAAGTTTGTAGTAAAAAAAAATGTTTTTGAGTAGTATTAGAAGTTAAATAAAGTAGCTTTTCCAAAAACACTTTTACAAACCTTGGCCAAACACAAATGTTGATCTAGTATTGGCAAGAGTGTTTCTTATTAAAAAAATTGATTAGCCAAATACAAACAGTTACTCTTCAAAAGTACTTTTTCTTATAACCACTTCTGACAAGAAAACGGTTTTCAAAATATGTAGATTTTTGAAGCCTTTCTGCCTCCTCAAAATAGGGATAAGATATGCGCATACTTTTACCCTCCCCAAACCCCACTATAGAATTACACCGAGTATACTATTGTTGTTTGTTGTTGCTAATGGTCTTTGATTCTTTTTGTGACTGAATTGTTTCAGCCTTATATCACTTCAACAGAAGAGGATGTTAGCTTAAAAACACTTAACCAACTTGCTGCAAGAAGATTGTGGCCACCTTTGTTATTTGGTTCATCATTTATGTCTTGGTATGAACATTTGGGTAGATGTATATGTTACATCATCTGCAAAAATCACAGAATTTGGGAAGGAATCCTCAAGTTGCTCACTTGGAATAGGTAAGGAAGATAACACTTTCTACACCTATTTTTTTAATATGTTTTTTGGGTTAAAGGGTCTTTCGAAAACAACCTCTCTATCTCTATGAGGTAGTGTATATTTTTGGGGTTAGTTTCACCTATATAATCCACGTGGAACCACTTTACGAAAGCTCATTTTCCGACCCACTTAAGAAACCACATAATAATGAGCCACATGGTACAACAAAATAAGCTCTTGTTTGTGTTTGTAAGTGGTGGCACGTAGATATGATGTAAAGTGAGTTGCTGACCTGACTATATGGTTTTTTGGTTGATTTCACCTATGTAATCCACATGGCATAAATTTAAGAAAGCTCATTTTTCGATCCACTTAAGACACCACATAATAATAAGCCACACGGTACAAGAAAATAAGCTCTTGTTTATGTTTGTAAGTGGTGTCACACTGATATTATGTAAAGTGAGTTGCTGACGTGATTATACTTATATGACCATCTTGTACATGTGGAGATGTGATAGCCTACATGCATTTTCCAGGGCCACAGTGAGTTGCTGACGTGACTATACTTGCGATCTACTTTGATTTCAGGAACCTACATTATATGGCAGTGGACTTGACTAGACACACTCATCATTCAGCTTGGCACACAATGCATAATGTAATATGTGGTGGAGCAAAGTTTATGGATAGATATTTGGAAACTTTAAGAATAGCCAAGGTAAAAATTAATGTTATTCAAGGTAGTAGGGATCAAGTAGTGCCAGTGGAGTGCAGCAATAATGTAAAGATGAAAGTGCCAAATGCTGAGGTGAAAATTGTTGATGATGCAGATCATACTTCTATAGTCATAGGCAGAGAAAAAGAATTGTGTAATGATTTAGAGAAGTTATGGGGATCAATATGTTAGAAATGGGAATTCAACTTCTTGATTTTGATTTCTAATACAACGTACCGAGTGAATCCCACAAGTGTACGCAGATCTTACTACTATCTCATAGAGATAAAAAGACAATTTCCGAAAGATCCTCATCTCAAAAATATCAGATCCCAAACTCAGAAGGTATGAAAGAGAAATGAAGAAACAATTTGTTATTTTGCAGTGGTATTTGTTGTAAGTAGTGAAAGCTAAAATGAGTCAATTTCTACATATGTTGTCTCATTTTTAAGTTTAATCACCATTTAACAAAAGAGGAATTTTCGCATATAGCCACTCAAAAATATTTTAATTATGCTCCATAGCTTTAGTTTGGATAATAACATTTCGTAACTATAGTTATAGCAACGCTTGTATAATTTTCGCAACATTTGTATTTGTATACATTTGTATAATTCGCTATACAATTCTCAGTTTTTGTATAGCGTTTGTATACTTCGCTCTACAATTCACAGTAGTGTTCGTATATTTCGCTATACAATTTGATTCGCACACAACTTTTGTATAATCACACATAGTGTTCGTATAAATCGCACAAATTATACAAAGCTCAAACTGTAATTACAGCTAGATCTTTACCGCAAGTCATAATTAATTCAAACTATAATTATATTAGCCAATTAACTAATATATGTTTATTTATCTGCATAATGTTTCCATTAAAAGGACAAAAGGGTAATCCAATGCACTAAACTCACGTGATGTGTAGCATAAAAAGTCGGATCATAATGGATATATTATATGTAACTTTAGTTTAGATATCTGCAAGCGACTGTTTCCACTTCTTGTTATAGGAGTGAACAAAAACAAATAAGTTTTGACTAATGTGATAAAGAAATCGATGTAAAAGACAATACAATTGAGAATACCAGTAGCACCAACAAATAATACGATAATTGAAGCAGAGGAAAGAGCAAAGTAATAATAAAATAGAAGTATAAGAAAGTAGGAGAAACAAGAAAGAAGTACAAGTGCCATTTGAGGAACTCAAAGAAATCTTTAAATTTTATATTTCACATATTTACAGTTCTAACAAGTATCACATTGCCAGAACCACAACATCCCTATCAGCTATAATCACAAACATGTACATACAAAGAGAGGCTCAAAGAATCAACTACTCACTGCTGATTACAAACACTACTAATTGTGTTTTGCCAGAACATATATTTCTAGTTTTTGTTCTTTTTTCAGCAGCAGTAGAACTAAAAAATTACAATGACAAGAAAAGGAAATTTGTATTTCAGCATTCTGAAACATGTAGCTGTTTTTTATCAGCAGAAAGACTGAATATGCAGTTGCTTCTTCATGAAACCTTGTGCAACTGAAAGCAAGGTTTTTTTCACTTGCCTCGACATAAGGGTGTGTTAGCATGAAAGGGAGTTCGCTGACGTTTCATAGATTTCATCCACGTGAGTTGCAGGAACGTATACTGCAGTCTTTAGTGAACTGTGGCTTCGACCATACAAAGCATATATGCATGCCCCTATTACTAGCCATATAGATACACGGGTCCAAGTTTCACCACTGCAAGAAACGCAAAGAGAGGTTCAGCGATGCTGAGTAGTACTGCTTAAATTAAAATGATGAAGACTGATAAATTATGAGTAGTGATTCTTGGCATTGACGATTGATCCATCTTTAGTAAGTATCAGAAAGTGCAGGAGGAAGCAGTATATATGTTAACTAGTCCTACATTAGTTGAGGGAATAGGTTTTTGTCACTTCATATAGTTTTGGCAATCTTCACCTCATGAATTAGGTTCTAAGGTTGAATTAGGCCCAAGTTCATTATCTCAACATGGTATCAGAGTCGGAACTCATAAATATTCTTGATTTATCCAATGTTGGGAGGCTGTATTTTGTTGTTCATGCTCTGAATATTTAGATCTGAGCATGCGGATGGTATTAAAGTGTCACATTGGTCAAGGGAATGGATAATTGTCTCCTTATTTATACAAGTGCTGGACAATCCTCATCTCATAGGCTACCTTGCGTGATTGAGCTGGGTCTAAATTCATTCTTTAACAGTATAAAACAAAAATCTGAAACCTAGTTCGGCAGCAGTGAAAATAATAGCAAAGAAGTCATGAAGGCTTACCCAAGATTAATTAATAAGTAGACATTGATGAGAATGCAGGCAATAGGTAGAAGTGGAACGAACGGACAAGTGAAACCTGAATAGGAAAAAAAAAAAATTAAATCTGTCCTTGTTGATGTATAACAGCCATTACTTTCGATCAAGCACAAGCATTAGATAATTGATATGATGATGATCAGAAGTAGAACACTACCATAAAATATCAAGATCATAAGACCTAAGCTTGAAGCTAACAGAATGAGAGCCATCGGCATACTGATAAAACATACCTCCTGTGTGTCCAAAGCTGTGCCTTGCATCATCCTGGTCTATGCACGTAAGCACTATCAGACCAGATAGCAGGAGCAACCCACCAATTCCAGACAGTGCGTACCTTGCAGGACTGGTCATGGCAATTATTTACAAGAGTCAAACTTTTGTACAAGAAAATGTAGGATTAAGACGATATAACTAGCTCAGCATTAGTGACAGAGATGTTAATAATATCCCAAAATTTAGATTTAATGATAGGTCTCAGAATCCATGCATGTCCAGAAATACATTCATGAATGTATGTCTATATCCAAGTTGGCGCACAAACTTCCCTGGTGTTTAACCCTTATTACACATTTGGATGCTTCTTAACCCTCCTCGGTAGCCCTCCAAATTTAAAAGAAATAAACAGGTAAAATCTCGAGAAAGAGAGCTCACTTGGACAAGCTAACAATTGAAGCAGCGGATGTAATGATGCATACTCCAATGCAGATGAACATAATTGTCCACCCAGCAATTTTCCGCCGTTGACGGACTAGATCTGCGACAAAATCAAGTTTAGTAACTTATCGTAGGAAATGCTTTCTTAGATCATTCCTTGTAAATGATAAGAATATAATAAACACATCTTTGACTCCCGAATGCAATGTAGATAACAGAGACTGGAAAAGAAGTGCTGCTGAACCAAGCACGCATCAGTTTTTTCATTTTTAAAATTTTTATTGTCGAATTATTCAGTTGGATCATGAGGTAAGGAAATACAATCCCTATATAATGGCGGTAAGAAAGAGATAAAACTGTAATCAAGACACCCAAGTCAATTCTTATACTTTTTTTTTCAGATATTTTTTTTCTGGCCATACCTAACACAAGCTAATAGATTTACTTTGGTTGCAATTTCTGAATTTCATATAGCATAGCATGATCATTTAAGCACAAAGTAGTAGCCACATCAGAATAATAAACCGCTGCCTACTACCAAGAATTCAGTACTTACAGCTCAGGTTTGCTGCTGCTTTTTCCACAAGAGGATGCCCAACTGAAATCTCACCCAACAATGGAATGCTATCGCCAGAGATCACAGTTGGAATTTTGGTGTTCTCAACATCAATATCTGAACTACTACAGCCACTACGTCGCAGGCTTACTGAGTCTATTGCCTCCTGAAAAGAGGAGGGAACTGGGACCTCGTCTGGTGGTACATATCGGAGAATCAATACCGAAATAGCCACCATTGTAAACGCAAGAAGCGTACCAACACTAACCTGTAAAGACAGAAACATAACCAAACAAGCAAAATCCCGTTAGTAGGAAACTATGACTTCTAGAAGTTACAATGTTACATAAATCAAAACATGCTAAGGTTACATCACATTAAAAACACATCATAAACAGAGAGCCAGAGGACATAAGCATTTTCTTTCTCATAAAAAGAAAGTTATAACCATATACACGTAGAAAGATAAAACATTTTATCCCTGACTAATTTTTTGGAACTGGTATTTTATTCCTGACTAATGAGAGCTGTGAATTACTCAAAATCGAACTTCCAAAGTTTACACAACACGATTGGAAAATAAGACGAATTATCATGTCATAATCTATTCATTAACAATAAAAATAACTCATCAAGCTTACAAGGGCTTTCTGGTCAACATCATGTTGTTCGCATAAGAACTTACCCTTGTGAGAAAAAAATTTGTTCATCCTAGATATCAATCTCTTATTGTCTTTGTTTCCTCCTTCCAAAATAAGGAGAACAACACACAACAAATGGAACAAAAAATCAATAAATTGATATTTTTGATGTGTTTCAACACCATATCAAACATGCTACAAGCCATACTTTGACACAAGCTTCTATGCGTTGAAGTACTCAGACACTTGAATTTGCAGAAGATTTAGTACCAAATAGGAAGAAAATGGAACACGATGATACTACTCAGATGATTGTGGAGGACTTAACTCGGACTTTAAATATACAATTTAATATGTCCAGAAAGTGAGCATACCATTCCTGATAACTGTTCAACATTCATGAAAAATGCCAAGGCTCCAGAAAGTAGACCAGTTGCTACAGTGCCCTTAACAGGAACTTGAGTTCGTTTATTAACATCCGAGAAAAATGGAGGTAGCAATCCATCTCGTGCCATTGCCATAAGTATCCGTGGCTAGAAACACAAGGAATCAATGTTATGCCAAAAGTACAAGTATGAAAAAAGAATCAACTCCGCCTATTCCTCTCTCAGAGAGTGAGAACACTAGTATGTCCAATAATATAAGATGTAATATCCAGGCTTCAAAGTGATTATAAGTAACATGCAATCAAGTTTCCCATGTAACATGCTAGAGTATTACAGTACTACCAAGACGAGAAGTTTAATTTGTTGTGGAAAGATTACAAAGTATTCAGAACAGAAAATTGTATGTCTCAATAGAAGTAGCAAGTCAAATAGTTTAAAACATCCCAATGAAGTTTATAATTCTAAAAATCTAATCAGACTTTGGTGTCTTAAACAATTTCAAGCTAGGTAGACTTTGAAATCTACATGATGCAGCTTGCGTACCTGAGGCAGTAGAGAACCCATCAATGTTGAGCAGAGGGAAGTACAAGCTCCAATAGTTATTAAATATCTGTATTGAGATCCAGAGAAAGTACATTAGAATAAAGAGTAATACAGTAAAAACGCAGATGCACATCAAATAGTCCAGCGTTAATGATAAGCGTGACTGCAACATCATAAGGCCAAAAGATTAACTTACGCTGCCCAATGAATTCCATGGCTTGAAAATGCAGAAGAGATTGGTGTATCTGGATCCATAGCATAGTAGGGTACTAAACCAACAACCACCGCAGAGACCAACATGTAGAGAGAGCAGCATATCGATAATGCAAAACCAATTCCCATTGGCAGGTCACGTTGAGGATTCTTCACCTTTTAGAGATAAAGAATAAGAAGTAAATTAGATGGTAAATTTTAGAATTTCAAGAATCTTCAACAGGCATAATCCCTCATAAATGATACTCCCTCAGTTTCAATTTTTTGGTCTTACTTCCTTTTTAGTTCGTTTAAAAAGAAAAATCTCATTCCCTTTTTGGCAACTCTTTAATTTTAACTTTCCACGGGACAATGTTTAAGACAGATGATTAAAGGACATTTTGTACATTCTAAATATCTTTAGACTAAAACTACAAGATTCAAAAGTCTTCTTTGCTTTTTTAAACTCCGGGTCAAATTCAAAACCAGACAAACAAATTAAAACAAACTTAGGCAATACCTCCTCAGCTGTACTAGCAACTGAATCAAACCCAATGTAAGCAAAGAAGACAGTTGAAGCTCCAGCAAGCATTCCATCAACTCCGTAGGGAAAATACCTATCAGTTGAAGAAAGACTTGAGAAAGAAGATCGATAGGAAAAAAATGCATAAGAATGCTTGTGCAGGACAGCCAATTACCCAACAGGAAGCTCGTAGCCGGGCCATCCTGCTTTGTAGCCCAGATATCCACCAGCAATAATTACAAAAGCCATGACACATACATTTACTGAAGTGACAAATCCTTGTACCACGGTACTCTGTGAAAATGTGATTGAACTGACATAAAATGAGAGCACAAACTACAAAGTAAAAATAACGAGATGATTATTTGGATATGAAAAATACCTCCTTGATCCCCACACACAAAAGCCCAGTGACAAGAAAAACCAAAATTGCTGCACATGGGTCCACTGTAACATTCAATCCCGGGATTGTGTGACGAGCTAAGAAAGCCGGCAGGCTGTCTGGACTTCCAAAGAGCATAGCCTGCATACAGAAAAAGATGACAAAAGTACAGTCAACAAAGGAACATTCCAAGTGACATTTGAAGTAGGCCTCTTTCCTTCATTTGGTTTGAAGGAGGGACATAAGGGACAGGAAGTGATCTAGAATCAAAAGAGATGTGAAAATAAACTCATAATACACCCACAATCTCCTAAAAGATCAGGACTATACTATAACAATAAGTGCGTTCCTCACAACTTGAACCAAATACCACATTTTTTCCAGCATACGTTCTCACCAGAAGCACCAGAGTGTTGCCGAGGGCAATCGAAGACAGCCTCTCCTCCAAGGTTGCATACATCTTCACCCTCCCCAGACCCCACTAGTGGGATTACACTGGGTTTGTTGTTGTATTTAAACATATGACAAAGACAAGTGAATTATAAAAAAAGCAATAGATTTAGGACAATAAGGGAAAAGAGAAGAATAAATGAAAGAGACTTTGTCACTTTGCTTTTCTGTGTTTTATTGGTCGGGAAGAAGGAGGAGAAAAGAAATGATAAGGAACGAAAAAAGGAGAAATTCCAAAATGAACAATTTTCTGAGTTCATAACCTTGGGGAAGAAATGTTTATCTTAGAAGTTCAGGGCGGTCATAAAAGAAAAACTCAGACACCTACGGGTTATCCATAATTAATTAATCAAATAGCAGTATTGGAGAGGAAGCGCATACATCACTCAAAGCAGCCTCTTAAAGTGGATGTGGAGTGAAGCCTGCTCTACTTTATTCTTTCACATATACCATTGGGAAATAGGTTCTTGGTGGAGGTGAAAACCATATCACAAGTTACACACTAGGATAAACAAAACTGGGAACATGAACAAAAGCACAATCCAATTGACACTGGTCACTCTTAAACTATTTGCCTTTCAATATCTAATCAATTTTCTTCACATAATTCAGGAGACCTAAAGTAAAAGAAACAACATGAGTCAATCAAAGCAGATTTCCGCATGATACACAGGAACAACTAGGCCAGTGAACCGGCCTTGTCTAAAGGGTGCACACATCATTTTATAACAATAAGGCTGTCTCACAGAAAAAAGACAGCTAGGCACATTGCTAATATTGATAATGAACAAAATCTACAAATTCAGAAGTCAAAAGAGAAAAAGCTGCACCAGATTTGGAGATATGCCACGAGCAACTGCTGAACCTCCAATTGTGTACTCCAATACTAATGCCCAACCGATCAGCCAAGCAACACTGAGACGAAAAGGAGTGTAATTTCAACAAAAACATATCTAGACCTCAAAAAAGAGTTAGAAATAAAAAGGGCAGTTATTGCAAAAATTTAGGAAAACTGAAATCACCAGTTATGTCCCACAGAGAAAATGAATTATATTATAAAATCAAAATTATAAATATTTTAATTAGTTAGTAAAAGATTTTCCTTAATATCAGAAAATCCAAGCATGAGATCAAAATTCAACTTTGTGGAATTACCCCTCTCCAACACAAATGTAAGAATAATGATAGGCACTCCCAGCTGACGGGCAACGACTCGCAAGCTCCGCATAGCAAAAGGCAGAAAGAGCAGCTGCTATTCCAGCAATTAGAAAGGAAATGGCGAGGGCCGGGCCTGAGTGCTCTCTAGCAACTGTGCCGACTAGTATATACACCCCAGCGCCTATTGTTGAACCCACCCCTGGAAAATCAAACCATGAGGCTCAAAATATTATTAAGCTGGCCAAAACTGATAGAAAGACATTCTTCAGCTAGCAAAATTCAATATAAATTGATCAATCAATCAGCAACTCTTCAATCTCAAATTAGTTAGAGTCGGCTATATGCTATGTATCCGTTCAACTCGATTAGGGACAGTGCATGTCTAATAGGGAACCTCCCAATTAAGTCAGTATGCATTGGAGTTATCATAGTTAGACTAATTTTACATTGGCTATCAACCTACTTGCATCCTCCCCCCATCCAAACTTGAAACCAGCTATGCTTTACAAATTGTATCTAGAGTTAGCTAGCTAATCTAATCTGAAACGAAAAATTGCTCAACTTATGCTCCCCAGCATTCAACACCATAAAAGATAAAGAAAAGAACCACCCCGAAGGTTAACAGGGGAAGGCTGCCTAGTCTTACAATAACCATTTTCTTTTTATTAACCGTGATATCCGAGCTAGCTAGCGAGCACCTCAACTAATTCCACAGGATACATGCTACCTCCTACCAACAACAAGTATCGGCTAATTTTGTCCATCAAGACTAGAACAGATGGGAAGAAATCAACTAGTTGTCTCTCTGCTAGGATATGAACCTAAGACCTCATGGTGCTCAACCACTTCATTGGCCACTAGCTACACCATTGGGTGCCAATAACTATTGTTTGTTGATGTTGTGAGGAATACAATTTCCACTTTGAGAACATCAAATTGCCATAACATAACATAAGAATACATATCATTGCTATATGCATAATAATTTCATTAAAAAAAACAGAAATGAATGCAAAACATCATCAAAGTAACCATAAACATGAGCCCAGAGTATTAATAAAGCAACTGAAAAAACACACCACAAGCTGATCTAAAAGATGAAGTAACAAAAAAGATCAAATTTTTTACAACCCCAATTCAACAAAACTCAAAAATCAATCATAATATTTTTACCTATAGAAATAAGATGAGGAATAGTTAAGGCTTTGGCTAATTGATGAGAAGAACCAGATGCAGAAGATGATCTTGAATTTGCAGAATCTACCTGCTTCCTTCTTACAAGACTTTTCATACCCCCAATAAAGCACCCTCCTTTATCACCAGTACTACAACTACCCCCAGCATCATTCTTTTGGGTATCACCAACAAACCCCATGATGATGAAACCAACAACAATTTCCAAATGGGTGTTGGAAAAATTGAATCTTTTTTGATAAATACTATCTATATGAATATTTTTGGAGAAGAAATGAAAATCTTCAATATAAAAGGGAAGAGGGTGTTTGGGTGCCTTAAAAAGAGCTTAGCCCAAAGGCATGAAAGGATAAATTCCTGGAAATTTGTGACTTTGGGAAAGCAGAAGGAAAAATTGGGAAGATTCTGCAGAATTTTTTCTATACAATTAATCCAATGAAATGGTGTTGCTTTATTCTTATAGACATAGTAGTAATTTTCGGAAAGGATTTTCCACGCCCGGGCGCGTGTGCCTACCAATTTCCTTGTCAATTTTATCCCTTTATTTTGTTTTTATATACAAAAAGTCGGGTGAGTAGCTTAGAGTTACGGAGAAAAATATTAAAAATATCTTTAAACTTGGCACGAATTATTAATAACAATAATATACTCAGTGAAATCACACAAGTGGTGTCTGGGAAGGATAGAATGTACACATACCTTACCACTACCTCATAGAAGTAGAGAGGTTGTTTCCTGGCAAACTCTCGATTGATAGTGTTAAAAGCATTCATCTAATTGACTAACTGAATTTAAATACGTCCATGATTTTGTAACAAGAGTGAAACATACTCCTAAACTATCGCCAAGTTAAGGAATATTTTTAACAATTGTGGTAGATCGGAGGTGTGTTTTAGTTTATCTAGTCAAGTAGAGAGTGTTTTTAAGACTGTTAATAGTTCGAGGACTAAACTAATAACATGCGTCAAGTTCAGAAGTATTTTTAGTACTTTTCTCTAAATATTATTAATAATACAAAATTCAATAATTATATAGAGTTAAGTTGTAGTATTTTGTTTATTTTAATTTATTTTATTTCTTTCATTTTAAGAAGAAAGTCTTTTTTTAAACAGTTGTTTAATTCTAATATTTTATATAGTTTATTTAAAATCATAAGACTGAATGATATTTTGATATGTATTTTCAGATTAATATCATAAGATTAATTTCTTAAAAATTTATTTCAAGTTAAAAATAAATAAATTGAATCACAAAAAATATTAGTTATTTCATTTTTTACTCTTCCTAAAATAATACATTTCCTTTATGCAAAATTATAAACTAATAAACAAACATGTACTTAATATGATTTTGATTATAGTAATTTTATTAATAGGTGAATAATTTACTTGTTAACCCTCAATGAAACAACTCCCAAGCATTTGAGAAAAGTAGGGGAAAGGTAGGGTCCTAAATTTAAGGGGTGTTTGGATTGTCTATTTTTTAAATGCATTACAAATTAAAAATAAAAAATTATAAATTGAGAAATCTAAGCTTTTGAATTTTGGATTTTGGATTTTTTTTTTCTTTTTCAAGTTTTAAGAAAGTGTTTAAAAGCCTTTTTTTATGTTACGCAAACACCTTTAAAACTTATAAATGAAAAGTAAAAAAAAAAATCAATTCAAACACTCACTTAGTCTATTTCATAAATGTTTGATAGTTTACCCATATTGAGAAAATATTATAATAGTTGAGTTACATAAACGGAGAAAATGAACAATATTGTCCTTAATGTATGGTCCTTATAATATATATTCCACGTATTTTATGTGATCGTTAATGTATTATAAAAGGTGCTCAATTTGATTCTTTGCCCTGAAATTAACAAATTCATCATCAAAAACCATATTAAGCTACTATGCTCAATCAAATATGAAATAGATATGCTTAATTTGCACTAGATTTTACGATGACGATGGACCAAAATTTTTAAGCAATCAAGTCATTTTAGATATTACATCTACTAGCTGAATCATAGAACGATGCAACACCAAATAACATCAGTACATAAAATGCATAGTATTATAAAAGGCGCTCAATTTGGTTCTTTGCCCTGAAATTAACAAATTCATTGTCAAAAACCATATTAAGCTACTATGCTCAATCAAATATGACGTTAATATGCTTTTGACTTTGCTATCGCTCTCATGTAGGGGTCGATCTGTCCCAAAAAAAGGATCCTCCTATCTGAAAGACCAAAATTTTTAAGCAATCAAGTCATTTTAGATATTACATCTACTATAAATTGGCTGGCTATACTTATCTTCAATGAAAGGCATTGATAGATAAGAATCTTCAAAGGAGTTAGTCTATGTTGCATCATTGATTTGAAATTAAATATATAGTCCAAATTAATTTATAAAAGAAATTATTAAAATATTTTTTTGTTTTTCATGTTTGATATATTATATATAATTATAATAAATATAAGAATTCTAAATTTTTCCAGAAATGTGGACCATGTTTATTGCATTAAAGAGGAATGGTTTCTCATATTATATATTCCTAGCCATGGACAAACCGTACGTTCCTCTAAAAAAATTTAAGAAAATTACTAAACAAATTACAAAGAAAAAAAAATTGAATATGATATTTAACATTACATAACTCGTCTAAATCTAAATTCATTTCGATTCAAAATATCTTTTAATCTGCTAATTGACACTTCTACTTTAAATAGAAGGTGAAAGTGAAGTACGCCATTATCCAAATAAGGAATGGAAGAACTAGAAATAATAAATTTTAGTGGTGTTGGACCACATGTCTATGTATTGATGATAAAAAATAAATGATATTTGTCCAATTTGTCACGTTTCGAGAGAATATTTTAGACGTGGTTGATACTCGAAAATTATTACTGGTCTTCGAGCGAATCACTTGACTCAATCACTCATGCTATCAACAACGGAAGACTCAGTCAAGTATATAGAGAACATTTTAGTGCGCAAATCAATTAGTGACTAATGAAATAAAGGTTTTAAAAGCCTAACAATCCCAAATTAATCCACTATCACAGGAGTAGTTTGAAAGAATAAGTCTGAATATCAACTCTAATTGTTCATCGTTTATGAAGTCTCTATTCTAAACATCTATAGGTGGTGCCACTGGCAGGTTCATAGTTATCTCAAAAAATAAAATAAATGTTAAACTCAAGAAGAAGCATAAACAGATCCTCCAAGTGTACGTAAGGAGATCTTACCACAGTGTCTGGAATGAAATAGACTGTCATTGGAGTGCCTGCTAATGATTTTTAGCACTTGTATCTGAATCATAGAATGATGCAACACCGAATAACATCAGTACATAAAATGCACAGTATGTAAAATAGCTGGAAAACAACAAGCTCAAAATATGCTCAACTCAAATAACTCAACTATGTTTTAGAGAAGCTCAATAATAAGCAACTCAGTTCAATCACTCTGAATATTATCAGATTATAATTGGGAGTTTCTCTAACCTACAACCATTATCAATAAGCCAGTGATGTATAACAAAGCAATGTCGTTTCCACATCTATCCAATACTTTGCCAAGATAAGAAAGAATCACTATCATTGGATCCACAATCAAACCAAGTCCTCTTTTGGATAATAAGGAAATATCCAATTTTAATAGGTCAATCCTCTCTCCCACTAGTTACGTAGTTTATTGGGTTTAAGTTACTATTTACTCTCACCAAATTGATGCTCGATACTCCTCCCAAGACTTGATATACTCATAAAATTCCAAACAAATTAATCTATTATAGTCTCAATTAGTCTCATTAGACTCTTATCAATTCAACTATCATCTCACAATCAACTCATCCATCTTTCAAGAACAACATATATATATGTATATTTGTTTGACATTAAATTGGTACTCAAATATTCTTATTCAATTAGAAAGTAAAATGAATATAAAGGACCTTCAAAAACTACTCGGATTACATTTAGATTCATTTCATCCTCCTTCAAGACATTCACAATTCATGCATTTCAATTCAATCAACACATAAAGTTACTAATTTATAAGCAACATTCAATTAGTATTCATGTGGGAGAATGCACAAATAGTTGCTTTAAGTACCAAACTCATAAACACATCAGATTATACAATAAATGCAAGAATTTACTAAAATTTAGGATGATTCTCAAGAATTCACTCATATGAGATTTGAAAATCAACTTAACCTCAATTCAACTAACTTACGAAGTAGGGCATGTGGACGAACTTAATTCAACGTTTAGTTAGCGTAACATGCCTGGAATGAAGATTAAATACTCAAAAGATGAAGGTTTGACTTGATCCTCTTGAACCCCAGTCTCTTCTTTTCTCCCAACCCGCCTTTATCAAAGTCTAAGCATGTTAATGATAGAAAAACAACATTTTGAAATTGATATGTGGTCAATTTCAATCTCAAAACGGCGTGGGTTAGGTGTAGGTGGGTTAAAAAAGAGATCAGAATTTTCCTCATTAAAACTAGAGTTTGGGCCAAAAATTTGGCTTGTCATGAAACAAGTCTGTGAGCGGACTTGCTCCTCTTCAGTTTTTTTTTTTTCCAGAAATTTTCAACAGTGATTTTTCAATCAGAATTGGCCAAGTCCACCACACGGACTAATTGTGCACTCTTCTGACTAAGTGATTTTGCTACGAAAATTTATCTTTCGAATATTTTGGCCAAAATGGAACCATTTTTGTACTTATTTTTAAGCCAGTCAAGCTCCCTTCTGCCTTTGCACTCGAGGGCCAATCTTCGTCCGAGCCGAGGAAACCTTTGAATTTTTTAGCTTGGTCTTAGCTAAAGTAGCTTGAATATTACACTTTGATCGATCTTTTAGTTACTATATTTCAAGGTATTACAAGTTTTAACAATATGATGTTCTTTTTAATCTTATTATATTAACATCTTAATTTTGTGTTGAATAAAATACATAACTTTACTCAAAAATTATTTAATGCTTTGATAAGCTTTACATTTAAATAATTATATCAATAAAGAAAAAAAATACATCAATAAAGAATATTAACCTCTTTAACTCAATTTTAAATTTACAAAATAAATAAATTAATAAAAATGTAGTTGATTACAACACGTTACCCAACTCTTTCAATATTTTATAATTTTCTCAAAATTTATAAACTCCTCTTAACTTATTATTTTTAGAATATTATTAATAACTACTAAACTTTACATGCAAATAACTATAGATTTGACTAATTAATTAACACAATTTTAAATATAACAAAATATAATTGAAAAGGTCAAAAAAGGAGGCAAGACCAAAAATATTATTGGATGAAATTTTGAAATTCAATAATTTATTCGTAAAAAAGAATTCAAATAGAAAAATATAAATTATTTGGCTTGACCTAATAGGGAAAGTCTCATGAATTAGTATTTTTTTTCCCAATATGTCTACCTTATTTTGGTTTTCAACGCGTATTAGGTAATACTCGTATTTATTTTGAGATCGAATTAATTAGCATTTATATATATATATATATATAAAATAAAATTTTATAAATATAATTCTATTTTCAAAAGTCAAATCAAACTTCTTGATTAAAGTAAAAAAATATATTATTTTATTTTGTGAGTGGCAATACGTGTAGACATACACATATATAATATAATATGATAGAGACAATATAGGCCATAAGTTTTTTATTTTAAGAAATGTATGATGATAAAGGAAAAAGAGTTGTATACAGCGTCAAAAAACGTGGTGCAGCGAATGATACTGCTTCTTCTTTAATTAAAAATTTCGAATTGGAGCTATGAAAATGAAAAAATTCTTGATAGGAAGTGTTTTCTTCCAAGTGAGATTCTACACTACACGAATCTGAATTAGTCACAAACCTTTTCGTTTTTTTTAAAACAAAAAAAAAGTATATCTTTAATAAATTGATAATACAAAAAAATAATCATATGTGAATATTGAGAATAAGTAAACTTCTATATAATACATTGAAATATATATATAGATAATTTGTAAGGATTATTTATAACTACATGTATAATAACTAAGTCTTTTTTTTTTATTTCAAAGCTTCTGAAAATGCTTATTATTTGATTTATTTGGATGGTTGTTACGTATTCATATTGTATTGTTTTAATGAATATAATATTTGAATAAATTGTATCATTATCCGCTGTTACATAATGTAGCATATCAATAATCTAAATGATAATCGTACAAGAAATTACAGTGTACGAGGTAAAATTACTATTAAAAAAAATAAATAATAAAATATAATTATTTAATAATAAGTAAATATAAAATGAGAAAGAAATATTAAGGTAATAATGAGATTACCCAAGTCAATCATTATACAAAAAGAACTTTTCATTGTTATCCAATAATAAATTCAAACGTACGGTACGATAAAATTAAAATAACAATAAAAATAATTATTATATTAAAACTATCAAATAATACTATTTTTTCGATTTTAAACTTATCTATCGCATTTCATTTTATACATACTTTAAGATAAAATCAAATAAAAAGGATTTCTAATTATTTTATCCTACTTATGTTTTTACATATAATTTTTATTTTTTGGTAAATCCTTATTACTAGTAAGTTTTTTTTTAAGAATAAATTTTAAAATAATAATATTTTAAAAATTATATGATAAATAATTTGAGACGGAACGAATATTTAATTATTTCCATGGACTTGCGTCAGAATTCAGAAAATGAAATGTGCAATAATGGACTGGATGGGTCCAATTTTTATTTGTTTGCCACTCCCAATTGATTAAATTTAAAGTCCCCACCAATTATTTAAATATTTTAATATTATATATAAAAATAATAATAATAATAAAATTTGGCACTTTTCTATAGAAATAATTCACAATTCTAGATCCTGCCCACCAAATCTTGAATTTGTTGCATCAAGCAAGTTGGAAATATCTTTTTATATTCAGAATTTAAAAATTCATATATACAAATTTATATTTATATTTAACAATGATTATGATCAAATTTTTTTATTTTATATATAGTAAATAGTAAAAAAAATTAATCAAAATTATTAATTTTTTAATTTATATTTTAATATTTTTTTAATATATATAATAGATGTCGAATCTAGACGAATCTGCTGAATCTTGCAAGTTGGGACCTTTTAAGGCAGGGAGGAACTACTGCTACAAGTCTGTTTTTCCAGCATCACAAAGGCCAATAATTTAGACTAATAAATAATATATTTTAATTGAAATTATTTATCATAATTTTTAAAAATAATTATTTTAAATTATTTATTATCTTATAACTTTAAGATAATTTTTTAATTTTATTTTTAAATACTAATTGTTGATCTTGAATAATATTTTCTTAAGGGAGTACATGAAAAAGAGAAATATAATAGTTAATTTGAGATGATGGGATTTAAAATTTATAATTTTTAACGATCTAAATTATTTTTATTATAAGTATCTGATGTAAATTAAATCCTCAATCAAAGAGGACATAATAAAAACTTAGGTGTGTTTTATCTATATCGCGAAGCTAAAAATCTATTTTATAATAATTTTTCAACACATAATTTTTATATATTTAATTTAATTTTAATATAAATATTTTTACGATAAATAAAATTATTGAGTTCTCGAAAATCCGTGTCGTAAGTCTTAGATCAGCCCTTGCATTATTTGAGAGCCGTGGATTCCGACTTATGTGTGTCAGGGTGCGTGTATGCATTATTTATTTATTTGGAATAAATAAATAAATAAATAAATATTAACTAAAAAATTTATATTCTACCTATTGTGATCATTTATATTATCATGTTCAGTGACGGATCTAGAATTTTCTTTAAGAAAATTCAAAATTTTAAGAAGTAAACATATAAATTAATCGAAAAGATTTAATATTTATTTTATATACATAAAAAAAGTACGTGGAATTTGACTCATTTTTAGTCCATTAACATTCGCGATATATATTAATTCAGTTCATTTTAATCCGTTTAAAATAGAGCCATCATCTTTGCTTCCTAGTTTCAAATTGCAGTGTGGGGACTGTTTTTATGTATTTAATAAAAAGGGATTGGAATTTTATGTACCTTTTTACAATTTTTATTTTCAATTAATTATTCCCTAAATCTACTAACTTTTTGAGTTCCAAATAAATATAATATATACAGATTTAATAAAAATAGTTGGTGCACGTGATGATTTTTTATTTTTATTTTTGATATTTAAATTTTTTGTTGTCTTTATGCACTTTTATTATTTGTTTTAATCTGATTAAGTTAAGGCAAAACTAATTATCATAATTAATTAATGATTAAATGATAAATGTACTTAAAAGACACACTGATTTTGTGAGATACCACGTAATTTAGGTCATAGTAGTTAACACTTAACACTCAGATTTTGGCCTTAATTAATTAGTTTTACATTAATCAAATGTGATTTATAATTGATTGACTAGCGATAGGGAACTTTACTAATGGGAAAGAGAATTATATTCGGTGTA